>CM024580.1:1208692-1808692 GCA_014182395.1 Eucalyptus sp. ANBG9806169 | reverse complement strand
TTAGAGGAACTCCAACAACTCTTTTGGTAGTGAATTACAAGCATCGACAATATACGCATATATAATCACGATTTGCACATGGATGACGTTCTTATAAATAAGTCGCTAATCAAATGCCTCAAATCAATTTTACATGGAGGAAAACACAACCCATTTTAAGCTGCCTGCCAATTTTTTTTCCGTTCCGTGACCCTCTCAGGATGGAAATATAGTCCTCATTCCCACCTCATGCCCTACACCTTGTAAGGCAAATTACTATTGGCATCCCAAATCTCGGTCCTAATTTTGGAGGCAGTGTAAATTAACCAACTCAGATTTCATCATTAGGGGTGATTGGTTTCAAGATAAGTCGGTTTTTATCTTGGAATCGGACCGAACATGTCGGTTTCCCTTTTGTGGAAATGAGAACTGACCCACCCAACCTTGGAAAGAGATCGAACTAGACCAATTAGTTTGATTCTATTTCAGGATTGATCTTGGAATTGGTAATTCTTTTTTTCTTTTTTCTTTTTTTTTTTTTTTTTTTTTTTGGTTTCTTCTATTCCCCGCATCTTGAACTCCAAAAACTTCACGTTGCCTTTCGCTTGCATTTGGCCATGTTGCTTCCACCATCTACTAAAGCAATTGTACCTGTATTATGTTTTGATGAACTCATATAATTTCACCTTCCATTTTGTTCTTTTGCTTATCAATTTTTGTTTATACCCTTCATATGCATCTTCTTGGTTAAAGAGCTACGAGCGGGAGCTTTCCAACATTAAAAGTTAGATAAATGTTTACATGATTGGGGTTTTGCGCTTATTGATGATCGACTAATTTTCAACTGGATTTTGTAGTCATTGCTCTATCATATGGCATCATATCGACATATGTTAAATAATAACAAGATGGATATATATGGACAAACAAATTTGTAGTCATTAGTCTATTTTTTCTTAAGGTCAAAGTGGAAGGTAACCCAAGCATTTTTTACTCCTTAAGGGAAAAAGAATTATGAAAAAGAAAGTATATCAGTCCGGTGCGATTGCAACCTGGAATTTAACGAAGAACCATCGGATCTAAATTTTGGGAATTATGAACTGCCTAAAATCAGTCGATTCGATCCACTTCGAGTTGGAATCAGATCGATGCTCACCCCTATTTGTCATTATTTTCATCACTCAATATTGGATGCCATGTGGATGACTCTCTTATCCAGAAAGTTGTTTTTCTTTTTATTATTCGGATCTACATATACTTAGTCTATCATTACCATTGAGCACATGAGTCCCACATGTTGACGACCATGATTGCTTTGAGCCCATAGACCCCGGTCTACGGAAGAGTTTCTCCTCTAATCTTACTAACAAAAAAGAAAAAGAAAAAGATATATTGATTATATGAACAACTTAGTAGACATAATCACTTACAACGTCCGTAAAAGCTAAATAAAAAACCTTGTTTCTTAGTGGGATAAATGGAAGTCGCATTGTTTTTTTTTTTTTTAGTTATATATGATTGACATTATTTGTTGAATTAATGATGCATTTGGTAATATTTATGCTCTCAGGAGTAATTTATATTTAGAAATATTTATATTTATTTATTTCTTGGACGAATTTTTGAGTAGAAGAACATATTTGATAATTGTAAATATTTTTATTCCTGGAATAGAAAAAAATAGAAATATGTTTGGTATGACCTTAAAAATTTCTATTCCCAATTATTTTCATTTAATTATAAAAATGTTTGTGGATATTCAACGATTCATGTTTGGATAAAATTGAAATTTTGTAAGGATTTAAAATGATCAAGATATTCTAAGATGGCCTCAGAAAATCCAACGTGATAGTTAGTCAAAGGTGGATGGTTGGAAATGGTAACATAAAGCCCCATTGGTTGATAACTTATAATATTGATAATAAATCTTGTTTTTTTGGGTTAATTGATAGTAAACCTTTAGGCATTACAATTAACAATTACATAGAACTTTTGAGCTTTTTAGCTACAAGAAGAAGAGCAAACGTTGCTTGGTAAAATGGGCAACGATGGAACAACTAAGGATGGAGATGATCCTAAAGTTGGTGCGCTTATTTGCACAGACTTATTAACCTTCAAACAAATGACATAAAAAATCCAAAGACCACAGGTTTATTCAACTCTTGTAAACACAAGATAAATGGTAATGCAAAGGACTTGTTCAGAGCCGTCTAACTTTTAATTAAAACATAATTGTAGATGATCTTAAAGGATGTTTCCAATAGAATCTTTAGGGAAGAAGGTTCGAGTCGTCAAGCTTTCATGACCTAGCATTATCTCTAAAAGAAAACGGCATTAAATAATCCATATAGTAAAATCCCAAAAGCTTATTTAAATTTGATTCCAATTTTCATTGAAAGATTTTCACATTTTTTATGCTAAATTATAAATAAGAATTCAACACTAATATCTAGTAAAACTACTCAAAATATAATTTCTAAATTTTTCCTAAATTTCTGAATTGTTTTATTTTTTTTGCAAAAAAAAGTGGACTTGGATTAGGTTAGGAGACTAAACCTTGTGTCAATTGTGTAAATATAAGTATTATGTTAAATTGAGGTTATTTTTCTAAAATAACCTTATTCTCTTTTTGTTCCAAGAAACAAAGAAGTATATTTTTCTATTTTATGTTTCTATTTTCCCTAGCCATTGATTTGTTTCAGAAAATAGAAAAATTAGTTGATGAAACAAAAAAAGAACAGAAAAAAGTAATAAAATGGTTACTAAATGAGGCCAGGTCTTGGTAGCAAAATGGGGGAATTATTCGATCAATTACAAACTTATTGTATAAATGTCAATTCAACTTTGAATATTTTAATTAGACCGATTTAGTCCTAAAACTTTTTAAGAAATTCTAATTGACCCTTTTGACCAATTCTTATCGGAAATCGTAGACTTGGTAGTGTGCCATGTAAAGTAGTTGGCAATGACTAAACCGTCATGTTAGTGATTTTCGATGAAAATTGATCGAAATGACTATATTAAAATTTTGCGTAAAAAATTAGGATTAAATTGACAAAAATGAAAAGTTTATTAAAGACCGAATTGATATCCACACAATTGAGTCATGATTGATTGGGTAAATTTTCCCACACTGAGCGTGAAATAAATTTGATTCTATATATCCTTAGGTGCCATGAATCACCTTGCTTGGATAATTTACTCTAATTTTATCTTGCGTCTGTTAATGGTGGCTTATCAAACCTATGTATTTCTATATTTCTTTCGCCCTTATGTATCGAGCTCGCATGTTTCGGGCTTTCGCAATCCTACCGGTCTCTGAGTGAGATTATAGTAGTAAGACTGAGCTATGATCCGTGTTGCTCTTTAACGACTTATGCTATTATAATAAGTGACCATGTACCGATAATGTTCGACATCCGTCCACTATATTTGCTATTTGCTATTTAAAAGAATTAAAATCTTTAAAGTGTTACTTATCCAACTATATTTACTATTTGAGATATGATTTACTACGACATAGTAATCTCATGACACTCGAAAAATGTTCCGCTCAAAATATTTTTGCTATTGTTTTTTTTCCCAAAAAAGTGGATCCCGCTTTTTGTTGAGTTTCATTGTGGCCTACACTATGTCCATTCTCAATTTGAGATATGAGATATTATGACTTTGTAATCTCATGATGCACCTACAAATTCCGTGAACAGTTATCGGACACATGACAAATATGTCAGATGTATAATACAATATTTTCGTTTAATATATGTTTCATTTTATAGTGGAATCTTTCAAGATAGGACTATTAAGCATATACTATAGAGCTTGGACATCATGTGAATCAAAAGCACACTGTAAAGCCTGTGACGTCCCACTGTAGGGCCTTTTCGGCTGCTTGTCTTGCCTGCTTTTGTGTTCCATAAATTATGTATAATTACTAGACTACGTGTTTATTATATAGTGTTATTTGCCTAGCAAACCAAGAAAAGTACACAGTATTCGTGAAAAATACCATAATGCTAATTTATTCAACAACAAGAGCAAAATCCTAATTCTTCCCTTCTATGGCAAATTAAAAGGTCCATGACTCACTTGCTGCCATCGAATCACCTATGAGGAATTAGTCTGAATTTTAACTATTGAAAATGGTAGGTTCCACGTAGATCCTACATGGGTTTCTCCAAATATGATGTTTCATATTGAATTTGGTATATATATTAGGTTGACAGAATATTTACTCATTTGCTAGGTAAAAATTTCCACACTCTACGGTCCAAAAAGTCGAATGCACTCACCAAACTTGTCTTAGTCATGTTGGCTTCTTTCTTACAAATAGTTCATGGAATTTTGTTAGATAGTGCGAAACACGGATGTCCTATTCATTCGAGTCAATCATTCGGCGTTAGGTGACCTAAATCTTTTATCTCGTCTTCCAATATAATGACACGACATTCATGGAATCATCTGAAATGGTCCCCACAAACTCATCCATGGCCCTCATGCCGGAGCCTGGACCCCTTCTAATTATCACCAATTTCTGTCCCAGCTTCCCTCATTTGTTCCACCACCTCATGGGCCTTCCTCTTCATCTCCCTTCCTTTGCCCTCCTTTATCATCACCAGATGGACTACCCGCTTCACTTCCTCGGCGTCGATGCTGCTCTCGGCTCTGCACTTTAGCTCCACCCGCACCCCCATCTCCTCAACCATTACCTTCACATTGTATGCCTGCTTGGCCGCCTTCGGCCATCCGACAATCGGCACTCCCTTGGTCAGGCTCTCCGTGGTCGAGTTCCAACCTGCAGTGGCTCAGAAACGCCCATGTCAAGCTGTTCGAGAGGATCTCCAATTGCAGGGCCCAATTCCGCACTAGCAAGCTCTGTTTGTTCCTAGCCACTTGGGCCACAAACCCCGGCGGCAAGCACTCTGGAAGGAACCGCCCTTAATATTGAAAGCGAGTGGCCGCATAATGACCCAAATGAAAGACTTGCCAGTCGATTCCAATCCAATGGCTAATTGCGTAATCTGGATTGGACTCATAGTGCTCTGAGAACCAAAGGAAACGTACAAAACAGAGTTTGGACCATGGGAGATGAGGAAGTCTAGGCAGTTCTCTCGACACACTATGCTCCTGGACTGACTTTGGTCTCGGATTTGTAGGGACTGATGATGACATCTGAACCACGTAAGGAAGGATTAATGGGCCAATGGCCCAAACAGGAAGCTTCAAGTACTTCCTCAAGAGGCCAAGCCCGAGAGGCTCAATTTCCTCAACTGATTGCATAACCAATCATCTGAGGCCGAAGAGAGCTTGGTCTGAACGTGAATGAAGCTGGACCAGTGGCGATGTCCGTGGACCATCCAAAGAGCTCGTCAGGGATTATGCAAAGAGCCGGGCAGCCCTCTTCGGCGGTTATGTCGGAAAGGAGATGCTCGACGGGAATGGCGAGAGACATGGACGAATGGAACAGCGTGTCACCATCTGTTCAAGCGGCAAGTTCTCGGTGCTCTCGGTCGGAGCTGCAGAATGGAAGCTCGTTGAGGCAGATACCGGAGTCCTTGGCGTCTTGGGACATGGTGGAGCATAGGTAGTGAAGGTTGAGTGGGGTGGTGGCAAGGGGGATTTGACGGCGGATTCGGCCGGCGGGGGTGAGGAAGGGGATGAGGTGGCCATGGGCCATAAAGGCAGCATCACTAGGTGGCCATGACATTGGAATTGAGATTGTCAATCATCCAATTTGCGTCCTGTTAATTTGTTGTTTCTAAGAAAACCTCAACACAAATGTGTTTTAGCAACTTCTGAGTGTACAAAAATCCATTTGTGATTATACCAATCAGCTGGCAATGGAAAGATCCATTTCTTTGCCTATTTTATCGACCCGACTCTTGTCCTAAAGATCATTTCACGATACTCTAGCCCTGGAGAAAATTTATTGGAATTTGTGAAACTTTCTGATCGAAAGTGTATCGTGCGGGAGTCAACCGTTTATGATTTTTTTTTTTTTCCTTTATGCAAATGAATGAGAAATTAGAGCATGTTGCTGCCATGACTGGTGTACCGGAGGTGCGTCCTTCTTATGTGGACTTAAGTGGAGATACAAAATCACCATGCGGACGTGTCACTGGAAAAACGATTTCTCTACTGCTATGAACATGCACAAGAAAGGAAGCGGGCACGTTCAAACATTCATGAAGAAAGGCGAAATGAAGTTTGGAAAAGGACAGGAAATAAAGTTCTTTGGACTTCGAACTATGCGTGGGTTGTGATTTTGGAATATTGATCTCCTTGACCTTTACTCTTTTCTTTTTCTTAACTTTCCAGTCCTTTTCTGATGTGGCGCCAATTGATAATATAAAATAAATTAGAAAACATATTACCTAGACTTTTCGTCCAAAGAGAACTAATTGAGTTGACAGAGTTCTTGTTGAAATATAATACGCGAAAACGATAGGATTTTGTAATTTACGTTAACACAAAATCACCAGAGAAATAAACGAGGAATAATAACAACCCTAGAAATTTATGTAGTTCGTGTTTTCCACACCTAAATTTAAGTCCAAATTCAAAAGTGTTTATAAATAAATAACTCACTTAGACGTAAACTCACGGCACAAAATTATCGCGCGTTCAAGCTCGAACAAAACGCTCTATGTACGCTAGAGGTGTTAAATGGGTTGTGCAACCCATTTATTGACCCATTTATGGTTAAATGGGTCGTTAATGGGTCAAGTTTTATTTCTTAAAACACATATAATGAGTTTTAATGGGTCATGATTAGGATATATGGGTCTTAAATGGGTCGGCTCTCTAACCCGTTTAAAACCCATTTATCAACCCATTAAAAAAGAACCCATTAATTTTTAAATCAAAACCTCACCATCTCTCTCTAGTCTCTTATCTCTTTAACTTTACAATTTTTTTTTTTTATAAAAACGAAAATTTAAATAATTATTATAATCAAAGAATCAAAGCTTCTGATTGTTCGAGTCTCGCCAAATCGGCGAGGTGGGCCTCGCCGGATCCAGGCGAGTGTTTTTCGGCCATCACCATCCAGGAGGAAGAAGAAAGAAAAAAGAAAATTAAAAATTAAAAATTATATTTTTAAAAAGTAAAATAATAAAAAATTTAATTTTAAAAAAATACAAATAAGTGTTTATAAATAAATAATCTCAAAATTTAATTTTAAAAAATAAAAATAATTAAATTTTTATTTTTTTAAAATATAAATAATTAAATTTTTTTATTTTTTAAAATACAAATAATTAAATTTTTAAAATAAAAATATTTATAATTTATTTTTGAAATAAAAATAATTAAAATTCGATTTTTAAAATAATTATTTTAAAAATTATAAAAATTTTCCATTAAATTTGTGTTGTATAAAACTATTTTAGTTTTTAAATATATATATAATTTTTTTTGAAAATTTGAAAAAAAATTGAAAAATTATTGATTGGATTTATATTGTTTGGAAGTTTTTAGTAATATAATCATAAAAATTATCGCGCGTTCATTAGCTAAATGGGTTAATGGGTTAACAAAATGCTCTATGTACACCAAAATCAAGAACTCTAGCGTTCGTCTTTCGTTCGTGTAGTATAGATTCGCGTTCTTGTTCAAGGCTTCGTGTGCGTGACGCTTCTCCCGGACTTGCGACTTCTACCTTTTTCTTGGTCCTGCGGTGCTTTTAGGTTTCCGCGGCTCCACACTCCTAGAACAAGAAACCCCAAAGTTTTGTCTTTATACGCGTGTGCGCGCGCGTGCGTGACCAGAGTCAACAATTTGACCTAAGCCCACCATGTGCTCTTCAATACGAATTCAGCTTTATCTGCACAAAAAGTGAAACCCTTAATTTATCTTTTATATTTTTTCCTCTTTTGCCTTGTAGTGGTTGATAAATTTCTTTCTTCCTTTGCTTTCTTTTGTACATAAAAAAGATAGTCTAATAAGGGGAAAACTTCTTCATCTAATTTGTAATCCACTTGGAAAATCTTTCTCAATAAATTATGTTTAACAAATCAATATTCGAATTCAAACTCGAGATATTAATTTAACAATTCTCCATCTTGACTCGACATTTGAAATCAAGTTATAGTGCTTATCTTCCATGATGTTCTCGTAATGCCCCGACAGGTGTTCACTTTCCACATATGCGGCATATGATATGCCAATAGAACTCAAGCAGAGCTTGAGCTTCGCCAAAGAAACAGACTTAGTTATTATGTCTGCTAGATTATCTATTGCAGCAATCTTTTTGACAATAACATTACCCTTAGTTAAGACATCTCGGATGAAGTGGTACTTGATGTTGATATGTTTCGTTCGCTCGTGATAAACTGGATTATACGCCAAATATATCACACCTTGGTTATTACAGTGTATATCTGCACTCTTCTATTCTAAGCCAAAGTCCGAAAACAAACTTCGTAACCATATCGCCTCCTTCGCTACAAAGGTTAGTGCCATGTACTCTGCTTCAGTCGAAGACAATGCAACACGATCATGTAAGGACGCTTTCCAATTAACTGCACCACTTACTAGCGTAAACACGTGCCCTGCTAAAGATCTGCAATTATCCAAGTCACCGGCGTGATCCGAATCTACAAAACCAGTGGTCTTACTGCCATTGCTTTCCCTCAAATACACTATACCCACGTCTGTTATCTCATTCAAATATCTGAGCTTCACTTCATAACTTCCCAATAAGTTTTACTAGGATGCTTCATATAGCGACTAACCACACTCATAATTTGTGAAATATCAGGCCTAATGCAAATCATAGCATATATAATACTACCCACGGCTAGGGGTGTGCAAAATACCCGGGAACCGCTCGGACTGCCCGGAACCGGATCGGAACCGCCTGGAACCGGCGGTTCTTGAAGGAAACGGTCTGGTTCCCGATTCCAATTTATGGGAATCGATGGGTACCGGCCCGGTTCCGGTTCCATGGTCGGATCCGCCCACCCGCCCACCCGGACCGGACCGGAACCTTTTTAATATTAATAAAAAAAAAAATTACTAAAAGAAACCCTAGATCTCATCTCACTCCCTTCGTCTTCGTCTTCGGCTCCTAATCCTATCGCCATTTCGCCGCGTTTACTTATCTCGCTGTCCGCATCTCCACGTACTTAAATTTAGTGTTTCTTTCTTTGGCTTGCTTTGATGTCACGTAGTCGTTCTATGTTGAAAACCAAAATTGTTTCGCGTTAAGATCGGTTCCATGGATCCACCCGGGAACCGGACCGGACCCGATGGTCCGGTTCCCGAGTGGATCCATGCAACAAACAGTGGATCCCTGGTTCCAATTTTTCAGAAGCGGTCCTTAGCGGGCGGTTCCAGTTCTAGGTCGGGAACCGCCCACCCGAACCATGCACACCTATACCCACGGCACTAGAATAAGGAACTCGGGACATATATTCCTCTTCCTCCTCAGTTTTTGGTGATAATTTATCTGAAAGTTTAAAGTGTTTCGCTAAAGGTGTAATTACAGATTTTGTCGATTACATATTAAAATGTGCCACGATCTTTTATATTTCTTCTGAGATAGACATAAAACTCATGCAATCCTGTCACCTAAAATCTCCATACCCAATAGTTTCTTTGCAACATCTAAATCTTTCATCTCAAATTCAGAATTTTACTGTTTCTTCAGCACATTAATATTAAACATATTTTTAGATGCTATAATCATATCATCAACATATAGGAGTAGATAAATCAAAGAACCATTTTCTAATCTCCTAAATTAAACACAACAGTCCATTTGACTTTTTTTAATAGTCTTGATTAGCCATGAAAGTATCAAAACGTTTATATCATTGCCTAGGAGACTGTTTCAACCCATACAAAGATTTCTTTAACAAGCAAACATGATATTCCTTACCCGGAATAGCAAATCCTCTAGCTACCTCATGTAAATCCGCTCCTCCAACTCACCATGAATAAGCACATTTTTCACATCTAGTTGCTTTAACTCAAGATCACGTGAGGTAACTAAGATAAGTAAAACACGAATAGAAGTATGTCTTATCACAAGAGATAACATCTCGTTGTAGTCAATACCCTCACACTGTGTATACCCCTTTGCCACAAGTCTTGCCTTATATCTTGCTATCTCGATACCAAGAATGCCCTCTTTCCGTTTAAAAATCCATTTACTTCCAAAAATCTTTTGGCTCTTGGGTACTTTGACTAGCTGCCATGTCTAAGCCCCTAGCCACTGTGACGACTCCGAACTAGCCATCGCCTCAGAGTAAGACGAAGGCTCATCTGTCTCCTATCTTGTCACCTACAATAAATGCATAAGCAATATATGTATAAACATAACGTATCCATGATTTAATTTGCACTTCTTTGTCTATCTGCAGCTATAGTGTGTTGCAATTGTGCTGATTGTTCATTATCACCAACTTTAGGAACTGCGGCTACATTTGCAGTTTCAACTTCTATTACTTTTGAGGTCTCCAAAGTCTCCACTTGAAGCTCCACCTCACTAATGACACCATGATCCGTCTTTTCTGCTGGTTGTGTCTCAAAACTCCTCTGTTGAAGCATTGTAGTCTTGTCGAATATCACATCTCTGCTAATTAGAAAACCGGGTGATCTGGGATTGGTGTACCATAATCGGTGGCCTTTCACCCCATGTGCATAACCTATAAATATGCACTTATTCGCCCTTGACTCAAGCTTACCATCACTCGCTCAAGCCATTCTGCTGTGGTGTCTCAGATACTATGCGGTGTCTCACAATCCCTTATTTTTCGTAGAATTTGATCAAATCTTTACCACATAACTCCATGCCATTATCGGTTCTTAGGCACTTGATCTGTTTATTTGACTACTTCTCAATTAATGTCTTAAATTTCTTGAACTGATCAAATACTTCATATTTGTGCTTCAGAAAGTATATCCATACATTCCTCGAATAATTGTTGATAAATGTCAGTATATATCGGGCACCTCCTTTCGAAGGAACTGAAGACGGGCCCCAGACGTCTGAATGAATATATTCAATTGGTCGTTTAGTCTAATGAACGGCTGTAGTAAACTTAACTAGGTGTAGCTTCCCAAAGATGTAGTGATCATATAAGTCCAGCTTCCCTGTCTTCTAACCATTCAACAACCCATTTTCACTCAACATCGTCATACCTACCTCACTCATATGCCCTGAATGCATATGCTAATTGAGTTAAGTTAGAGTTTTGTTAGGACTAGAATTAGCACCTAGAGGGGGGTGAATAGGTGTTTGAAGCGATTTTAACAATTCAAATCGAATGAGAAATAAATAATTTAAAATCAACGATTGCAGCAAATGAAAAACGATTAACAATATAAAGGATTAGGGATAGAGAATCAAGACTCCAGATTTATAGTGGTTCGGCTTAGATCAAGCCTACGTCCACTCTCCACTCTCCCGCACGGACAGCCCTTTGGATTTCACTAAGAATCAATAAGAGTGATTACGGTCTCACGCTCTTGAGTCCACAGTGTAGATTACTCTACTACACTTCCTCAAGGTCTACAATATGATCTCTCTTTTGATTACATGTAATGTTCAAAGAATGATATCGCAAAATAGAAAAGGAGATTCAGACTTTGGAATTTTTCTATCCGCACACTTCAACAACTAGAGTATCTCTCTTATATACTTCTTCATGCCTTCAATACCGTTGGCACCTTCCAAAGAAGTTCTTCCAATCAACCCGTTGGACAGAATCAATTAGAGAGATCTCGAGCTCTTTAAGGTAAGTGTTGATAGCCCATCAATCCTGCTCGCCCATACAATCGGGATCTCGGTTTCCATAAGTAGATCCTTCCAAATATAAGTTGCGAAGTCGTCAAAGAATCTAAACATATTCCATATAAAACTAAGATCGTTTAGTGCTGAATCCAAGTAGAAAGATATCCACCGGTCGTTAGAATAAAGATCATATAAGATCGGAATAAACGTCGTCCCCGGAAGCTGTCCATGTGAGTAGACTTTGAAATATAAGTCTTGAGTCTTGAGTCTTGAGTCTTGCTAGCTTAGGACTTTAATCTTGAGACTTTGATCTTCGGACTCTATCAAAAGGATCTGTAAGTCTTCAGACTATACTGATAAAACTGTTTTGTCAACTTCAAAATACTTTAAGGGATTTCTTCCAACAAGTTTGACTCACCTGATGAAACTGTAGTGGTTCTGGTCACGATCTCTCCCAGTAGATGATAGAGAGTATTCACTTTTTTCCCCTTCATCATTGTCATGGCACCTGAGAGATCTTTAGTACTCCACCTTCAGTGGTGTACTTACACCCAATGTCGTCGAGTTTTCCTAGAGAAATAAGATTCTTCTTGAGCTTTGGTACATGCCTCGCATCTATCAATGTGCACGCCACCCCATCGTGCATCCGAATCCGAATTGTCCCTATCCTCACAGCCTTGTAAGCTACATTATTTCTCAAAAGAACACTACCACTATCTGCAGTCTAGTAAGTTGTAAATTAGTTCTTATGAGGCGTCATATGATAAGAACATCCCAAATCTAGTACCCATTCGTTTCCTTACGAAATAGTAGTCACACATAAAACAATTTTTGCATTACTAGTGCTCCCCTCGGCAACATTCGCCACATTGTTTGTGGCATTCTGCCTATCACATTTATTCCTTTACTTTGGTTTTTTTTTTCTTGATGTGCCCTTTCTCGTGACACTCAAAGCACTTCACGCGTTCCTTGGACTTTCTATGGCGCGATTTTGATTTGCTTTTACCTCTGTTGCTACTAGGCCCTCGATGTTGTTATATACCTCGAATTGTCCATGCTTCTGCTACTCCTTGCATCAAATCATCATTTCGTAACTTTCTCTGTCACTCCTTAAAGAACAAGGCGGACTTTGCCTCTTCTGAGGTAATTATAGTATGCCCCTGCAATAGTGAATCAGTAAAATGTTCCCATGACTCTAGTAAGGCTAATAACATCATGTCATGTCCTTCATCATCAAGTACCTTACTGACGTTCTTTAAATCCATCATAAGTTTATTGAAATCATTCAGGTGGGTTCTAATAGACGTATCATCAGTATATCTTAAAACATTCTCTTCAACATGTACATGCGATTGTTCAAACCTTTCTTCACATAGAGTGCCTAAAGTTTTGCCCATAATGTTGCGGCATCATTCTCCTTGGCAACCTCCATTAAAACCTCATCCAACAAGTTTAATAGAATTGTGCTCTTTGCTATTTATAATTGGCAATTCATCTTCACCATCTAGTATCTTGGCCAAAACTTGGGTTGTCAATAACGCTCGCATTTTGTTGCTCCATAACCCAAAGTTGTTTTTCCCATTAAACTTCTCAATTTCAGATTCCTCTCAAACATAATTGTAATAATAGAATTTCTAAATAATAATCAGACAAACAAAAGCTCCAAATCACAATTAAGAAATCCGATCCAAATCAAAAGCTCCAAATCATTGTCTATATCTTAGGAATAGAAAGATTACAAGAATGTACACTTTCTGTTATTATTATTCCTTCTTGTGTTTATATACAGCATTGTAAAGATCAACTAAATTAATGAAAATTGAGGCACATTCTTCCTCAAAGTTCTTCCTTCTATTCTTCATCTAACTTCGTGACATGGTATCAGAGCCCACCAAAATTCTGAACCTATAGTCGCTTCCGCTCCTTTTTTCTTGATCGCCACTCGTGGAACTCCATCTGCAAGAAACAGAGTTGCCACAGGAATCATTATTATAGAAGGAAGAAAATTCTACCATGGAAAAATCACAGGAACTTACCTCCACAAATAACCCACCTGCCGGAGAAGTCACGCCAGAAATGCAGGATTCGTCCGTTGTTACCTCTTTTGCTCCACAGCAATTTGGTCAAGCACCAACTCAAAACGTGCCATGGCAACAGTTCCCGGCTCAGTTCAACCTGGGGCAGCCCTTTATGGGCCATCCATACCAGTGGATACCATATCCATGGTTCCATTCATCATAGCCAAGAAGCTACTAGAGCAGCATTGGGATTACTAGAGGTTCGCCAACCATTGATGGGGCAAATCCTGCCATCATCCCGGAGCAGACGGGCGGATCAACAGGGGTCGAAATGGGATCAAACTCCCACTCGAATCAATTCAATGCGGGGCAAACAAGTCGGGGCACGGGGCCTAATAATTCGGGTACTTTGGAGGAAATCCTTATCCCAATCCAAGTTTTTTTCCATACCTTTTTCCCACAAGCGGTCGACCGGAGCCCGGTGACCCACTCCACACGACAAATGCCGACGGACCAAAGTTAAAACTCATCCACAGAGAGCTAACTGGTGCCGACAATTACTCGAATTGGGCGCGCGAGTTCCGGCGCGCTAGTCACGAAAGATAAAGAGGGATTTTTAGACGGCTGGTCGATTCCCGCGACGAGAGGATGGCACGACTTTGGAGAAAGTGCAATCAACTTGTCGGGACTTGGATAGGTAATTGCATTTCATCCAAAGTCGCGCCGGTCTCCCAGACGGAGGATTCACAAAGCAAATGTGGGAAAACATTAAAGAAATGTTTGGAAAGCTTGATCGGGTAAAGCTTTTCACATTAACACAGCAGATCTCGGAATTAAAGCAAGGAAATATGAGCATAGCAACCGTCTACAACAAAATCGCGGCTCTGTGGAACGAGTTTGAAGCAGCGGAGGAGAAAATCGAATGGCCGTGAGCCGATTCTACAAACAATACAAAGCCATTCGAGAAAGGGAAAAACCACAAGATTCCTGTTAATCCTCAACGAGGCTTACCTTTCGTTCCGATCTCAAATCTTTACGATGGAACCCATGCCGAGCCTCAATCGAATCTACCAACTTGCCATCCAATAGGAGAATCAGCAAAGATCCACGGATCTTAGGGTTTCTGGGGGAGACGGAGTCGCTCTGGCTGCAAGAAGGCAGATTCGATATCCGCCGAAAAAACGAAGGAAACAGAGGACAGGAGGAGGGAGAGCTAGGGTTCCTCGACGGAAACCCTAGCGAGTCGCCTTTTATTGGGCGATCGGATGGCTCTCATCCATCGGCGGGCGCGAGTGGATCCAACGGCCCACGTCGCGAGGCTCTTCATGGGCCAAATGGGCCGCGCGGAGTTGCTTCGCATGGGCTGGATTCTTCATTCAGCAATTTAACAAAAGAAGCAGAAAATAATTATGGGCCAACCTTGGCCCAAGTTCTGCAGCCCATGCATAAGCCCGTCTCGACCGGAAGGAATTTTAAAAACAAAGGTAAATTATACTCGCGAATATTGTAAGCGTCCGCATCATACAATAGAAAATTTCGGAAGCCGCATGGGAAACACGGAGAGAAGGAAAAAGGAAAATTTTCTACAATTTTTTAGGTGTCGGGACAACCATCAAACAAGACAATTACTCATGATCAATATCAAGAATTGATGGAGGCACTGAGGAAAATGGACACTTCTGACAAATCTGGGGGTTTCACAGGTACTTCTCATTGTTTGATGAATTCAATTTCACGGAGTGCATGGATTATCGACTCAGGTGCTAGCGATCACATTGTTTGTGATAAAAGTTCACTTTCAAATATTAAAAAATTATTATCTCCCATATCAGTGCAGCTCCCAAATGGAAATACCACACAAGTTGAAATGATAGGCACAGTAACTCTTAGTCCACTCATTGTGCTTAAAAATGTGTTCTATATTCCTGATTTTCACTTCAATCTCGTGTCAGTATCTCGGGTCTGTGAAGAAAATTCTTGTCAAATCTTATTCAATTCTGATGAATGTTTGTTTCAGGCCCTTTCGTTGGGAAACTAATGGGCTCGGGTAGAGTATTCCAAGGGCTATATTTGGATGGATGTTTCGCGAGTCTCAAATATTTTTTCAATAAATCTTTGTGTAACTCGCTATCGTAATAAAAACTTTCTTCATCATCAAAGACTGGGTCACTCACTCAGCTTCTATTCTTTGTCCTCAATGTCCCATTTGTCCATTAGCAAAGCAAACACGTCCTTCTTTTCATGATCGTACTTCTCAAGTGGACGAAATTTTTTCATTAGTCCATCTCGATGTTTGGGGACCTTATCATAACTTGAATCATGATGGGTCTAGATTTTTTCTCACTATTGTAGATGATTTTTCACGAGCTACATGGATATTCCTAATGCAATCCAAAGGTCAAGTTTCTTCTCACATTAGAAACTTTCTTGCCATATCTAGAAATCAATTTGGGAAATCCATTAAACGCATTCGCACTGATAATGGTAGAGAATTTTTTAATAGTGAATGTGGTTCTTTATTCACATTGAATGTAATTTTACATGAGAGCTCTTGCACATATACACCACAGCAGAATGGAGTGGTAGAGCGGAAACACCGCCATCTTCTTGAAGTAGCACGCGCTCTTAAATTTCAGGCATCTATTCCTGAAAATTTTGGGGAAATTGTGTGATCACGGCGGCATATTTGATTAATCGTATGCCATCTCGTATCCTTAAAGGAAAAAGTCCTTTTGAGATACTATATGGAAGAAAGCCGGATCCGAGTCATCTCGAGTTCTTGGGTGTCTATGTTACGTAACTACGGTGGGGCACGAAATAAAATGGGACCTCGTGCTCGACGAGTGCATATTCATGGGGTATCCAAATCTGAAGCGAGGATACAGAGTGTATGAGCCATCCTCAGGAGAATTCTTTATCAGCAGGGATGTAGTATTTCATGAAGATGTTTTCCTATTTAAAAACGTGGATCGTTCCTCTGGAGATGAAAGGACAATCAATAAGACGTTTCTATCAGAAGATGATCCGAGAGGATCTTATATTGTTGTCCCTCTCCCCAGGCTCCAGGAATCATCTAATGCACCAATTGCATTACCTGAAATAGAGGCCACTCTGGCTACTTCACCTGAAGAACCATCGCCGGAAATGGATTCCTCCATAGCAGCTCCTCCAGCAACAAGTCACACTGACAACTCCTCCTTGATTCAAAATGAAGAACCGCGGCGATCTGGTCGAGCTACTCGTCCACCAATATGGACAAAGGACTACGTATGTGCTTCTTTGGTTCACTGGTACTCGTTATCCTATTTCTTCCTACGTTTCATTCGATAGGCTATCATCGAAGCATTTATGTTGCATGAGTAGTATTTCTGAGGAGCACGAGCCTTCTAGTTATAATGAAGCCATGCATGATCCAAATTGGCAACGGGCTATGGAGGCAGAGCTCAAAGCTCTTCTAGATAACCACACTTGGGATGTTGTACCTTTACCCACTCATCGCAAACCAATTGGATGCAAATGGGTGTATAAGATAAAATATAGAGCGGATGGTTCTATAGAAAGGTACAAGGCCCGATTGGTTGCGAAGGGATATACACAAAGAGAAGGTTTCGATTATCATGAGATTTTTTCTCCAGTAGCTAAAGATGTTACAGTTCGTTCGTTTCTGTCCATTGCTGCTTTTCGTAACTGGTCATTGCATCAAATGGATGTCCATAATGCCTTTCTGCATGGCGATTTAGACGAAGAAATATACATGGACCTTCCACCCGGATCACGGAGACAGGGGGAGTCTAAGGTATGTTGTCGTCTCCGTAAATCTCTTTATGGATTAAAACAAGCATCTCGACAATGGTATGCCAAGTTTACGAGTGCTCTTACGACTGCTGGCTTCAGACAATCCAAGTATGATTATGCATTATTCACTTGGAAGAGAGGTATGTCGTCTATCTAGCTAATGATTTATGTTGACGACATCTTAATTATGGGAAATGATGATTCCGCTGTGAAGAAGTTGAAAGAATATCTCGCATTCCACTTTCCATATCAAAGATTTAGGGCCACCTAAATATTTTCTTGGAATTGAGATAGCTCGTTCGGAACGAGGGGAATTTCACTCGCCGGCGGAAATTTGTAATGGAGATTATTTGAAGCGGGATTGTCGGGTTGCAAACCATCTATTGTGCCCATAGAGCGAGAATATCAAGCTAACCTCGCCGATTATGATTCGGCACATCTACTTCGATGATCCGTTGTTAAAGGATCCTTCTGCATATCAGAGACTAGTAGGGAAGCTCATATACCTCATTATGACTAGGCCAGACATTTGTTATGCAGTTCAGACTCTTAGTCAGTTCATGCACAGTCCTAAACAATCACATTTGAATGCAGCCATGAAACTGTGAGATATTTGAAGACATGCCCAGGATTAGGGATACTTCTTTCCCGAAAATGTAACATGGAGATGATGGCTTATTGTGATTCAGATTATGCTACATGCCCAATGAGCAGGAGATCTATTACTGGATTTTGCATCAAATTCGGGGAATCACTCCTTTCGTGGAAAACAAAAAACAGTCCATCTTTGTGTCTTTATCTTGGCAGGCCGAATATCGATCTATGGCCAAAATTTGTGAAATAGTTTGGTTAAGGGGTTTTACGGATCTCGGAGCAGAAGTCAAAGGACCAACCACATTATCTTTGTGACAATGACTCAGCACTTAAACTTGCAGCGAATCCTATAGTTCATGAGAGAACAAAGCATATAGAAGTTGATTGTCATTTCACCCGAGAAAAAATTCAAGAAGGAGTTATCAAGACAAGAGGAATCAGAACCACGGAGCAACCCGTAGACATTTTCACTAAGCCTCTTTGTCAAAGGCATATAAAATCACCAGAGAAATAAACAAGAAATAATAAAGACATCAGAGATTTACGTGGTTCGGTCCAAGTATCGGTACCTATATCCACGGGAAGGCCCAGCAAGCAAAAAATCACTATAATCAGAGAATCAAAGTTTATAATTGCTCACATGCTCGAATGTTTTCCACACATAAATTTAAGCTTAAATTCAAAAAAGTTTATAAATAAATAATTTACTTAGATGTAAACTCACGACACAAAATTATCGCGTATTCAAACTCAAACAAAACGTTCTACGTACGCCAAAATCAATAATTCCAATGTTCATCTTTGGTCCACGTATGTATGGATCGCATTCTTATTCAAGGCTTCGTGCGGCGTGACGCTTCTCCTGGACTTGTGGCTTCTACCTTTTTCTTCGTCATGTGGCGCTTTTAGGTTTCCGCGCGGCTCCACACTCCCAGAACAAGAAATCCCAAAGTTTTGCCTTTATACTTGGGTGCCTAGAGTCAACAATTTGACTTGGGCCCACCATGTGCTCTTCAATACGAAGTTGGCTTCGTCTGCACGAAAGGTGAATCCCTTACTCTATCTTTTATATTATTTCCTCTTTTGTCTTGTAGTGGCAGGTCAACTTCTTTCTTCCTTTGCTTTCTTTTGTACATCCAAAAGAAAGTCTAATAAGGAGAAAATTTCTTCATCCAATTTATAATCCACTCGGGAAATCAAATTCGATTTAACAAATTAATATTCGAATTCAAACTCCGAACATTAATTTAATAGTTCTCTATGTGAATTTTATGTGCAAGCTTTATAACTCAAATGAACCTACATAAAATTTTTAGAATTTGTATGCATGGATGACGCAAGTTTTTGGATTCATGTATTGTGATTGACCCACTATTGTACTTTCACTGAATGCAAATAATTACCGGTTTGGATCATTCAATCATGTGAACTCGCCTTGCATCTTCCTTGGCATATGAGATTCGCAAAGTATTTTATGAGTTCAGAAATTGTCTATCCAAATACGGCATCTTCATCGTAAAAAGGTACATAATTTGATCACATTAACTAAAATGGGAGAACATATATTGTAGTTTCCACGATTTGGATTCTAAAGAGTACATATTTACGTAAGGGCAGCAATGGAAAAATTAATCTTTAGCGATTTGGTTTTTGGGGAAAATTTCATTTGATATTAAACATGAGATAATTCTTGCATTTGATATAATTTCCCGGACCAAAGTAAACGTAACTTTTGGGACTATAATTATGTCGGGCCGCTGTGTCCCATCCGTATTATGTTTTGGGTAAATGAGAGGTAGATGAGCATTAAAAGCCGCAGCAATTTAGGTCGTTGTCGCGGTCTGGATGTGTTCGGTGGCGAATTGTGAATGACAACACGAGAAGGTTTTTGCTTAGGGTTTCATGTTCACAAACGCTGCATATAAAATCCCCTTACAAGGACGACATTTGAAGTTGTCGCACCTCAAAACTTCATAAATATCATCAGACACATAAGGTAAGGATAGGACGAACAAAATATTTTCTTAATTAATAGAGGCAGAATCTTCCAAGACAATACTATTAAGCATATAAGTTAGATTGTACGCGAATAAAAAGTGCTGCTTAAAAAAAAGGGCAAAGTCCTAATCCTTCGGTTCCATTGCTTGAGGACATAACCGTGACCCACAAAATTATTTGACTCAATTAACATGTGCTGAGTGAAACGAATTTCTAGTTTTGTCATATAATTTGCCTACACTTTAAAAGCGATGATTGACCTGAAGGAATGAAAATGTACCATTTGTAGAATCACCTAGAATGGACCTCACGAATTCATCCATGGCCTTGAGGCTAGACCCCTTGTCATCATCACTGCCTTCCTTCACAGCTTGCCTCATCTGTTCCATCACTGCAGTGGCCCTCTTCCGCAACTCCCCTCCTTTTCCTTCCTCTTCCATCACTGTCTCGATCACCCGCTTCACTTCCTCGGCTTCGATCCCGCTCTCGACCCCGCGCGTAAGCTCGACGCACACCCCCATCTCCTCGACCATCATCTTGGTATTGTAGGCCTGCTCGGCCGCCATTGGCCACCCTATGATGGGTACCCCTTGGCTCAAGCTCTCCATGACCGAGTTCCACCCGCAGTGGCTTAGGAATGCCCCTGTTGAGTCGTGCGAGAGGATATCCAGTTGTGGTGCCCAATTCCGCACTAGCAAGCCCTGCTTGCTCCTGGTCACTTGGTCCTCGAACCCCGGCGGCAGCCATTCGGATCGGAACTCACCCTTAATATCGAAACCGAGTGGTGGCCTAATGACCCAAAGAAAAGGCTTGCCACTTGATTCCAAACCAATGGCTAACTGCATCATCTGGCTAGGACTTACAGTGTTTTGTGAACCAAAGGAGATATACAAAACAGAGTTTGGACTATGTGAACTGAGGAAGTCTAGGCATTTCTCTGGGGACACCCCAAAAGCTTTTCCTGTATGCTTTTGGGGGGATTTTGATCTAGATTTAGGAGAGATTGTTGATGATTTTTGGAGCATGTGAGGAGGGACTAGTGGACCAATGGCCCAAACAGGGAGCTTCAAGTACTTCCTCAAGAGATCGAACCCAAGAGGCTCAATTTCCTCAACCGAGTTGCACAACCAGCCATCCGAGGCCAGAAAGAGCTTGAGCTGAACCTGAAAGAACTTGGACCACTGGTCGGTAGTGTCCGCCTCGCGGATGAACCGGTGGAGCTGAGAGCGGTGGAACCGGCACCGTTCAGGAAATCCAGGCACTGAGAACTCCTCAGCATCAGTCGAGCGGTGCGGGAGGTGAAGCCAGATGGAGACATAGGCCAGAGTGCCATATGCGCCGCCCGTGGTGAAGGCGATGCTCTTCGTCCCAAGCCTCCTGGCGACGTCCACGGACCAACCGAAGAACACATCCGAGATCACGCAAAGAGGTGGCCGGCCCTCTTCGGCAGTTATGTTGGAGATGAGGCGCTCTACGGGAGCAGCGAGGGAAACAGACGAGTGGAGAAGTGTCCCGATCTGACTGAGCAGCAAGTTCTCAAAGTTCTCGGTGTCGGGTGGCAAGCCATGGTCGGAGCTGCGGAATGGGAGCTCGTGGAGGCGGATTCTGGAGTCATCATCATCGGGGGACATGGTGGAGCGGAGGTACCGGAGGTTGAGAGTGGTGGCGGCGAGAGTGACGGCAAAGGGGGTTTGGCGGCGGATGCGGCGGGCGAGGGCGAGGAAGGGGATGAGATGGCCATGTGCCATGAAAGGGAGCATCACTATGTGGCCATGAGATTGAGATTTCGAATCATCCATTGGGTCCGGTTTGTTCCAGAGAACCTCTACTCAGTATGTCGTTGTTATATTGGTTTTGTTCCTTTTGCAAAAGCTTTTATAAAGACTGCAAAAGACCAATGTGGGCCGTCCACTTGAGCCACACCACCATGGCCAAAGCACTCTGTCCTAAGTTTTCCCTGTTTCTGGGTACAAAATATCACGTGCGACGGACACGTTTGCTCTGTGGTGGAGGGGACAAAAAAAACCCATGATCATCTTTCTGTTTTTGTCCCCCTCCACGCACGCGTGCGACGGACAATACTTTCTCCGTTTGCTCGCGGATGAACTGTAGCATAACAGGCCATTGCGCTTCCCTTTGCGTGTGGATTCTGCCTTTGTCTCGTTTTTTGAGAAAATATTTAGTAGTTGCTAACCATCAGGTCAGCGTCCTACGTGGCGCACGTGCTCCATTGGACCGGCAGAACAATGAAAAAGTCTAAAAAGTGGGGCTTTTTTTTGTTCTCTTTTTCTCCGCCGGCTGGCAGAGAAAGGAGACGACAATAAATGTCCAAATTCCTAGGGGTGTGCAACCGGACTGGGTATACCCTGTTCTCGGACCGGCCCACCCGAAAACAAGGTCAGGAACCGGTTCCCATTCAAACCGGTCAGGAACAGGTTCCCCAAAATTCGGGAACCGGTTTAAACCTGGTCGGGAGCAGCCCGAGTGATTACCCACCCGGAAACCGGTTCTTGGACCCGTCTTGGAACCAGATTTTGTAAGTAGAGATCCAAAACATTTTTTTTTCTTCGATTTTATTTTTACTATCGCAATCATGATATTTTTCCTCTTGGCTTCTCTCAAACACGCATAAGCACTTCTCCTTTGTCATTCATCTTCCTCACTTGCTTCCCTCCCTCACCGGCTCCCTCTCGCACCGTCTAAAGGACGGACGGTGTTTGTCGCCACTAAATTCTTGTGTATCACATGGATTGGCTCGCCTAATTTTTCTTTTGTATAAATAATTATGCTTGAATAAATGAGCAGCTTCATGTAGTAGTTATGAGAATAAGACTAATATTATACCCATGTTTGATGTTAATTCTTTGCCTTATGATTTTATTTATTATAATTAGCCCTATGGATCTTTAATTTTTCGTTTATTCCAAATGTTCATGTATTAATTTATTACCAATGCTTAATGTTTCAATATAAATTAGGAGGATTACGTTATTTTCTCGCTTATTAATATAAAATTCAAAGTCGTATAGAATATCGGAAGATTGCAAAACAGGTTCCAATGGAAACAGGATTGACCCTAGAACAGGATCGGAAAAATAGGGTGGGTCGGGTACAGGGTCCAATACAAACGGGGTCGGGTATAGGGTCGGAAAAGAGGAACCAGGTTATAACGGGGTCGGAGTACGGGGTCGAGTCTAGACTCTACCTACCCCTGGACCCGATCACCCCTACAAATTCCCGCTTAAAAATTTCTCCCTCCTCTTTTCAATTTTTAGGGCTTTTTTGGTTCTCTCTTCGAGAAGAACAAGCCAGCCGCTTCTTTCTATCTGCAGTGTGTCCAGCCACCGCCTCCGCCTCCGCCTCCGCCTCCCCCTTTGTCCCCCAAAAGCCTCGTTGGTCACAGCTTCTGCTCAAATATGCCTCTAGCACGTCGCCTCCCTCAAGAGCCCCGCCGGTCGCAGCTGGGTCCCGCCGCCGCCTCCGCCGCCTCCGCCTCCGCCTCTACTGTTGCCTCTCGGAGCCCCAACGAGCTCAAGTTAAACCTTGCATGCGCTTCGCTATTCTCTCACCTGGGTTTTGGGAAATCAAGCGACAAAGAAGAAGCTTCTCCATTTTTTGTTTTTGTTTTTGTTTTTGCTTTTTCTTACATTTCTTCTTGTTTAACCTATATCCCTGTTTCGACACTGCCACTTGAAAAGCTCCTCTGCCGCTGGTGAGCTGAAAATGCTCTTGTTCTTTTATTACCACATTCTCTATTGAAGTTTGTTTATTTTGAAACTATACAAACACTCTTGTTTTCTTTTCGCTCTCCTTCGCCCGGTTTTGATTTCGAGTTCAAAAACCCCTTGTTTTCAAACCTACGTAAGCTCAAGATGCTTTACCTTTGTGAGCTTAATCGGATTCGTTCGCTCCCGCATTTTCTAGATTCTTCTCCAAATCCGCTCAGTACGCGGGTAGGTTAAATTTCGGTTTTTACTGGCTGCGTAATTCTAGTACTACATAGAGCTACCGAGAGAAGCATTTGGAGAGCAAAAGGTCTATTTTTTCTCTGTGCCAATTAGCTGAATGAGGTAGAGAAATATGTGCTTTGAGATGGGTTTTTGAATTATATCGTGTTTGGAGCTAAGTAACTTATGATGGGTCTGTTTGCGATAATTGGTAAATGAGCTTAATCATAGTGACAAGAGAAATGTGTTTTGGGCGATGGACAGGGGTGGTTGTGCCATGTATTGTTGCCGTGCCGTTTATAGTGTATGCTAGCTAAAGCAGCTGCGAGTAGTGCAATGCGTTGATTCTGATGCAATTAGTTTTTAGTCTTCAAGACGAGTGGTTCCATAGGTTTGGTGTAATGACCTGCCATATCTGTGTAGCTGTAGGTTCAAAGGAGGTTTGGTATTGTTTTCACTTTATGCTGGAGTGAATGGCAACTGGTGCTCTAGAAATCTTCATTTGGTCAAAGCAAAAGTTCATAATCATGCTGATTCAACTGCGACTTGCAAGCCCAATGATATATCTTTTCCTGCATTGTTTTGTGCAATGAAGGTTGGGATACCGGAGTTTTTGCAGGGTATTGGCGGAGGGTCGAAGCCCATGTTGCCAAGCTCGACTATGAGATTGGCGATTTCAACAGTTTACTTGTTTCCTGCACACTTAAGCTCAAGAAACTCAGCATCCCTTGCAAATATGTAAACTGTCTTTGCCTAGATCATTGCTTATTCATCTTTCTAACACTATTGTTTCACTTGTATATGCAAAAGTGTGGACATGACACTACTCAATTTTCGCCCTTCATTTGACTTTGAGGCATTTTACTGGTAGAAGATGATCTTCCGGCATGTTTTATGCATTTATGATCTGGAAACAACTCATTATATATGTGAAGTATTGACTAGGTTCATAGTCTTGCTCTAGAGTCTCCTCATATATAGTTTTTTCATCTAGAAGACTGGAACTAATTTGTTTGTAGATTTTACTTTGATGGCTAGTCTTTTTTATCCAGGGATACCCAAGGAAAAAAAAACTTTCTATAGTGACTATGGTCTATTGAATAGGCTAAATATGTTTGTGTTATTTGCATAATGGTGGGGAGCCAAATATCTATTCTATTTGTGAGGCATGCTTCGAACATATATTGATAGATGAAATTGAATTTTTCAACACCATAAAAAATTAGTGCATCTAAAACTTGTCTTTTTACCTTCGAAGTTGATTGGAAATTGTCTACGCTCATTTTCAAGTGTGCATGCAGTTGTAACTTTATTGGAAACTTTTTGATTAAGATTAATAAGGAGAATAGTTGCCCCATCCACTAAGTTCTATCATTGGGTTGATCTCAAATGACATTAGTTGGACCACTTATAAGGACATTCCACTTTCTTTGTGAAAAGCTCCTAAGTTCTTGTTTGGTTTTCCAAAGGAAGCTGATATTGAAGTATGCCCACAAATACAGGGTTGGACTACTAAGACGTAGAGCTGCACTCATGAAAGCTTAAGAGCAGTTCTGCAAAAATTGCTATAGTTGGCAACTGCCGAAGAGCTCTTCCGTTAGAAATGAAATGACTGAACTTTTATTTCCATGGACAGCTTCTTTGTAGTTCAGTTCTGACGAAAATTGTATTTTGTTTACTGCCTTCTAGCGTAGGAAACAATCGGTTTAATTTAGACCATTCAAGCAATATTAATCTGCCAAGTTTTATTGTGGTGTAGATCATTGAATCAGTTGAGAGAGTTGATGTTTTGCCTGGGAAAAAAATAGTCGCTCTTGCTGTGTTTCATATGCTGGTGTGATCAAGAATCACTTGTCCACTCATTCCCGATATATGGCTGCAAATTGCCTTCTTTTGAACAAATATCATATAGGGTAAAGTCAACTAAGAGCTTTAAATAGTGCTTGTCAAAGCATATATGGAACATAATCCATGTCCAATGGTGCTCTTGCTCAATAAACTAATTCTAATGAATATCAAAAATTGAATCTTGACAGAACAATAGATGAGCTTAAGAATAATTAGTTAAAGCACAATAATATTTGTCACGATATCTTATACACAACTGCCAAGAAGTCTTTCTAAACATTGTTCTAAGTAACATGATGGACTAATCCTTTGATCTTCAAGGAAGACTAGATAGGAGTAATCCTTTGATCTTCGAGGAAGGCCAAATTGAATGTCTGACGATAGTCGTGCGACCAGATGCATATCAAGGCCTCCTCCCAAAGTGAATGCAAGTTCATCAAGTTCATCAGTGTCGCTCCTCCAAGTTGCTATATAGTCTATTGTTTTTTTTTTTTTTACTTGATAAGCCAAAAGGACGACATAGTTCAGATATTCCGAGCAAATATAATGAAACTTAGTAGAGATTTGCATACTTTTAAAATGACCTGAGCTACTCATCTCAAACCTTCCTTGCCAAGGTTATTGTGATTCTTAAATTTGGTAAAGCTCTTCCCGGAAAAAGCAATTTGTTTATCCTCACGCTTTGTTTGCATCAGCAAAGGAGCCAAAAAAGTTCAAGCCTCTTTTGCATACTCACATTCAAGCACCTGGTATAGATGAACTAATTAAGAAAAGTAAGGATAAAAGGAATTACCTAGAGAACTCAATCAGGGAAAGAGAATATTAATTGGAAACCATAAAGATGATTAAAGAACTTATTGTCATCTGTGTCACAGCACGGACAACTTAAACACTGACTAGAAACTAAACACGCTTTGTAACAAAATTTCCGAAGAGCTAGAGAATGCAATAATAGAACCCGATATAGAACAAAATGAAACACATGCCAAAAGATTGCCGATTCTAATTGACTTTATTGGTCACCATGCCTATGAGACCAGTTAGAGATTGATTATATACCATCTTGTTGAAGCAAAGTCTTTTGACCCCAGGAAAAACTTAATGTCAAAAGGAACCTATACTTCATCCAGACAACCATGAAACTAATTACTGTCTATTGTCTAGCTAGAGAAAAGGAATTTGAAATGTAACTTTCTTTTTCACCGTTCGTCGGGATGTAAAATCACACATTTTAATATGCACATAGCATTTAACTTCAACATACCCCAATCAAAGCAACAATTCATGCCTTTGCAGATTATAGGTCACAAACAATGGGTTCACCAGAATCTACAGTCAAATAAAAAAAGAAAATTATAAAAAATCATTTCCGGTCTATCTTAAAAGTTGAAACCATAGACGAACTCACGGACCAGGACTTTCCCCATGGCAGGTGCAGTCAAACAATCCACATATTTCCGGGTCACATCAATTTCCTTTGAACTAGCTTATAAACTGAGCTGGAATTTATCCTTGTTTAGGCTCAATTCTCTAATGAAACTGTGCTGCAGCAAGTGAAAAGGAACTGATGATAGAATACATATCTCGTCAAAATTAACAGTATTCCTCTCATCCATCTACATGTTATCTTTCTTTATGTTATTGGATAGAACTTATGAGCAGTTGATTCATATGCATTGGCGATATCTAAGGCATATGGAACTCAGCATATTCTAAGCAAGCCACAAAGTATTCAGAAAGGGATCTCTCGAATGACTTTTCTCTATTTCAAATTGAGTGACTAAGCATGTATTGCAACCCCATTAACCATATCAATCACAATAATAAAAAATGCATGGATGTGGGACAGACATACCTCCAAGTCTCAGCTTACCAGCCAAATGTCCAAGCGCAAATTCAACATCGTGAAGTAAATGCAAAAATAACCATCTTAGCTTCTTGGAAGGGATGACTTGGGACCTCCAGTGCATTAGCCACGCCAGGACAACAGTTCTGTGAATTTTTGCCTAACTGCTTCTTTGGCAAAATAGCTTGTGAAATCCCACCAAACACAGGCAATCTGAAACAAAAATGGTTGACTCCTCAAACTATGCGATTGATCAGCCTGAAACACTATACATGTGCCCATCTATATCTGTGCAAAGCCCTTATCTACCATCTCCTATCTAATTTACATGGACTTACTCTTTCTTTTTGCATTCCTATGTTTGTGATTGCATGTTATTGCATTCCACGAAATAAGGGGTTTTTGAGCTCGAAATCAAAATCGGGCGAAGGAGAGGGAAAAGAAAAAAAGAGTGTTTGTATAGTTTCAAAAGAAACGAACTTCAATAGAGAATGTGGTAATAAAAGAACAAGATCATTTTGAGCTTACCAACGGCAGAGGAGCTTTTCACATGGCGGTGTCAAAACAGGCATACGGGTTGGGCGAAAACAAGAACAAATGTCGCCAAGGAAAAGGAAAAAAAAAATGAAGCTTCCTCTTCCCCGCTTGATTTCCCAAAATCCAGGTGAGAGAGAGGAGCGAAGCGCGCAAAGTTCAACTCAACCTCGTTGGATCCACCGATGGGGCTCCGAGAGGCAACATCGGAGGCCTAGGCGGCGACGGCGACAGGACCCAGCTGCGACAAGAAATCCCAAAGTTTTGCCTTTATACGTGGGTGCCTAGAGTCAACAATTTGACCTGGGCCCACCATGTGCTCTTCAAATACGAACTTGGCTTCGTCCGCACAAAAGGGTAAACCCTTACTTTATCTCTTATATTATTTCCTCTCGTCTTGTAGTGGCAGATCAACTTCTTTCTTCCTTTGCTTTCTTTTGTACATCCAAAAGAAAGTCTAATAAGGAGAAAATTTCTTCATCCGATCTATAACCCACTTGGAAAATCAAATTCGATTTAACAAATCAATATTCGAATTCAAACTCCAAACATTAATTTAATAGTTCTCTATGTGAATTTTATGTGCAAGCTTTATAACTCAAATGAACCTACATAAAATTTTTAGAATTCGTATGCATGGATGATGCAAGTTTTTGGATTCATGTTATTGTGATTGACCCACTATTGTACTTTCACCGAATGCAAATAATTACCGGTTTGGATCATTCAATCATGTGAACTCGCCTTGCATCTTCCTTGGCATATGAGATTCGCAAAGTATTTTATGAGTTCAGAAATTGTCTATCCAAATACGGCATCTTCATCGTAAAAAGGTACAGAATTTGATCACATTAGCTAAAATGGGCGAACATATATTGCGGTTTCCATGATTTGGATTCTAAAGAGTACAGATCTGCGTAAGGGCAGTGATGGAGAAATTAATCTTTAGCGATTTGGTTTTTGGGGAAAATTTCATTTGATATTAAACATGAGATAATTCTTGCATTTGATATAATTTCCCGGACCAAAGTAAACGTGACTTTCGGGACTATAATTATGTCGGGCCGTTGTGTCCCATCCGTATTATGTTTTGGGTAAATGAGAGGTAGATGAGCATTAAAAGCCGCAGCAATTTAGGTCGTTGTCACGGTCTGGATGTGTTCGGTGGCGAATTGTGAATGACAACACAAGAAGGTTTTTGCTTAGGGTTTCATGTTCACAAACGCTGCATATGAAATCCCCGAACAAGGACGACATTTGAAGTTGTCGCACCTCAAAACTTCATAAATATCATCAGACACATAAGGTAAGGATAGGACGAACAAAATATTTTCTTAATTAATACAGGCAGAATCTTCCAAGACAATACTATTAAGCATATAAGTTAGATTGTATGCGAATAAAAAGTGCTGCTTAAAAAAAAGGGCAAAGTCCTAATTCTTCGGTTCCATTGCTTGAGGACATAACCGTGACCCACGAAACTATTTTACTCGATTAACATGTGCCGAGCGAAACAAATTTCTAGTTTTGTCATATAATTTGCCGACACTTTAAAAGGGATGATTGACCTGAAGAAATGAAAATGTACCATTTGTGGAATCACCTAGAATGGTCCTCACGAATTCATCCATGGCCTTGAGGCTAGACCCCTTGTCATTATCACTGCCTTCCTTCACAGCTTGCCTCATCTGTTCCATCACTGCAGTGGCCCTCTTCCGCAACTCCCCTCCTTTTCCTTCCTCTTCCATCACTGTCTCGATCACCCGCTTCACTTCCTCGGCTTCGATCCCGCTCTCGACCCCGCGCGTAAGCTCGACGCACACCCCCATCTCCTCGACCATCATCTTGGCGTTGTAGGCCTGCTCGGCCGCCATCGGCCACCCCATGATGGGCACCCCCTGGCTCAAGCTCTCCATGGTCGAGTTCCACCCGCAGTGGCTTAGGAATGCTCCCGTCGAGCTGTGCGAGAGGATATCTAATTGCGGTGCCCAATTTCGCACTAGCAAGCCCTGCTTGCTCCTGGTCACTCGGTCCTCGAACCCCGGGGGCAGCCACTCGGGTTGGAACTCGCCCTTAATATCGAAACCGAGTGGTGGCCTAATGACCCAAAAAAAAGGCTTGCCACTTGATTCTAAACCAATGGCCAACTGCATCATCTGGCTAGGACTTATAGTGTTTTGTGAACCAAAGGAAATATACAAAACAGAGTTTGGGCTATGTGAACCGAGGAAGTCTAGGCATTTCTCTGGGGACACCCCAAAAACTTTTCCTGTATGTTTTTGGAGGGATTTTGATCTAGAGTTAGGAGAGATTGGTGATGATTTTTGGAGCATGTGAGGTGGGACTAGTGGACCAATGGCCCAAACAGGGAGCTTCAAGTACTTCCTCAAGAGATCGAACCCAAGAGGCTCAATTTCCTCAACTGAGTTGCACAACAAACCATCTGAGGCCAGAAAGAGCTTGAGCTGAACCTGAAAGAACTTGGACCACTGGTCGGTAGTGTCCGCCTCGCGGATGAACCGGTGGAGCTGAGAGCGGTGGAACCGGCACCGTTCAGGAAATCCAGGCACCGAGAACTCCTCAGCATCAGTTGAGCGGTGCGGGAGGTGAAGCCAGACGGAGAGGTAGGCCAGAGTGCCATATGCGCCGCCCGTGGTGAAGGCGATGCTCTTCGTCCCAAGCCTCCTGGCGACGTCCACGGACCAACCGAAGAACACATCCGAGATCACGCAAAGAGGTGGCCGGCCCTCTTCGGCAGTTATGTTGGAGATGAGGCGCTCTACGGGAGCAGCCAGGGAAATAGACGCGTGGAAAAGTGTCCCCATCTGACTGAGTGGCAAGTTCTCAGTGTTCTCGGTGTCGGGTGGCAAGCCATGGTCGGAACTGCGGAATGGGAGCTCGTGGAGATGGATTCCGGAGTCATCATCGTCGGGGGACATGGTGGAGCGGAGGTACCGGAGGTTGAGAGTGGTGGTGGCGAGAGTGACGGCAAAGGGGGTTTGGCGGCAGATGCGGCGGGCGAGGGCGAGGAAGGGGATAAGATGGCCATGTGCCATGAAAGGGAGCATCACTATGTGGCCATGAGATTGAGATTTCGAATCATCCATTGGGTCCGGTTTGTTCCAGAGAACCTCTACTCGGTATGTCGTTGTTATATGCTCAAACAGGGCAAATATTGAGCGATTCAAGATAGGGAGTTCGTTTGGGTTTTTGTGGATGTGCTTGGTTTTGGTCCTTCTGCGAAAGCTTTTGCACAAGACCGCAAGGGTCCAATGTGGGGCGTTCACTTGAGCCACGCCACTATGGTCAGAGCACTCTGTCCTAACTTTTCAGGGTACAAAATATCACGTGCGACATCGCATCGGACCCGTTTACTTGCGGATGAACTGTGGCAGAACAGGCCATTGCGCGCTGCCGTTTGCGTGGGGACTCTGCCTTTGTGTTGGAGTTAACCAGTCGAGGTGCTCTTCTGCTTGCTCTTTATCTTTTCGGCGGTTGTGACAAACATGAACACGCTGCCAGAAATAACTCAATCTCTACCCGGAAGTCTCGCTTGGATCTGACCGGTGGAGTAGATGGAGCTGCGAAAGAGCCGACAACCATTTGAAGAAAAAAAGATTGTCATTGTCCGATGGGAAGTATTTAGACTTATGTAGCACCGACACGCAACACGACACGACACGACACGTCATTTTTTAAAAATAGAAAATTACGACACGTTTGGACACGTTATATATTAAATGAATATTTTTATTTTTAATTAATTTAATTCAAATTTAGTATTTTTATTTTTCGAAATTATTTTTTAATCTCATTTATTTATTTTTCCGATTAAAAAAAAATTCTCCACTAGGGTCCACCCCACTCTCTTCTTTCCCTTGTCCAATCCCCCTCCCCCAAATTTATTTTTCTTTCCCTCCCCACCATCGTCCATTTCCCGCCACCCCCAAATTTATTTTTCTTTCCCTCCCCACCGCTTAACTGACAGGCTGTCCCTGTCACTTCCCCTCCCCCAAATACGTGATGACCCAATAGAGTCCCCCTTTTATTTTTTTATAATTATTTTTGAGTTTCTCATAAAAAAAACCCTAGCTCCTTTACCTCCTCCTCCTCATCGCTCGCCGCACGACCCTTCCTTTTCTCCCCCTCTTGATCCTTCTCCTTCCTCGCCACTTGCCGCATGACCACCTTCCTCTCCTCTTCCTCTCGCCTTCGGCCCTTTCTCCCTCGTAGCCGCAGCCTCGTCGGATCCATTGCAGCATCATAGTGGCGGCCCTCGCCTCAATCTATGCTCTTTCTTTGGTTGTCTCTCGCCATTGCGGGCTTGCTGTCGCTCGTGGCCTCGTCTCTGCTCCCTTGTTGTTGCTTCCACGCTCCTCGTCTTCCGGACACGAGTGTCGAAACGTGTCGAGCAAAAGTTGACCACGTATCGAAAAATCCGACACGCATTGACCACGTATCCGACCACGTCCGAGCGTGTCGACGTGTCCAACACACTTCGACACGCTCCTACATGTGTCGGACATGACACAGAAGTATGGGCAATGTGTCCGTGCTTCATAGGTTTAGACTAAGTTGAAGTTGTAGCCATGCAAAGACCGACACTCTCCATGCGTGTCCGTGACACGTGTCCGACACCCGACACGTCCGACACGTCCGACACGTGTCCCACGTGTCCGACACGTCCGACACGTGTCCAACACGCTCTGACACGTCCCGACACGCTCCGACACACAGTCAACGAGTGTCGAAAAATTCGACACGTGATCAACTCTCTTCGACACGCTCCGACACGCGAGTTTGGAATTCCGACACGCACGGGGTCAATTTTTAAAATTTCTAATACTTGAGGGGTCAAAATATAAATATACAAAAAAAAGTAATAAAGAAATGCTATAAATATACACGCATGGGGTCAATTTTTTTTTTTTTTTTTCAGTTTTGCTTTTTTAGAATTGTTTTAGTTTTTTTCAAAAGTCTTTTACTATGAAAGAAGTAATAAAAAATGCTATTTATGATAAATAAATAAATTTAAAATATCATTTCAGAATTTTTCTTTAAACAATGTTTTTTTTTTTCTTCTAAGTTTTATGTATTATTGTAACAAATCAAAATAATGAATGATATTAACAAATATTAAATTAATATTTTTCATGTAAATTAATTCTAGGCTATTTATTTATATATAAAAATACATTTAATATATAACGTGTCGGAACGTGTTGGAATTCTCTATTTTTAAGAAATGACGTGTCGGCGTGTCGTGTCGTGTCGTGTCGTGTCGTGTCGCGTGTCGCGTGTCCGTGTCGGTTCTACATAGGTTGTAGCTTTAAGAGTCGACAACAATGCAATAGTGTACTTGATAACAGCTTGTTAAGATATTGAAGTGGATTTTGGACATATTTTTATCGCTTGAGCTAGAGTTACTAACCTTCTTAATCTCAATAAGGGTCTAATGATGTAATTTTCAACACTTAATTTAAATGACCTTTGACGAATTATTAAGTTACTCTTAAAAAGTGACTTGTTAAATTTTTAGTAGGTGATGAATACAGTCCCATCTTGTCTGAAATACTCACATTTCACTTTGTATAGATTCTGTTCATTGTGAGATGAAGATGTGAATTACTATCTCAACACCTTAAAATTCACCCTTGTGCAGAGTTTGAGATTTGGCTCGGATTAGGCATGAGAATTTGATCCGAGGGCAAATAAAATGTCTCAAAAATATTTGAATTCAAGAATTCCATGCTCTCCTAATGTCTTCCATGCTTATCTAGAATCCTCTTTTCTGCTTCACATATGCCAACCATTTGTGTTGATATTACTAAACTCGATACCTTTTAGTGGCGATTCAAACATCCATCTTTGCAGGGGGCCTATTTTATCAACAACTTATGGTTCAAATGATGATGTGTGGTACGACTTTTCAACTAAAAGATCGGAAGTTGAAAAGTCTTTTTATCTCACTCTCTCTTCTTTCTCCGTTGTCTTCTTCAAGCTTCAACTATGGGGAGGTTTTGAGCTATGGGGAGGTTTTGAGCTAATTTCTTTCTCCCCTCCATTCGTTGTTGATTTTATTTGAACTTTTTCTTGTTCTTTTCTTCTTTTCTTCTTCTCTCCCGATCAATATTAGAGAGCTCTATTCTTATGATTTAATTCTAGATTTGAGAGTTCGAGTTCTCCTAATCTTGTTCTAGACCTAGGAGTTCTTCTATTTAGATTTCGATCTAAAAGTTTAATGCTGCTTTTGGGGATTCGATACCTAGGAGTTCTTCTATTTAGATTTCGATCTAAAAGTTTAATGATGCTTTTGGGGATTCGATACCTTGTGCTCTGTTTGTGTATAGGTCCTCCACTTCCAATTTCAATGATGATCATAGAACCTCTGGCATCTCGTTGAATTACGACGATTTGCTCTTCCAAAAGATAAATCTATGTTTATTCAACCTATTATGATTGTATCCATACAGTGATGGTGTATAGGAAGTCAACCTTAGATGTGCATCACCAACTAGCAACGTCAAAGTTGTTGATGAAGGAATTTCAGTTGTGTGCTCATTACTGATGATGATACAAAATTCAGTGATCAGTCGCTGATTATTTTACTTGACATATTCCTTCTTATGGAATGAATATGTGCTTAACCCTACTAATAGTCAATTGATCCCTTTTTTTTTTTTGGATTTGGCTTTATTTTGTAATAGTCTAACCTCTACTTTGCTTCAATTTGCTTTGCCATGAAACTATATGTATTTCTCATATATCTATTTGAGCAACTAATATATATATTACAAAAAAATGATGATATATTGTCACCGTGCACGTCACTTGATAAAACCTACTTGTGTATAAGAGCATGTGTTTATTGGAAAAATCCTAACCACATAAAAAAAGGAGAAAGGAAATTTATCTACTACAATGCGCATACAAAAGGAAAGAAAGCTGGCACATTCAAGCATTTATAATTTGAGACAAAATAATCTTTTAGATATATCATAGAAAACAAAGTTTTATAAAGTTTAAACTAGCATAAGAGCCAGGCAAATTAACCCACGAAATTTGCTAGATCTATTGTGCTTATGCCGATTCAGTCAGAAACATTTCAATTGTGTCAATTAAGCAATGAATTTTTTGACAATTTGTCAATTTAGTCCTTTAAGCTATTTTTTTTATCGGAAATTACCAATGTGGATGTTGATCGTTTTTTGTAGTACGAGCGGCACTAATGCGAACAATTTAAAAATAAATCAAAATTTATTTTTCTTTCTTCCTCCGTCAATTGCTAGGGCTCAACGACTAGTCACAAGCAAGCGCCAATGAGGGGATTGGGCGAGCTCGAACCTCACTAACCTTACATCGGCTAGGTTCGCTGGCAATGTTGGAGCTCGCTTGTGGCCGGTTGTTGATCATTGCCAAGGCTTGTTGATCACACAGGAAAAATTGTGCACGTTGTCGTCGATCGTATCATGTAGGATGACTGTCATTCATATAAACAGTTTCTAACCAACTTCTAGAGGAAGGGATTTGACCTAGATCTCTCTCTCCCCTCCCCAATTTGCTTTTCCTTTATTTCCTCTTATTTCTTTCCTTATCCTCTCGATCTAGATTTAAATCTAGGAGCTTTGCTCTCCCAATCATAAATTTTGGAGCTTTTCTCTTTGATCTACTTCTAGATTTATGAGTTTTAATAAGTATGCCGCCTCCACTTTTAATGGTGTTCACAATTGCTATGATGTTAGATTTATGCTAGTTTAATGTGTTTTTGTTAAAAGTTTTGGCATCTTGCACTTGCTGAAGGGCTTGCTCTATTAGGTGTTAGATTTGAGCTTGTTCAAGATGTTTATCTTGTCTTTGTACAGTGATGCTGTTGGGGGGTGCCAAACTTATGTGCACACTGTTGAAAAGCAAAGCTGTAACTATAGATGGAGGTCCCGCACACATGCTCATCATTGATGATGATGTGTGATCCGGTGATTAGCTTTGGATGCACCAAAAGTTCTATTATTGAAGGACAAACATGTGATTAATGTTAGGACTAGAATTAGCACCTAGAGGGGGGTGAATAGGTGATTAAAGCAATTTTAACAATTTAATCCGAATGAGAGATTAATGAATTAAAACAATAATCGCTACAAATGAAAGTAATGAAAGATAAAAGGATTAGGGATAGAGAATCAAGACTCCAGATTTATAGTGGTTCGGCTTAGACCAAGCCTACATCCACTCTCCCGCACGGACAGCCCTTACGGCTGGATTTCACTAAGAATCAAAAAGAGTGATTACGAGTCTCACGCTCTTGAGTCCACGGTGTAGAAGCTTTACTACATTTCCTCAAGGTCTCACCACAATATGATCTCTCTTTTGATTACATATAACGCTCGAAGAATAAGATCGCAAAATAGAAAAGGAGATTCAGACTTTGGAATTCTTTTATCCGGCACCCTTCAACAACTGGAGCATCTCTCTTATATACTTCTTCATGCCTTCAATACCGTTGGCACATTCCAAAGAAGTTCTTCCAATCAACCCGTTGGACATAATCAATTAGAGATCTCGAGCTCTTTAAGGTAAGTGTTGATAGCCCATCAATCCTGCTCGCCCATACAATCAGGATCTTGGTTTCCATAAGTAGATCATTCCAATTATAAGTTGCGAATCTTTAGAGAATCTATACATATTAGAATACGAAAGTAAGATCTTCTAGTGCTGAATCCAGTAGAAAGATATTCTCTAGCCGTTAGAGTAAAAACCATATAAGATCGGAATAGAAGTTGGTGGAGACTGTCCATGAGAGTAGACTTTGAAACATGAGTCTTGCTAGCTTCGGACTTTGATCTTTAGACTTTGCCGGTAGAGTACGTAAGTCTTCGGACTAGATTGAGGAAAATGTTTTGTCAACTTCAAAATACACGAAGAGAATTTATCCAACAATCTCCCCTTTTTGATGGTGACAAAACTTTCCTGCAGATTTGAAGATGATTGCCCTGCAATACAACTTTTAAGCAAGCATTGATATCTCATTAGAATAAAAATAGTAGAAGTTATCATGTACACAGACTTACCCTATACACAGATCTGCATCCACAGAAACCTCATTAGTCATGTGCAGACATTACTATCTTTATTTAATAGCTTAAAGTAATGCAATAATGAGCACACATTAAAAAAAAACTCAAGATAAAGTCAAAATATCAATCACAATCATAACAAATCAAAAATGTTTAAAAATGAAGATTTGGTTTGGTTTTGAAGATAGAGTCTTGAAATTGAAATGTGCTTGAAATCTGCAAAGTCTTCTCTCCCTTTTTGTCAGCATTAAAAAAATCAAGGAGCACGAGGAATGCGAACAAGTTGAAAGTCCTCCATAGACTTTACAGTTCCTTCTAGCTTCCTCAAATCTTCCTGTAGTTGGGTAAAAGCAGTGCCTTTTGCGGTATCCCGAATCGACGCCTGAACCTCTTTAAGGCCGATCATGCATGGTGATGAACATTGCATGATTTTCATTTTGCAGAGTCTGAAATTCATACCCCATAGCATAGATTTGGCCTTTAAGCTCCAAGATGATGTCAAGCAACCTTCCAAAATCTCCTGAATTGTCAGTCTGTGTGCTTGCGTCAACTCGGTCTGATGGTGGAGTCAAGCCAGTATGAATATCAGCAGGGAGATCAGTATTTGGAGATGATGCCTCTCCCTCGAAGGCGAGCGGCATAAACATCTTACGCATCGGGAGGTGATTGACTAACACCCGTTTGGATATCTCCTTCGTAAAAGTCGATAGAAGAGGAGTACATTCTCTTTGGGTATCTCCCCTGTTTCAATGTCTTACGGAGGAGAAAAGTACTCTTCTTTCGAGGAGTTTCCTCGGTGACGGGTTGTTGTTGATCCTCTTTTTCTGCTGGAGAATCTGTTTTTGCCGGTTCGTCCCCTTGTTCTGCTTTTTCCTCTTCCTCTTTTTCTTCCTCTTTCTCTTCCTCTTTCTCTTCTTCTTTTTCTGTAAAATGTTGTTCTGGAACAACTGAAACAGGTGCATAAAATTGAGAAACAAGAGCAGAGATGGGTAAAGCATCCTCATCATCTTCATCTTCCAAGATGATTGTCCTTCTCTTCTTGATAGGACTAGTCACCGGTTCCTTTCCTTTTCTTTTGGCCGCGAGAAGAGTCGGGTCCGAACTTAATAGGAGTCTTCTCCTTGAAGCTGCTCCAGCTTCTTCTTGCCGAGTTCTTTCGACGCATCTTTGTTATCATCCTCGAGTCCGATGACCATTTTATCAATAGTCATCACAGAGAGAATGTGAGGAGGCTGAATGTTCAGGTGTCTCAAAAGACGAGTGATGAGAGCAGCATAAGGGAGTTTTCCCTTGTCTTTTGCCATGGACCTGTACATGTGAAACATGATAGTGTGTGGTAGAGAGAAATTAAGACAAATCTTGATTGCATACATCAACTTAGCCTCTGAGATGGATACATCTGTCTTTGATGTTGATTTCGGTCTAAGACAGTTGATCATTATCTTGTGAAGCAGAGTGTTTGTTGCATTCATCATGGAGTAGGAGAGACGACCTTCAGCAATTCGGTCTCTCGCAAGTTCTAGAGTTGCATGACTTACGGACACGTAAATTGATTGGAAAACACCTCTTTCCACACCAATTACATCTCGCGAGTGTCCGTATCAACAACATATTCTCTATCTCTCACACTTGAATGAAAAGCTATTCGCATCAAGGAAAGCGAGATTGGAATAAAAATATGCCGTTAATTCAGAATAAGCCACATCACATTCGACAGAACTTATGAAGTTGAAGTTTCTCAAACTTCTCTCTCGGATTGATGCTTAATAAATCCAGAAAATCAAAATCCACCGTCCGTGGATTCATCACCCCACGCTTCGGCGGTTTCTCATACATCTTCCTGTGTCCGTCTGATCGAAACAGTTCATCATTCTTTCCTCGAAGGTTTGCAGCCACACCCATCCAAGGTTTAAAATGTATAAACATTTTCTCATCATCATCCTTTCACTCTGGTTGATTTACACTACTAAACCTAGGGTCACTTTGGGAAAGTTTGCAAAGGCTTTTTTGTCGTTCCAGCAGAACAATGCCCGATCTCTCCATTACAGTGAGAAAATGTGTCTCATTTGAGTAACCTTTTTCTTTCAGAAATTCATCAATGAAGGTCATTGTAGAACCTCATTCCTTCCATGCAGAGTAAAGCCTATAAACAAAAACAGGCTTGAGTGTTCTTACAGGTTCAATATCTTCAAGAACTTCTTCTGCATCTTGAGGGCGACGAATATGAGGTCTAGTTGAGGAAGTACGCTGTTGAGATCATTGAGGAGTCTGTTCTGTTGGAAAGCCACTTTCTTCTGTGAGATCGAAGTGCGTAGGCCCACTAGAGCTCTGTGGTCCCCTGTTTGCTATCCTTGAGGATTTCCTTTGGTAATACATTGTCGCTTTCTTGAAGAAATTTTCACACTTGTGTCGCAAGAAAGTTAAAAGCTTTGAGACGTAGAAATTTAGGAGAGAAAAATACAGAGGAGTGAAAAGCTTTTGAACTAGGGTTTCTGGGTAAAGTGAAAACAAAGGAGAATGAGTATATAAAAGATAACAGATACGGGGGAAATCTGAATATAATGTCATCAACATAAATCTGAACAAGTAGAAAACTTTTACCTTCCTTTTCAATAAAAAAAGTAGTGTCTACCTTTCTTTTAGAAAAGCCATTATGAATTAAGAAATTACTTAGCCTTTCATACCAAGTTCGAGGAGCTTGTTTCAATCCATATAAAGCTTTCTTGATCCGAACACCGAGTCCGGGTTTCTTTGAGTCTTCAAATCCAGGAGGTTGTTCCACATAGACTTCTTCTTGAATAAATCCATTCAGGAATGCGCTTTTGACATCCATTTGAAATAACCGGAAATTCTTATAACAAGCAAAAGCAAGTAGTAATTTGATTGCTTCTAACCTTGCTATTGGAGCATAGGTCTCATCATAGTCTATCCATTCTTCTTGCGTGTATCCTTTAGCCACGAGTCTTGCTTTGTTTCTCGTTACTTTGCCTTTTTCATCAACTTTGTTCCTAAAAACCCATTTAGCTCCAACAAGGCGATTTACCTTTTGGTTTAGGAGTCAATTCCCATACGTCGTTAATACTTGAATTGTCTGAGCTCTTCTTGCATTGCTTCAATCCAGCTTTCATCAGCTAAAGTTTCTTCAATATTTTTGGGTTCTATTTCGGAAATAAGAGCAACAGACTAGACTCTTCTCGCCTTTTGGATCTTGTTCGAATTCCCTCATTAATGTTTCCAATAATGAGTTCTTCGGGATGACTAGACTTGTGCTTCCAATTACTAGTCAATCGATAGATTGTTGATCTTTTCTTGAGTAGATTCTTCATCAATAGCTTGTTATGCGATTTCGAATTAGTAATTGCTTCAATGGAGGTAGATCTAGCGGTGTCTAGAACAGATTCTGAATCTTGATCTGAATTTGCTGAATTTGTGGAGAGTCTTGAAATTTGACATTCATTGATTCTTCCACGGATCGAGTCTTCTTGTTGAATACTCTAAAGGCTTTGCTTGTAGTTGAGTAACCAAGAAGGAATCCTTCATCGATTTCTCTTCAAACTTACCAACACGATCATTTGCATTCTTTAGAATAAAACATTTGCAATCAAATACTTGAAAATAAGAAACTATTGGTTTCTTTCCTTTAAAAATTTCATAAGGGTTTTCTAAAAAATTGGCCTTAAAAACACTCGGTTTATAATATAGCAAGAGGTTGAGACAGCTTCAGCCCAAAACCTTGAAGAAATTTGATTTCCAATTAAAAGAGTTCTTGCCATTTCTTGTAAAGACCTATTCTTCCTTTCCATAACCCCATTATGTTCTGGTGTATATGGAGAGGATAATTTGTGTTGAAAACCAAATTCATCACAAAATTTAGTAAAGTCTTGATTTTCAAACTCACCTCCATGGTCCGTATGAATGCTCGAGATAGTGTGACCTTTCTCATTCTGCACTTTCTTAGCAAACTTTGAAAAGAGAGAAAGTCTCGACTTACTTGAAAGAAAGTAGACCCAAGTAAATCGTGAGGAATCATCCACAATTACTAGACAGAACATTTTTCCACCAATGCTTTGCGTTTGGGTAGGTCCAAACAAATCCATATGCAGAAGCTGCAGTACATGATTAGTGGAAACTTTATTTATTGATTTGTAAGAGTTTCTAACCTGTTTACCCAGTACGCATGGTGTACATAGATTAGACTTTGAGTAATTGAGAATAGGCAATCCTCGAACAAGTTTCTTGGTAGAGATCTTGTTGATTTGCTTCATATTGGTATGGCCTAGCTTTTTGTGCCATAGATTAGCTTCATCTTATACCGATATTAAGCACCTTTGTGATCTTTCTTGATTCACATCCGGAAGATAGATATTTCCATGTCTTCGTCCCGTAAAAGATTGAGTAAACTCTTTGCGATTCGAGCACGTTTCTTCCTGGAAGTTGATCTTGAAACAAGTATCACACAACTGACTTATGTTAAGCAAGTTGTAATTTAATCCTTCAACTAAGGAAACATTATTGATTGACAAACTTCCAATCTTTTTTTGTTCCTCGACCAGTAATTCTTTCTTTGTTGTTACCACCAAAGGAAACTTTTCCTCCGTCTATCCGGACAAGTTTTATGAAGCAACTTGAGTCTCTGTCATATGTCTTGAGCAGCCACTATCAAGATACCATTTAATCTTCCTTTTGATCGTAATTTTTGCAATTAACACGAATTTAAGCTCTCTTTGGTACCCATATCATCTTGGGTCGAGAAGTGTTAGAACAATAGACAGTCTTAGCCCAGCTCTTTTAACGGTCTCCAAACCAAAGGACATTCTTTCTCAAAATGTTCTAAGCTTTTACACTTGGAACATTTCAAAGCATTTCTGCCAACAAGTTTTACAAAAACTTTATGGAAATAATTTTTATAAACAATTCTGGCTGGTCTCTGTTTGATTCTTTCTTTTACCTTTGGGAAATCAATTAGTGGAATAGTTTCAGAAGTCATACCAAGACCTAACTTATCAAAGTATGGTCTTTGTATCGAAAGAATCTTATCCAACTTTTCAAAACCATTTGAAAATCTTTTGATATGTTAGTAATATCATTTTTCAAAAGATTATTTTCATTTGAAATAGAGTCGAGTTTTCTTTCACAACAACAAAGTCCTTTTCCAACTTTTCAAACTTTTCTTTTATAAGTTTATCATGTTGTTTCAATGTAGAATTTTCCTTTTTTAATTCAGAGATCCTCTTGAGAGAGGTTTTAGACTAAGACAAAGTTCATCAATATATTTAGAAACCTTGACAGGATTTTTCAGGTTACCAACCTCGAGTTCACTGTTTGAGTCTGTGTCTGAATCAAGGTGCGAGTCCGAATCTAATTTTGCCATTAAACAGATATTTGCATAATCGTCATCACTTTCTTCACATTCAATATCACTCCAAGTCTCGCTTTGAGTGCCTTCCTGTATTTCTCGGTCTTTCATTTTCTTCTTTAACGGAGGACGGTTGGGTCGATGTGTCCCTTTTTCTTGCATTCAAAGCAAGTCACTTCTTTGTTAGAATCATCTTCCTCTGTTGATTTGTTTTGAAACCTTTGAGAGCTTTGTTTCTTCCAATTGAATTTCCTTCCTTTTCGTTCAACTTTAAGAATCTCTTTATCATGAGTGCCAGTTCTTCATCATCTAGATCTTCTTGAGTCGTAGCATCGAATAGTCATTAGACTTTAAGGCAATAGATTTCTTACCTTTTGAATCTTCCTCTTCGTTGGTCTATTCCACTTCATAAGATTGAAGAGTCCCAACCAGTTCGTCTACAGAGAGTGGAGCAATCCTCTACGTCTCTCTTATTGAAGTTTTTATGTAATTCCAGTCTTTAGAGAGTCCTCGTAGGAGTTTGTTGACCTTCATATGTCCCTGAGATTGGATGTCACGATATTCAAGACCATTCACAATTTCAGTAAAAGCGACTAAACATGTCGGTTATTGATTCTCCGATCTCATCTTAAAGACTTCATATTGTCCCAAAGAATATTGATCCTCGTTTCTTTCACACGATCGGTTCCTTCATAGGTAATGTGAAGCCTATCCCAGACTTCTTTTGCTGTATCACAAGAAGATATTCTGTTATACTCAGTAGGAGATAAAACACAATATAATGAGTAAATAGCTTTGGCGTCAAGAGTCTATCTCTTGGTGATTTCTTCTTGAGTCAGTAGAGTGGGATCAGCAGTTTCTTTTCCTCTCTTTGATTACGATGCAGCGGCGGGAATGATTCCTTTATCAACCACTTCCCATTCCAAAGGATCTTTCGATCTTAGGAATGCCTTCATCTTATTTTTCCATATCTTGTAGTCTTTTCCATCAAAGTATGGAGGTCGGTATTGCTTTGACCTTCAACCAACCCTGTAGGAAACATACTAGCCATAGATCTTTTACTCAAAAGTAAAGACACTTCTTATGAACAAGTACACAAGCTCTGATACCAATTGTTAGGACTAGAATTAGCACCTAGAGGGGGGTGAATAGGTGATTAAAGCAATTTTAACAATTTAATCCGAATGAGAGATTAATGAATTAAAACAACAATCGCTGCAAATGAAAGTAATGAAAGATAAAAGGATTAGGGATAGAGAATCAAGACTCAGATTTATAGTGGTTCGGCTTAGACCAAGCCTACGTCCACTCTCCCGCACGGACAGCCTTTCGGCTCGATTTCACTAAGAATAAAAAAGAGTGATTACGAGTCTCACGCTCTTGAGTCCATTAAAGTGTAGAAGCTCTACTACACTTCCTCAAGGTCTCACCACAATATGATCTCTCTTTTGATTACATATAACGCTCGAAGAATAAGATCACAAAATAGAAAAGGAGATTCAGACTTTGGAATTATCTTATCCGGCACCCTTCAACAACTGGAGCATCTCTCTTATATACTTCTTCATGCCTTCAATACCGTTGGCACCTTCCAAGAAGTTCTTCCAATCAACCCGTTGGATGAGAATCAATTAGAGAGATCTCGAGCTCTTTAAGGTAAGTGTTGATAGCCCATCAATCCTGCTCGTCCATACAATCAGGATCTTGGTTTCCATAAGTAGATCATTCCAATTATAAGTTGCGAAATCTTTAGAGAATCTATACATATTAGAATACGAAAGTAAGATCTTCTAGTCTTTGAATCCGGTAGAAATATATTCTCTAGCCGTTAGAGTAAAAACCATATAAGATCGAATAGAAGTTGGTCTCGGGCTGTCCATGAGAGTAGACTTTGAAACATGAGTCTTGCTAGCCCAGGACTTTGATCTTCAAACTTTGCCAGTAGAGTCTGTAAGTTTTCAGACTAGATTGAGGAAAATGTTTTGTCAACTTCAAAATACCTGAAGAAAATTTATCCAACAATTAACTCCCCCAATAATGCTTTGATAATATACCTTCATTTCTAGTTTTTGATTTGTTTTGGAGCTCTAAGGACTTACCTTGTAATGGTGTCTTTTGAGATTTCTTATGGATCATTTCTTGTATCATTTTGATAAATAAACAAAAATTTCTTTGACAAAAGAAAAAAATTGATACAATTAAAAAATTTATGATCAAATTGACATGAGTATAATGGCTTTAAGATTTTTTTTTTTATAATTTTCCTTCATCGAAAACCTATTCACGAACGGTGGGTTAAAATTATCTTCTTACGGGATCTAATTCAACATTGATAATTGAATCTTTACCTTTGTAGAAAGAGTAGACATGTTAAGCCTATATTTGTGAGAATTGGCTTTATTGCCTTTTGATTTAGTATACTCATCTTGGCTTGTGAGGCGAGCGTGGGTTGGCCGACCCTTGTGACGGCCACAAGTGGGGTGGCCAACTCTCGCCCAGGGCCACCTCCCCTCTCTCTCTCTCTATGATTTTTAATCTTTCCGTTTTTTAATTCTTAATCCCTTTTAAATATGGCGTCAAGCCGTATAAAAATATAACCTAGATTTGACTAATTTATATTAAAATATTATCACCTCAAATTTTTCGGTCATAAAAATCGCTTATGGCACTTTCATTGATTTTTTTTTTTTTTTTTTGACAATCAAATGATAGCAAAGAAAGTTGTAGCACTTGAATGAGTATCGTACAAAATTCATGGCACATATAGTGTCCTCTTCTTCTTTTTTATTTTTTTTTTCCAGACATAATATCCTTTGGATTAGTTTTGGACAGATTGTTTGGTTAACCGTATTTTGATGCGGATACATTTTTTTTTTTTTTTTTGGTCAAACAAGCATAATTTCATTACTAGGAAATGTTTGTAGCAAATACAACACTAGCATCCACACACAAAAGATCTAAAAGAGCTGACGGGGGGTTATTAACCCAATTCCTATTAAGACAGCCCATTCGATGGGCTTTAGCTAACCAGTCAGCCACTTTGTTTGTGGTTCGACTACAATGGGCTAAAGTGGTACCCGACATCTGTTCCAGTTTTCGCTTAGCCCGATCCACTAGTGATTGTACCTCCCAACTACAATTCTCCGAAGAGAGGACTCCATTCACCATCGTACTACAGTCAGAATGTATGAGAATCTCTTTATCAATTCTATTTGGGGCCAACTTCGATGAAATAAAATCTAGGGTTTCCACCAAAGCCATTACCTCCGCTTGCTCCGTTGATCTTACCTTCACAGATTTCGTAAAGCCATCAATAGTCCTGCCCATCTCGTCCCTGCAAATACATGCTATAGCACCTTTGAAGGGGGAGTGTCGTTGTTGAGAGCCGGTGAAGAAATCGAGCTCCTACGTGAACTGCTATGAGGTCGAGCTTTTTTCTGGGTCACCTGCAAATTTTCCTTTTAGCTGATCTGTCCTCCCCATATTGCCATCATCAGGCGAGCAAGTCCGTTGAGGTTGCTGTGTAGACTCAGAGGCGATCTCGGTTTGTACATAATCATCGGCATCCAATCCATTTTCAAAATTATTGAACAGATCCAGTAGATGCATGTCTTTTCCTTTGTTTTTGGAGCAACCAGTTGTCCCGGCTCCCCTGTTGAGGCGCGGCGCAGCACCACTTGGAAAGGGTTGTCGCGGCAAGGTGCGTGAGATCCCGCCTTCCTCTTGTCTTTTCAGATCTGGGCTAATTTTCTGTTTGCTAGAACCTTCACCTTCTTTACAATGCAAATCTGGCCTCTCCCTTTGCTCTTCATTTGTACTGTTGTGTGTGCTTGAGTCGGTGTGTAAGAGGTCGTTGTTTGGGTTTTGTTTGCTCTGTCTTGTATAAATAGCTCGCCTGGGCAACCTGTGGAACAGATTTGAGGCTGATTTATTGAATTCTTTACCTTTTTTCTTCTTTGTGAGATCTAGTCTCGCAGGTATTGTTATTAGCGGTAGAGTCGAGCCTTGTGGACTGTGGGTGGAACTCGCTGATTGACTATTGTCGTGCAGATGTATCTGGTCCGAACTTCCTTCATTCGCTTTCTGGAGGTGTCATTACACACATTTCATGGTCTTCTTCAACTTCCCTCCATGAATCGTCAAATTATGGGGAAATGGAGGTAAAGGAGTCGGTGTTCGAGTGTTGAATCTCTTCGCTTGCTGGTTGTGGCTCCGGGGTTGGTTATGAAAAACCTTCAATTCCGTGCAATGAAAGCTCTTGGTTAGAATGTAATTGTGATTCATCTATGCAGGCAGGCCCGAAAGATGCATCGATGTTGATTTTGAGAATACCGGGCTTTGGGGGTTGCCATCTATTGTGTAAGTCGGCTTCTTTCTTCTGATTCTTAGATTTGGGATTCCATGTGGTGAAACTGTCTTGAGAACTATGGCTCTAAAGAGGATATGATGTAAGTTAAGTGGACTCTTTCTGATTATATGGTAATTTTGATCCTTCCATATGCACCATAATACATTCGCGAGCAGTTCAAAATTATGTGAGATTCTTGAGCTTATGTGCACTTGACATAACCATTCATCAAAGCGTGTTAAGCCAACTCGGTTCACTTGGACTTGCAGGGATGGCTCAGTCCAAATCTGCGTGATCCATGGGCAAAGGAGAAATATATGTTCTATCGTCTCCGGTTCCAAACCACATAATGGACATGTAGGTGCAGGTACCATTTTTCTTCTATACAAGTTCTCCATTGTAGGCAAAGCATTCTGACAAGCACTCCATAGGAAAATTTTTATCTTAGGTTGTATATTTGCATTCCATATTTGTTTCCACATATCGGGGCTAACCTGGTAGGATGTTGTTGGCTGTTGATCTCGAGGAGTCATTGTGTTTTTTCTATGCCACAAATATCCACTCTTCACCGTATATCTCCCTAATGTATTATTCATCCAAACCAGTTTATCTTCCGTAGATGGTAGGCCGAAAGGGGTGGCTAGAATTTTCGACACTATGTTATGATCAAACATAGCTCGCAATAGGTCTTCTTTCCATTCGGCTTTTTCAAAGTCTATCAAATCTGCAACTTCGGAAGGTTCATTTCTTAACGCAGGTCCTCCTAGTATACCTATTTTCAACCACTTATCTGTTATGATTGAGATTTTCTGCCCATTACCCACGGCCCACATTATTTGAGGGGCTATCACCTCTCTCCTAGCTAATAGACTTTGCCATCCCCAGGATGGGTGCGATCCTTTTCCTGCTTGCCAGAAATCACAATTAGGAAAATATAGACCTTTCATAAGTTGGCTCCATAGATTGTCTGGGTGTTGAGAGAGGCGCCAGGCTTGTTTTCCTAACATAGCAACATTGAAAGTGAGGAGGTCTTTGAAACCAAGTCCCCCTTCCTTTTTTTGTGAGCTTGAGAAGTTCCCATTGTCTCCAATGAATACCCTTCTTCTTGTTGTTGTTTCTCCACCATAAGTTAGCAATCTTCCTTTCTATAGCTCTGATAATAGTTACTGGAATTTTAAAAATAGACATGGTATACTGAGGTATAGCTTGCACAACTGATTTGAGAAGTGTCTCCTTTCCCGCTCTTGATAGCAAATTTTTCTTCCAACTTTCCAACTTTATATTTATTCTAGCTAGAATCTATGCGAACGCTTCTTTTTTAGATGTACCCCAGTCCGAAGGAAGTCCTAGGTATTTCCCTGTTTTCTTAATAATTGGAACTCTCAGCTCAGACGCCATATTTCTTTGTAGTTGTTCTGGACAACCTTTACTAAAGAATATCCCCGATTTGTTAAGGTTGATGGCTTGACCAGATGCATAACAATATTGATGAAGAATAGACGCTGAGTTTTGACATTCCAAGATTGTACCATCCAGGAAAAAGATAGTCATATGCAAATAATAAGTGTGACAGAGTGGGACAGTTTCTGTTCAACCTGATACCTCGAAGAGTGCCTACTTGTATTGCTTGCTTAAACAAATGGGATAGAGCATTAGCCACAATAATGAATAAATAAGGGGATAGTGGATCACCTTGGCGAATGCCCCGAGTTGGCTGAAAATAAGGTAAGGATATACCATTAAGCTTGATGCTATAAGAGATAGTTGTAACACACTGCATGATCCACTTCACCCATTTTTCACAAAACCCTATCTTCATCAGGCATGCTTGAAGGAAATCCCACTCTAGTCGATCATATGCTTTTTGCATATCAAGTTTAAGGACAGCTTGGAAATGTCGCTTGCGATCACGAGTTCTTAGTCTATGAAGGACCTCCTGGACAATTAGGATGTTATCTGTATTTGCCTACCTCCCACAAAGGCACTTTGTTCTGGTTCGATTAGGGCTGGTAGTAAAGGTTTTAGTCTGTTTGTGAGGATTTTGGAAATGATTTTGTAGGCAAAATTACACAAACTAATAGGTCTAAATTGTTCTATTTTTTATGGGTTTTGGATTTTGGGTATGAGAGTGATTTGTGTTTGGTTAAGGGCTGGATTTAGGGATCCGGTCTTAAAGAATTGTTAAACCTCCTGACAGATATCTTCTCCAATGTCTCGCCAATGGTGCTGGAAATATATGCCATTTAACCCATCCGGCCCAGGAGATTTATTAGGTCCCAAATGGTAGGTAGCATCTTTAATTTCTTCCACTGTGACAGGAGCAATAAGATATTGATTCATAGGTTCATCCACCAAGTTTGGAATATAATCAAGGATGGGCTGAAAGTCTCGCTGTCCCCCTGACATATATAGGTTTTTGAAGAAGTTAACTGTCATGGTCTGAAGTGCTTCTTGATTACGAACCCATTCCCCTTGCTCATTCAATACCATGGATATTCGGTTCCGGTTTCTGCGTTGAATAGTTGTGGCGTGAAAAAATTTTGTATTTCTATCTCCCCATTGTAGCCACTTTATTCATGATCTCATGCTCCAGAACATCTCCTCTTGTCGCCAAAGGGAGTCAATTTCTTGATTAATTTGTTGAATTCTTTGCTGATCATAGTCACTATCTTGACTGTTCATCAAGGTCTGAAGTTCCTTTTTCAACCCTTCTATCCGTTTATATGCATTGGGATATCTTCTTTTGCTCCATACAACAAGTTTTGCAGCTACTAACTTTAGTTTCTCAACCATATTTTTGCCTTGGGATTCATTCCAGGTTCGTTTCACAAGCTTCCTACAATCTTCATCCTCGGCCCAGTATGCTTCATACTTGAAATCTCGTCTTTTGCGATCTGTTTTAGGATACAGGGACAACAGGAGAGGACTGTGATCAGAGCCTATTGCCGGTAGGGCTATGATCTCCGCGGTAGGGTAAGCTATTCTCCACTCCAGGGTACATAATGCTCTATCCAACCTTTTCTTGACATTTTCCTGACCACTCATTCGATTTGTCCATGTGAAAGCGCATCCTTTACTTTCTAAATCCATCAAAGAACATGCATGTAGAAATTCTCTGAAAGCTGTAAGACGAAAGTTTTCTGCCAATCTCTTTCCCATCTTTTCCCAATGATACAGGATTTCATTGAAGTCCTCGATACATAGCCAAGGTAGGTGATTGAAAGTGCTTTCTCGTTGTATTTCTTCCCATAAGAGTATTCTAGTCTTAAAACTAGTTGGAGCGTGTATAAAGGTGATTCTCATGAGCTACCTATTTTTGTGAAGCCAACATTGCACATTGATAAAATTTTCAGAAGACGAATCAACAACTATATTAACCGTTCCATCCCAAAAGATTGCCAAACCACCTGAAATACCATATGGATTCACCAAAAAGCTATTTTGAAATTTCAGTCTACAACGCCAATTTTGCACTAGCTGCTCTTTATTTTTGGTCTCCATTAAAAACAGAATATTGGGCCGTTCTTGAGACACTAGGGCTCGTAAAGCTCGAATTGTCAGGGGTGAGCCCAACCCCTGACAATTCCAACATATAAGTTTCATGGCTGACCTGGTGGCTTGTTAGGGCTAGCCACCAAAGCCCAGTGTGTTGATTTCTCCTCTTCCGTGATAGGAATGTCCACAATCTGCAGTTTCTCATTAGCTGGTGCCTTTGAAGATTGAGCACCGTACGGACAAAATCTCTTCCCTTTCTTAGAAGTAGGAATTTTTGTACTTTTAGTTTTGCCCTTATTCTGGCCTCTTTCATTTACTGACCGGTGTTCTCCCTCAAACTCTTTTTCTTTCAGCCGTTCGGTGTAAAGAAGCATCATTGATTCGTCATGTAGATAGCTGCTTCCTCTTTTTTGTGGGCTTTTTTCCTCCCTTATGGTAATGGCGAGAGAATGATGAAGAGGATATGCCTATTGTTTCATATCCTCCTCCGAAAATTGTTGACTTTGATAGGTAGGGTGGGCTGTTCTGTCGTTCGGATTGGGTGCTGATTATATTGAATTTCTGCAGCAAGGGGGGATTTTGGCACCACTTCAGGTTCATGAAGGAATTCAACATGTTTTCCATAGAATATTTTACCATAAGGGCTGAGTTTCCTAACTTCAGCACGTAACCAGTTGAGCACTAAGTTTTGCTCCGAATTAGGTTTCAGAAAATGAGTAGCAGTTGAGCATTAAATGCTTTAGCATTTTAGGTGGATGTTGTAGTCCGAATGTGTATGATGGTGGACAGAAAATGAGTAGCAGTTAAGCATTAAATGCTTTAGCATTTTAGGTAGATGTTGTAGTCCGAATGTGTGTGATGGTGGACATGTGAATACAAATGCATTCCATCTACCGGATCCGACGACAAGATAGGAAAACCCTTCGACTTGGTGTTTTTTGTTCGCTGACACTATTTTGAAGCTTCCGAGGCAGTCTTAGATATGAATTTCGATGACATGACATTCCAAATTGTTGCACCTAAAAATTTCGTAAATATTGTCAGACACATTAAGTAAAGAGATCACATTATACCTGCATAAAAGGCAATGCACTCAAGAAGGAAGAGCATAATCCCAATTCATTCTGTTTTATCGCGAGGACATGATTGTGACCTGTGGAATCCGCTCTTAGTGGTTAACATGTGCCAAGTAACTCGGATTTGTAGCTTTGTCTTTATGATTTGACGTTGATGATTCCTTTTCAGCGATGATTGACTCAGAAGGATCAACCATTTACGGAGTCACCTAAAATGGTCCTCACGAATTCATCTATGGCCTTGAAGCTAGACCCCTTCTCATCATCACTGCCCTCTTTCACAGCTTCCCTCATTTGTCTCATCAATGCATTGGCCCTCTTCTTCATCTCCCCTCCCTTTCCCTCCTTCTCCATCACCAATTCTATCACCCGCTTTGCTTCCTCGGCGTCGATGCAGTTCTCGATACCACGTGTAAGCTCCATGCACAGCCCCATCTCCTCGACCATCATCTTGGCAGTTCTCTCGGGGCACTCCTAGAGCTTTTACTGCATGCTTCTGGATTGACTTTGGTCTCGAATTTCTACTGATGATTCCTGTAGCATGTAAGGAGGGATTAATGGGCCAATGGCCCAAACAGGAAGCTTCGTGTGCTTCCTTAGGAGGCCCAACCAGAGAGGCTCAATTTCCTCAACTGATTGCACAGCCAATTATCTGAGGCCGAAGAGAGCCTGATCTGAACCTGAAGCAGTGGCGATGTCCGTGGACCGTCCAAAGAACACGTCAGAGATTACGCAAAGAGCCGGGCAGCCCTCTTCGGCGGTTATGTCAGAGAGGAGGTGCTCGACAGGAGTGGCGAGAGACATGGGCGAATGGAACAATGTCACCATCTGATCGAGCGGCAATTTCTCGGTGCTCTCGGTGTTAGGGGGTAAGTTGTGGTCAGAGCTGCGGAATGGAAGCTCATTGAGGCGGATATCGGAGTCCTTGGCGTCAGGAGACATGGTGGAGTTTAGGCGGATAAGAGAACTGAGCTGGCCAAAAAAGCGCTTGGGCGCTCTACGTACGATGTAGACTCCATCAGATACATATCAATTTCTTTTCTTTCTTATGAATCAAGAATCTATAGCTGTCTCATCAAAAGATCAAATCAGCTATAGGAGAACTAGGAACGAAGAGCTTTTCCTCATTTTCCGCTTGACTCTTTGATCTTAAGAATGCTGGTTTTAAGAATGAGTCCATGCTATAAACGACGAATGTTCGCCCTTGGTCTGAAGGCAATTTGCATTATTAAATAGAAGAGGCTAATCGAGAGCCTAACTCGAAGAAATAGGGAATTAAGGAAAAGGATTGGACCGCCAGCGTGAACATAGTGGTCTCTGACTAGGACCAGGAACCAATTCGAAAGGGGGAGCGGTTCGGTCCTACTCTTGAACTTTTAGGCTAATTAAATGAAAAGCCGAAACAAAGGCCAAATATCAGCACATAGATATTCTATATACCAACCCCTTCTTCTCCTCGAAAAAGAAGGGCTTGTTCACCTATGTCGATTTGGGGTACGGTTAGTTTACCGGGAGGATCACCCTCCCAATTCGAAATTGTACAGTAACGGGATATTAGGGCTTTAGCCAGGTAATAGGAACTAGTTTGAGGTATAGGTTTCCCTGAGGAATACGGAATATTCGGTGTTACAACCTACTCTCTAATCTGTGAGGTTGGGTGGGGAGGTGGTGAGGGGAGTTGGACAGCGGATTTAGCAGGCAAGGGCGAGGAAGGGGATGAGGAGGCCATGAGACCTGAAAAGTAGCATCACTAGGGGCCTATTTGGTAACGTGCCAAGCAATACCTAATTCTATTCTTTTGTTCTCCTAAAAAAAAGAAAAAAGAACAAAAATATATTTGATAACATTTATGTTCTCGGGAATAAATTTGTTCTCGAGAAAGGATTTGAAACATAATTAAGTTAAAAAAAGTTGCTTTTTTATTCTCGAGAATGACTTCCGAATTGAGCCCAAACCATTTTTTTTCTCTTTTATTTTTCGATCGTTTCTTTCTTTTCTTTCTCTTCTTCTTTCTCAAGTCAGTCGGTCGCTAGCCATGGCGATGGCCGACGACCAGCTAGACAAGGTCCGATGACCTCGGCGAGGTTCAACCTCATTGATAGTTGGGTGAGGTTGACCCTCACTAGTGGCTGGGTGAGGAAGTAGAGGAAGAAGAAGAGAAGGAAAAAGAAAAATAGAGAAAAAGGACAAGAAAAAGAAAAAAATGTAATAAAATTATTAAAAAATTCAAAGAAAATCTTAATTACAAAAAAATTGATGGTTATATCAAATGCATTTCTATTTCGAAAATTAAAATTTTAGACAATTATCAAATGCCTTCAAATGCTCATAACCTTGACTAGGGAATAGTATTTGAAAAAAATTATTTTTTAGTAGAAATTATTCCCAAGATAGAATGATTATCAAAAACACTCTAGGTGGCCAAGACATTAGATTTTGAGATTGAAAATCATCCATTTTGCATCCTGTTAATTTGTTGTTTATGAGAAAACCTCAACATAAATGTGTTTTAGCAACTTTTGGGTGTACAAAACTCCATTTTCCTGTCATGGTGTCCGCCATCCTCTTCACTGGATCCTCTATTCTCTTTAACAGATGAAGCATCAATATTGATACAATTAATTCGTGATTATACCATTCAGTTGGCGATGGAAAGATCCATTCCTTGGCCTATTTTATCGACCCGACTTATGTCCTGAATGGTTTCATTTCAAGATACCTTAGCCCTCGAGAAAAATTTATTGGAATTTGTGTAACTCTTCTGATCAAAAGTATATCGTACAGGAATCAAGCGTTTATGATTTTTTGTTTTTCTTTTTATACAAATGAATGAGAAAAATAGAGCATCTTGCTATCATGACTGGTACACCAGAGGTGCGTACTTCTTTCTTTTATGAATTTAAGTGGAGATATACAATCACCACGCAGACGCATCATTAGCAAAACAATTTCTCTACTGCTATGAATATACATAAGAAAGGAAGCAGGCACGTTCAAACATTCATGATGGAAGGCAAAATGAAGTTTAAAAAAAGACGTAGGAAATAAAGTTCTTTGGGCTTTTTTTATTTGGTGGAATAGTTCTTTGCACTTTGAACGGCCCTATGCGTGGGTTGTGATTTTGAAATATTAATCTCCCTGACTTTTAGTCTTTTCTTTTTCTAAAGTTTCCAGTCCTTTTCTGATGTGGCGTCAATTGATAATATAAAATTTCGTGGATATCATTTGCATTTGAGATAATTTTCTGGATCAAAGTAAATGTAATCTTAAGGACTATTATTATGTCGGCCCGTCCACTCCGAATTATTTTGAGAAAATGAGTGGCAGCCGAGCACTAAAAGTTGCAAGGGAAAAGTATAAAAAAAGTCATAAACCTATTGTATTGATACCCAAATTTTAAACATTTTAATTTGACTGATTTAGTCATAAACCTATTTATATTGACACTAATTCAATTCATCTGACAATTCAGGCTAGCAATCGGTGACGTGGATGTTGGTGATCTTATGTGGCATCGTCGGCGCTAATATAAACATTTTAAAATGATTTTTATTAATATTTTGATTTTTGATTTTTTTGATTTTTTTCCCCTTTCTTTGGATTGTGGCTAGTATCGGCCATTGCTGGTGATTGGCCATAGGTGGGGGCCGGCAAGGGCATTGTGCCCCTCACTAGATCTATAGAGGGTGAGACCCTCCCTTGTGGCCGGCGAGGGCCACAACGCCCTCGCCAGTCCTTGCCCGTGGCTAGTCCTTGCCTGTGGCCAGTCATCATTTGGTTGTTGCAATCCGAATTTGTTATGTGACGAAATTGTGAAAGACAAGACAAGAAGGTTTTTGCCTAGAGTTTCATGTTTACAAACGCTCCCTCTGAAATCCCCAGACAAGGATGACATTTGGAATTTTCACACCTCAAAACTTTGTGAATATCATCATACACATGATGCAGGGATTGTATGCACATAATGTTTTCTTAATTAACACAAGCAGAATCTTTCCGGACAATACTATTAAGCATAGAAGTTAGATTGTGCGCAAATAAAAAGTGCCGCATTAAACAGAAAGGGCAAAGTCCTAATCCTTCGGTTCTATTGCTTGATGACATAGGCATGGCCCACGAAACTATTTGAGTCGATTAACATTTGTGGTGTGAATCGAATTTCTAGTTTTGTCATATAATTTGCCGACACTTTTCAACCCATGATTGACTTAAAGGAATGAGAATGTACGATTTGTAGAATCACCAAGGATGGTCTTCACGAAATCATTCACGGCCTTGAGGCTAGACCCCTTGTCATCATCACTGCCTTCCTTCACAGCTTCCCTCACTTGTCCCATCACTGCATTGGCCCTCTTCCTCAACTCCCCTCCTTCTCCTTCCTCTTCCATCACCATTTCAATCACCCGCTTCACTTCCTCGGCTTCGATCCGGCTCTCGACCCCGCGCGTAAGCTCGATGCACACCCCCATCTCCTCCACCATCATCTTGGCGTTGTACGCCTGCTCGGCTGCCATCGGCCACCCCAAGATGGGCACCCCCTGGCTCAAGGTCTCCATGATCGAGTTCCATCCGCAGTGGCTTAGGCATGCTCCAGTCGAGCCGTGCTTGAGGATATCTAATTGTGGTGCCCAATCCCGCACTAGCAAGCCTTGGTTGCTCCCGGTCACTCGGTCCTGGAAACCCAGCGGCAACCACTCGGGTCGGAACTCACCCTTGGCATCAAAACCGAGCGGCGGCCTAATGACCCAAAGGAAAGGCTTGCCACTTGATTCCAAACCAATGGCTAATTGCATCATCTGGCTAGGACTTATAGTGTTTTGTGAACCAAAGGAAATGTACAAAACAGAGTTTGGACTATGTGAACTGAGGAAGTCTAGGCATTTCTCTGGGGACACTCCAAAATCTTTTCCCGTATGCTTTTGGAGGGATTTTGATCTAGAGTTAGGAGAGATTGGTGATGATTTTCGGAGCATGTGAGAGGGGACTAGTGGACCAATGGCCCAAACAGGGAGCTTCAAGTACTTCCTCAAGAGATCGAACCCAAGAGGCTCAATTTCCTCTACCGAGTTGCATAACCAACCATCCGAGGCTAAAGTGAGCTTGATCTGAACCTGGAAGAACTTGGACCCCTCATCCGTAGGCTCCGCCTCTCGAATGAATCGGTGGAGCTGAGAGCGGTGGAACCGGCACCGTTCGGGGAATCCAGGCACCAAGAACTCCTCAGTATCAGTCGAGCGGTGTGGGAGGTGAACCCAGATGGAGACGAAGGCCAGAGTGCCATATGCGCCGCCCGTGTTGAAGGTGATGCTCTTCGTCCCAAGCCTCCTGGCGACGTCCACAGACCACCCGAAGAGCACATCCGAGATCACGCAAAGCGGTGGCCTGCCCTCTTTGGCCGCTATGTCGGAGATGAGGCGCTCTACGGGGGTAGCAAGGGACACAGACGAGCGGAAAAGCATCCCGATCTGACTGAGCGGCAAGTTCTCAGTGTTCTCGGTGTCGGGGGGCAAGCCGTGGTCGGAGCTGCGGAATGGGAGCTCGTGGAACCGGATTCCGGAGTCGTCGTCGTCAGGGGACATGGTGGAGTGGAGGTACCAGAGGTTGAGAGGGGTGGCGGCAAGAGTGACGGTGAAGGGGATTTGGCGGCGGATGCGGCGGGCGAGGGCGAGGAAGGGGATGAGATGGCCATGTGCCATGAAAGGGAGCATCACTATGTGGCCATGAGATCGAGATTTCGAATCATCCATTGGGGCCGGTTTGTTCCAGAGAACCTTTACTCAGTATGTCGTTGTTATATGCTCAAAAAGGGCAAATCTTGAGCGGTTTAAGATAGGGAGTTTGTTTGGTATTTTGTGGTTGCGCTTGGTTTTGTTCCTTTTGCAAAAGCTTTTATAAAGACTGCAAAAGACCAATGTTTTCCCTGTCCTAAGTTTTCCCTGTTTCTGGGTACAAAAATATTACGTGCGACGGACACGTTTGCTCGCGGATGAACTGTAGCATAACAGGCCATTGCAAATGGATTTTAGAAAATCTCACCTCAAGAACAGCACCCGAACCGAAAGCCCTATTCGCAGGCCTGCTGTGGAAGATCTGGAAAACCAGAAACTTGGTGGTCTTCAAAGGTATTTTACCTGATCCGAAAATCATCCAAGAAGAAGCCAGAATCGAAGTTGACCTGTACATAAAGCAGTTAGCTAAGAGTTTTAACGGAAGCGGAGGAGCAAATCATAGCCCAAGAAGCACGCAGACTTGGAACCCACCTGCTCGAAGTAAGCTGAAGCTAAACGTGGATAGTTCATGGTGTGAATCGTCGAGGGCAGGATCGGTGGCCGGAGTGTGCAGGAATGCCGATGGGATTCTCGTCGCCGGGTTCACCAAATCAGTTCACGCGACATCAGCTTGGGTAGCCGAAACCCTAGCCGTGCGTGAAGCCCTCTTGTGGGTAAAGTAGAAAAGGGATGGAAAAACTGAACTGGAACGCACGAATGCAACTGATTTGGAGGCTTATTCAGAAACTGATATGGAAGTCACTGTATCTACAGATAACTTACCACTGGTTTGCTGCTTATCAGGCCTTGAAGACCCCCCTGGCCGGCCCAGCCCATTGTGGATGACTGCAAAGGCCTAATGGGCTAGTAATGAATAATCTATACATATTTCGACAAAAAAAAAACAAAAACCAGTCGAGGTGCTCTTCTGCTTGCTCTTTATCTTTTCGGCGGTTGTGATAAACATGAACACGCCGCCTGAAATAACTCAATATCTAGCCGGAAGTCTCGCCTGGATTTGACGGGTGGTGTAGATGGAGCTGCGAAAGAGCCGACGACCATTTGAAGACAAGGATTGTCATTGTCCGATGGTAAGTGTGGAATTTTAGATTAGGTTGTAGTTTTAACTGTCGGACTCGACAACGATGCAATAGTGTACTTGATAACAGCTTGTTAAGATGTTTAAGTGAATTTTGGACATTTTTTAATCCCTTGAGTCGGTGTTACTAACCCTCTTAACCTAAACAAAGGCCTAAATGTTTAATTTCCAACACCTAATTACTTCATTCAATTTGACCTTAGACGAATTACAGAGTTATTATGACAAACTAACATGTTACATTTTTAGTGAATGATGAATGCAATCCCATATTGTCTGAAATATTCATATTTCACTTCGTACAAATTCTATTCATTGTTAGATGAAGATATGATTTATTATCTCAACATATTAAAATCCTCCCTTGTGCAGAGTTTGAGATTTGACTTGATTTAAGCGTGAGAATTTGATTTGAGGGTAAATAAAATGTCTGAAAAATATTTGAATACAAGAATTGCATCCTCTCCTAATGTCTTCCATCCTTGCTCGGAGATCCTTTTCTCTTTCATATATGCAAACCATTTGTGTTGATATGACTAAACTTCATACCATTTAGTGGCGATTCAAGGATCCATCTCCACAAGGGGACCTATTTTATCGAAAACTTATGGTTTGAATGATGATATGCAGTATGACTTTTAAATTGAAAGATTGGAAGCCGAAAAGTCTTTTTCTCTCCCTCTCTCTTCTCTCTCCATTGTCTCCTTCAACCTTTAGCCACGGAAGAGGTTTTGAGCTAATTTCACCCTCCTTTCCATCTGTTCTTGATTTTATTTGAAGTTTCTTGTCTTTCTCAATGAATCTCAAAGAGCTCTCTTCTCCTGATTTAGTTCTAGATATGAGAGTTTAAACTCTTCTAATCTTGTTCTAGATTGAGGAGTTCTTCTTTTCTGATTAAATATGAGAGTTTAATAATGCTTTCAGGGATTCAATACCCTTTTGGTTTGTTTATGTACTGGTCATCCGCTTCCAATTTCTATGATGATCATATGAGCTGTGGCGTCTTGCTGAGCTACGGAGATTTGCTCTTGTAAAAGATATATATATATTTGTGTGTGTGTTTATTAAACTTATTCTAGTTATCTTTGTATGGCAATGGTGTATGGGAAGTTGAACCTAGGCATGGTTTGCCAACTAGCAACATTGAAGTTGTTAGAAAATGAATTTTCAGTGTGGGCTCATCACTGATCATGATACAAGATTAAGTGATCGGTCGCTGATTATTTTGCTTGACAGATTCGTTGTTATGGAATGAATGTGTGCTTAACTCTATTGATGTCCTATTGATGCTCTGTTGATCTTCATTGTTTTCTAGATTTGGCTTTGTTTTGAAATATTCTGGGCTTTACTCTACTTCGATTTGCTTTATCACGAAAGTTTATGTACTTCTTATGTATCCTTTTGAGCAATGAATAAAATTTACTTTTGACTAAAAAAAATGATGATATGTGGTCACCATGCACATGTCACTTGATAAATACTATTTGTCAAAAAGAGTACGTATTTATTGGAAAAATCATAACCACATAAAAGGGAGAAAGAAAATTTATCTACTGCAATGAACACACAAAAGGAAAGAAATTGGGCCCATTCAAGAATGTATAACTTGAGACCAAATATTCTTCGAGATAGATCATAGAAAACAAAGTTTTATAAAGTTTGAACTACCATAAAAACCAGGCAAATTAATCCATGAAATGTGTTGGACCTATTGTATTTATACCAATTCAATTAAAAACATTTCAATTATGTAAATTGAGCCATCAAGTTTTTAACAATTTTTCAATTTAGTCTTTTCGGCCAATTTTGATCGGAAATTACTAACGTAAATGCCGGTCATCCTACATGGCATAGTCGGCATGGATGTGGACAATTTTTTTTTTAAAGAATTTTTTAATTCTTTCATTTTCATTTTCTTTTCATTTTCCTTCTCCCTCCACCGATGTCCAGGCCTCGATGACTGGCCACAAGCATGGCCCAATGAGGGGATTGGGTGAGCTCGAGCCTCATCGGCCTCACATTAGCTAGGTATGGCCCAATGAGGGGATTGGGTGAGCTCGAGCCTCATCGGCCTCACATTAGCTAGGTTCACTGGCAGAGCTTAGGCTCGCCCATGGCCGATTGCCGGTAGTTGCCAAGGTTCGACGATTAGCACAGGAAGAAGGAAAAGGAAAAAAGAAATTAAAATTAAAATTTTAAAAAAAAATTGTCTGAGGCCGAAGTTTGTTAAAAAAAAAAAAATTATCTGAGGCCGAAGAGAGCCTGATCTGAACCTGAAGCAGTGGCGATGTCCGTGGACCGTCCAAAGAACACGTCGGAGATTACGCAAAGAGCCGGGCAGCCCTCTTCGGCGGTTATGTCAGAGAGGAGGTGCTCGACAGGAGTGGCGAGAGACATGGGCGAATGTAACAATGTCACCATCAGATCGAGCGGCAAGTTCTCGGTGCTCTCGGTGTTAGGGGGTAAGCTGTGGTCAGAGCTGCGGAATGGAAGCTTATTGAGGCGGATATCGGAGTCCTTGGCGTCAGGAGACATGGTGGAGTTTAGGCGGATAAGAGAACTGAGCTGGCCAAAAAAGCGCTTGGGCGCTCTACGTACGATGTAGACTCCATCAGATACATATCGATTTCTTTTCTTTCTGATGGATCAAGAATCGATAGTTGTCTCATCAATAGATCAAATAAGCTATAGGAGAACTAGGAACGAAGAGCTTTTCCCCCTTTTCCGCTCAACTCTTTGATCTTAAAAATGCTGGTTTTAAGAATGAGTCCATGCTGTAAATGATGACTGTTCGCCCTTGGTCTGAAGGCAATTTGCGTTATTAGATAGAAGAGGCTAATCGAGAGCCTAACTCGAAGAAATAGAAGATTAAGGAAAAGGATTGGACCGCTGGCGTGAACATGCTGGTCTCTGACTAGGACCAGGAACCAATTCGAAAGGGGGAGCGGTTCGGTCCTACTCTTGAATTTTTAGGCTAATTAAATGAAAAGCCGAAATAAAGGCCAAATATTAGCACGTAGACATTCTATATACCAACCCCTTCTTCTCCTCAAAAAAGAAGGGCTTGTTCACATATGTCGATTTGGGGTACGGTTAGTTTACTGGGAGGATCACCCTCCCAATTCGAAATTTGTACAGTAACGGAATATTAGGGCTTTGACTAGGTAATAAGAACTAGTTTGAGGTATAGGTTTCCCTGAGGAATACGGAATATCCAGTGTTACAACCTATTCTCTAATCTATGAGGTTGGGTGGGGAGGTGGCGAGGGGAGTTGGACAGCGGATTTAGCAAGCAAGGGTGAGGAAGGGGATGAGGAGGCCATGGGCCCTGAAAGGTAGCATCACTAGGGGCCTGTTTGGTAACGTGCCAAGCAGTACCTAATTCTATTATTTTGTTCCCCTAAAAAAAAAAAAAAAAGAACAAAAATCTATTTGATAACATTTATGTTCTCGGGAATAAATTTGTTCTCGAGAAAGGATTTGAAACATAATTAAGAAGTTAAAAAAATTGCTTTTTTATTCTCGAGAATGACTTCAGAATTGAGCCCAAACCATTTTTTTTCTCTTTTCTCTTTTTCTTTCTTTCTTTCTTTTCTTTCTTTTCTTTCTCTTCTTCTTTCTCAAGTCAATCGGTCGCTAGCCATGGTGATGGCTGATGACTAGCTAGACGAGGTCTGGTGACCTCGGTGAGGTTCAACCTCACTGATAGTTGGGTGAGGTTGACCCTCATTGGTGGCTGGGTGAGGAAGCAGAGGAAGAAGAAGAGAAGGAAAAAGAAAAATAGAGAAAAATGACAAAGAAAAAGAAAAAAATGTAATAAAATTATTAAAAATTCAAAGAAACTCTTCATTACAAAAAAAATTTGATGATCATACCAAATGCATTTCTATTTCGGAAATTGAAATTTTAGACAATTTCAAATGCCTTCAAATGCTCGGAACCTTGACTAGGGAATAGTATTTGAAAAAATTATTTTTGACTAGAAATTGTTCTCGAGATAGAATTATTATAAAAAACACTCTAGGTGGCCATGACATTAGAATTGAGATTGAAAATCATCCATTTTGCATCCTGTTAATTTGTTGTTTCTGAGAAAACCTCAACATAAATGTGTTTTAGCAACTTCTGGGTGTACAGAACTCCATTTTCCTGTCATGGTGTCCGCCATCCTCTTCACTGGATCCTCTATTCTCTTTAACAGATGAAGCATCAATATTGATACAATTAATTCGTGATTATACCATTCAGTTGGCGATGGAAAGATCCATTCCTTGGCCTATTTTATCGACCCGACTTATGTCCCGAATGGGTTCATTTCAAGATACCTTAGCCCTCGAGAAAAATTTATTGGAATTTGTGTAACTCTTCTGATCAAAAGTATATCGTGCAGGAATCAAGCGTTTATGATTTTTTGTTTTTTCCTTTTATACAAACGAATGAGAAAAATAGAGCATTTTGCTGTCATGACTGATACACCAGAGGTGCGTACTTCTTTCTTTTATGCATTTAAGTGGAGATACACAATCACCACGCAGACGCATCATTAGCAAAACAATTTCTCTACTGCTATGAATATACACAAGAAAGGAAGCAGGCACGTTCACACATTCATGATGGAAGGCAAATTGAAGTTTGAAAAAAGACGTAGGAAATAAAGTTCTTTGGGCTTCTTCTTTTTTGTGGAATAGTTCTTTGCACTTTGAACGGCCCTATGCGTGGGTTGTGATTTTGAAATATTAATCTCCCTGACTTTTAGTCTTTTCTTTTTCTAAAGTTTCCAGTCCTTTTCTGATGTGGCGCCAATTGATAATGTAAAATTTCGTGGATATCATTGCATTTGAGATAATTTTCTGGATCAAAGTAAATGTAATCTTAAGGACTATTATTATGTCGGCCCGTCCACTCCGAATTATGTTTTGAGAAAATGAGTGGCAGCCGAGCACTAAAAGTTGCAAGGGAAAAATATAAAAAAAATCATCAACCTATTGTATTGGTATTTAAATTTTAAACATTTTAATTGGACTGATTTAGTCATAAACCTATTTATATTGATACTAATTCAATTCATATGACAATTCAGGCTGGCAATCGGTGATGTGGATGTTGGTGATTTTATGTGGCATTGTCAGCGTTGATATAGACATTTTAAAATAATTTTTATTAATATTTTATTTTTTTTTTTGATTTTTGATTTTTTCCTCTTTCTTTGGATTGTGGCTAGTATCGGCCATTGCTTGTGATCGACCACAGGTGGGGGCCGGCAAGGGCATCATGCTCCTCACTAGATCTACCGAGGGTGAGGCCCTCCTGAAAAAGAGCCCACGCAGTCCAAACAAGACAGGTTAGAAGTTAGATTCTACTCAAAACAAAACATTATCAATTGAAAAAAAAAAAAGATAAGAAAGGAAATAAAATTGCCACTTGAGACCATATCAATAATACACAACATCTCATCTGAAAAAAAAAATAATAATACACAACTTTTTTTATCCCTTAATTAGCATATTTTAATATTTATCCTTATTTGACAGTTTAGGTCGTCCTACTTTTATAACACAACTTTTTTTTAGTCATGTTTTAGACTAAATCAAACGCTTTAAATAGAGAGTCCTTGAGTACTTACATTGATACAATCTAACAAAAGGGCCGATAACCCAACTCTCATGTCACGCCAGCGCCGCCATCACCCGCCCGTAGTTGTCGCTTAGACCCCGCCACAGTCACCTCCCGGTGTCCACCGCCCTCCTTGTCATCGTCATCAACCAATGTCTCTGTCTCTCTACCCCTTGTCCATGAAGAAATAGGGGCCTCGCACGAGGGCTATGGCTAACACTGTGGTCGAGGCCCATGGAGTCGTGCTCAATTGAGCAGATGAATAGAGATAGCGAGCCTGTCAGATAAAACGCTAAATTTTTTATGGACTAAAAATAACAAATTTCGATTAGGAAAAAAACAACTTCCCTTTCTAATAAGTAGAAAATCACCGTCCCCAAATCGCCAAATAAATGAAAGATATTTATTTTTCTCGAATATGATTTTCATATAAATTATTTTCTTTATCATAACTTTTGTAATGAAATAAATGCATCTTAAAATTAAAATTCTCTTTTAGGTGATTTTAATTTATTATTATTGAGTGCTTGCGGTTGTGCAATTTACGGCACCCAACCACATTATCATAATACTAAGCATCATTGAAGGAGGTCCATAGCATTATAATAATGTGGTTGGGCACGGTAAATCACGCAATCACAAGCACTCAATAATAATAAATTAAAAAGGAAGACAGATGTTTTGGTCTATTGCTGTCAAATCAGGACGCAATAGCTTCCGATGCTCTTCGACACCTATCCACACCTAACTCCAGTTAACTAGGCTTGATACGCTTTACTCAACAGCAGAAATATCCATAAATTCAAAACCCTCTTTCCTATTCTGATCAAAATATTTACATATATTTATCTCGTAAAAAATCAATGGCTCAAATAATATTTATTCTCGATTTAGACATAGATAATAATTGATTAAGAAATATTTTCCATTGGGTATAATTCCCAAGACGTTGCATATAGTTATTTTTAAAAATATATTTTAAAATTATTTATTTTCTTGAAATAAACAAATGCGTGACGTAATGTGAGGACAAAAGAAGCAACCGATCATTTCCCGCGTTTTGCCGGCTCCGCGGATTGCAAAAGATGTTTTAGATTCTGTTTCCGAAAAAGGAAAAAATATTGAGTGGGTTTTACACTTTCTCGAAGTAGGTGTGGCTAACCACTGGGATTCGCCCTAGTGGCCACCCTTCCAACATGGAAGGGGGAGGTGAGGGGTTCAAATCCCCACCTTCTCATTGGTCTCTTGCAGTCTACAAAACCAAGCACAACCACAAAGTACCAAACAAACTCCCTATATAACAACGGCGTACTGAGTAGAGGTTCTCTTGGAACAAACCGGACTCAATGGATGATTCGAAATCTCAATCTCATGGCCACATAGTGATGCTCCCTTTCATGGCACATGGCCATCTCATCCCCTTCCTCGCCCTTGCCCGCCGCATCCGCCGCCAAACCCCCTTCGCCATCACTCTCGCCGCCACCCCTCTCAACCTCTGGTACCTCCGCTCCACCATGTCCCCTGACGACGACGACTCTGGAATCCGGTTCCACGAGCTCCCGTTCCGCAGCTCCGACCACGGCTTGCCCCCGACACCGAGAACACCGAGAACTTGCCGCTCGTCAGATCGGGATGCTTTTCCGCTCGTCCGTGTCCCTTGCTACCCCGTAGAGCGCCTCATCTCCGACATAACGGCCGAAGAGGGCAGGCCACCGCTTTGCGTGATCTTGGATGTGCTCTTCGGGTGGTCTGTGGACGTCGCCAGGAGGCTTGGGACGAAGAGCATCACCTTCAACACGAGCGGCGCATATGGCACTCTGGCCTTCGTCTCCATCTGGGTTCACCTCCCACACCGCTCGACTGATACTGAGGAGTTCTCGGTGCCTGGATTCCCCGAACGGTGCCGGTTCCACCGCTCTCAGCTCCACCCATTCATTCGAGAGGCGGAGCCTACGGATGAGGCGTCCAAGTTCTTGCAGGTTCAGATCAAGCTCACTTTAGCCTCGGATGGTTGGTTATGTAACTCGGTAGAGGAAATTGAGCCTCTTGGGTTCGATCTCTTGAGGAAGTACTTGAAGCTCCCTGTTTGGGCCATCGGTCCACTAGTCCCCTCTCACATGCTCCGAAAATCATCACCAATCTCTCCTAACTCTAGATCAAAATTCCTCCAAAAGCATACGGGAAAAGCTTTTGGAGTGTCCCCTGAAGAAATGCCTAGACTTCCTCGGTTCACATAGTCCAAACTCTGTTTTGTACATTTCCTTTGGTTCACAAAACACTATAAGTCCTAGCCAGATGATGCAATTAGCCATTGGTTTGGAATCAAGTGGCAAGCCTTTCCTTTGGGTCATTAGGCCGCCGCTCGGTTTTGATGCCAAGGGTGAGTTCCGACCCGAGTGGTTGCCGCTATTTGGGTTTCCGGGACCGAGTGACCGGGAGCAACCAAGGCTTGCTAGTGCGGGATTGGGCACCACAATTAGATATCCTCAAGCACGGCTTGACTGGAGCATGCCTAAGCCACTGCGGATGGAACTCGATCATGGAGACCCTGAGCCAGGGGTTGCCCATCTTGGGGTGGCCGATGGCAGCCGAGCAGACGTACAACGCCAAGATGATGGTGGAGGAGATGGGGGTGTACATCGAGCTTACGCGCGGGGTCGAGAGCCGGATCGAAGCCGAGGAAGTGAAGCGGGTGATCGAAATGATGATGGAAGAGGAAGGAGAAGGAGGGGAGATGAGGAAGAGGGCCAATGCAGTGATGGGACAAATGAGGGAAGCTGTGAAGGAAGGCAGTGATGATGACAAGGGGTCTAGCCTCAAGGCCGTGAATGATTTTGTGAAGACCATCCTTGGTGATTCTACAAATCGTACATTCTCATTCCTTTAAGTCAATCATGGCTACCGACCAAAAAAAAAAAAAAAAAAAAAAAAAAAGTCAATCATGGCTTGAAAAGTGTCGGCAAATTATATGACAAAACTAGAAATTTGATTCACTTCACAAATGTTAATCGACTCAAATAGTTTCGTGGGTCATGGTTTAGGATTAGGACTTTGCCCTTTCTATTTAATGCGGCACTTTTTATTTGCGTACAATCTAACTTCTATGCTTAATAGTATTGTCCTGAAAGATTCTGCCTATGTTAATTAAGAAAACATTATGTGCATCCAATCCCTGCATCATGTGTATGATGATATTCACAAAGTTTTGAGGTGCGAAAATTCCAAATGTCGTCATTGTCTGGGGATTTTAGAGGGAGCGTTTGTAAACATGAAACCCTAGGCAAAAACCTTCTTGTCTTGTCTTTCACAATTTCGTCACGTAACAAATTCGGATTGCAACAACCAAACGATGACTGGCAACAGGCAAGGACTGGTGAGGGCGTTGTGGCCCTCGCCGGCCACAAGGGCCACGTAGGCGAAGTGTAGAAACCATTTAGAAGTCGACACGTGGCTCCACGTGTAAATGGGTCAGAGATTCAAAATTTGCTTGACGCCCTCCTCTGCTCTCTCTCTCCTGTAGACCTAGGGCCCACCTCTGCTCTGCTCTATGACGCTCTCTCTCCACTGCTCTCCTCTGTAGCCAGTCTCCCTTCTCTCTCTCCTCTCTCTCTCTCTCTCTCCGTTCTCCGTCATGTTGCGGGAGAACAAAAATCGCAAGCAAGCTTCCATATGTTCTTCCCCCTCCTCTGCTCTCCCTCCTCAGTTGGTTGCTTCCATCTCCCCCCACCCTGACGCCGACGCTGCCGACGCCCCTCCACCTCCGCCTCCGCCTCTGCCTCCACAGGTTGCCTCCGTCACCCCCGACTCCGACACCGACACCACCGACGCCTCCACCTCCGCCTCTGCCTCCGCCTACGCCCCCGAACCCGACGTTGACGCCGACGCCCCTGCCTCCCTCTTGCGACCTCCGGTCCTCTCTCTCTCTTTCCTCCTCGAAGTTGTGCCTCTCTTCCAGTGAACCGCGACGCGACGCCGACGCCTCCGCGCCAGTTGCCTCCGTTGCCCCTTTGTCGGTTGCCTCCATCGCCCCGACTCCGATGCCGATGCCTCTGCCTCCACCTCCGCCTCCGCCTCCGCCCCGACGCCGACGCGACGCCCTTTCGCCTCCCTCTCGCGACCTCCGCTCCACTCTCTCCCTCTTTCCTCTACGGAGCGCCCTTGCTAGCCAACCCCGATGCCAACAAACCCCTGCTCGCGTTTTGGCCTCCCTCTCCACAAACAAAGGTGGCTTTGCTTGCTCTCTCTCTCTCTTTCCTCTGCGAAGCGCCCCCTGATCTTGAATGCAGACGCCGCAGACACCGTCGCCTTCCCAAGCCCTCGACTCCATCACCCTCGACTCCGACGCCCCTCAAGCGTGCCCCTCACTAGATCTACCGAGGGTGAGACCCTCCCTTGTGGCCGGTGAGGGCCACAACACCCTCGCCAGTCCTTGCTTGTGGCCAGTCATCATTTGGTTGTTGCAATCCGAATTTGTTACGTGACGAAATTGTGAAAGACAAGACAAGAAGGTTTTTGCCTAGGGTTTCATGTTTACAAATGCTCCCTCTGAAATCCCCAGACGGACGACATTTGGAATTTTCGCACCTCAAAACTTTGTGAATATCACCATACACATGATGCAGGGATTGGATGCACATAATGTTTTCTTAATTAACACAGGCAGAATCTTTCAGGGCAATACTATTAAGCATAGAAGTTAGATTGTACGCAAATAAAAAGCGCTGCATTAAACAGAAAGGAGAAAATCCTAATCCTTCGGTTCTATTGCTTGATGACATAGCCATGACCCACGAAACTATTTGAGTCGATTAACATTTGTGGAGTGAATCGAATTTCTAGTTTTGTCATATAATTTGCCGACACTTTTCAAGCCATGATTGACTTAAAGGAATGAGAATGTACGATTTGTAGAATTACCAAGGATGGTCTTCACGAAATCATTCACGACCTTGAGGCTAGACCCCTTGTCATCATCCTTTGCCTTCCTTCACAGCTTCCCTCACTTGTCCCATCATTGCATTGGCCCTCTTCCTCATCTCCCCTCCTTCTCCTTCCTCATCCATCACCATTTCGATCACCCGCTTCACTTCCTCGGCTTCGATCTGGCTCTTGACCCCGCGTGTAAGCTCAATGCACACCCCCATCTCCTCCACCATCATCTTGGCGTTGTACGCTTGCTCGGCTGCCATCGGCCACGCCAAGATGGGCACCCCCTGGCTCAGGGTCTCCATGATCGAGTTCCATCCGCAATGGCTTAGGAATGCTCCAGTCGAGCCGTGCGAGAGGATATCTAATTGCGGTGCCCAATCTCGCACTAGCAAGCGGAGGTGGAGGGGCATCGGCAGCGTTGGCGTCAGGGTTGGGGGAGATGGAAGCAACCGGCGAAGGAGTGAGAGCAGAGGAGGGGGAAGAGCATATGGAAGCTTGCCTGCGATTTTTGTTCTCCCCGCAACAAAACGGAGAACAGAGAGAGAGAGAGGAGAGAGAGGAGGGAGACCGGCTGCAGAGGAGAGAGAGCGTCGTAGAGCAGAGCAGAGGTGGGCCCTAGGTCTACAGGAGAGAGAGTAAAGGAGGGCGCGGAGCAAATTTTGAATCTCTTACCCATTTACACGTGGAGCCACGTGTCGACTTCTGAATGGTTTCTACACTTCGCCCACGTGGAGTGTAAAACCCACCCAATATTTTCTCCTAACAAAATAACAAAATATCACGTGCGATGGACACGTTTGCCCGCGGATGAACTGTAGCATAACAGGCCATTACGCTGCCCTTTGCGTGTGGATTCTGCCTTTGGTTTGGAGTTAACCAGTCGAGGTGCTCTTCTGCTTGCTCTTTATCTTTTCGGCGGTGGTGATATAAACATGAACACGCCGCCCGAAATAACTCAATATCTAGCCGGAAGTCTCGCCTGGATTTGACGGGTGGAGTAGATGGAGCTGCAAAAGAGCCGACGACCATTTGAAGACAAAAGGATTGTCATTGTCCGATGGTAAGTGTGGAATTTTAGATTAGGTTGTAGTTTTAAGTGTCAGACTCGACAACGATGCAATAGTGTACTTGATAACAGCTTGTTAAGATGTTTAAGTGGATTTTGGACACTTTTTAATCGCTTGGGTCGGTGTTACTAACCTTCTTAACCTAAACAAAGGCCTAAATGTTTAATTTCCAACACTTAATTACTTCGTTCAATTTGACCTTAGACGAATTACAGAGTTATTTTGACAAACCAACATATTAGATTTTTAGTGGGTGATGAATGCAATCCCATATTGTCTGAAATATTCATATTTCACTTCATACAAATTCTATTCATTGTTAGATAAATATATGATTTGCTATCTCAACATATTAAAATCCTCCCTTCTGCAGAGTTTGAGATTTGACTTGATTTAAGCGTGAGAATTTGATCCGAGGGTAAATAAAATGTCTGAAAAATATTTGAATACAAGAATTGCATCCTCTCCTAATGTCTTCCATCCTTGCTCGGAGATCCTCTTTTCTCTTTCATATATGCAAACCATTTGTGTTGGTATGACTAAACTTGATACCATTTAGTGGCGATTCAAGGATCCATCTCCACAAGGGGACTTATTTTATCGAAAACTTATGGTTTGAATGATGATATGCGGTACGACTTTTAAATTGAAAGATTGGAAGCCGAAAAGTCTTTTTCTCTCCATCTTTCTTCTCCCTTCATTGTTTCCTTCAACCTTTAGATATGAGAGTTTAAACTCTTCTAATCTCATTCTAGATCGAGGAGTTCTTATTTTTTTATTAAATATGGGAGTTTAATAATGCTTTCAGGAATTCAATACCCTTTTGGTTTGTTTATGTACTGGTCATCCACTTCCAATTTCTATGACGATCATACGCGCTTTAGCATCTTGCTGAGCTACAAAGATTTGCTCTTGTAAAAGATATATTTGTGTCTATTAAACCTATTCTAGTTATCTTTGTACGGCAATAGTGTATGGGAAGTTGAACCTAGGCATGGTTTGCCAACTAGCAACATTGAAGTTGTTAGAAAAGGAATTTTTGGTGTGTGCTCATCACTGATCATGATACAAGATTCAGTGATTGATTATTTTGCTTGACAGATCCGTTGTTATGGAATGAATGTGTGCTTAATCCTGTTGATGCTCTGTTGACCTTCATTGTTTCCTAGATTTGGCTTTGTTTTGTAATATTCTGGGTTTTACTCTACTTCGATTTGCTTTATCATGAAAGTTTAAAGTTTATGTACTTCTTATGTATCCTTTTGAGCAATGAATACAATTTACTTTCGACAAAAAAAAATGATGATATGTGGTCACCATGCACATGTCACTTGATAATTACTATTTGTCAAAATGAGTACGTATTTATTGGAAAAATCACGACCACATAAAAGGGAGAAAGGAAATTTATCTACTGCAATGAACACACAAAAGGAAAGAAATCGGGCCCATTCAAGCATGTATAATTTGAGACCAAATATTCTCATAGAAAACAAAGTTTTATAAAGTTTGAACTACCATAAAAACCAGGCAAATTAATCCATGACATGTGTTGGACTTATTGTATTTATACCAATTCAATTAAAAACATTTCAATTATGTAAATTGAGCCACCAACTTTTTAACAACTTTTCAATTTAGTCTTTTTCGGCCAATTTTGATCGGAAATTACTAACATAAATGCCGGTCATCCTACATGGCATAGTCGGCATTGATGTAGACAATTTTTTTTAAAAGAATTTTTTTTAATTCTTTTCTTTTCTTTTTCTTTTCATTTTCCTTCTTCCTCCACCGATTGCCGGGCCTCGATGACCAGCCACAAGCACTGCCCAATGGGGGGATTGGGTGAGCTTGAGCCTCAATGGCCTCACATCAGCTAGGTTCGCCGTGAGCTCGAGCTCGCCCGTGGCCGGTTGCCGGTAGTTGCCAATGTTCGACAATTAGCACAAGAAGAAGGAAAAAGAAAAAAAGAAATAAAAATTTTAAATTTTAAAAAATTGTAAAAATTATACACGTAGACGTCGATTGTACCATAAAGGACAACCGGCATCTACATTAAGAATTTCTGACCAACTTTTGGAGGGAGGGATTTGAACTAGATCTCTCTCTCCCCTCTCCAATTTGCTTTCCTTATTATTTGGATCTAGATTTAGATTTGCGAACTTTTCTCTTTGATCTAATTCTAGATTTATGAGTTTTGATGAATAATTATTCCTCCTCTAGTTTCAATGCTACTCACAACTACTACTATGTCAGGTCTATGCCTATTCTCATTCTTTTTATTAAAAGTTTTGGTGTCTCACACTTGCTGAAGGGATCGCTCTACCAAGTGTCAAATTTGATTTTATTCAAGATGTCTGTGTTGTCTCTGTACAATGATGGTGTAAGGGATGTTGAACATAAGTGCACGCTATTGAAAGGTAGAGTTGTAACTACATATGAAGATCTTGACTTATGCTTATCACTGATGATGATGATGTGTAATTCAGTGATCAACTATCGATCCTTTCATTTGGATGCAGTTGCAGTTCTATTCTTAAATGACAAATGTGATTATCTCTACCAACAATACTCTGATGATGTGCCTTCATCTTTGGATTTTGGTTTGTTTCGGAGCTCTAAGGGCCCGATTTGTAATAGTGACTTTTGCATTTCCTATTATCATTTTGGTAATAAATGATCACCGATGGGGAATAATATGGGTCCAGTACTCCCGTCACTAAGGACTATGGGTACACTTTCTCCCGAGTGTGAACGGGCCCTTTTTTTTTTATACAACTGGCTGAAAAGTCATCTTTTTAGAATCGTCTGATAGGGGAACGTCCCTATTATTCCTTTGATGCTTTGGTTTTCGCAGGAAAGGGTCAGGAGCTTTAGCCCTTAGCGTGTGAGCTTTGATGAAGACTTGCATCACTATTTGTTGGGCAAAAAAACACCCAAAAGTGCCAAAACTTGGCACAATGGGATACTTAGGGTGCGTTTGGTAACATTTCTGTTTAAAAATTGTTCTAGGGAACATAAATAGAAAAAAAGTGTTTCGTTTCCTGTGGAACAATTTTGAACCAAAAAACGCATACGGTAAACTTGTTCCGGGGAATAAAAAATGAACAGAAACACGTTTGGTAATTTTGTATTCTTTTTATTTCTTTTTATTTTTTAATATTTTTATTTTCTTTTTATTTTTTTTTTCTTTTTTTCTTTTTTCTTTTTTTTTCTTCTTTTGGCCGGTCGCCGGCCTCGGCCATGGCCCGCGACCGGCCGACGAGGGCCGGCGGCCTCGCCCAGCCATGGCGAGGCTCGCCGACCCCGGCGAGGCTCGGCCTCGCCTTGGCGGGCGGGCTCAAGCTCGCCCGGCCTTGCCTCGAGCCGGGCGAGCTCAAGCTCGCCCGGTCTTGCCTCTAGCCGGGCGAGCTTGAGCTCGCCCGGATCCGGCGAGCCCGAGCTCGCCCAACCAAGGCTCGGCCTCGCCCGGGGTCGGCGACGCCCGGCAAGGTCGCCGGCCCTCGACGGCGTCGCCAGCCCTCTTTGGCCGGTCGCCGGCCATGGCCGAGGCCGATGACTGGCCAAAGAAAAAAAGAGAAAAAAAAAAAGAGAAGAAAAAGAGAGGAGAGAGAAAATGTGTTTTTAATTTTTGTTCGAAACAAGAAACAAGTTTTCTTGTTTCTTGTTTCTGTTCCAAAAGTGTTCTGGGAACAAAAATAGATTTGGAACAAAAACGCAAACAAACGCGTTTCTGTTCTTTTTTGTTCCCGGAACAAAAAAACACAAAATATGTTTATAAACAAAAAAAAGAACATTAACAAACAGCCCATTAAGTGTCAAAAGTTAGGAAAGTGACACTTAAGTGCTATTTTTTTAAAAATAGAACACTTGAGTGACACTTCCAGCAAATTCCGCCGCAAATCCTACGTGGCAATTTTTTTATTGATTTTTCTTGCTTACGTGGCTCATTTTGGAAGGCCGACTCAAGTAAATAAACACAAAAACGACGTCGTTTTTTGGCACAATTCGAATTTTAATATGAAAATTAATTAAATTAAATTTAAGATCATTTAAAAAAAAAAAAAGTAAGGAGGAGGAAGATGAACAGAGGTGGCAACCGAGGGCTCAACCCTCACCGCCACTATTGCCTCATCGTCGCTAGGAAGGCGGGGAGGGTCACCGGGGGTCGGCCGAGCCTTGGCCAGGGGTTGGCGACCCTAGCCGACCGGCGGTGAGGGCCTACGAACCCTCGCCCAGATCTGGGACGAGGGTTGCAATCCTCCCCTAGATTCGGTGAGGGTCGCTAGCCCTCGCTTGGCCGGGCCAAGGGCTGCCACCCGCCAGGGGCGCCCTCGCCCGGTCGGTCACTGGGGTCACGGCCCTCGGCCGTGGCTTGGCAACCTCGGCCAACCCTCCCCACACCTTCCCAGCAATGGCGGGCCCTTAGCCATCGCCTCTATTCATCTTCTTCCTCCCTACTTTTTTTTTCTTTTTAAAATTTGGTTTTAAATTAAATTAAATTAATTTTTATATTAATTATTTATTACATTAGTAGTAAAACAACGTCATTTTGGCATTTTCTAGCCATATCAGCGTGCAAAATGACTTCGTTTTGCACTTGGCTCGTCGAAAAATCGCCACGTCAGTGTTTTGGCCAGATTTTCTTGCCATTGGCACTTAACTGATCCATTTTGCTTCGATTTTGGCATTTAAGTATCACTTTCCTAACTTTTGATACTTAAGTGTCCATTCATGCCAAGTTTTGGCACTTCAGGTGTCCTTGTGTCCTATTCGTTGCCTCTTGGCTCGATTGCTCATTTGCTTCCTCCTTTGGGCATGAAGTCTTTGGTGAGGCCTTTCTTCGCCTGTTTAAAAGCTAGCCCTTGCTCCACAATTGAAAGATTGAGGACTAAATTAGTACAAGAGCAATGAATTTAGGATTTTTTTGATAATTTTCCCCATCGAAAGCTTATGCATGAGTAGTGATATAAAATTTTCTTTTTATAGGATCTAATTCAACATTAGTAAGTTGAATCTTTACCTCTATAGAAAGAGTAGACATGTTAAGTCTATGTTCATGAGAATTGTTTTACCTACCTTTTGATTTAGTGCACTCATCTTGGTTTGTAAGGCGAGCAAGTGTTGGCCGTCGCAATGGCCACTAGAGGGCTAGCCGACCCTTGTTCAGCAAGGGTATGCAATAGGAACCACCTGGATTAGGAACCACTTGGACTGGACCGGATCGGACTGGCCAATTTTGGGTGATTCCCAAAGAGGGCAATCTGGTTCCTAGTTCCCACTTTTGGAACTGGTGGCCTGACGGTCCGATTCTCTGTTCCAAAGTGGGAATTGGACTAACCGAACCGATTAGATTAAACTGGTTAATTATATATATAATATATATTTAAATTTCTTAAGAAACAAACCCTAATTCCTCCTAATTTCTCTCAGTTTTCAGTTTATTTTTTATCCAAAACAGCAAATTTACCGATTCCACCGGACGGAACTGGACCGGTCGGTCGATCCAATTCTCGGTTCCACTTCAGAACCGAATTGGACCAAGAACCGATTAGTCCTATTGTTCAGCGCCCCGCTTTCTCTCTAATTTGTAATATTTTGTTTCGTTTTTTCTTGATGCCTTTTATAAATGGCATCAAGCCATATAAAAATGTAACCTAGACTTTCATTTCAAGGAAAACTCATTGAGTTGACGGAATCCTCTAGGTTCCTTTTTTTCCCCTCAAGTCTTAGGACTCCAATGACGAAGTAAAAGCTTAAGAAGTTATTTGAAGAGCATAGTTAATTTTGGCCCAATTCATTAATTTGGGGCAAACATATGGGCCAAACCACGTCATTTAGCAGTAACTTTGTTGACTTCACATCGTTGGTCATGTCGGAAGTTTGTATTACAATATTATCACATTAGATTTTCTGGCTATAAAATCGTTGATGGCACTGTTATTGAATTTTTTTATTTTTTTTTACACTCAAATGATGACTAGGGGTGAGCATCGGTCCAGGGTTTAACCAACCCTACCGATCCTGGTTCGATTCCTAAGGAGACTGGGTCGATCTTTGGTCCTAGAATTCCTGTTGGACTAGCACTATGCGAGTCGATCCTCAATCCTGAGAGTTCCGGGTCGGTCCAACCTGGACCAACCCTAATATATAATTTATCATTTTTTATATAGAAAAAAATATTAAAATAAATAGCGTCAACAACATTAAATAGCTCTTTAGTGAGGAGTTCAAGTAATTTTACATTATTCTTTAATAACTTAAATTTTTAATGTCTTTTACAGTGTCAATAGTCATAATTTACGAAGGAAGAAAATGTTTTTGTGAGGAGTCCTCATGGCGTCCAAAAAGGCATAAACAACTCCTTATAACATTCTCCTCTAGTATTCGTTCTCTTATGTCTTATTTGTCCTTTTAGTCTTCAATTTGCCAAAATCGAAAGAAACAACTTCTCCGCTTGCCACTCGACACTCGCCTCGCTCACTTTGGGTCATTTATGTTGCTCGCCGCTTTATGCTCGCTTGGCTTGTTGCTCCTTGCTTGACATTCGATACTCATTCTATTTGATGCTCACCCCACTTGACCCTTACCACTTGCCTTTCTTAGTTGACCTCACTCATCATCGAACTCATTGGGTCGGTACGGTCCTCGGTTGCCCTTTCAAGGAATACAAAAAATGAAATAAAAAATTATTGGTTGGTTCTGTGTTAACCTGGAAACCGGACCGAACTCATTGGGTCAGTTTGGTCCTCAATCATTTTTTTAAGGAGTACAAAAAATGAAATAAAAGATTATCGGTTGGTCTAGGGTTGACCGTGGAACCAAACCGAACCATTAGGTTGGTTCGGTTTTCGATCCCAAGCTCAATAGGATCGGTCCTTGGTCTCAAAAATTGAGAACCAGCACTGTGCGGGTTGGTCCTAAGGTTAGGGGGTGGACTGGTCCAACGTGGACCATGCTCACCCCTAATGATGACAAAGAAAGTTGTGTACTTTTTCTCAATTCTTGCATTTGACATAATATCCTTTGAATTAGTTTTGGATAGATTGTCTAGTTACATAATCGTATATTGACGCATTTTTAATTTTGGATCACTATGTTTGCTTTGAATTAGGTTTCAGTAAATAAGTAGCAGTTGAGCATTAAAAGCTCTAGCATTTTAGGTGGGTCTTGTAGTCCGAATGTACTTTATGGTGGATATGTGAATTACAAATCCATGCCATCTGCCGGGTTTGATGACAAGATACGAAAATCCTTTGGTTTAGGGTTTTTGTTCGCCGACACCATTTTTGAACTTCTGACGGGGATTTTAGATATGAATTTTGACGGCATGATATACAAAATCGTCGCACCTCAAAATTTTATAAATATCGTTAGACATGTTAAGTGTAGAGGTCACACTGTACCTGTATATAAGGCCGTGTACTCAAGAAGGAGGAGCATAATTCCAATTCTTTTGTTTTATCGCTCGAGGACATGATTGTGACCTATGGAAACCATTTTTGTGTATGTTTTGCAAAGCTATTTCAAAGTAAAAAGAAAAGAAAAGGGAGGAGGAGATGCGGTTTGGGTGATCGTGGGGGTGCGGCTGGTGGCGGTGGCGCTGTGGCGGCGGGGAGGCGATGGCGGTGGTGGGGAGCAGCTCGCCGGAGGTCGCCTCGGCGACGACACTGGTGGCGCCACCCAGCCGCCTCGGGTCGCGCCGACCTCACGACGCCCGAGTCACGCGACCTAGGGCGTCGCCTGAGGTCGCGCGGCCTCAGGCGACGCCACCTTAGGTCCAGTGACCCAGGGCGTTGCTTGAGGTCGCGCAGCCATAGGCGGTGTCGCTTGAGGTCGAGCGACCCAGCAACATTGCCTCGAGGCCGCACAACCTCAAGCGGCGTCGCCGGGTCGCTCGACCTCGAGGCACGACCCGGGCGTTGCTCGACCTCGGGCACGATCCAGGCGTCGCCGAGGTCACGCGGCCTCGGCGACGCCGCCCGAGGTCAAGCGACCCGGGCGACGCCGCCCGAGGTCGCGCGGCCTCGAGGCCGCGCCGCCCGGGTCGCTCGACCTCGGGCGGCGGCGCCCGGGTCACTCGACCCAGGCGATGCCCGAGGTCCGCCGGACCTCGGGCCACCTCGCCTAAGGTTGCGCGACCTCGGGTGAGGCATCCCGGTAGCTCGCTTGTAGCTGAGTGCCGCCAACCGCGAAACTCGGCCAACTCTCAGGCGGGGGAAGAAGAATCGAACGGGGAAGAAGATGGTGGGGAAGAAGAATGACCAGTGACTCTTGGCATTTTGGAAATGCCAAAGCTGAAAGCTGCCCTACCTCAGCATTGGGCTTTCAGCATTTGGAATGCCCACATTCCACCAAAGAGCATTCAAAAGTTTTGCCAAACACAAAAATTTTCCCCCAATGGGCTTTCGGGGCCCAAAGCCAACATGTGCCCAGTGACTCGAATTTATAGCTTTGTCTTTATGGTTGGGCGATTCCTTTTCAGCGATGATTGACTCAGAGGAACCAGGATGAACCGTTTATGGAGTTGGCTAAAATGGTCCTCACTAGGGATGATTGGGTCCAGAGTGGGTAAGATCTAGACTTGGACCCTGTACCCGACCCTATTATAACTGATTCTCCTTTTTTGGACCCTGTACCCGACTCTATTTGTATTGGACCTTATACCCAACCCTGTTTGTATTGAACCATGTACTTGACCCACCCTATTTTTCCTATCCAGTTCTAGGGTCAACATTGTTTCCACTAGAACCTGTTTTACAACCGCCCAATATTCTATACGGATTCGAATTTTACATTAATACGCGAGAAAATATTATAATCCTCATAATTTGTATTGAAACATTAAGAACTTGTAATGAATAAGTATATGAACTTTTTGACTAAACAAAAAATTAAGGATCTACAAGGCTAATTATCATAAATAAAATCATAAGGCAAAACAAAAATTATAACATTGCTTAACAAACGTGGGTATAATATTAGTCTCATTCCCACAACTACTATATGAAGTTGTTCTTTTATCTAAAACAGTTAACAAATCTCTGCTGCAAGTATAAGTCTTCCTCCAAAAGAGAAATTAGGTGAGCCAATCCACGTGGTACATAGGAATTTGGCGGCAACAGACACTGCATGTTTGTCGGACGGTGCGAGAGGGAGTCAATGAGAGAGGGAAGCGAATGAGCAAGAGGAACGACGAAGGAGGAGCGTCGTGCATGTCTAAGAGAGGCAAGAGGAAAAACGTCGTGCGATTGCGGGAATAAGAATAGAGATCGGGAGAAAAAATGGGATTTTGGACATTTACTTACAAAACCGATTCCAAAACTTATCCGGGTGGGTAATCATTTGGAGCTAGTTCCCAGGCCGGTTCAAACCGGTTCAAAATTTTGGGAATTGGTTCCCAAACCGGTTTCAATGGGAACCAGTTCTCAACCCTATTTTCCAGGTGGGCCAATCCGGTTCTCGGGCATATCCGATCCGGTTGCACACCCTTAGTCCTCAGGAATTCGTCCATGGCCTTGGCACTAAACCCCTTCTCATCATTACTGCCTTCTTTCACAACTTCCCTCATCTGTCCCATCACTGCATTGGCGCTCTTCCTCATCTCCCCTCCTTTTACCTCCTCTTCCATCACCAATTTTATCACTCGCTTCACTTCCTCAGCATCAATCCGGATCTCGACCCCTCGCGTAAGCTCCACGCACACCCCCATTTCCTTGACCGGCTGTTGGAAGTTTGTTTGTAAAAACAAAACTAAGTGCATTTTCCTTGTTCCACATAAGAAAAGTGGGAGGAGGAAGTGAGCCAATTAATAAGTGTGGGGTTTCTTTAGTGTACTTAAAAATATGATTGGGTGTGGGCCAGACCTCACCATACCGTGCGGGTGCGCGATTTTAGCGCACTTAGCACTTAGCACGCTTGCACGCCCACGGTTTAATTAGCACTAACCCCATTTTTTATTTTATTTTTCTTTCATACAGTTATCTTATTAATTTTAATCAATTCAAAAGTTGTTTTTGGTTTTGAAAATTTTAGGAAATTATTAAAAAAATAAAATTCGAAATTTTATTTATTTAAAAAAAATTATTATTCAGAATTTTGTTTGTGTCTTTTCAAGATAACCTTTGAAAAAGATACTAGTTCAATTTGCAACTTTTTTTGAATGGTTGCATTTGTTCGTTTTTTCAACTTCTTCCAAATAGATGCCTTCGTTCAAATCGGCAATTTTCCAAAGGATACGTTTGTTCATTTTCACAACTTTTAACGAAGAGTTGCCTACGTTTTTAAGATTGTTTTATATATATACATGTCAGATTGAGGAAGAACGTGTGTGTGATCATTTTATCATTTCGAGCATTCTTTCTGAAAAACAACAGCCATCTTTTTAAATTGTTTCCTAGAGAGACCTTGGAGAATTATTAGAATTACTATCTAGTATTCTCATTTGAGACTTTGTTGTATCCTGAAGGAAATTTATCGGTGACCATTAGTAACTTTGTGAGGCAAATAAATCCTTAAAGAAAGTGATATCTCGCTTCAAAGTTCGACTTGAGTACTCTAAAGATCCGTCTTCATTGTTCTACTCAATTCGAAGCCATATTTTACCAACACCAGCATCTTGGCATTGTACGCCTGCTCGGCCGCCATTGGCCACCCTCCGATGGGCACCCCGTGGCTCAGGCTCTCCATGAATAAGTTCCATGCGCAGTGACTCGGGAATGCCCTTGTCGAGTCATGCGAGGGGATCTCCAGTTGTGGTGCCCAATTCTGCACTAGCAAGCCCTGCTTGCTCCCGGTCACTCGATCCTCGAACCCCGGTGGCAACCACTCAGGTTGGAACTCACCTTTAATGTCAAACCAAGCGGTGGCCCAATGACCCATGGTCGGAGCTGCAGAAGGGGAGCTCATAGCCATCTTGTTGAAACCTTCAAGATCAAGCCCATGTAATGAATGGGGAGTCGAATCCATGTTGCAGACCCGAAATGATGACCTGATTTCAAGAACCGACTTACCTAGGAAGCTCCTAGCCATCTTGTTCAGAATAAACACAATAAGAATACGCTTGATAACCATTCTATTTATGCAAACAATTTCTACTCAAAAATAATTTTTTTATAATTCTATTCCATTGATGATTTTCTAAACATCTGAAAGTATTTGGTAATTGTTCAAAATTTTTATTCTTGGGATAGAAATGCGTTTGATATGACCCCAAATTCTTTTATCACTTAGAATTTATTTTTATTTTTAAATAATTTTATTACATTTTTCTTTTTTCTTTTTTCCTTTTCTTCTTCTTCTTCCTTTAGCCACGACTAGTGACCTTATTGAAGCATTGTTGGCCCAAGCCTCATCGGGCCATCGCAAGGCTCGGCCTCACCGGAGGCCGATGACGCTTCAATGAGGTCACCGGCCATGGCCGAGGCTAGGGACCGGATGGAGGAGGAAGAGGGAGGAGGAGAAGAAGAGAACAAAAGCAAAAAAAAAAAAACTTGATTTTGGAGTTATTTTTAGGAATAAAGAAGTAACCTTTTTTTTTTATTCTGTTCTAAATTTATTCCCGAGAACAAAAAAGATATCAAAAGAATTTTTGTTCTATTTTTTTTTTTTTTTTGGAACAAAATAATAGAATCAGGCATCCAACATAGAAATTTTTGTCCAGCATGACAAGAGTATAACAATCATTCGTCGTTTCTTGTTGTCTATTTGAAATCTTCTCCAATCAAATGACGTTTTTAGACTCTCTCTTTTCCTAGAAAGATGTCATTTCAAACTCTCTTTTCCTGTCACTTAAGTGGTCACTTTTAAAAGATTGATGAATCTAAGTCATAACTTTTCACTTCTAAAATTTTATGGCATTGAAACAATCATTCATGAAATTATTGGCACTTCTGATGTCCTTTAATCCAACGCCCAAGCGACATCGTTTGCCTTCTCAAGTCCTGTCTTCAGTTTTCCGACACGTCATATCAAATGATGTATTATAAATTAATGTCATGTCGGATGAAGCAATTGTGATCGATTTTTTATTCTATTTTATTAAAGAGACACTCAAATGATCCCAGAGATGTTGTGGCACTAAAGCGAGCACATATGATACTTGTGGTGTCTTTTTTCCCCACTTCCTGCATTCGACATAATTTCCTAGATATTGCTAGATTAGATTTGGAGGGATTGTGTGGTTCCATAATTCTTTTGTAACTCGACTGGGTCACCTGCAGAAATTACATAACGCAGATAAAATTTTGGACCAAAGTAAATGTAAGTTTTGGGACTGCAATTATGGTGGACCACTTCGTTTGCTCCGAATTAATTAGGTTTCAGAAAATGAGTGGCAGAGGAGCATGAAAAAGCTTTGCAGTTTAGGTTTCGTATTGGGTGGCTGTTGACATGCTGTAGTCCAAATGTGTTTGATGGCGGACGTGTCAATAGAAATCCATTCCATTTGCGGATCTGATGACAAGACAACGAATTTTTTGCTTAGAGTTCATGTTGACCAACGCTATTTCTGATTCTTTGACACTTTCTCCAGTTTTAGATATGAATTATCATGACATGGGATGTTGTCGGACCTCAAAACTTCGCAAATATTGTCGGACACATGATATTGAGTATTACATGCGAAGAACATTTTTTTGTTTCATACACACGGAATATTTCAACACCAAACTATAAAGCATGGAGGTTGGATTGTCCCTGAATAATTCAAGAAAGAGCGCAATCTTCATTCTTCGGTTCTATTGCTTGAGGACATGAGTGTCTCGATTTTCTAGTTGTCTTTATAAGTTGACAGACCTTTTCTTGAGTGATGATTGACTCAAGAGGAAGAGGATGATGTATCCTTTGTAGGCTCACCTAAAATGGTCCTCACAAAATCATCCATGGCCTTGACGCTTGACCCCCTCTCATCATCACCGCCTTCTTTCACAGCTTCTCTCATTCGCTGCATCGCTGCATTGACCCTCCTCTTTATCTCCCCTCCTTTTCCCTCCTCTTCCATCGCCAATCCGATCACCCGCTTCACTGCAGCGGCATCGATCCGGCTCTCGAACCCACGCATAAGCTCCATGCAGACCCCTATCTCCTCGACCATCATCTTGACGTTGTATGCCTGCTCGGCCCCCACGGGCCACCCCACGATTGGCACCTCCTGGCTCAGGCTCTCCATGATTGAGTTCCACCCGCAGTGGCTTAGGAATGCCCCCTGTTGGATGAAATCCCTTAAAGTATTTTGAAGTTGACAAAACGAGTTTATCAGTCTAGTCTAAAGACTTACGAAGTCCGAAGATCAAAGTCGAAGATCAAAGTCGAAGATCAAAGTCGAAGATCAAAGTCCGAAGACTTACGATTCTATTGACAAAGTCCGAAGACTAAAGTCTGAAGCTAGCAAGACTCAAGACTCATATTTTAAAGTCTACTCACAAGGACAGTTTCCGGGACGACGTTTATTCCGATCTTATACGATCTATATTCTAACGTCCGATGGATATCTTTCTCTGGATTCAGCACTAAACGATCTAAGTTTTATATGGAATATGTTTAGATTCCTTAACGACTTCGCAACTTATATTTGGAAGGATCTACTTATGGAAACCGAGATCCCGATTGTATGGGCGGCGGGATTGATGGGCTATCAACACTTACCTTAAAGAGCTCGAGATCTCTCTAATTGATTCTGTCCAACGGGTTGATTGGAAGAACTTCTTTGGAAGGTGCCAACGGTATTGAAGGCATGAAGGAGTATATAAGAGAGATGCTCTAGTTGTTTAAGTGTGCGGATAGAAAAATTCCAAAGTCTGAAATCTCCTCTATCACTTTGCGATATCATTCTTTGAGCATTACATGTAATCAAAAAAGAGATCATATTGTAGATCTTGAGGAAGTGTAGTAGAGTAATCTACACTGTGGACTCAAGAGCGTGAGATTGTAATCACTCTTATTGATTCTTAGTGAAATCCAGCTCAAGGCTGTCCGTGCGGAGAGTGGACGTAGGCTTGATCTAAGCCGAACCACTATAAATCTGGAGTCTTGATTCTCTATCCTTAATCCTTTACATTGTTATTTGCTTTCATTTGCTGCAATCGTTGACTTTAAATTATTCACATCTTATTTGATTTGAATTGTTAAAATTGCGATAAACACCTATTCACCCCCTCTAGGTGCCAATACTAGTTCTAACAATTGGTATCGAGCTTGTGTGCTTGTTTGTAAGAAGTGTCTTTACTTCTAAGTAAAAGATCTATGGCTAGTATGTTGCCTACGGGGTTGGTTGAAGGACAAAGCAATACCAGACCTCCATACTTTGATGGAAAAGATTACAGCATATGGAAAAATAAGATGAAGGCATTCCTAAGATCGAAAGATCCTTTGGAATGGGAAGTTGTCGATAAAGGAATTATTCCGTTTGCTGAATCAAACTCGAGAGAGGAAAAGAACCTGCTGTTCCTATTCTTTTGACTCAAGAAGAAATTATCAAAGAGAGACTCTCGACGCCAAGGCTATTTACTCTTTATATTGTGCTTTATCCCCTACTGAATATAATAGAATATCTTCTTGTGATACAGCAAAAGAAGTATGGGACAGGCTTCACATTACCTATGAAGGGCGATCGTGTGAAAGAAACAAGGATCAACATTCTCTTGGGACAATATGAAGTTTTTAAGATGAGATCAGGAGAATCAATAAGCGACATGTTTAGTCGCTTTTACTGAAATTGTGAATGGTCTTGAATATCGGGGACATCCAATCTCGGGACATATGAAGGTCAACAAACTTCTTCGTGGACTCTCAAAAGACTCGGAATCACATAAAAACCTCAATAAGAGAGACACGAGAGGATTGCTCCACTTTCCGTAGATGAATTAGTTGGAACTCTTCAATCCTATGAAGTAGAACAGAACAACGAAGAGGAAGATTCAAAAGGTAAGAAATCTATTGCCTTAAAGTCTAATGACTATTCGATGTTCTGATTACGAAGAAGATCTAGATGATGAAGAAGCGGCATTGATGATAAAGAGATTCGAAAGCTGAACAAAAAAGGAAGGAAATTCAATTGGAAGAAACAAAATTCTCAAAGGTTTCAAAACAGTCAACAGAGGAAGATGATACGAATAAAGAAGTGACTTGCTTTGAATGCAAGAAAAAGGGACACATTAGACCTAACCGTCCTCTCGTTAAAGAAGAGAAAAGGGAAGTCCGAGAAAAACGGGGAAAGCACTCAAGGCGGAGACTTGGAGTGATACCGAATGTGAAGATAGTGACAATGATTATGCCAATATCTGTTTAATGGCACGATCGGACTCGGACTCGGACCTTGATTCGGACTCATAAAGTGAACTCGAGGTAAGTAACTTGAAAATTCCTGTTAAAGTTTCTAAATACATTGATGAATTGTGTCTTAGTCTGAAAACCTCTCTTAGGAGGATCTCCGAATTAAAAAGGGAAAATTCTACTTTGAAACATAAGGATAAACTTATGAAAGAAAAGGTTGAAAAACTTGAAAAAGATGTTGTTGTTGCAAAAGAAAACTCAGACAATATTTTAAATGAAAATAATCTTTTGAAAAATGATATGACTAACATATCAAAGAGATTTTCAAATGGTTCTGAAAAACTGGACAAGATTCTTTCGATACAAAGACCATATTTTGACAAGTTGGGTCTTGGTATGACTTCTGAAACTATTCCACTAATTGATTTTCCGAAGGTAAAAGAAAGAATTAAACAAAGACCAGCTAGAACTGTTTACAAAAATCATTTTCAGAAAGTCTTTGTAAAACCTGTTGGTAGAAGTGCTCTAAGATGTTCCAAGTGTAAAAGCTCGAACACTTCGAGAAAGAATGTCCTTTAGTTTGGAGACTGTTAAAAGGAGTTGGGCTAAGACCTGTCTATTGTACTAACACTTCTCGGACCCAAGATGGTATGGGTACCAAAAAGAGCTTGAATTTTTGTTAATTGCAGGTTACTATCAAAAAGAAGATAAAATGGTATCTTGATAGTGGCTGCTCAAGACATATGACGGGGGAGATTCAAAGCGCTTCATAAAACTTATCCGGATAGACGGAGGAAAAGTCTCCTTTGGTGGTAACAATAGAGGGAAGATTGCGGTCGAGGAACAGTGAAGATTGGGAGCTTGTCAATCAATAATGTTTCATTAGTTGAAGGATTAAATTACAACTTGCTTAGCATAAGTCGGTTGTGTGATTCTGGTTTCAAGATCAACTTTCGGGAAGAAACGTGCTCGGAATCGGTAAAGACCTTACTCAATCTTTCACCGGTCGAAGACATGGAAATATCTATCTTCGGATGTGAATCAAGAAAGATCACAATGCTTAATATCAGTACAAGATGAAGCAAATCTATGGCACAAAAAGCTAGGCCATATCAACATGAAGCAAATCAACAAGATCTTTACAAAGAAACTTGTTCGAGGATTGCCTACTTTGAATTATTCAAAGTCTGATCTATGTACACCATGTGTACCTTTGGGTAAACAAAGTTAGAAATTCTTACAAATCTATAAATAAAGTTTCCACTAATCATGTATTGCAGCTTTTGCATATGGATTTGTTTGGACCTACCGTAACGAAAAGCATTGGTGGTAAAAGGTTCTGTCGGTAATAGTGGATGACTATTCACGATTTACTTGGGTCTACTTTCTTTCAAGTAAGTCGAGACTTTCTCTCTTTTTCAAAATTTGCGAAAAAGGTGCAGAATGAGAAAGGTCATACTATTACAAGCATTCGTACAGACCATGGAGGTGAGTTTGAAAATCAAGAATTTGCTAACTTGTGTGATGAATTTGGTTTTCAACATAAATTCTCTTCTCCATATACACCAGAACAGAATGGGGTTGTGGAAAGGAAGAATAGATCTTTACAAGAAATGGCAAGAACTCTTTTAATTGGAAATCAAGTTTCTTCAAGGTTTTGGGCAGAAGCTGTTTCAACTGCTTGCTACATTATAAACCGAGTGTTTTTAAGACCAATTCTTGAGAAAACTCCTTATGAAATTTTTAAAGGGAAGAAACCAATAGTTTCTTATTTTCAAATATTTGGTTGCAAATGTTTTATTCTAAAAAATGCTAATGATCGTGTTGGTAAGTTTGAAGAAAAATCAGATGAAGGATTCTTTCTTGGATACTCTACAACAAGCAAAGCCTTTAGAGTGTTCAACAAAAAGACTCGCATCGTGGAAGAATCAATGAATGTAAAATTTCAAGACTCTCCACAAGTTCGGCGAGATACAGATGAAGATTCGAAACGCTCGAAACCGTTAAAGCTAACTCCACCGAAGCGATTTGCTAATTCAAGATCGCATACAACAAGTTACCGATGAAGAATCTACTCTAGAAGAAGATCAACAATCTATCGACTGAACGAAGAATCGGAAGCACAAGTCTAGTCATCCTGAAGAACTCATTATTGGAAATATTAATGAGGGAATTCGAACAAGATCCAAAAGGCGAGAAGAGTCTAGTGCTTTGTTACTCTTATTTCTGAAATAGAACCCAAAATATCGAAGAAGCCTTAGCTGATGAAAGCTGGATTGAAGCAATGCAAGAAGAACTCAGACAATTTAGTATTAATGACGTATGGGAATTAACTCCTAAACCAAAAGGTAAATCAGTTATTGGAGCTAAATGGGTTTTCAGGAACAAAGTTGATGAAAAAGGCAAAGTAACGAGAAACAAAGCAAGACTCGTAGCTAAAGGATACACGCAAGAAGAAGGGATTGACTACGATGAGACTTACGCTCAAAGTAGCAAGGTTAGAAGCAATCAGATTATTACTTGCTTTTGCTTGCTATAAGAATTTCAGGTTGTTTCAAATGGATGTCAAAAGTGCATTCCTGAATGGAATTATTCAAGAAGAGGTCTACGTAGAACAACCTCCTGGTTTTGAAGATTCAAAGAAACCAGACTCGTATTCAGGACCGAAGAAAGCTTTATATGGACTAAAACAAGCTCCTCGAGCGTGGTATGAAAGGCTGAGCAATTTCTTAATTCATAGTGGCTTTTCTAAAGGTAATGTAGACACTACTCTGTTCATTAAAAAGGAAGGTAAAAGTTTTCTACTCGTTCAGATTTATGTAGATGACATTATATTTGGATCATCTAATGAGACCTTGTGCAAGAAATTTTCTAAGTCTATGCGGGATGAATTCGAGATGAGCATGATGGGTGAACTATCCTTTTTCCTTGGTCTACAAGTCAAACAACTAAAGGAGGGTATATTCATTCATCAAGAGAAATATGCAAAAGAACTTGTTAAAAAGTTCGGTCTGGAAAATTGCAAGAAGACTCGACATACCAATGTCAAGTTCCTTGAAGATAGACAAAGATGAAGCAGGGGAAGAAAATTGATCAAAAATTATACGGGAGTATCATTGGCTCACTTCTTTATCTTCCGCATCCCGGACGACATATTATTTAGTGTTTGCATATGTGCTAGATTTCAATCGATCCCGAGAATCTCACTTAAGCGCTCGTTAAACGTATTATTAAATATGTTGCTACTACGCTAAGATCGGTCTTTGGTATCCCAAAGAAGGAGACTTTACACTTCTTGGCTATTCGAGACGCAGATCTTGCGGGTTGTAGAGTTGAAAGAAAAAGCACTTCAGGTACTTGTCAACTACTAGGAAACGGACACGGTATCCCGGTTCTCGAGGAAACAGTCTTTGTGGCTCTTTCAACGGCTGAAGCGAATACGTTGCTCTTGGAAGTTGCTGTTCTCAAATCTTGTGGATAAAACAACAAGCTTTGCAAGACTTTGGCATTGAAGACTCTTGCACAGAAATTAGGTGTGACAACACCGGTGCAATCAATCTTACAAAGAATCCCATTCTACATTCAAGAGCAAAACATATTGAGATCCGACATCACTTTATAAGAGATCATGTTCAGAACAAAGAAGTCTTGATACAATTCATAGACTCAAAGAATCAGCTGCGAGACATCTTTACAAAGCCTCTTGAGAAAAGCTTGTTTGAGTCTATTCGCTCAAGACTCAATATATTATCTCTTGAAGAATACTAGAGTTGGACTCGGTAACTAAAGTCCGACAGAGCATCGACTCAAAGGATCGAGAATATGAATCGACACGTACGTAAGTTTCTTTACTTAAACTGTCTTATTGATAAGGTAAGATAATCTGTCTAATTTTAAATTGGTTAGAAGTGGTTATCGTTTTTATTAAGGCAGTTATTTTTCAAAAAAGGAAAATTCAAAATTTCCAAAATATACGACGCTTCGGTTTTTCCCGTGCCTTTTTATCTTTTATACATCTCTTCTCCTTCGTTTTCACTTTACTCAGAAACCCTAGAACAAAAGCTTTTCACTGCTCTGCAATTTTTTTTTCCTCCCAAACTTCATTGTTTCAAAGTTCTCAACTTTCTTGCGAAACAAGTGAGAAAGTCTTTCAAAGAAAAGCACAATGTCGTATCGAGGAAATCTTCCGGAATTGCAAACAAGGGACCACAAGGCTCTGGTGAGGGGCCTACGCATTTTGATCTCGAGGAAAGCGACATTCCTTCGAGCGAGTCTCAAAAGCGGTCATCACCAACTAGACCTCAAGATGAAATGGTTTATGAAGACATCGAACCAGTAAGAACTCTAAAACCTGCCTTTGTTTATAAACTCTATTCTGCATTAAAGGAAGGGTCTGCTATGACTTTTGTGGATGAGTTTCTGAAAGAGAAGGGGTATAGAAACGAGACGCATTTTCTTACTGTGATGGAAAGGTCTGGAGTTGTGCCTGAGGGAACGGCTGCAAGAGCGTTTGCAAATTTTCCGAGTGACCCTAGGTTTAGTAGCATGAATCAGCCTGAGGGCAAGGATGATGATGAGAAGATGTTCATGCATTTTAAACCATGGATGGGTGTGGCTGCGAGCCTAAGAGGGAAGAAGAATGAATTGTTCCGTTCGGACGGACACGGGAAGAAATATGAAAACTGCTGAAGCGAGGGGTGATGAACCCAAGAAGCTGTTGATTTTGACTTTCTGGATTTGTTGAGTATAGGTCTGCGAGAGAAATTCGAAAAGCTCCAACTCTATCAATTCTGCACAGGCGTGACACTTTGCACATCCTGAATTATTTGCCTATTTCTACTCCAATATCAGCTTCATTGACGCAAACAGTTTTACCTTCAGTGTGAGAGATAAGGAGTATGTCATTGATTGTGATATTCTGGCTGATGTGCTTGGTGTGGAAAGAAGAGCTTTTCAACCAATTGGTGTGTCTGTAAGTTCTGCTACGCTTGAGCTAGCAAAGGACAGAATTGCAGAAGGAAGACTGTCTTATTCAGAATGAATGCAACAAACACTTTGCTGCATAAAATTGTAATCAACCTGTCTAAGACCCAAATCGACGTCTAAGACGGATGTTTCAATTTCTGAAGCGAAGTTGATGTTTGCCATCAAGATAGGTGTGAACTTCTCTTTACCACATACCATCATCTTTCACATGTATAGATGCATGGTTAAGGATAAAGGAAAGCTTCCTTATGCTGCTCTTATCACTCGACTCTTCAAACATCTACACATTCAACCTCCTCACATCTTCACGGTGAAGACCATTGATAAAATGGTCATCGGTTTGGGGATGATTACCAAGATGCGTTTGAAGGAACTTAGTAAGAAGCTGGAAAAGTTCAAGGAAAAGACTCCTTCCAAGCTCAAACCAGACTCATCGGCTAAAAGGAAAGGAAAAGAAGCTGTGGCTAGTTCCACCAAGAAGCGAAGGGCAATCATCTGGAGGATGAAGATGATGAGGATTCGATTCCTATCTCTACTCTAATCTCTCAATTTGCTGCATCTATTCCAACTGTTCCAGAACATAAAGTTGCAGAGGAAGAGAAGAACGAAGAGAAAAAGGAAGAGAAAGAGGAAGAGAAAGAGGAAGAGAAAGAAAAAGAGAAGAAAGAGGAAGAGAAGACAGAGGAAGAAAGAAAGGAAGAGAAAGAGGAAAAGGAAGAAAGAAAAGAAGAGAAAGCGAGATGAACTGAAAGAACAAATTCTCCAGCGAAAAGGAGGATTTACAACATCCCGTGGCGAGGAATCGCCTCAAAAGAAGAATTCTTTTCTCCACCGGAAGACATGGAGACGGGGAGATAAAGAAAGCGAACACACACCTCTTCGGCTGACTTTCGAGAGAAGAGGATGATCAAATAGGTGTTAGCCGATCACCTCCCGATGCGAGGATATTCATGCTGCAAAGTTTCCCGAAGGAGAGGCATCATCTCCACACAATGAACCTCCTTCGATATTCCTGCGGCTTGACTCCACCGTCGGACGTAGCTGAAACAAGCACTCGGGCCCGACAACTCGGAGATTTTCGAAGGCTGCTTGATATCATCTTAGATCTAAAAGGTCAAATTTATGCAATGGGATACGAATTTCAGACCTTGCAGAATGAAAATCATGCAATGTTCATCACTTTGCATGATCGGATTAAAGATGTTCAGCGCAGATTCAAGAAACTGCAAAGGGCACTACACTCACCCAAGTACAGGCAGACTTGAGGAAGCTGGAAGACACTGTAAAGTCGATGGAAGACTTTCAACTTGTTCGCATTCCTCGAGCTCCTTGATTTTTTTTGTGCTGACAAAAAGGGGGAGAAGACCTTGCAGATTTTTGATGATTTTGATCCAAACCCAATATCCAAACCCAATTTTTTTCTATTATTGCTTGCTATCTTGACTTTGACTTAAACTTGCAGAGTTTTTTTGAAAGTATTCTCTATGGCAATACTTTAAGCTTCGTAAATTTGATAGTACTGTCATGCATTTTTATGACTAATGAGGTTTCGTGAATGCGGATCTATGTACGAGGGAAAGTCCGAGTACGGGATATCCGTGTAGGATAACTTCTACTATCTTATTTAAATCTTTTGTGATACTTGCTTAAAAGTTGTATTGCGGGCGATAATATTCAAATCTGCGGGAAAGTTTTGTCACCATCAAAAAGGGGAGATTGTTGGATGAAATCCCTTAAAGTATTTTGAAGTTGACAAAACGAGTTTATCGGTCTAGTCTAAAGACTTACGAAGTCGAAGATCAAAGTCGAAGATCAAAGTCGAAGATCAAAGTCGAAGATCAAAGTCCGAAGACTTACAGATTCTATTGACAAAGTCGAAGACTAAAGTCGAAGCTAGCAAGACTCAAGACTCATATTTTAAAGTCTACTCACAAGGACAGTTTCCGGGACGACGTTTATTCGATCTTATACGATCTATATTCTAACGTCGATGGATATCTTTCTCTTGGATTCAGCACTAAACGATCTAAGTTTTATATGGAATATGTTTAGATTCCTTAACGACTTCGCAACTTATATTTGGAAGGATCTACTTATGGAAACCGAGATCCACGATTGTATGGGCGAGCGAGGATTGATGGGCTATCAACACTTACCTTAAAGAGCTCGAGATCTCTCTAATTGATTCTGTCCAACGGGTTGATTGGAAGAACTTCTTTGGAAGGTGCCAACGGTATTGAAGGCATGAAGGAGTATATAAGAGAGATGCTCTAGTTGTTTAAGTGTGCGGATAGAAAAATTCCAAAGTCTGAAATCTCCTCTATCACTTTGCGATATCATTCTTTGAGCATTACATGTAATCAAAAGAGAGATCATATTGTAGATCTTGAGGAAGTGTAGTAGAGTAATCTACACTGTGGACTCAAGAGCGTGAGATTGTAATCACTCTTATTGATTCTTAGTGAAATCCGGCTGAAGGGCTGTCCGTGCGGGAGAGTGGACGTAGGCTTGATCTAAGCCGAACCACTATAAAACTGGAGTCTTGATTCTCTATCCTTAATCCTTTACATTGTTATTTGCTTTCATTTGCTGCAATCGTTGACTTTAAATTATTCACATCTTATTTGATTTGAATTGTTAAAATTGCGATAAACACCTATTCACCCCCTCTAGGTGCCAATACTAGTTCTAACACCCCCGTCGAGCCGTGTAAGAGGATCTCCATTTGTGGCGCCCAGTTCCGCACTAGCAAACCCTCCTTGCTCCCGGTCATCCGCTCCTCGAACCCTGGCGGCAACCACTTGGGTCGGAACTTGCCTTTAAGGTCGAAACCGAGCGGCGGCCTGATGACCCAAACGAAAGGATTGCCACTTGATTCCAATCCAATGGCTAATTGCATCATCTGGCTAGGACTTATAGTGTTCTGTGAGCCGAAGGAAATGTACAAAACAGAGTTTGGACCATATGAATTGAGGAAGTCTAGGCATTTCTCTAGGGACCCTCCTAGAGCTTTTCCCGTACGCTTTTGGAGGGATCTTAACGTTGAGTTGGGAGAGATCGGTGATGATTTTTGAAGCAAGTGAGAAGGGACTAAAGGACCAATGGCCCAAACAGGGAGCTTCAAGTACTTCCTCAACAGATCGAACCCAAGAGGCTCAATTTCCTCAACCGAATTGCACAACCAACCATCTGAGGCCAGAGAGAGCTTGAGCTGAACCTGAAAGAACTTGGACCACTGGTCGGTAGTGTCCGCCTCTCGGATGAACTGGTGGAGATCAGAGCGGCGGAACCTGCACCGTTCAGGAAACCCAGGCACCGAGAACTCCTCAGCATCGGTGGAGCGGTGCGGGAGGTGAAGCCAGAGGGAGACGCAGGCCATAGTGCCGTATGCGCCGCACGTGGTGAAGGCAATGCTCTTCGTCCCAAGCCGCCTGGCGACGTCCACGGACCACCTGAAGAACACGTCCGAGATCACGCAAAGAGGTGGCCGGCCCTCTTCGGCGGTTATGTTGGAGATGAGGCGCTCTACGGGAGCAGCGAGGGACGCAGATGAGTGGAAAGCATCCTGCTCTGACTGAGCGGTTAGTTATCGGTGTCGGGTGGCAAGCCATGGTCGGAGCTGCGCAACAGGAGCTCTTGGAGGCGGATTCTGGAGTCGTCGTCGTCAGGGGACATGGCGGAGGACGCTGAGAAGGACGGCGAAGGGGGTATGGCGGCGGATGCGGCAGGCAAGGACGAGGAAGGGGATGAGATGGCCATGTGCCATGATATGTGGCCACAAGGTTGAGATTTCGAATCGGCCATTGGGTCCGGTTGGTTCCAAGAGAACCTCTACTCAGTATGTTGTTTTTATATGCTCGAAAAGTTGGGGTGATCGATTCTTGACACGATCCGATTCCATTTAGGAACCGAGAACTGGACCGGGAGGATTGATTCCATTTTTTAGACCAGGGACTAGATCGGACAGTCTTAGGACTGGGAATCGGCCAATTGGCCAAAAAAGTTAGAAAATTTAAAAATATTATAATTATTATAATTTTAGGGTTTATTGCTATTTTTAAGAAATTAAAAAATACATATTAAAAAAAAAAAAAAAAGTTGATATGGCTCGAGAATCGGGAATCGGATCAAAAATCACCACTTCCAATTTTATGGAACTAGGAACTAGTCTAATGTCTTCATGAACCGGATCAGATTGGGCCTAGTCAGATCCGAGCGATTCCTAATCTGGGCCATATGATATGCTCACCCCTATCTAAAAGAGAAAAGATTCAGCGGTTCAAGGTAGGGAGTTTGGTCCTGTTAAAAAAAAAAGGTAGGGAGTTTGGTGTTTTGTGGTTGTGCTTGGTTTTGTTCCTTCTGCGAAAGCTTTTTAATGACTGCAAAAGTTCAATGTGTGTCCACCACGAAGCGTTGGGTCCTAACTTAACCCTTTTTCAGGGAAAAAAATCACGTGCGCTGCCCTGGCGTGCGGATTCTGCCTTTCTCGTTTTGTTTTGGAGTTAACCAGTTGAGGCGCTCTTCTCCTTCTGCTTGCTCTTTACCTTTTCGGTTGGTTGCGATAAACATGAACACGCTGCCCGAGATAACTCAATTTCTACCCAGAAGTCTCGCCTGGATTTGACGGGTGTGGTAGATCGAGCTGCGAAAGAGCCGACGACCATTTGAAGATGAAAATATTGTCATCGTCCGATGGTAAGTATTGAATTTTAGATTAGGTTGTAGTTTTATGTGTGGACAACGATGCAATAGTGTACTTGATAACAGCTTGTTAAGATATTTAAGTGGATTTTTGACATATTTTAATCGCTTGAGTAAGTGTTACTAGCCTTCTTAGTCTCAATAAGGGTCTCATGATTTAATTTTCCAACACTTAATTCAATATGACCCTTGACGAATTACAAAGTCACCTTTAAAAAATGACATGCTAGATCTTCAGTGGGTGATGAATGCAGTCCATCTAGTCTGAAATACCCGCAAATCATTTTGTATAGATTCTATTCATTATTAGATAAAGATTTGATTTATTATCTCAACACAATTAAAATTCTCCCTTCTTTAAAGTTTGAGATTTAGCTCGGATTAAGTGTGAGAATTTGATCCAAGGGCAAATAAAATGTCTCAAAAATATTTGAATTCAATAATTCCATCCTCCCCTAATATCTTCCATCCTTGTCTGGAGATCCTCTTTTCTTTTCACATATGCAAACCATTTGTGTTGATATTACTAAACTTGATACCATTTAGTGGTGATTCAAAGATCCACTTCCACAAGATCTATTTTATCAACAACTTATGGTTTAAATGATAATTTGTTGTATGATTCTTTAATGGAAGATCATAAGTCGAAAAGTCTCTCGCTCTCTCCTCTTCCATGGTATTCTTCAACCTTTAGCCATGGAGAGGTTTTGAGCTAGTTTCACCCTCCCCTCCATGTGTTGTTGATTTTATTTAAACTTTCTTGTTCTTTTCTACTTTTTTTCTTCTCTCCCAATCAATATCAGATTGCTCTCTTCTCTCGATATATGTGGCACCCCCCACGGCCATCCGTTAGGGTCACCACACGTACATTTCACTTGCTTTACCTTGATAGTATAATACTATGATACCAAGGAATTTCATTATAACTCATAAATCCCGGGGTTTATATCTTTTAAGTCGGTCCCTATGCAGTTTACATAGCGGAAGCACATCCATCAACTCCCCTTTCACAAATTAAAACGATGCACACATACTAAATATTTTATAAGTTAAAGCCGAACACCTTTATTTACATAAACCAGATGGACATCTTTAGTCGGTACACCAAAATGCCGTGGTCTTCTATACTAGGCTATATTTCAAAAGATGATCGACATCTTTTCCAACAGTCGTATACTTAAAGTCCATCGATCAGTGTTGCCGTCCAAAAGTTTCTTCCTCTGCTGTCCTCCTCCTCACGGTCATATCCAACCACTCGATCCATCTGCTAGTGGCGGTGGCAACAGAGGTATCTTGTCTAGTCTGAAATGTTAGTCCCCAAAAGGGTCTTGTCTAGTCTGAAATGTTAGTCCCCAAAAGGGGTGAGTACAACCACCCAACAGTTGAAGATCCATTAAACTACACAATGCAACAAGCAAGACAACCAAGATTCCATGTGAGATGCACACATCATCTATTAAATCATGCATATATTTCCACAAGATCCATCCAATGCCTTGGTGACCATATTTTCAATGCCAAATAGTACCAACTCAAATTCATAGACAATTTATGTACCCCACCATATGCACACACATGCGCATGTTTCATTTTTCCACTTTGATATTCAAAAGGATCTCATTTTTCCCAGGGATCAATACTTGCATCCCTCTTGACTCTCGCACCCATCCTGACATCGCGAGACCTCCGGCACACACCTCCGGGCATCTGGCACATACCTCCAGGCATCTCGAAACTCCCGAGGACATCCGGCACACACCTCCGAGCATCCCAAACACCCGGGGCATCGTCGACTTTGCCATTCGACGGTATCATTAACATTACAATATAAACATATGTGGCTCATTTTGAAAGTGACAATTGATGCAAACCAATCATATGTATCCATGAGTTTTCAAGTCACATCCATCTCATTTTCTTGATGTTATATGATATACTAAATTTCAATGCATCCATTGTATAAATAACAACTCAAGACATTTCAGCTCACAAAGCAATTCATTTGTTCTTAAAATAGGACAGTTTCTCGGATAAAACAGAATGCACCCCATTAATTGAAATTCTGGAAAAATTAGTAAACGATCTTAATAAATTCTGAAAATTTAACATGATGTAAATAAGACCTAGAAAAAGATATTTCAGGAATAAATTGAAGTCCAATTCATTCTGGATTAAACGATATGATTATTGCAACTCACCCTAACCCTCGGCTCAATCTCCAGATTTAATCCCTTTCAAAGAAAAAATCATTTCCCGAATCAATACTGCTCCGTTTATTCTCAAATTTCAGTATGTTGTTCCTCAAGATGTCATCTACAATTCTTATCAAGGACACGAGATCAAATTCGGACTGGATAAGTTTACAAAATTCACAGAATCGCAAGGGATCAACATAACAGTTTTCCAGATCTAACATCTCTGAAGAAAAATGATTTCACCATCAAATACTTGTCCGTTTTCCCTCAAATTTTTATATGTTAAACTAAAAGAAGTCCTCTACAACTTTCATCAAGAACACATAGTGATATTCCAGCTCGAAAATTGCCTTACAGCTCACGAAATCACCAAAGGTCAGCACAACAGTTTCCAGATCTAGTTTCTTCAAAGAAAAATCATTTCACTGACCAATACTTGTCCGTTTCATCTCAAATTTTAGTATGTTAATCTTCAAGATGTCCTCTACAACTTTCATCATGAATTCGAAGTGAGATTCCAACCAGAAAATCGCATGCAGCTCACGAAATCAACAAAGGTCGGACTGTTCTTACATGCAACAGCTTGCTCGTTCTAGGAAGACTACCACCATTCACTCGAATTTCAGCATCCAACATCATCTCCAACACCCATTACACTTCACACACAACCATAGCAAGCAAAATGTAGGCTAACGGACTTTACTTGCCTCAAGTCCTACCATGCTAACAGCGAGGGGTTCGGTGCGGTGGTGCGACTCAACGGTAGCGAGCAGCGTCGACGGTGGCAGCGCAGGAGCACAGGCGGAGGACAGTCCTTCTCCTCTTTCCTCGCTGCTCACACTTGCGCTTACTACTCTCTCTTTCCCTCTTTCTCTCTTACTCGCTCGCTCTACCTCTCTCTCGGTTTTCTGTTTAGTTAATCTCTTTCTTTTGCTCACATCTACGAGCAATTTGGTCACTGATTTTGTTAAAACCAGTCAACAAAAGAGGGTGTTCAGCGGCAGAAGGAGGTGAGGACAGGTGGATGGGAACGTGGCTTGCATGCTGTCCCGAACGCTCTCTCCGCTGGCCACCGAAGAGGGAGAGAGATACGTGGATCCTTGGCGTGGCTTCTTCGACCGAAGAGAAGCCGTTCTTGGATCCCGGTGGCAGCAAGGGAACGTGGGTTGCTGGGGAAAGCACGGGCCACCATCTGTCCTTTCCATGCACGAGCGTGATTCCACATGGTTGACTAATTAAGTCGACATTTTCTTTTCCTTCGGTGGCAGTAGCTCACGTGCGGTATGTGGCTTCAAGAAGGAAAGGATGCATGGGTCAACTCTCTCTTCTTTGGTTGACTCTTTCATACGTAGATCTTCAATTGTTGCATGTCCATGGCGTGGGCTTCATTTGCTGCATGCAGGACGTGTCGATTGAAGCAATTCACAGCTGCTTCCTTCGGTCAAATTTTCCCTTCAATTGTTGACCATCCAAAGGCGTGGACGTGAGCTTCATAGGTCAAAGGATGTGCATGGTTGTTCGGCCAAAGAAATAAAAGAAAACGTGGCCGTTGGTGAGGCCATTCGCCGGGCTATCCAAGGAGAAAAATCGTGTAGGAAGCTGGGTTGGTCCGTGATCCTTTGTGGGGAACGTTGGGAGATCTTCGACAATTTTCGTCATAACTTTCACGTACGCTTGGCCGTTGCGTGCTACAGCCTTCAACTCGGTCAATTGGCGAGGTGGCTCGGGACTAATATCAGACGTGTGCATGGCCGTGCATGGGAAATTTCTCTTCGAAAATTGATGTTTCAGAACAACGGGTGGTGATGAAACGATACCTAATGCTATACCGACAATGACGATGACTAAATATGTCTGCAATTGGTGCCAATGACACAGTCTGTTGACACTCCCGTTGATCCGTGACGAGCCGTTACTTATTCAAGGTCTGAAGAAAACCCGGATGCCACAATATAGTTCTAGATTCAAGTATTTGAACTCTTCTAATCTTGTTCTAGGCCTAGGAGTTCTTCTTTTCTGATTTAGATCTAGAAGTTTAATAATGCCTTCAAGGATTAGATATCCGTGTGCTCTATTTGTGTACAGGTCATCCACTTTTAGTTTCAATGTTGATCACAGGAGCTCTAGTGTCTCATTGAACTACGAAGATTTGCTCTCCCGAAAGATTGATTTGTGTTTATTCAGTTTATTATGGTTATCTTCGTACAACGATAGTGTATAGGAAGCTAAACCTAGGTGCGCACCACCAACTAGCAGCGTCAAAGTTGTTTTCTGTTTTTTTTTGGTCGGTAGCGTCAAAGTTGTTGGAGGAGGAATTTTCCGTATGTACCTAATAACGATGATACCGAATTCAATGATCAATCACCAATTACTTTATTTGACAGATCCATTCTTATGGAATTAATGTGTGCTAATATGTTCTTATGGAATTCAATGATCAATCACCAATTAACCCTGATGATGCTATGCTAATCATCCTTGTTTTCTGGATTTGGCTTTGTTTTATAATATTCAGGTCTCTGCTTTGCTTCAGTTTGCTTTGCCATCAAAGTCTATGTACTTCTTATGTATTTTTTTGAGTAATGAATACAATTTTCTTTCGACAAAGAAAAATGATGATATATGGTCACTGTGCATGATCACTTGATAAACACTTCTTGTGTAAAAGAGTACGTATTTATTGGAAAAATCCTAATCACATAAAAAGGAGAAAGGAAATTTATCTACTGCAATGAACATACAAAAAGGGAAGAAAGCGAGCACATTCAAGCATTTATAATTTGAGACAAAATATTCTCTAAGATAGATCATAGAAAACAATGTTTTATAAAGTTTGAACTACCATAAAAGCCAGGTAAATTAACTCTTGAAATGTGCTGGACTTATTGTACTTATGCCAATTCAATTGAAAATATTTCAATCATATAAATTGAAACTCTAAACTTTTTTTGTCAATTTAGTTATTTCGGCCAATTTGATAAGAAATTATTAACGTGAATGTTGGCTATCTTACGTGGCAACTAACACTGATACGAACAATTTAAAAAATGAATTTTTAATTCTTTTTTTTTCATTTTCCTTCTTCCTCCACCAATCGTTAGGCCTTGATGACTGGTCACAAGCAAGGGTTGACAAGGGGATTGGGTGAGCTCAAGCCTCACTAGCCTCACATCGGCTAGGTTTGCTGGCAAAGCTTGAGCTCGCCCATGGCCAGTTGCCAATCATTGCCGAGGCCTGGCAATCAATGCGGGAAGAAGGAAAATAAAAGAAAATAAAAATTTGTAAAAATTGTACACATTGGCATCAACCGTACCACGTAGGATGATCGACATCTACATCAATAGTTTTTATCAACTTTTGGTGGGAGGGAGGGATTTGACCTAAATCTCTCCCTACCTTCCCCAGTTTGTTTTTCCTTTTATTTATTTCCTTACTCTTCCAATCTAAATTTAGATTTGGGAGCTTTGCTCTCCCCATCTTAGATTTGGGAGCTTTTCTCTTTGAATTTATGAGTTTTAATGAATAATTACTCCACCTCTAGTCTAATGGTGTTCACAACTACTATAGCGTCAGATTTGTGCTTGTTCAACGTGTTTTTGTTACAAGTTTTGGCATCCCACACTTGCTGAAGGGATCACTTTATCATGGGTTGGATCTAAACTTGTTCAAATGTTTATGTTGTCTATGTACAATAATGGTGTTGGGGATGCTGAATTTAGGCGCACACCATTAAAAGGCAGAGCTGTAACTATAGATGGAGATCCCACGTATGCTTATCACTGATGATGATATGTGATTCATTGATAAAATGCCCATCATTTCGTTTGGATGCGGTCACAGTTCTATTCTTAAAGGACAAACGTGTGATTATCTCTATCAATAATGCTTTAATGATATACCTTCATTCATGGTTTTTGTTTTTGTTTTTTTTTTTTTTTTTTTGGGAGCTCTAAGGGCTTGCCTTGTAATGGTGTCTTTTCAAATTTTCTATGAATCGTTTCATGTATCATTTTGGTAATTAATGGAACTTTTTTTTATAAAAGGAAAAATTGGCACAATTGAAAAAATTATGACTAAATTGTTACAAGTGCAATGAGTTCAAGATTTTTTGTGAATAATTTTCCTCTATCAAAGGCCTATGCATGGATGGTGATATAAAATTATCTTCTTATAGGATCTAATTCAACATTGATAAGTCGAATCTTTACCTCTGTAGAAAGAATAGACATGTTAAGCCTATGTATGTGAGAATTGTTTTTATCAACTTTTGATTTAGTACACTCATCTTGGTTTGTGAGGCGAGCGAGGGTTGGCCGACCCTTGCAACCGCCATAAGAGGGCTGGCCAACCCTTCTTAGTGCCACCCTCTCTCTTTATGATTTTTAATCTTTTCTTCTTCTTCTTTTAAAATTCTTGATCCTTTTTAAACATGGCGTCGAGCCATATGAAAATGTAACCTAGACTTTCCATTCAAGGAAAGTTCATTCAGTTAACGGAATTCTAGGTGCATCTTTTTGTGCAAGACGAAGTAAAAGCTTTAGGACTAATTTTGAAGAGCATAGTTAAATTTGCCAATACATTAATTTGAGGGAAACATATGGTCCAAACGACGTCATCTAGCACTAATTTTGTTGAATTCACATTGTTGGCAAGCCACATTAGAAGTTTATATTAAAATATTATCACATTAGATTTTCCGGCCACAAAAATCTCTGAAGGTACTGTGATTGACTTTTTTTTTTTTTTTTTAAACACTCAAATGATAGTAAAGAAGTTGTGGCACTCGAGTATAGTATAGAATTCATGGCATATATGGTGTCCTTTTTCTCAATTCTTGCATTTGACATAATATCCTCGAATTAGTTTTGGACAGATTGTCTGGTTAAATATTTGTATATTGATGCGTATTTAAATTTGGGTCCCTATGTTTGCTCTGAATTAGGTTTCAGAAAATGAGTAGCAGTTGAGCATTAGAAGCTTTGGCATCTTAGGTGGGTGTCGTAGTCCGAATGTATTTGATGGTGGATATGTGAATAGAAATCCATTGCATCTACCGGCTCTGATGACAACATGGGAAAATCCTTCGGCTTAGCATCTTTTGTTGGGAGAATTACCAAAAAAGTCCTAAACCTATTGCAATTGTGCTAATTCATCCTAAACTTTTTTTTTTGGCCAATTTAGTCCTAAAACTTTTATAATTGTGCCAATTCAGTTATCCTGCCAAAATTGGCCGGTTGGTGCTAGCATGGACGCCGGCCATCCGGCGAATGCTAACGTGGCATTTTAAAATTTTTTTTTTAAATTTTAATTTTATTTTGAATTTTGAATTTTTCTTTTCTTTTTTTCTTTTTTTCCCCATCATCTTCCTCACCTCCTGGCCGGGCGGCGCCAGCTAGAGGTGAGGGCTGGCGAGGTCAGCCTCGCCGGCCAATGGTGAGGCTCACCCCCACCGGCCGAAGGCGAGGCCTCGCCGGCCCTAGCGAGGGCGAGGCCCCGCTAGCCCGCCCAAGGCGAGGCTCGACCCTCTCTCTCTCTCTCTCTCTCTCTCTCTCTCTCTCTCTCTCTCTCTCTCTCTCTCTCTCTCTCTCTCTCGCAAGGCCTCGCCCAGCCAAGTTTCTCTCTCTTCTCCTCTCTCTCTCTCTCTCTCTCTCTCTCTCTCTCTCTCTCTCTCTCTCTCTCTCTCTCTCTCTCTCTCTCTCTCTCTCTCTCTCCCCCAATGGCCAAGGAAGATGATGGGTAAAAAAAGAATTAAAAAAAGAGAATTAAAATATTCAAAAAAATATTAAAAATTCAAAAAATAAATAAATAAATAAATATTTTAAAAATGCCACGTCGGCGTTCATCGGACAGTCATCGTCCACGTTAGCGCCGGTCGGCCAATTTTGGCCGGATGGACTGAATTGACATGATTGTAAAAGATTTAGGATTAAATTGGCCAAAAAAAAAAAATTAGGACTGAATCAGCACAATTGCAATAGGTTTAGAGCTTTTTTGGTAATTCTCCCTCTTTTGTTCGCCAACACTATTTTTGAACTTCCGACTGCCATTTTAGATATGAATTTTGATGACAAGAAATATTGAAATTGTCGCATCTCAAAATTTCGTAAATATTGTCAAACACATTAAGTATAGAAAAAGCTACATTGTAACTGAATAAAAAGCAGTGTACTCAAGAACAATGAGCATAATCCCAATTCTTCTGTTTATCGCTTGAGGACATGATTGTGACCCGTGGAATCTATCCTAGTGGTTAACATGTGCCAAGTGACTGGAAATTCGTGTCTTTATCTCATGATTTGACGATTCTTTTTCAGCGATGATCGACTCAGGGGGATGAGGATGAACCATTCATGGAGTCACCTAAAATGGTCCTCACGAATTCATCCATGGCCTTGACACTAGACCCCTTCTCATCATCAACCCCTTCTTTCACAGCTTCCCTCATCTGTCCCATCACTGCATTGGCCCTCTTCCTCATCTCCCCTCCTTGTCCCTCCTCTTCCATCACCAATTCTATCACCCGCTTCACTTCCTCGGCATCGATCTGGCTCTCGACCCCGCGTGTAAGCTCCACACACAACCCCATCTCCTCGACCATCATCTTGGCGTTGTACGCCTGCTCAGCCGCCATTGGCCACCCTATGATGGGGACCCCTTGGCTCAAGCTCTCCATGACCGAGTTCCACCCGCAGTGGCTTAGGAATGCCCCTGTTGAGTCGTGCGAGAGGATATCCAGTTGAGGTGCCCAATTCTGCACTAGCAAGCCCTGCTTGCTCCCGGTCACTCGGTCCTTGAATCCTGGCGGCAACCACTTGGGTCGGAACTCACCTTTAATGTTGAAACCAAGCGGCGGCCTAATGACCCAAATGAAAGGCTTTCCACTGGATTCCAATCCAATGGCTAGTTGCATCATCTGGCTAGGACTTATAGTGTTTTGTGAACCAAAGGAAATGTACAAAACAGAGTTTGGCCTATGTGAATTGAGGAAGTCCAGGCATTTCTCTAGGGACACTCCAGGAACTTTTCCTGTATGCTTTTGGAGGGAATTTATTCTTGATTTGGGGGAGACTGGTGATGATTTTTAAGCATGTGAGAAGGGACCAAAGGACCAATGGCCCAAACAGGGAGCTTCAAGTACTTCCTCAAGAGATCAAACCCAAGAGGCTCAATTTCCTCAGCTGAATTGCAAAACCAACCGTCTGAGGCCAAAGAGAGCTTTAGCTGAACCTGGAAGAACTTGGACCACTCATCCGTAGGGTCTGCCTCTCGAATGAACCGGTGGAGCTGAGAGCGGTGGAACCGACACCGTTCGGGAAATCCAGGCACCGAGAACTCCTCAACATCAGTCGAGCGGTGTGGGAGGTGAAGCCAGAGGGAGATGTAGGCCAGAGTGCCATATGCGCCGCCTGTGGTGAAGGTGATGCTCTTCGTCCCAAGCCTCCTGACGGCGTCCACGGACCACCCGAAGAACACGTCCGAGATCACGCAAAGAGGTGGCCGGCCATCTTCGGTGGTTATGTCGGAGATGAGGCGCTCTACAGGAGCAGTGAGGGACACAGATGAATGGCAAAGCGTCGATATCCGATCAGGCGGCAAGTTCTCGGTGTTCTCGGTGTCGGGGGGCAACCCATGGTCGGAGCTGCAGAATGGGAGCTCATAGAGGTGGATTCTGGAGTCGTCGTTGTCCGGGGACATGGTGGAGCAGAGGTACCGGAGGTTTAGAGGAGTAGTGGCAAGAGTGACGACGAAGGGGGTTAGGTGGCGGATGCGGCGGGCTAGGGCGAGGAAGGGGATGAGATGGCCATGTGCCATGAAAGGTAGCATAACTATGTGGCCATGAGATTGAGATTGAGTTTGAGAATAATCCATTCGAGTCTTGAGGTTTCCAAGAAAACCTCAGTACGTTGTATTATGGCAAAAGAGTACAAGGAGTTTCGATTGGAGAACCACTAGAGACGGCCTTGTGCTTTGTCTTCGTTCTTCTTCGCGAAAGCTTTTTGTAGACTGCAAAAGAAGTCCAGTGGTTGTCGTCCACTTGAATCCTGCGACTGTGGCCAAAGATTCCGTCCCCTGTCTTTTACCTTTTCCGGGGTACAAAGATCACGCAAGATCGCGTCGGACAGTCTTATTTGAGAATGAACTTATGTGGCAAGAAAGGCAATTGCGTTTGGGGTGCTCCTCTGCTTGAAGTGGCAGCTAGAAAGATTCGTCCTACCAAACCCTCCGATGTAGGTTTGGCTGGTGTAGTAGATAAGAGCTATGAAAAAGCTGGGATTCATTAATGCTGTCCATTTCGTTTTCCAATGCACACATCACATTTTACAGATAATTTGTTAATTGGTAGAGGAAAATGTAATTTACTGTTTAAATATTGTAACACTCTACCGTACGTAAATATGGGATTTAACCTAAGATTAGACATGACAATTTGATCCGAAAATTTTCAACTCAAAAACTCCATCCCTGGCCTTCTATTGACTTTTTATTTAGTTCAATCGTCTCGGTTTGTGATGTGAACCTTGCTTGCCGCCACCTCGGGAGGGCTGGCCGACCCTCATTTGGCGCCTTTCTCTCTCTATGACTTTTAATCTTTTTTTAATTTTCAGTTCTTATCCTCTATGGTGTTAAACATCATATAAAAAAATGTTAATAAAAAAATATCACGGGGGCTTTCTATCCAAAGAAAGCTGACTGAGTTGGCGGAATTCTCTACATGCATTTTTTTATGTAATTTTTTGGAATCAAATGAATAATGTAAAAGTTTTAAGAGTCGAGACCCAAGTTTTAAGGCTCATGTGGTAATTGTCCTATCGCTGGTCTGGATCATTTGATCACCTGAATTTATCTCAAAATATTCAGGTGTATGAGATTACCATACTGTCTTCTGGGTTCGGAATTTGTCTATCCGAAGTCGATATCTTTCTCAAAAAAAAAAAAATGCATTAACTTCATAATATTTGCTAAAAGGGTAGAAAAAATGTTGAATTCTAAAGGATAGAGATATCCATCGTTCCCCTTAAATAATCTACAAGGGCATCGATGACGAAATTTTTGTTCAACAATTTAAGTTTTGGAAAATTGTTTTGATATATTATATGATATAATTTCTATGGAAGAAAAATATAATAAATGTCATTACTTTGTATAACATTCACTTTAGTGTCAAATCTTTTCTTTTTTATCACGTGTGCCAAATCGGTAAAAAATTAATCACTCAAGTGTCTTCGACAATAAATTCCCGCGATTTGTCTTATCTGACTTTTTTTTTTTAATGAAATTTTACTTCTTGCATGGCTTTCATAACCAAAATTGATGTGCAACATGGACAAAGGACAAGATGACCAGGCAATGTTGAGAAAACTATTTGTAGATTTTGAAGCAAGAAATGTTGAGGAAACTATTCGTAGATTTTGAAGTTGACAAAACTATCCATTGAATATTAGTAAGTCTAATAATTGTCTTGAAGCGTGATGATTCAAGAAAGTAATCTTGGAATGAAGACATCTCATTCTAGGTCAAACTTAAGTACAATTATAAAGTCTATTTCAGACGAAACACACTAAAACTCAAGAATTTATATTGAAGACAAAGACTAAGAGAATTACTCTTATTCTCATCCAGACACAATTTTGAATGTAGTAGATTCAGAATATGACAAGATTCAAAATATAGCAAGTTTAGAATGAAGCATATCCAAAAAGTAACAAGTCTTGTATAAGACTAGTCTAAGATGAACAACGGCTAGTAATCTACTGTAGATTTTACTCCTAAAAAGATTTGTTTGGTTCAATCTAATTGATTGGCAAATCAATCCTAAAGACAAGTTCCTTCTAAACGAAGAAGCTTTACTCATGGAAACCAAGACTTTAGTTATATGAGCAACCATAATCAAGTAGGATATAGCTTCCATCACTCAATGGCCACCAAATCTTCTTGAAACAGATTTGTTCAACAAATGGATTGGAAGATAATCCTCTAGAGATTATCCAATGACTGGTTTGGAAGTGGAGGAGTATATGAGGAGACTAAGGGTGCGCATGATAACACTTCTTGGCTGGGGAAGAGTTTTTTTTTTTCAGAAATAGTTCTTTTCTATTTCTATTCCGGAGAACAATTTCTAAGTAAAAGAACCCATTTAGTAACTACACAAAATTTCTACTCTTGGAATAAAAAAAAATAGAAATGCGTTTGGTAACGCAATAGTTTCTTTTTTGTATTTATTCGTTTTTATTCTTATTCACGGATCGCCGACCGCCAACTACCGACCGTTGCCAGCGGCCGTCAAGTGGGGACGGTGGCGGTGGCCGGTGGTGGCTCGGCGACCATCGGTGGCGGCGGCGACCGTCGGTGGCGGCGGCGGCCGGCGGTCAGCGGTGGCTCCAGGCGGTTGAAGGTGGCCACGGCAAGAGAGAAGAATAAAAGAAAAAAAAAATTGACTTATTTCTAGAAATTATTCCTAGGAACAAGAAGCAATTTTTTTTTGTTTCTCGTTTCTGCTCCAAATTTATTCTCGGGCTAATTTTCTATTCCGAGGAATATAAAAACAATTTGACGTTATCAAACGGGTTTCTGTTCTTTTTTTGTTCTAGGGAACAAAAGAACAGAAATTCTAAGAAATAGAAACGTTACCATGCGCAACCTAAGGTGCCAATGAGTGAGTAAGAGATGAGGCGTAGACATGAAATTCCAAAGTCTAAGTGAATTTCAATCTAACACTTGTCTTTCATGAGTTTAAAAGTTTGTGATCGTGAGAGAAGTATAGAAACAGTGACTGAACGAAATAGTGTGATCTATCACTGAATATTTGCATTCAAAGTTGTAATCTATTGTTGATTATTTAGTGAAATCCAGTAAGTAGGCTATCAGCGTAAGCAAGTGGACGAAGACTTGATAAGCCCAACCACTATAAATCTTTGGTGCAATTCCTCTCAACCCTAAACTCTTATTGTTTATTGTCATAGTTTATTGCACACTAATTGGGTGTATATAAAGTATGTTCTATTGCATAGCAAATTTTGAATCTCATTCCAGAATTTGATCCTTCAGATTTTAATCTTGACTCATTCTATTCCGTATTAATTTGTCAAGATTTTATATAATCACATATTTATCCTCTCTAGGTGATATGTGCTGGCTACCTTAGGCAAATGATATAATTAACTCACTACTTTGTCTTCTTTTCTCCTCCTTCTACTTCTTTGTCTTAACCTTAATCTTCTTTAATAAAGACCGTGGTACGAAAAAAGGAACAAATATCTCACACAACTCTCTCTCTCCCTCTCCCCCTCGATCTTCCCACTTTCGATATTTTATCAATATTTTTATCAAAGTAATCAATATTTTATCAAAGTGACACTCAAATGATCACAAAAATATTGTTGCACTGAAGTGAGCATCGTACAACATTTATGGTGTCCTTTTCCCTAATACCTACATTTGACATAATTTCTTGGATATCGCTAGGGGGGGGGGGTTGGAGAGAATCACACTTTGTACTCACGATATCATTTGATAATTCATAAGCTGGTATAGGTAGTGTAAGCAAGAATGTGTTAATCACACGAAGCAAATAGAAATTATACACTTGATAATAAAGCATCATGTATAATATGCATTATCATCAGATATTGGGCAAATAGCAAAAGTACAGCACAAGTGCCAAAACTTAGCACGGAAGACACTTAAGTACCAAAAATTCCGAAATGTATACTTAAGTGTTTTTTTTTTTTTTTTTTTTAAATGGACATTTAAGTGCAAACTCTAGTGAAAGATGATGGAAATCTGACGTGGATTATTTCTAATAAAATAAGTCATGTACGTGGCTCGTTGGAAAGCTGAGTCAGCATAAAAGAGCCAAAACGATGTCGTTTTGTTTCAGATTTGAATTTTAATATAAATATTAATTAAATTAAATTTAAAAATAAATTTAAAAAAATATTGCAGGGTGAGTGTTGTAATTAAAATTTATATTGAAATTCAAATTCAAGGTAAAACGACATTGTTTTCTACTTATCTAGCCACGTCACCATGCAAAACAACGTCATTTTGCACTTGTCTCGCAATCAAAACGCCATGTCAGTATTTTAGCTGGAATTTATCACCATTGGTATTTAGGTGATCCATTTTTATTTTATTTTTATTTTGGCACTTAAAGTGTACTCTTTCCGAATGTTTGGCATTTAAGTATATTCCCATGTCAAGTTTTGGCACTTAAGGGGATGCATGACAACCAGTAATTTCTGTTTCAGAAACAATTTTTCTATTACAGACTTGTTTTTGGAATAGAAATCCGTTTGATAAAATTATTCCATTTTTCTATTTCTGAAATATATTTTTGTTCCAGAAATAGATTTGGAATAGAAATCAAAAGTAAGAATTTTCTACTTTTCTATTTCGGAATAGAAATGAGAAATAAAAATTGTTCTTATTGTGTCCTCCATCTGTCGCCGCCGACCACCGGTCGTAGCCACCGCGCCGTCGCCGATGCCGCCGATTGCCGGCCGTTGTTGCCCGCCACCCGCCTCCAGCCGCCCGCCACCGCTGCCGGTCGTCGGTCGCGGCTGCCGCCGATCGCCGATCCACCGTCGTCTGTCGCCATCAAAAGGAAGAAATTTTTTGTCGTTATCTAATGAATTTCTATTTTTGGAGTAGAAATTTTATATCGTTATCAAATGGTTATTTTTGCTTAGAAACTCATCTAAAAATAGAAATAGAAAAATCTATTTCTCTTCCATAAATCAATTTCTAGCCAGAATGGTTATCATGACGCGCATGACAAAATTTCTATTCCAGCAATTGATTTCTCAATTTCTATTCCCCGGATAAGTTTCTGAGCAAAGAAACCCGTTTGATAACGATTCAAAATTTCTATTTTCGGAAGAAATCCGTTTGATAACAGAATAAAATTTCTATTTCTAGGAATAGAAATTGATTAGATAACAACATAAGAAATCCTCAAATACAAAATAAACTAGAAATCCTCAAATACAAAATAATACGAAATAATACTAAAACAACATAGGAAATCCTCAAATATAAAATAATAGTTGAAATAATACTAATACATTACAAAAGTTGAAAATACAATTTCATGGAATTTCCTATTACATGTGTTTACGTTTCATATTACGTAATATTTTCTTTCGAAAAATAAACAACGTGGCAAAAAAAAAAAATCAATTGAAATTCAATTGTAGTGAATATGTTGTTATGTTTTTGCCGAAATTGATTTCACATTAATCAAATAAGTCTAATGATAGCCATGATTATAATAGTCTAATCTCCTAAAAAAAAAAATCCTAACTTCAAGTCTAATTCCAATTTCTTTCCAAATTTTGTTAAAAAAATCCTCACTATGTTAAAAAATCGTCACTAGTTTTTTTTCAAAATTATCAACACTAGGATTATTTTAAAATTTATTATCAAAATTTGTATTTTCATCAACACTCTTACAAGAGAACAACAGATTCCTTGTTAGATATCTTTTTACCTACGTCTTAATAAGTGAGGACACTATATAAAAGAAAAATCGGATGAAACCCTAATGATTTGACCTCTTTTTACTGCCTCAATATAAAGTGTCCAGCACTCCTTTCTCTTCTACCCCTCACACACCCGCAAATACGAAGTGATCAGCAGGGGCTGGATGAGGGAGCTGGCACTTCTCAAGGAGCTGTAGCGCAAGCTTCAGGTCGATCCTAAGCGAGGGCAAGAGCGGTGAGTCCTTGTACTGGCAGAGACACTTCATGTCGGCATGCGAGAGCGCGTCGCAGCACACGCCCGCCGGGGGTGGCGGATCTGGTGGCGTCATGGCCGGCCTGCAAGCCACCAAGCCCGTACAGGGCGCGTCGCAAAGGGTTTCCCATCGGCGCGACAAGCAATCATGACCATCAATCCCAACAGAAGCACCACCTTCTTGTTGGTTGCCTCCATTTTCTTTTGTCCAAGCGATGACTGACACACTCGAATGATACTAGAGAGTCTCTCTAATTTGATGGTTTATATAGAGAATTAGTAGGGATTATGCTTTGCAAGGGAAGTATATCATTTTCGATGATTTTTTGGCTCACAAAATGGATTTTGCGAAAAGGGATTGTTCTGCTTTGTCCGCACGTTGTTCGGCTATATTTTGATGGCATGAGACTTGATTTGGGGAGAACGGCTATTTTTGGTTTTTCTTGAAATCTTGATCATTGATCGAACTATCTTGTGACGGAGAGGAGATTTCTATTTAGTCCTCTTCCTTAGCTATCACAAGAGATTAAGACGTGGCAATTATCGCAATTAGACTTGAAGAATCTAGGTTAGGTTTAGTTTTAGGATTCATGTATATCCATTAAATTAATTGTTTCATATTCTAGATTCTAGTTGCAAAAATTGCCGTTTTACTAAAAAAATTAGTAAAGCTGTCCCTCTAACTAGTTTGAAAAGAGTCACATTTTTCTCTGTTATTGGTTGGAGGCCCATTGATCAGTCTTTTGATTGGTGAGCTATAGATGTCACCATCATTTGCATTTGTGTTCAGTTTGGTTTGTACACAGATAATGTTTATATTTATAATTCGCTAATCAAATGCCTCCATGTTAGCACATAAATATTGACTATTTCACTAAGTCATATATCACACAAGAAAATTAGGGATCGTTCCCCAACTCGTAAATAGAATTGATGGTATTGCATCCATATTCTCCATTGCACTTAGGCATTTTGGCATTATGAACATTTTATATGATTAATATGTCTGCATTAAAGAAATTTCATCTAGGTTGGCCTAGTTACGAATTGCACTATAACTGGCCCAATATGCTAAATAAATTTGGGCTTGCAAGAGAGGTGAAGCCTAAACTTATTGAAATCTTCAAGATTAAGCCCATGTAACAAAGGTACGTTTGGTAATCATTATGTTAATGAAAATAATTTCTACTCATAAATAGTTTTTTCAGATTCTATTCTATTGATAAGTTTATGAATATTTGAAAGTATTTGGCAATTGTCTAAAATTTCTACTCTCGGAATAAAAAAGTGTTTGGTACAATCCTCAAATTCTTCTATGACTTAGCTTTTCTTTTAATTTTTAAATAATTTTATTATATTTTTCTCTTTTTTTCCTTTTCTTCTTCTTCTTCTTCCTTTAGTTGGTTGCCGGCCATGGCCAAGGCTGGCAACTGGCTAGAGGAGAAGGAGGAGGAGAGAAGAAGAAGAGAAAAAAAAAAAAAAGTTGTTTCTGGAGTTATTTCTAAGAACAAAAAAGTAATTATTTTTTTTAAAAAAAAAAAACTTTTGAATTATGTTCTAAATCTATTATCGGGAATAAATAAATAGAAAAACCAAACGAATTTTTGTTCTTTTATTTTTGGAAAAAAAAAAAAAATAGAATCAGGCACCCAACGTAGAAATTTTTGTCTTACATGGCAAGAGTATAAGAAACATTTGTTATTTCTTGTTGTTTATTTGAAATCTTCTCTAATCATATGACGTTGTTTTCAGACTCTTTCTTTTCCTAAAATGACGTCGTTTTCAAACTCTCTTTTCCTATCACTTAAGTAGTCACTTTTAAAAAACTAATGAATCTAAGTCATGAGTGTTCACTTCTAAAATTTTATGGCATTGAAACAATCATTCATGAAATTATTGGAAGCTCTGCTATCCTTTAATCAAATGCCCAAGTGACATTGTTTGCCTTCTCAAGTGCTGACTTCAACTTTCCGACATACCATATCAGAGGATGTATTATAAATTAATTTAATGTTGGATGAAGTGATTGTGATCGATTTTTTTTCAAAGTGACACTCGAATGATCCCAAAGATGTTGTGGCACTAAAGTGAGCGCGTATGGCACTTGTGGTGTTTTTTTCTCCACTTCCTGCATTCAACATAATTTCCTAGATATTGCTAGATTAGATTTGGACGGATTGTGTGGTTCCATAATTGTTTTGTAACTCAACTGGATCACCTACAGAAATTACATGACGCAGATAAAATTTTCGACCAAAGTAAATGTAAGTTTAGGGACTGCAATTATGTTGGACCACTACGTTTGCTCCGAATTAATTAGCTTTCAGAAAATGAGTGGCAGTGGAGCATGAAAAGCTTTGCAGTTTAGATTTCATATAGGGTGGCTGTTGGAGTCCGAATGCGTTTGATGGCGGACGTGTCATTAGAAACCCATTTCATTTACGGATCTGATGACAAGACAACGAATTTTTCGCTTGGGGTTCATGTTGACGAACCGCTATTTCTGATTCTGTGACGACAGTTTTAGATATGAATTATCATGACATGGATGTTGTCGCACCTCAAAATTTCGTAAATATCGGCGGACACATGATGTTGAGTATTACACGCGAAGAACTTTTTTTTTGTTTCATACACACGGATATTTCAAGACAAAACTACAAAGCATGGAGGTTGGATTGTACCTGAATAAAAGGTGCTGCATTCAAGAAAGAGCGAATTTTTGATTCTTCGGTTCTATTGCTTGAGGACATGAGTGTCTCGACTTTCTAGTTTTGTCTTTATAAGTTGACAGACCTTTTTTTGAGTGATGATTGACTCAAGAGGAAGAGGATGATGTATCCTCCGTAGGCTCACCTAAAATGGTCCTCACAAAATCATCCATGGCCTTGACGCTTGACCCCTGGTCATCATCACCGCCTTCTTTCACAGCTTCTCTCATTTGCCTTCATCGCTGCATAGGCCCTCCTCTTCATCTCCCCTCCTTTTCCCTCCTCTTCCATCACCAATTCGATTACCCGCTTCACTGCCCCAGCGTCGATCTGGCTCTCGAACCCACGCGTAAGCTCCACGCACACCCCTATCTCCTCGACCATCATCTTGACGTTGTATGCCTGCTCGGCCCCCATGGGCCACCCCACGATCGGCACCCCCTGGCTCAGGCTCTCCATGATCGAGTTCCACCCACAGTGGCTCAGGAATGCCCCCGTCGATCCGTGTGAGAGGATCTCCAATTGTGGTGCCCAATTCCGCACTACCAGACCCTGCTTGCTCCCAGTCATCCGGTCCTCGAACCCTGGCGGCAACCACTCGGGTCGGAACTCGCCTTTAATGTCAAAACCGAGTGGTGGCCTAACAACCCAAATGAAAGGCTTGCCACTTGATTCCAATCCAATGGCTAATTGCATCATCTGGCCAGGACCTATAGTGTTCTGAGAACCAAAGGAAATGTACAAAACAGAGTTTGGACCATGTGAGTTGAGGAAGTCTAGGCATTTCTCTAGGGACACTCCTAGAGCTTTTCCCGTACGCTTTTGGATGGATCTTAACGTTGAGTCGGGAGAGATCGGTGATGATTTTTGAAGCAAGTGAGAAGGGACTAAAGGACCAATGGCCCAAACAGGGAGCTTCAAGTACTTCCTCAACAGATCGAACCCAAGAGGCTCAATTTCCTCAACCGAATTGCACAACCAACCATCCGAGGCCAAAGAGAGCTTGAGCTGAACCTGAAAGAACTTGGACCACTGGTCGGTAGTGTCTGCCTCTCGGATGAACCGGTGGAGATCAGAGCGGTGGAACCTGCACCGTTCAGGAAATCCAGGCACCGAGAACTCCTCAGCATCGGTGGAGCGGTGCGGGAGGTGAAGCCAGAGGGAGACGTAGGCCATAGTGCCGTATGCGCCACACGTGGTGAAGGGGATGCTCTTCGTCCCGAGCCGCCTGGCGACGTCCGTGGACCACCCAAAGACCATGTCCGAGATCACGCAAAGAGGTGGCCGGCCCTCTTCGATGGTTATGTCGGAGATAAGGCGCTCCACGGGAGCAGCGAGAGACACGGATGAATGGCAAAGCGCCAAGATCTGATTGATGGGCAAGTTCTCGGTGTTCTCAGTGTCGGGGGGCAAGCCGTGTTCGGAGCTGTGGAACGGGAGCTCATGGAGGTGGATCCCGGAGTCGGCGTCGTTCGGGGACATGGTGGAGCGGAGGTACTGGATGTTCAGAGGAGTGGCGGCGAGAGTGACGACAAAGGGGGTTTGGCGGCGGATGCGACGGGCGAGGGCGAGGAAGGGGATGAGATGGCCATGGGCCATGAAAGGTAGCATAACTATGTGGCCATGAGATTGAGATTGAGACTGAGAATCCATTTTGAATCTTGGGGGTTCCAAGGAAAACCTCAGCTCAATATGTCGTGCTATATGCTCGAAAGGAAAGAGAACGTCGCGTGCGCCGGTTGCTGTTCTGTACTTTTGTCGTTGGGCTGTGTCGTGTTCTCTTTATGTAATCTTTTATTGACAGCACGCTACCAAGGTTGTCATCCATGTGAAAAATTTGTCATCTACATGAAGATTTGTTTCTTATAGAAGATTATTAGTTGTCATTGTTGATTTCCGCAATAGTGGCCATCTTCCGTCATATGTTTTTGTGATTGGAAAAATTGTCCAAAAAGTATTAAACCCATTATACTTTTGTTAATTCGGTCCTAAATATTTTAATTTTATAAGTTGGGTCTTCAAGTTATTCATGTTTTATCAATGTAGTTCATCATGGTAATTTTGACCAAAAATCACAGATGTGGGCATTAGCCGTCTTATATAACACAATTGGCACTAACATGAATAATTTTTTAATATTTTTTAAATATTTTCTTGAAATTTTTATTAATTTTAATATATTTATTGTCTTTTTTCTTTTTCTTTTTTTCTCTTTATCGAGCCTTAGCACTAATCATGCCACGTGGGACTGCTAACCTCTATGTCAACGATTTTTTGGCCAAAATTGACTGGACAGGCTATATTGGCAAATGATCAAAAAAATTGTACTCAATTAGTAAAATTAAAATGTTTGAAACTGACTTGAAATAACAAATTTAATACTTTTTGAATAATTTTTCCTTGTAATCACGTGCATATCATCATAATTTCTATATCAACTATCGGTACATGACACGAATAACGGACACATGGGATTATTTTTTGACAAAATTAGGGACTGCGTTGGCCTCGTGTTGGGGTCAGAGATTTCGGTGCTCCTGTTCTTTTCTTTCACGTTGGAGGTGACCAATTTTAACCCGCAGCTCGAAATATTTCTTCCACCTAACATTCTACTACGGGTTCGACGGGCGTGGAACACGGAACTATGAAAAGGCTGACATTTTGAAGATAAAATATACGAAGATCAAGTTTCAGACGTCTCGTAGCCATGGAGGATCGAGGTTGAGGTGGCATCCCGGGACGGTGGCTAGCTGGCTTGAACGGGGGTCGTTCGTCCTACTCATTGAATTTTTATTCACAAGCACTTGATCTTTTAAATGGAATCTTCGGAGATTAAAAGATCCATCCCTTTCATTTGGATCGAGAAAGCTTATCCACCATGTTAAATCTACTACTAGGGTATTTACCAGCAGCATCCCTGGATATGGATTATCTTTCTCCTTCAACTTCAACAGCAAGAGGAAGCTGAGGATCTGTAAAAACCTCCGTGTCAGCACAGACTCCGATCGGTTTCAAAGCACAAAACCCCGCATGTTCTTTTAGATTGTCAAATGCATGTCATTTCAAGGTTATTCCTAGACCCATTAAGCGGGTAGGTTGGGTTGTGTCAGGTCAAAAATGATCCGATCAAAATAGATCCATTAATCCTGTTTTGCCCTATCTCAATGCAATGGAAATATTATGAAACAAATCCGACACGACATATATTGCTATGACACTTTTATATTTAATCAAATTTAGGAAAACTTAGATCAAAATTGAAATGAGAATGCGGAGTAAGCAAGTGCAAAATTGAGTAAGGGCGAGAGAGAATAAAAGAGAGTCATAAATAGGGGTGAGCAGCGGTCTAGGGTCGACCCTGGACCGACCTGGACCGGCCAAACCCTGCCGGTCCGGTCCGGTTCTCAAGGGACCGGGTCGGTCCTCGGTCTGAAATTCAGGGACCGACACGCTTTGTGCGGGTTGGTCCTCGGTCCTAAGAGTTTTGGGTGGTCCAACCCTGGACCAACCCCCGTATATATATATATATTATTTATAATTCTTTTATATATTCAAACCTAAGTAAAATGTCTGTTATAAAACCTAAGAGTTGTTGTGAGATGCTCTATCAATAGCACTAATAGTAATTTCAATTTAAAACTTTTGTTGAGTATTAATTATGTGTCGTTTGTTTTGTTTTCAGGTATTTAGAAGTTCAAGTGAATTCACAAGATGTGAAGTTATAAACATGATTTATATTAAGTATTTTGAACTTTTTATGGTTTAATTGTATTTTACTAATGAATTTTAGCTGCACTTTACTTTTCAATTTGTGTCAAATGGTAGAAGTTTTTGAAGAGTAGAGTAGTATTGCAGTTGCTACGGTGATTTGCTAGTTAAGTGGTGTGAAGCTCATTTTTTGGTTGAGTGAACTATACATGATTAAATGCAGGAAAACGCTTTTGCATATGGTGTTATGAATATTAAAGATAGTGATTACAAGAACTTTCCATCTTGTCTCATATCTCGATGAGCGGTTAGCAAGTGTGAAATTTCTATGATTGTGTCATATTAAATTTGCTAATTATGTATTGGTATTTATAGTTTAGTTGCACAATGTCATATTGTCGATGAATGTGTAATTTGAATTTGTAGGTTTGCTTTTTTAGAGAGTATAAAAAACAAGACAAAAAAATTATCGATCGGTCTCGGGTTGACCAAGGCCGGACCAACCCATTGGGTCGGTCCCGGTCCTTGGTCCGAGCTCAATAGAGTCGGTCCTCGGTCCTAAAATTGAGGACCGACAGACTGTCTGAGTCGGTCCTAGGGTTAGGGGGTAGCCGGACCAACCCGGACCATGCTCACCCCTAGTCAAAGGTGGGCTCCATCAAAGTAAATTGTAAACTCATTTTACATTTTACGTTTTACCATTTTAACTAACGAATATAACAACTCAACTTATTATATATGTGTTAAGAAATGAGTTTATGACCCATTTTGACAAGTCTAGTAATTTCTATATCACGACTTTTTCCAAGATGTTTGCAGCTCTATGCGTGTTTAACGTTAGTCCTCGCATCCATGGATTACCCTGACATACATTCCAATCTTATACTACGGGACTTAGTATTCTTGCTACATAATTAACGTCACCAAACAAGGCTCCGTTCATGAAATTATACAGTTCGCGGTTAAACCATCGTTTTTGTTTTCGATTGATGAATTCCAGAACTTTTTAGAGGTCTGAGGTGGATTTGGAGGACCGCGGCCGAAGGATTAATAAGGGTGGGAGGAGGGCCCGAATCCCCACAACCGAACGGAGCCAAGCCCACGGATGGCCCAAGGCCTGGCCTTGGGCCTTGGCCGAGCAAAGGCAGGTTCACGCGAGCCTCCCTCTCTCTTGCTCGTCTCGGGTTCTTGCCAACTAATGTGGAAGTCGTGTCATTCCTGTCATGGCCGAATCTTGGCGAGAAAGAGAGACACAGGGAGAGAGAGAACTTAAAAGACTTGCTGAAAGTGAGAAGGCGGCAAGAAAAGACGGCTGAAGAGGAGAGCCACGAAGAGAGAGAGAGAGAGAGAGAGAGAGAGAGAGAACATTTCTTCTCTGCCAAAACAGACCTGAAGTACATCACTTCACGTTTGCGACCTGGTCGGTAGTTCTTCCGATTTTACCAAAGTCAAGGCAGTTGAGCTGCTGATCGAGCGCAATTGCGTGCCTGCATGCTTAGAGAGAAAATGCATGGACTTGTTTATTAGTTTTTGCATGATGAACCGACACTTGTTTAGATTCAAGTTCTACATGTCTCCTGTTGTTCGATAAGCTTGTGCTCCTCGTTTGCTAATTAAAACTTGAGAGTTAGCGTACAACGAATAGGTGGTAGTGCCTCCACATAGATTTTAGGGTCACGGCTAGAGGCCTCTCGTAAAGAGATCAAGACTAATCTTGGACACAAGGATGCTCTAGTGCAATCAAATCCCCTTACTTAGAATCTCTAGTTTATACACACTAATGACTTAAGTGTAGGTTTGAGATGTTTCTCCCACATCACCACTAGACCTTGATAGATCCATAACCAACCTCAGAATAGATTAGTCACGACTTCTCGATAGACATATATTACATAATCCATGTCAAGACGCTAGCCAAATCTAGGAGGATTTAAACATGGCCTATGCCTTCTTTATACATAAGCAACAAGCAATATTTCGTCAACCTCCTCGAGTCCACTTCGGGAGATTCGCAACAACTTGACTACTCCAATTAGGAATTGGTTTAAAACCAAATAGAGGACTTATACCCAACTCTCTATTTTTAACATAACATTTTTGTGTGATCTTTCAAATTATCGCGTGTGAATTAAGATACATCGCTAATGACCATATTAAATGGTCTTGCAATTGCTGAACTTTGTTTTACAGGTGGTTTAGGGATGAATGTTTATATTGGCAATTAAAAGTAGTGTATGCATGTTTTCTTGCTTACCACGACACATTTGTGCACACATCCGGAGACTCAATACCCCGGGTTGCATCTAGAAAGCTGAGGATGGATTTAGGATGAACAAGCCGATGCTATCTGCAAGTCGCAAGGAGGAAGACGACTTGACACAAGAGGTCATGACTCATGAAGTGGGAGCCTTAAGCCCCTAGATTAGCACTCACCCTTAGGCGTCAAACCTCACAAGCTTACGTGTGCATCTATGTTATTGTGCTTTCATTAGTTTGTTTCTCGGTAGCTTGACTTTGCGTTTGTGTTCTCAATAGAAATGATAGTAAAGGGACCAACCACTAATGACATTATTCTAATTCAAATGAGAGTTGGTGACTTGATTGGAGAAAAATTGGGGAGTCATTCTAATTAAGAATGATAATTGTAAAACAGAGTTAGTAAATCTAAGGGTTACTAAGAAATGCAAATACAAATTTATAAAATATGAAAAGTTAGGAAGAAAGAAGAAGAAGTCATATACATGTTGGTAAGTAACTCATATGAAAGTTTGTAAACCAAGGAAGAAAAAATCGGCAACTCAATAGAAAAGTTGGCTATTCCATAATAAAAAAAATCATTAAACGTTTGTAGTAATTCAAATGAGAGATGATAACTTAATGCTAATTGATAATTTAAATTGATAAAAGTTGATAAATCACTCTAATATAGGTTGATAATTTCATGTTACCAAACTAAAATTGTTGCTAAATTAATAACTTCACAAACCATCAAAAGAAGTTGATGACTTTGTAAAAGTTTCGGTAAGTTAACATGCCACTAGGAAAAAAGTTACAAGATCCTTTCAAAAAAAAAAAAAAGAAGAAGAAGAAGAAGAAGAAGAAGAATTAGGGGCTCTTTGATATTTATCAACGCTTATTGATATTTACTAGCACGGAGAAAAATAAGTGCTTTTGGGCATAAAATTAGAAATCTCGAAAAAACATTTGGATGGCTCATTGACCTTCTTTCGGGAGAGAGATAATGTTTTTTTTAAACCTTGTTACGTCGAAATAACCAGGAAAAAAAATCATAAAATTGAAACTTCATCCATTTCTTGAGAGTCAAGCTTGGACGGAGACACTCGTGCTTTTCCAATCTAAAATATAAGGATGATTTTGGTTGTTTTTTTTTTTTTTAACGGAAAAAGGTGTAAAAGTGGATTGATTTTAATTACACAATTTATCCTAATTTTTTCTCACAATATGCAGAAATTTTTGAAAATAAATTCATCAAAGAAAAGGGAAAACTGTTTACTGATAGAGTAACTTACACGTGACTTTTGATGGAATAATTAATCACATCTTTATTCGCACTTGTTTAGTAAAATTGCGAAATTTTGATAAAGATATCTAGAGAAGAGTATAATAATGCCCTTAAAATTTAAGAAATGTATAAATAAATCATAAGAATAAAATCTACAAATTATAAAGGCTAAACTACGAATTGATATGTTGAATACGCATAATCCACTCATATGGATATAAAGTTTGTATCAAAAGATGAATGATTTATGCTAATATAAATGAACTCGAACAAAAAACTACGTGACGACAACAATAAAAAGTTCAAAGCATTCGTATTAATCAACAAAGCATTCGTACCAAGTTATATGACTAATGCCACATTGAGAAACGTTGTCAAAGTGATAAATCGACAATAACCAATGATATTTACTAAAATCCAAATTCAAAAATATGTTCCCCAAGCATCTCGGATGAAATTAAGTCCAACTTCTTCAAGACAAATTTTTCTTTTTCATTATGAAAAAGCGTTTGTGTAAAAAAAAGTTGCAAGTTAAGAAGAAAAAAATGTGTGGTTAGCATATTGAGATGCCAAAAGGGAATATACAGAGCTCTTCAAGGCCTAGATAAATCAGTGTTATTAGAGCAAAAAAGAAATAAATGGCAAAAACAGAACAGCTAAAGCAATAAATTATTCTGATCACTTGCTAATGTTTTTTCACAAAGGATTAATGAATCAGAACCACAATAATGCAGGTCTTATTATTTCTTTTCGGTTTACAGATAATACCCCCCCTCATATTATCTTATTATACGAGCATACAGAGAGCCAGCATGATTAACTTACCTCCACATGCCATCAGAAACAGGCTTTTAAACAGAATCACAGATTGTTTCCACACCTGCAAGACTGCTTCATGCATTAATCCATTGACAGGGTTCAATCATAGAGAGAGAGAGAGAGAGAGAGAGTAAATGTAAGAGACATATATGATAATTATTTGCTTTCTACAAGTGAAGCTTTAGCTTCCTCTTATCTTCTCTTTATCTCTTCAATAGCTCTACAAAAGGAGTGAGATATCCTTCCTTTCCCCTTGTATCCTTTATAAGTATTTATATGTGCATGAGAAGTAAAACCTGCTAACCCTGTGAACCCTTTATCTGTCTCAACATCAGCCCACTATGATTCTCTCTTAGCATTTAGTTGTATACCATACCGTGTATTCGGTTCATTTTCTTTCCATCAGAAAATTTCAACCCAGAAAAAAAAAAGACTTAAACCGAGTACCGATCCGCTATATTCTGCATGACCTTAACCTGAGCTGTGAGGCACTGGATGAAATGACTCGTTTCCTCCAGCAAGTTGCAAAGATCCATGGATTTGCCACCGGGGACTAGCCGCCGGAGCTCATTGGCTCGGCTTACCTCGTTCAGCACCATAATTCTGGAGCCGGCTCGCTTTCTCTTCAAGCCCAAGCGTCTTTGGTTCTGCAAACGGCGACGGTGCTTGGCTCGGCTCCGTAGCTTCGCAAGAAGGGCTCGGCTCCAGGCCCTCCTCGATCCAGTCACACGAGCCATGCTCGAGTAGGCAGCGATCTTTATCCTCTGAGCGCGTTTCCGGATATTACCTCCGGTTGCTGCTTCACGCGACGCCCTGATCTTCACGAGGGACTCGATGAACCGGCGAGAGATCTTGGTTCTGAGGGGAGGTGTAGGAGGAGGACTCATGGTGACCGGATCCTCAGGAAGCCATGGACGCATGCAGATCCCTGAGAAACTCGAGACGGTGTGGCCTCGAGGGAGAGAGCGATGAGGTCTTTCTAGGGTAAGGTGAAGGAGGAGAAGAGGGTGGTCGTGAGAATCAATCCTCGTACACAACTAACTTTGAGGATCGATTGAGATTGGGCGATGGGATTTTGTTTCTGACACAAGGGGGGTCAGTCCTTCTTGCTTGCAAGGACAAAAGGCGAAAAAAACTCAAGTCACCTTCTGACACAAACAGATGTATTCTGGATTAACAAAGGAGGTAGCCCCCCAAAAGTTGAGAGACAGAGAGAGAGAGAGAGAGAGAGGGGATTGAAATTGGACGGCCGGAAGAGAATTTAGACTTTGAGAGGAAGATTTTTCAGATTTAAAACTCCATTGCGTATCATCATTAGCAAAAAGATGACGACGTGTCTAATCGTCCGTATCCAAAGGTGCGTGAATAGCACGCCGTCGTGGGAGGACAACTTTTCTAAAATATGAAATTAGATGCACAGAATATCTGCACTCGTATTGGTCCTCAGATGTACAATTTGGCATCTTATTAATGGCTTTATTATTTTGGGCACCGAACACCAAATATGTTTAGCATTGTGTTACTTGTGACGCATGCATGCAAAAAATATTGCTGATGGTGAATTTTGCAAATGGGCACTTTTCTAGGTTTTAAATAAGAGTATATTCTCTTCCTACTTGCGAGTCACTTTACTTTAGGGGAAAGTAATAAGTATGTTGATGAATTATTCGACTCGACATTTGTTTTCATTTAGTTATGACTAGCTAGTTTGCTACGACACAAGGATGAAATTAAAAAATTACATTTTAGGTAAATAATAGAATTAGCGGCGGTTAAATCGAAATGAAAAAAAAAAAAAAAAAAAGAAAGGGCCGAGATCATCAACTATATCAAGCTTTCTTTCAATTAGGTAAAGGTAGTTGTGAAATTCTAAAAGCGAAGTTAAAATGAGGACCTTGACCAAAATAGAGCCTCATATTTTAATTTCTTTTCTTAAATCCGGATTCATGAGGTAACAATTTTCAAATTTAGATTGAAAGTCTGCAACATCACATATTTTCGAACCTATAACACCATATAGTTTCCACCACATTACACTAAGAAATAAGAGGAGTTGCAGTGTAGGGGGTTTTCGGTTCATGAACTTTAGGTTGTCTGCTCACATCCTCCTTCAGACACATTCAAATTACTCTAAATCATGGCTGCTAGTGAGACTAAAACCCGGACTCAATTGGTCTATAGTGCTCACACAGTACTTCACGGATTTTCATGTAATCGGGTCTCTGTGCTAATGGAAGAATGATAATGGGTGATTCGAGGAGTTTGGAAAGTGAGGAAAAGAAGAAAGAGAATGATGGGGGAGATGAAAAGAACAGTTTTGTTTAGAAAAATGAAAGAACAAAAGGGAAAGAACAAAGTTGCTTTCCTTATCAAGGAAGAGAGATGAAGTGGGGTTGTGGACCCGGGGAGGGCCAACCACCACATGGTTGCACATGGCTCGGTCACCCACTTGTCTATCGGGGAACCTTTTCTTTTCTTCCTTCTTTTTCTTCCTTTCTTAATCACTTTGATTACTTCCTTTCCAAATTATGCTTTGTGTCTCGTGTTTGGCTTAATCTTTCCGGTAGTCTCGTTTTGGACGCAAAGCCAGGATAATCAATTGGTCCAACGACCTCAAGAAAAAATGATGAATGGACATGTCGAATCCGCGCTGTGTGACCTGACGTTACCCACCTTAATGTATTAGAATATTCAATTTTAAAATTCAAGTTGTTTGATAGAGAGAGGGAGAGAGAGAGAGACTACGTGCATAGAAGTCAATTGTCATTACGTATCTAAGCAATGTGAGATTCCAATCGACACCCCCCCATGTGAGCCGATCCCTCACACTCATATGACTCAACTCAGGTGTTGTGAAATTGGTATGACTCTAGTTTTGTACGAGTCATCTGTTGTGAACCCACCACGAGTAATGTCTTTGAGAGTAGAGTTCCTTGATCGATACTCTACTCTATCCATATAAAAAAGTTCAATCCAAGAAAGTGGTAACCATTTGGCCAAGTGATACTCCATATGACTCCATTCATTCTTATCCCTCCATTTTAGAAGCCTGCCAATCCCTCTTGTCTTAGGCACCACCCCTCGACCTCGTCGGAGTGTTTATGAGCCTATTCCGTCCATGAACCATACATCCCTTCAAGAGAATCTTGCTCTAATACCATTTGTTAAGGCACGACTTATTCCATGTGAGTCAAGTCTAAAAAGGTTTACTTAGTTTGACTATTCCAGATAGTAACCATTTGTTTCAATATTTTATTTTTAAGTAACACCAGAAGGCCTCGTCCGTTTGACGTGGGACTCGCAATGCCACACCATGACCAACTCAAAATAATCCAAAAGAATTGTATTTAAAACTAGTGTGGTTGCCCAAGGTCATTCTTCTCGCAATTGCAAAAAAAAAAAAAAAAAAAAAAAAAACTGGAATTCGTTTAACTTCAACAAAATTTCTACTTAAGCATCCAATTTTTTGCATAACTTAGGCATTTAGTTGAGTTTCTAAATTGGGATTAGAAGTATTATCTTTCATTTAGCACGTCATTTTATGCATTTAGAGATCATTCGGTTAATTTAATGTGTGCAAGTTAGGGGATCATGCATGATAATGCGGTTTGTAAATCCATGTCTCATACTGTCACCCCAATAGCCGAATTAATTCATGTTAAAAAATTCCGTCTGATCTTATGAATGAATTTCCCTGAGATAAAGATCGGGCCATTGTCTAAAAGGTCTTAAACCTATTATACAACCGTTAATTTAATCCTAAACTTTTAAATTTGGTTGATTTAGTCCTAAATTTTTTTATGATTTTCCAATTTATCCGACCAATTTAGGTTAGAAAACGCTAACATGGTAGTTCAATCAGCACTGATTGTTCTATGTGACATGGTCGACGGCTGAAATGGACAATCTATGTTGTTTTGCAATTATTAAAATTTTCCGGATCTTTTCTTTTATTTTTTTATTTTTTCTAATTTTTCCTTCTTCATCTTCTTCCCTCTGCCGACTCGGCAAAGGTCGCTCGCAACAAGTGAGGGTCGGGGCCTAGGCGCACGAGGGCCACACGCCCTCACCTATGCAGTCGTCTTCTTCGATCTCTCAAATTGGCGAGTGAAGCTCCTAAATCCTCACCGCTGTAGCTTTGCACGTCGTCTTCTTCGTACTATACATCATCGTCACCAAACTCCAGTCGGCCTGTCTCCAACCTCCGATCTTGCATCTCTCGCAATTCTCTCTCTCTCTCTCTCTCTCTCTCTCTCCATTTGCCTGTGGTTTGTTGTCAAACCCATCTCTCTCTCTCTCTCTCTCTCTCTCTCTCCATTTGCCTGTGGTTTGTTGTCAAACCCATTTGCTTAATTCCTCCACATCAAGAACAAGCAGAGCCTCCCCCAATGCCGGACAGCGCCCCGTTAATGGCCGTGGTGCAAGACCTTAACGAAAGGGGCAGAGAACAGAAACAGGTTTCGAGCACTCCTCCCTGTCCAGAGAAATGTGAAGTTTGAAGGTCCCCGAAATCGATAGATAGACAAACACAGAGAGAGAGAGAGAGAGAGAGAGAGAGAGAGAGAGAGAGAGATGCAGACCATACCCTCACAATATCCCTGCAAACCCTCCCTGGCTCTCGTCGGCCATCGCTGAGCCCGGCAGCCGGCATACGGCATGGGGAAGAGACAAAGAAGGAAAGAATGGAATAAAAAAGAAAAAGAAGAAGAAAAGGAAAAAAACTTCAGATTTTTTTTTCAAATTGCAAAATCAGTCTCACAATGGTTTAGGACTACATTTTAAAAGTTTATGAATGAAATTAGCAGCCGTGTAATAATTTGAGGATTTTAGAAGAAGTATGAAATAGCCATACATTTTTTCAATGTGTTATGTGTTGAGAAAGACATAGGATGTTCAATTAAAGAAAAAAAAAACACTATTTTTATTAAGGGATCTCTCTACTATATTGATTGGGAGAACTTCTCATATACACACTTAGGAGTCGAGGGCACACCCAAATGGGAGCACTAGCTAACTATGTAGGGGCAAATTAAGGATGTGTAAGTATCTTTTAAAAATTTCTGGCGAAATTATCTTCCTATATATTTGTAAAGATTACTAGATCTAGCCAATCTATTTATCTCATATTGTTACTTAAAATATTTAGATATTTAAGGAGTAGCGGGGAAAAATCTAGATATCTTGGAGAAGAGAGGAGGTGCAATGTTTTCCTTTTCCAATGTGGATATAGCAATTATGTCAAGTTGCTTTTGAAACTCTTCAAACTTTGCAGCTCTCGGTCCTTTTATGAAATATTTGCAACTTTATCATTTGGTTTGGTGTACTATGCACTGTACTCAACTTTTGTTGTGGAAAATGACACAAGTGGCTATCTTTTAGTGCACCATAACACTGCTGATCCGAGACTAAACATGTACCTGGTAGCCAATCACCTTATGTCACAATTTCCAGCAAAGTCAGCTTCATAATGTTGTACTATCTCACACAATGATTCTTTCTTATACAAGAACCCAAAATAAAAAAATTAATGTACCTTAGTATTCGTTTGACTACATCCAAGTTAGGCTTTTGTGGTCTTTCCATGAACTGACTTGCTTCTCCCATTGCGGGGGCAATATAAGGCCGTGTTATCATTAGGTAGATAAGACTACCCACCAATTGCCTACACATAGTTGAATCTTCCAAATGTCGTCCTTCAACAACACATGGCTTTATATTTCCATCCATACGCATAGATATCGGCTTGCAATCAAGCATTCAAAACTTTTCAAGGTATCTCATGCATACTATTCTTCCTTTCCTTGGTTTGCTCAACCTCGAGTCCCAAAAAGTGTTTGAGTTCTCTAAACCCCTTCATTTGAAACCATAAGAAGAGATTGGCTCTAATTTGACATATCTCCTTTACAGCATCTCCAATGATGATCATATCATCACATAAATCTATATTATGGCAAAATTTTCTTCTTCTACCTTCACTTACAAGCACGAGTCGGCTAAGGCTATTGAGGGTCTATTTGTTAATGTTATAATTTCTTTGTTTTTCCGTTCTTTTGTTCTTTGAAATAAAAAAAGAACAAAAATCTGTTTGGTAACGTCAATAATTTTTTTTTATTCTCCGAAATTGAAAAGTATCTGGGGAATAGATGTGGAACAGAAATAAGAAGTAAAAAAAAAAAGGTAGAGTCTAGTTCCTAGGGACGATTTCTAGAATTTAGTTTTTTTCTTTTTTTTTTCTTTTTTCTTTTCTTCTTATTTATCGCCGCCTCTCACCCTCCCCCCGTCTGCCGACCCCTAATTGGCCGTTGGTTGCTGTGGTCACCGGTCGCCAGTCGATAGTCGCCAGCCGCCGTTGACAAGCAAGAAGAGAAAAAAGGAAATAAAGAAAAATCTACAAAATTATAAAATAAAAAAATAAAAGAAGAAAAAAAAATTATGAGTCATATCAAACACATTCATATTCTATTTCTATTCCAAGAATAGAAATTTTGTGTAATTTGCAAACGCATTTTTTACTTAGAAATTATTTCAGGGAATAAAATTAGAAAAAGACTAATTCTTAAAAGAAATTATTACCCGGAATAAAAATGCTACCAAAAGCACCCTGAATAGTTGAATGTGAGCTAAGGGCACACCTAAATGGGAGCATTTCTTGGCTATTGATGAGCTATACAAGGAGGTGTAACTACTCTTAGATATTTCTAGAGAATACTAGATGTGGCCAATCTGTTAAACACACATTTCTAGAGAATATATTTTCATTGATCATAGATACTTCTAGAGAATACTAGATAGGGAAAATTGTCTAAAAAGTCCTAAACTTATTTCAATTTTGCTAATTAAGCCTCAAACTTTTTAGTTTTTCTAGTTGAACCGTAAACCTTTTAAATTTTGCCAATAGTTCATTCACCCAATTTTAGCCAAAAATTGTTGATGTAGACAATTTTTAATAATATTTTGATTTTTTAATTTTAATTAGTTTTTTAATTTTCTTTCTTTTTCTTCTATACTTTCTTCTTCTTCTTTTTTCTTCCCTCCCCCGAGGCAAGAGAGGGCAGCCCTCGCTTAAGGCCAGTGAAGGTCGCCGACCATTGATGAGGCTCGATGATAGTCGATAGAGGGAAAAGAAGGGGGGAAAAGTAAAGAAGGAAAAGAGATAAAAATTCATAGAATATTAAAATATTATTAAAAATTGTTATGTTAATGCCGGCTATCACTTAGGATGACCAACATTTACGTTAGCGGTTTCTGACTAAAATTTACTGGATGAACTCAATTGATAAAGTTTTAGGATTCAATTGGCAAAATTAAAAAGTTAAGGATTAAATGGCAAAAATACAATAGGTTTAAGATATTTTTGGACAATTTTCTTGTTAATCTATTAGCTACACAATTCTATTAAAATATCTTCCAAGAATATACCTAGATACTTGAGGAGTAACTTAGAAAAATCTAGATTTCTTGGAGATGAAAGGAGGTGCAACATTTTCTCTAAGGGATAATGGCACAAATGATTCTTGAACTTTAGTCTAATGTGTCATGTAGTCCCTAAACTTTTAGTTTGTTCAAAAAGATCCTTGAACTTTATCAAAATTTGTAATGTAGTCTTTAAACTTTTAATTTGTTCAATGTGATCCTTAAACCTTTGGTAAATGTTCAATTTAGTCCTTTAACTATGTGAAAATATTCAATATTGTCATTTCATTAATTCAAGTTCAAGGACAATATTGAACATTTTCATCTAGTTTAGGAACTAAATTGAATATGTATTAAAAGTTCAGGATCACATTAAACAATTTAAAAGTTCAGGGACCACTCACATTAGGCTAAAGTTCATGGACCGCATTGAACAAATTAAAAGTTCAGGGATAATATTGCACATTAGGTCAATGTTTAGAGATCATTTGTGTCATTTCCCTTTCTCTAATAATATGCTCAATCGTAACTTTTTTTTTGTGTTACATATTTCTCGAGGTCAAGTGAATTCACGACAATCAAATTATCTAAGTTCTCATGATGAAAACATTCGCCATTAGAGTAAAGCCCACAGGATGGAATAGAATCAACTGCAGATACCTTCACAGATTGTAAGATCACACTAATACCTTTTGAGACTTCTTATGATATTGAACACTTTCATAAGCAAAAACATGATATGTTTGGTCGTTGACAACTGTATTTTAACTCCATCCTATGTAAAAGTAAATTTATTATGGGTTCTTTTGTTTAAAATATCTTCCCGCAGTGACCTTTTTTAAGTACGCATCTTACATTCTCGTCTCCCACTAAGAAACGAACAAGTGAACTCATCTACGTTAGCATTTCCGGAGTAAGCCAACTACGGTGCATCATGTGAGACACAAATCGTATGCAAACAAAACCGTGCACCATATCATTTAAGGAATCATGTCAATGGAAAAAACAAAGAAAAACACTAGGTTCGCTATAGACGAAATGCCCCCATGGAACAATGGGACAAAAGACTACGCCATTGCCGAGAATGAATAATCTAAGTAGATGTCTTAATTGAAGCTGTCGAGGTATTTTCTGCAACTGACTGATAGCGAGCAAGACGTAAGTACATGTATTATATAATTCAAAATGAGAGCATTGATCCAATAAAAGAAATAGCAAGACAGATAGCGCAGAAAGCAATTTTGACAAACCTCCTTTATGTATCAACCTCAGCTAGGTTCTCTAAGTGCGAAACTGAATCTGCACACAAAGTGGGATTACAGAAGTTGAAACTCATATGGCTCCATCTCAGAAACTTGTCTTTATCTTGATTGTGTTCTTTGGTGGTTTCAATGTCGCAAGGGGTGATGCAGACACTGCCCTTGTGCATACAACGTGCACTGTGGAAAATATCCCTCCACAGGATCTCTACAAGGATTCTGTGCTATATGTTTTTGACCAACTGGTTCATGAGACATTGTCCGGAGGCATATTGAGATGCCTTTGTGCGAAGGCCATGGAACTTGCAATGGAGCGCTTCAGCAAGAAGATTGTGTTGCATGCATGGTTTCGGCTCAGGGACAATTATATGATGCATGCTGCTATTCTATTGGGGCTCAAATACAGCTCAAGGGCTGTAGACTTCGGTATGAAAATTACATGTTTCGTGAATAATTGAGAATCTATCTTGATATAGAGGAGAGTGGGTCTTGTCTAATATGCAAGCGTGTTCAATAAATTTGCCTGATACGGCACTTCCTTACTCACCTGTATTAGAGTATTCAAGAGTGACAGAAATAGTTCTAGGGCTAGAGCATGAGTTATAATAACCGGAGATAGAGCACAGAAGCCTCTTCGACTAGCAACGAAAAGCCGGATGAAATCTGAGTTGGCGCTGGTTATCAATGAACCTGATTCTCCAAGATCAATTTGTACTCGAGTTATTTGCACAACAATGGAAAGTGCCCTTGTTTTTTCTAAATTTGTTTGATGTTGGTGAAAACTTTCACTATAACAGAAACAGTCACTAAGGGAATTTCAGAAAGTTGCTGAAAGAAGGAAAGACGATGCCAGATGCCATGCCAACAATTTTACTAAATGACACCATAGAAGGAAAAACTGTTGCTAGAAATGTATTGTCAAATACTAGTTGAACACCTCTATAATCTTTTGACGACAGTTTGCTAGTGTCACAGAAAATTCTTTTCAGAGAAATCTTTCGCATCACTACATTAGGGCCACTAATGCATGGGGACATTTAAAACTGTCGCAAATAGGACCCCCATCTATGACATGATATATCACAAATTTTGGACACAAAATATGCAAAATATAACTAGACAATGAAGCTTCAAGCTAACTCCAAAATATTATGACCAAAAAAAAAAAAAAAGTTGAAGCTTCAAGCAAACTCAGAGACCTTCTACTGGAGTATTTCAAACTCAAGTACAGAATGTAGATCATGTAGTACCTGCTACTAGTATTAAAGACAAGTTTTAAAGGGGATTAAGTCTTTGAGTCGTTTTAACAACAGAAAGTCCAAATGTGTCATCTACTACGATGTCTTCTTCTGCAGGTCGGGTATATAAGCACGAATTCATCCTCCTCCTCTTCTTCTTCCTGCTCTTCATGATCATCACCATCGTCATCATCATGAATTAGCCATGAAAGTTTCCTCAGCATCAGCCATTACACTTCTCCTGGCACCAGCCACCAGGAAATGCACACGGAGAGAAAATTCTTCAAAAACTCTGACTTTACCATACTTCATCTGCTCTTTTTCTTTTTTCTTTTTTGCATTTTCACTGTTTCACCCTCTTTATCTCATGTTTCTTGATTATTATTCTTTCTTAAAGTCCCATTAAGCCATAATGCTAGTCTATTTTACACTATACTTACTACCCCATCATGCGGTGGGTCAAGTGCAAATAAAGAAGAATGCGCAGTAGATGTAGAAAAATCTGGCGCCGGTCCTCTAGACGCGTCATCAACCTACCAAAGCACGCAAAAAAGCAGTTTAGATCATATGAAATGATTAAAAAATATGATGAGGGGGTGACTTAGTATGCTTATTTGTGTAGGCAAAGGCCCACAGGAGAAATCCAGAATAGATACTTCAATTCCTTTATCTTGCAGTCAACATAGAGAAGTTGGCATTTGACTTTGTTAAACTCATCCGCAGCATGCCTTGCCTTTAAGGAAGCTTTTTGAGCCCTTGCTCGATTTAATAAGCTCCATAAAGAAGTTGCCGCAAAAGATGGTCCATATGTGAGCCTTCTTCTTGGTTTCTGCAGCTCCAGCTCCCATAACCACAGAGAAGAATGATCTTTGCTTGATTTCTTTTGAGATAGCTCAAGTCGTTCAACTTTTATTTTGTCCAGCTCCGACCCCAAAGAAAATATTAGATAGAGCTGGGATTCCAGCGCGCCCACTCCATTCACTGAAAGACACGTGTCTCCCAGGCTCCACCGTGCCAGAAACCTTCTCCGTCTCTTTATTTCAATTTCAAGCGGAGAGACTCTCTCTCTCCTTCGCGTTTCTCTCTCCAAAACGGTACCTAGGTGGAGGCAGCGCGGCTCGTCGGGCGGTGGAGAGGGCGAGGCAGAGCCAGTTAAGAGATAGACAGAGAGAACACACAGCATCATTCGGCGTGGTTTCTTTGGACAGCGAAGGCAATGGACGAGGCAGATGCGGAGGCGGTGGCGAGGTTCGTCAAATGGCGGGCTCCGTCGTGCCGGCCAAGCTCGAGCTCAATGATGGAAGACCGAGACGACGGTGAGGTGGTGGTGGGAGACGATTCACAGGATGAAGTTGACAGTGAGTTTGAGTCGAGATGAGGCGTTGTTGTCCCCGGCGGAGTGAGCGGAGGAAGAAGAAGAAAAAAGAAAGAAAATAAAGAAGTAAAAATATAAATTGAAAAGAGAGAGAATGCAAGGATTTCTAACAAAAGTAACTCGTGTCGGCCATCAAAAATAATATTTTCTCCCTCTGTATAGCCAACATTGTCGGGGTTTTGAATCTGATACCAAAGCTACACCTACACTACCTGATAATATAGGTGGCACTTTCTCAAAAAAATGGCACTTTATTTTCATTGTGCTCTTGAGTTGTCTCAACATACCAAGAGGTAATCCGGATACTACATTTGTATATTCAACATGTAGTGAGGAAAATTATCCTCATGATGGTCCTAATTTAAATTCTGTTAAACATATTCTCGACGTGATAGATAGTAGAGCTCACCTCATCCAAAAGGAACGATTATTATTCCGAAACTGCAAAAGGCGATTTGTGTCCTTAACATTGTGAGGTTGATGGAGCTTGTAACAGAGCGCTTAAGCATGATTATTGTTGCCTGTGCTTGAGTTACGCAAACGAAGAACAATAGATGCGTGCAAATTCATTATTGAGGCTCAAATTCAGCTCAAGGATTGTGAAATTAGGCATGAGAATCATCATTTTGATGACTCATGCGATTTGATGTTAAATGATTTCTCCGTGTGTGTATGTATGTTTGGTGAATTTGCTCGTTCACCTTTTGTATTTGAGTTTCACACCCATGCATTTAGTACTGGAATGCTTTGTTTTCACGTTGTGATTTTTCGCCTTTTCTCAAATCTTGCGATTTATGTACCTTGACTTTTCTTTCTTGAACACATGAAACTTTCTCAATGTACTGATGTTGACACACATTCATGACTATTTTTTTCCGAATTTGAACAGTATATAAGATTTTGGTGGGAAAGTAAAAGTTTTCTTTTGACTTTTGATAAGATACAACAGACAAACCAGTTGTCTAGGAAATATCGCTTGCACATCTTCGAAAATGATTTGCAATTTCTCTAGTTGGAGATGTACAAGTTTCGATTCGTTCTAGTGTTACTTTAATTGAGATAAGCTGGTAAGTCATACAAGTTAGTGAAGTTCATTAAATTCATGTAATTGTTAAATTTAATAGAAAAACCTCGATAAGAAACTCAAATGAGATTTTGTATATTAAAACTATTCCGTACCCTAATGAGAGATGAGCTCGATAGTTATACAAAATAACAAAGTTTATTAATTCATATAAGAGTAAGGCATTTATGGAAAATAAAAATAATTGGTAAACAATAATAAAAGCTAATAAATGAATAAAAATCAAATAAATGCTAGTAAATAACTTAAATGAGAGTTGGTAACTCAAAATAGTTTGTAATTTTATTCAAAAAAGAGTTTATAAGTCACTCAATCAAAATCAGTATATTTGTATAAGCATTGATAAATTTAAGGCGTTGATAAAAAAATCAAATAAAAGTTGATAAAAGATGCGAAAAATTGATAATGTACAACTAACAGTTGTGAATATTTAAAAAAGTATCAGTAAGCTACCATCAAGCTACCGAAAAATAAGGTGACCAATATATTTCTTGATCCAAAGTTGCTTACATTTATCGATTCTTTCATAAATATATTAGCACCGGAACATTGCCCATCATATAGCATTTGGTTTAACCTTGGATTGCTTCATTTTCGGGTCGACATTGATCCTCGTTTCTGCGTTTGAACTCCTTGTGGATTCCATATGCTTCATTTTGAAAAAAGACAATGCCAAAACAGGACATGAGGAAAAGAAAAATGTAGAAACGCTACCTTCTCACAAAGACATCACATCAATAATTGCAATGAAAATGCAACAACATGAAAACATCCAAACTAAGGTTTTGCCAATCCTAAACACCAAATTTTTCTTGTGCGTATCAACAGAACAAACCCCAAATAAGGAGGAACATTCATCCAATCAACCCAGAATCAAAAGATACGCCAGTCGATGGCAACCACAAATTCCCTGAAATGAACTGCGCAACCGTGAATGGCTGAGCCTGTGCTGATGTGAGAGAGCCATGATATGAAGCCCACTGGACTCTTCCGGCGATCGGCGCGCCAGGTCCCGAGTTTTGATACTCACCGTAGAAAAGTGTCTTCAGGGCGAAATCGCCGGACCACGGAGACCATCCCAGAGGATGGATCGAGCCGTCCAAGAGAGACTGCATCACGACCGTCCGAGAGTACTGTTTCCATGGCCTCCCGAGGAAGGTCGTGGGCTTGGACTCCAGCGGGACCGAATCTGAAGCAACCCCAATCTTGCAGTCGTGTATCGAGATGCCCGTGTTCTGGTATGGGCTTGTCCGGCCCTGTGCGGTCACGAAGTTTTGATGACCTGACAGGGGCTTCCGCGCGTAGATGTTGCACTTCTGAAAGACAACTGCCGAGTTGCCGAAGATGAAGTCCACAGTCCCATAGATGTCGGTTTCTCGGTAGAATTGGCGCTTCGAGTGCGTGTAGAGGGTGTCTTGGTAGCCGAGGATGGAACACCGGTACACAACCGATCTGTCCGACCCGATTCGAAGGGCGACAGCTTGATGCTTGGCAGGCCCGGCATTGTTCACAAACGTGATGTCCCGCGACATGAATCCTTCGCCCATGGCAGCTTATTTGGAGAATATATACGTTAAGAAGTACGATAGAGATAGAAAATCAAGCACATGAACAGGCGCTATTATGTGTAATTTTTCTTGAAAGTTCGGAAAAATTATAGGCTCTTTGATTACCTACGGTGGCAGACTGGAAAGTGGTCCATCCATCCTTGGCGTTCCGATCGCTGACGATGACCGTCTTTCCCTTCCCGTCGCCGACTAACATAACGTTCTTTTGCTTGGAGGGAATCTTCAGATTCTCCTTATAGGTCCCGGACTTCACATAAATTACGGTCCTGCCCTTGCTGCCACCGCCCTCTTTCGCTCTCGAGGCATGCACAAAGAGAAGCGCTTCTCCAATGGTCATGTGCGTGCCGGTCCCGTCCTTCGACACGACGGCGCTCGCTTTAATTTCCTCGACCGGAGCTTCGAGAAGCTTTCTCTCCGTGCTGGAGACCCAGTGAGGGAATGTGTCGGACAGCAAAGCCCGACGTCGTTGCCGACTTGCTTCCTTTGTTGGCCTAGTTGAGGCGTAGAGCGCAAGGGTGTGGTCGAGCGAGTGGCTTATGTTTTGCGAGATCGTTCTCATCATGTCAACGCGGCTCTCTCGAACTTTGTTAATGTCTTGGAGGCTGTCAAGACAGGTCTCTTGATTCGTAAGGGACGCGCTGAGCCATGTCTCGACGTCGTCCGGGCTGCAGCCTTTGGCGGTTCCACCCCCACACGAGACAACGTTGGCAAGCATGTCTATGGTGTCATCGAAGAGCTCCAAACAGTCGGCAATGCTCCTTGGAGGCAACTTCGCCGGCGCCTTGTGGTGCGAAAGGGTAAGGTTTTGGGCCATGGCCCGTGCCGACTCCACCCGAGCCAAGGCGAGCTTGACGGAGCCCTCGAAAAGCTCGGCCTTGGAGGCCGGTCTAGTGGCCGGAGTCAAAGCTCTAGGGAACATGGAGAAATGTGATGGTGAAGGTCTCTTTGTTAGGGGATATCCTGAAACAACTGAGCTTGAGAGATGAAGGGTGATCAAGAACAGAATTAGTGAGAAGCACATTTTTGTCTCTTGATTTTGGATAATTGAAATAATGTGGCATCGTGACCTTATAAGGGTGTCAGATTTTGGCAAGCTTTTGCATGGAAATACATGCACATCTGTTTCTGGCTGTCACCTTATGGGGGAATAAAGCGGATTTCGAATACTCTATAGAGTATCGTGGGTTGTCACTATTGCGTCGAGCTAGCGCGGCATAAAGGAATTCCTTTCCTTATATTAAGACCAAATTATTGAATGCAAAGTTTCTTTTTATTAAGTGGAAAGTGGTAGTCACTAATCTTTATACGATTGCACCTACACACAGCTTTAAGTTTCAATATGTGAAATGGGTTGCGTAATGAAGAAGGATGGCCATAACGGTTGGTGCATGTATGTTGCTTTGGGAAGTGAAGAATTTTTTTTATTATTTCTTTTGAGACCAAACGATGTACAAATGAGCTTATTTTGGCAGGTTGGTATTCTGGACAATTGCATGCATGTTTGGTGAAAGGAAGATTCTTCTCCTCCGAGAATAATCCAATGGCGAGTGTCTAATTAAAACATGAAAACGTAACTAAAGCAGTCGTAATTGCTCCTCTATCTTTCAAAAAAGGAAGAAAATAAAAGATCTCTAATCAGTGTCTCTAGGATTCAGATTAGTACTTGGGTTCTCCCAATAAAGAAAATCATCTGTTACGAAATCGATGCTCCCTTTGACTGTACAAAATATGAGTAGCTCAGCATATCTTGAATTGTCATAGCTCTACCACATCTTTTGGTTTTTTTCTCTTCCAGAATAAATATAAAAACTTTTTGGGCCATGAACTAACTACCAAAAATTCAACATTGTGAGTACACTAATCCCTCCCCGCATTTAACTAAACTCATGGACCATAAATTTCTCTGGTTCTCACGAATGGCCAATGCTGTCTCATGTGCACTAGGTGTCCAAACAAACTAAATTTCTTAAATTGATTGGTGATGATTCTATCTCTTATTTTGAAAAATCCAAAATTTCACAAAACTTTCAAAACTCTTTTCCAATATGGGCACGATTCCCAGCTCTAAGGGGAACTAGTATGATTCTTGATTCTAGAAACTGGAACCAGCTCAATATGGGTATGATTCTCTGTTCTAAGGCCGAAATCAGTTCAACTAGCTTGGTTCCCTGTCTGAACCAGTTCTAAACCAGTTTTGAAGATTTTTCATAGAAAAGAAATACTTTTGCACCTGTGAAGAATTAAACCACGGTCTTCAACATGATGAAATAGCAACATAACTACTTGACCAACAAATAATTTCCAAAAAAAAAAAAAACAAGAAAAATAATTTTGTAGTGAAATGGTGAAACTTTTACTTTTGTTATAAAAACTTGCCTTTTCCATCCAAAATTTGAAACGGGACGTTCCTTGTCCCAATCTTGCCGGTTCCAAATCATGGACCCAGAACTAGCCCATTTTGGAATCGAACAACCCTAATCCTTTAGTCGTTAGCATTTTTTGTGCCATTTTCTATTTTATATCTAGTTCTTTTATTACACTGAAAGTAGAAAAAGGCCTGAGTGACATTCAAAATTTAGCAACTATAGCCAAAACGCTAATATATATATTTGATATGGTCTAGTTTTAAGTATGATGACCACATATGTTAATGTTGAGTAAAATCTAATTATGCAAGACCATGGTTTGAAAAAAAGTAGAACTTGATGTTGATGGGATGAATTTCTTATATCTTTAATCTAAGGAGAATATATTCCGAACAATAAAAAATCTATTGAGAATATGTAATCAAGTAGATTCTAGATTCTTTTTATAAGATAGACAAATGAAAGATCATGACTAAATCTTTATTAACTCTATATAATATAGTAGGAAGCATTTCCGCGTAAAGTCTCTTTTTTGACAAGTAAAAGATAGGCAGAAATATATGATAACGCCCAAAAGTCCGGCTTGCCAACCTCAACCCCACCAGAATGCTCGGTGACCAAAAAGTTTTCTAACATGAGATACGACACAACTAAGTAACGCAACACGAGTTGTTCAGATATTCGCTCAATACATGAATCAAATTCATAATTTCGTGGAAGACAATTAATTTGTCTAGAGAATCTTATAAAGACTGGACCGCATTGGATATCTGGTTTGAACTTCAGAAAGAACAACTTTGTTATATATAGTGGTATATTGAAATGAATTAATACAAACGCATATATCGACAAATGGCATAAAAACCTTCTTTTAACACAGTATTTTTATAAAATAAAAATAAAATATTACCTTTAGGCTAATAAGATGTAAAATTATATACCAAATCCAAACGAGTGTTCTCGTGAAAGGATTTACAAGTCATTAACATGTCTATTAACTCTTATTTTGCTTCCTTGAAAATGTGAGAAACGAGGAATTGCAATTTGCAGGCAAGTATTCAAAAAAAAAAAAATTTGAAAGCGAATTATAGTTAATAGACGAGATCAATTGCATATCGAATAAAAAGGAGACCTATATTATACTCTATTTAACGGACCATAGAAAAAACATTCTTTTATAGTGAAAAATTATGATTGATTATGTTTATCATATTGCGGTAGGACGAGGATAATATATATTTTTCCTGAGAACTCGAATTTTCCAAAATCCAAGAGAGAGAGAGAGTCGTGGAATCTTCCCAGTCGAACGACTTAAGAAAAAGCCAAACATGGAATTCTAAAGATGGAAAACAATGTTGAGCACAACATAAATAATATCATATAATAGTATAATATCAATCGGATCGGAAGAAATCGTGAACATATGAGAAATGACGGAAACTTTGAAAATTAATTCTTAGATATATGCAATCATGCCAAAAACTAAATGAAGGTATGAAGATGAACTCGTGGCTCTACTTAGGATAACTATCGTTTGAACACTTCTTGCATTTCATTTTTCCAATGTTGTAAGAAGCCTTTGATACTCCGTTCACATTTTGGTCGTGGAACGAAAGTACGTACACTCTCACAATCCGTATCCGCCCGATGTCAACTATGTCGTCATGGACATAATTCCCAGGACGTCGAGCTCGAGCTTTCATTATCTTAGCAAGAGCTCGAGTCAATCCTTGTTTTCCAAGCCTTGCTCTGACCTCGGAACTTGCAGTGGAACGATCTCACGAGTGGACTGCGACACGTGCATGAACTTTGCGAGTTGCCAATTGCGAAACATGTGTTTGTACACTCTCGATGCTCAGATGCATCTACGGGATTGTAAGATTAGGTATGAAAATTACCCATTCGCCGACTCTCTACAACCCAACGCCCGCCGTTGCCCATGGTCTCTCTCCGCCGAATCGGATTGTGATGGCAATTATTAGTCGATGACCGCGTTGATTGCGAGATTTCTTTCTCGGAACATTCATCAAAACATCAGTACACCTTGGGACCCCACCAATTACTCTTCAGCTCGATATCACTTGTTGAGATATACAGCAATAGCTCAACAGTTCACTTATATGAGATCACCAAGAAAGAGTTTAGTTAGAACCATTGACATATCCAATTGAGTATATCTTTATGAAACCTTTTAAGCAAATGTCTTGTGAGCTAATCATGATCCACTAATTGTTTCATGCTACATGCACAAGTTGTTCAATATGAGACTTTCTAACACCTTCTCATGTGGGTACCTCAGCATTTATTTTGATGATCATACACAAATTCTTATTGTGAAACTTTGGTATTACAAAAAGATATTTTCGTGAGGTCGGCAAGACGAGAAGGGTCATCCGATCAATAATAGATGAGACAAATTTATTGAAAGTTGAAAAACTTATCACAAAAGTGCAGTTGAGTCATAAAACTTTCAACAAGCGTAATTAAGTCTTAAGACTTGTCGCAAAAGTATAATTGAGTCACAAAACTTTCAAAAAGTGTTATCAAGTCATGAAATTTGTCAAATTGATCTAATGATGTCCTTCATTTGATTGCACTTTTGAAAGTTTTAAGATTCAACTATACTTTCATGACAAGTTTTAGAACTTGAATACGCTTTTTGAAAGTTTTAGGATTGACATGTTATAGGACTTTCGGTGCACCTATCTCATGATAAAACGACTATGTGTTCTGCAAATTTGTCAATTTCAAGTTTGAATTCTTACGGGGGAGTCTTGGGGGAAACAGATAGGTAAAAGGCAAACGATATTCTTGGACAACGGCTCACTTGTTCTTGATGAAGACAAAATGCAAAAAGGTTTAGAAATCCTCCCAAAAACAGAAATTTTAATATTGTCCTTTCTTTTGATTCTCCTCACGTATGTGAGCGTAATAGACTTGGCTGAGAGAGAATCTAAGACATTAAGTGAGTGGTCAGACCAGAATGGCCATTACACGAAATCCATGCAGACAGTTTATTTGATTCCCCACTATAATGAGAACAAGAAAATTGAAACTAGAGATGGAAATAAAAAAAATTACTATTGCTCACGTTAAAATATCTTTTTGATTTTGATTTTCATAATCTTCAAAGTGAAAATTACATTGTTGTCCACAAGTAGTCTATAGTTTTTTTTAAGATACTGAGGATATTTAAGGAAGAAAAGGGAGAACCGATTATGTGAATTGTAGCAGCCCCTCTTCCCTTTACGTATTAGTCTAGATTATGCACGTAATTTGCAAACCAAACTGATCTCTTTTTTAATTATAAAATAACATATAAATCTATACATCCTCAGGTAATTCAACTAAAAATACTTTTCATTATTGTGATTGCCTGAATTTCTATCACCACCAGAGGTCAAATAAAATTTTAATAAACCACTAAGGAGTGGACCGAGTGATTTTTAAGCGCTTGGTTCGGATATTAATAATTGAGGCCGCACCCTTTTCTCTATGAGCGTTGCTTTATGTGACACGTAGATATGGCCATTTGTGCCTGTGTGTAGGGTTTAATGGAGTTAAAGTTTCGGATATCCTTCGTCGTAATAATAACAAATAATAACAGAGAAATAGTTTTAAAAGAATTAGTTGAATGTCAAACTTGCCATATGCAAAATTAGGTGGAGGGATCTTCCCAGCAGAGAAGAACTGAAGAATGAGCCAAACGTAAGATCACGAAACCGGTCGCAAAGAAGAAGAAGCGCAAAGCTCATGTAAGTTCGATCCAAGTAAAGAGAGCTGTCCCTTCATAGTTTTAAAATTAGTGGTAAGTACAAAGAAAACTTAGTGATCCAATAATCCATACAAAGGAAGTGGAAAGACATTGGATGTGACAGAAAACCCTAAGACCAACTCGAATAGATTGCCCAATGATTCTGGGGCTTTTAAACGAAACCCAAATCGATGCACGAGACGAATCGAAGATGGACAAATGCATGGCTAATTTTGGGAGGAGCCTAGTTTGGATCCTTGCAATCTTTCACGTTTTCTACATTGTTAGGGTTGTCAACTGTGTGATCGTGGATTTGGTCGCCAATACATATATTGTAGTCCTAATAAGTACTCTCTCGACAATCTTTATTCGCGAGTCGTCAACTGTGTGATCGTGGATTCGGTCGCCAAGACATCGAGGTCGGGTTTTAAGTATCTCATTGAGAGCCCCCGGAACACCGTCAAGCCTTGCTGTGGCCTCGAGGTCTGCAGCGGAACGATTTCGCCCTTGGATTGCGACGCGTGCATGAACTTCGCGAGGTACCGGTTGCAGAATCCATGCGTGTACTGTACACCATGGGAGGGCAGGTTCAGCTTAATGCTTGTAGGATGAGGTACGAGAATTACCCGTTTGAGGAAGTGTAAGTTGCCGTCGGTCGATCGATCGACTATTTGGAGAATTGAGCGCTCCATAAGCACTCGTATTAAATTTGAAACTAAGTGTTGAATAAAAAGGGATGATTTTGCTTGTTCAATAAAAGGCCAAGTGTATAACTTTTTCCTATCCATGTAAGTTAATTGGCTTTGGTTCAACTCACTGATCTCCGCTACACCAAAGCCAGAACAAGAAGCATTAAAATGGATTATAGGTCAATTTTTAACCCATATTTGATGAGCTAGATTTAAAATTATAGGGTTATTGTCCGTTTATTTCGTGAAAAATAAATAATTTAAAAAATATTTTTTATTGATTAATTATTTCATGTAATAGAAGTGATCATTTTTAGTAGAATGTTTTCCAAACTATTTATTTTCCATAAAACAAACGAAACGTTAGACTTAACCCACCCACCTCTTAACTCTTTCGCCGTCACTTGAATTTATGCTCTCACGGTCTCACCTCAATTTAGACATGAATTTTGCTAAATTGGGTTAAATATGTAAATGTTTGAACAATATAGATCGGGTCGGTTATAAGCAAGTAAATTTACATTGTATGATAAAAATAGGGATAAATGTAGTATAAGTCTCAAAACTCATCATAAAAATACAATTGAGTTCTAAAATTTTCAAGAAATGCAATTAAATCATAAAACTTATTACGAAAGTATAATCGAATCCTAAAACTTTCAAAAAATGCAATCAAGTCTTAAAAATTTTCATTAAAATACAATCAAGTCATAAACCTTAAAAAAAAAATGCTATCAAATGAAGAACTTGATTTGAGCAATTTGATAAATTTTATGACTTAATTACACTTTTTGAAAATTTCAGAATTCGATTACACATTCTTGACGAGATTTATGACTTAATTGCACTTTATTGATAAGTTTTAAGATTTTCAATTCACTTATGTCGCGACCTAAAAATAGGTTTTAGGCTAATAGATTGTTAAGTCTAGACTTAGCTCAGGCTCTCCCAAGCCCATACTAATTCGCGACTTTAGGTTCAAGTTTTTTTTTTTTTAAACATGCAAATGAATTTTATCTAAAAGTCGTCATTGATCAGTTTTCGGTAAGTCGATTAGACACTTAAGTAAAATAAATGGAGATTTATTTTACTCCTACGAACCAGAGATTATGGGTACAAGGACTTGGTTACACTAGATTTCTCTAATGCTCTTTTGGTACCATTTCTTTTTTTTTTTTTAATTTTTTTTTTTTTTTTGCAGGCAGCTAAGATTTATTTTAACCTAATTTACTAACATGCAAATGGTGGTCATGTGGGTGCACAATCAATGAAATAACATTTAGTAAATCGAAGTGATAGATTATAAGAAATTATTAACTACAACCTTATTAAGGTCTACTCTCTAAAAATGCATGCCCTAACCATGATTTCTAAATGATATGACACCTAATTTTCATTTTTCTTCAAAAATGTTAATTATATGCAATCTTAATTTAAATTTAATATGCATGAATTTTACTTTAATGACATGTGAGATGCAATTCATATGACATAATTTGAACCATTACAATATGTGTGCAATCTAATTTACATAATCCTAAATATGCATGTGCTACATGATATGGGATGGATGACATGGTAATTCTATATGCATGTTCTTTTTTATGATTTTTTTTATGATTCTTTTTTAATACATATATGCAACCTATACTAAACAATGATAACATCAAATTGGATTAATTATGAACTAACCTATTAACTAACCAAGTAAATGACCTTTTGTGTTTTCTTTTTCTTTTTTTTTTAAATGACTTAATAGTTCTTATTAAAAAGAAAACAACATAATGATGCCATGCTAATCTTTTCTTCTTTTCTATTAAAAAAACTACACGATGGGAATATTAAAACATGAAACTATGACTCACTAACTAAAGCGCAACATGTGGTGTGCATATTATGAAATATATATGACCTAATTTTGCTAAATAACAAATTCTAATTAAATAAACCTATTATGCAAATTAATTAACATGCACCTAATATTTTTGGATTTTTTTATTGAAATTCGGAATTAATAAAAACCCTAATTAAACTATCTAAAATGAATAATCTTCTAATTTATTTTAGGGATCAATTTAACTTAAACCCTATCCTATCTTAGAAAACTATTTTTTAAAAAAAAAAATTATCAAGACGTGCCAACATTATTTAAAAATTAATCCTAATTTAAAAATAAAATTTATCCATCTAAAAGTGCAAACTAAAAATTGTAATCCTAAAAATGCAATTCTAATTTACTAAAAGCTAAAAATGCAATCCTAATTTACTAAACCTAAAAATGCTATGATGCAAGATTTATATATATAGATTTTTTTAGTTTTTTTATATTTTATATTTTTAAAAAAAAACAAGTAATTATATTTAAATAATCAAGATAAGAATTAAAATAACCGAAAAAATAATCCGTCGTCTCATGGATTAAATTAACAATTATTTTAACTCTAAAACTCTAAACATCACAATATATAAAAAGGTTCAAAATAATTAAAATACTAAAATATCCAAAAATTAATATAATTAAGAAATAATCCGACGTCTTACGGATCAAATTAATAATTATAATAATTTTGGGCAAAACCCTACGGATAATGCCTATAACATTTATAAAGTGAAAATCACCTTCCTATGCAATAATATTGAAATTTAAAGAAAAGGTAAGTAAAATAATATAAAATAAAGGAAAAATAAAATAAAACTACCTAATGTTATGAAATACATGAATGAATATTCATTATATTCATCTTATCTAATGTACTTATTATGGTACATTTGTATCATACATTCTAAGTACATCTCCCTTATCCAATACATGTATAATTTGATACATTGATATTAATGATAAGTATATTCTTGTTCTCCTATAAATAGGAGTTTAGTTTTGATGTACAATATGAATAGATGAACAATCACAATACAGTGATACATTGGAAATAAAACTCTCTTCTCTGGCTTTCTCTACTATCTCTAGTGTTCACTTGCTTTCTCTTCTCAATTTCTTCTCTATTATATATTCACCACAACGCAATATTTTACAACACGTTATCAGTACGGGGATCTACCGACTGAGTAAGTAATTTTTGCAAGCACGAAAATCTACTGACTAAGTAAGTATATTTTGCAAGGTGGGTATTCTTTTTATTAATTAACTTATACTTCATCTTCTTCTATCAATTCTTCATTTTTATTTTTCTTGGCCTGAAGCCAAATTTCAAATCTCAAAGTATCATTCTGCTCCTGAAGTGGCGGTTGATATTTGGAAATCCTTTTAATTAATTTAAGGATTTGATTTTGCAAGGATTATATGCAAATTTTATGATACTTGACACCTGAAGTTATCAATATAAATGCAAATGGAAAATACGGAAAAAAATGAGGATGTTTGTTTGCTTGATAGTGCAACAACACATACTATATTTCGTAGTAGACACATTTTCTCGAGTATGACATTGCGTAAGGCGCAAATCCATACAATATCAGATCTCATTCCAATTATTGATGGTTTTGGAAATACCACAATTGTTTTGCCAAATGGCACCATCCTGCATATTGAGGATGTGTTTCTAAGCATTATATCAAAAAGGAATCTGCTTAGTTTCAAAGATGTACGCCGTAATGGATACCGTATTGAGACTATTTATGAGCAAGATAAGGAATATATTGGCATTTCCTTTTATAAGATGGGCCTAAAGACCATCCATAAGAAGCTAGAAGCTTCTTCTATGGGTTTGTATTATGTCATGATTAAGGCTGTTGAAACCTACGCCACCACATCCTGAAGATTGGTAAGCCAAGATCAGTTTAGACTGTGGCATGATCGCCTTGGTCATCTTGGCGCTTCAATGATACGTAGAATAATTCAAAATACAAAAGGGAACCCTTTAAATGATACAAATATATTGTTGTCCAAAGATTATAATTGTGAGGCCTACTTACAAGGAAAGTTCATTATCAAACTTTATATAACAAAAGTTAATTTTGAATCTCCTTTATTCTTGCAAAGAATTTATGGTGATATTTGTGGACTAATACAACCACCAAGTGGACCATTTCGATATTTTATGGTATTAGTGGACTCATCCTGTAGATGGTCCCATGTTTACCTATTATCTACGCGCAATGACATATTTGCATGTTTATTTGCACTATTATCATATTCCAATTGCAAATGCTTCAGCTAGAATAGTTGTTCCTACAAGACGGGCTAAAATGGATCAAAATCCCCTACACTTGAAGTGTGGTAGACCGATAGAATCAAAAATACTGCTCCTAAAAAAAACGAAGAGGAAAGAATCAGGAATCCGCTCCAAAAGAGCCTAGCGTTGTGCTTGCTCTTGAAGAGCTTATTGCCCCTGAAGAGGCGCAAGCTCCAGAAGAGTTTCGAGTTATGCTTGCTCCTAAAGAGCTTATTACCCCTGAAGATGCGCAAACCCATGAAAGGAACACCAATCCCGGGAATACTGAAAATTCCATTACATATTATAATGAAATTTGGGATCGAAATGAAATCACCGTTGATGATGCTTTTGCATTCTGAGTTGCTCATAAAATTATGGATGATGATTGTGAGCCGCAATCTATTATTGAATGTCGTTAGAGGCAAGATTGGCCTAAGTGGGAGGAATCAATTAAAACTGAATTAACTTCCCTAACTAAACGATAGGTTTTTAGACGTATAACTCGTATCCCCGATAATGTAAAACCCGTTGGATATGAATAAGTATTTATCTGAAAACGAAATGAGAAAAACGAGATTGTCAAGTATAAAGCTCGACTCATTGCCCAATGATTCTCCTAGAGACCTAGGATTGATTATAATGAGATATATTCACATGTGATGGATATGATTACATTTCATTTTCTCATTAGCCTAGCAATCTTTGAAAGATTGGAAATGCGTCTTATGGATGCTGTGAGTGCATATCTATATGACTCATTAGACTCTGATATTTATATGAAAATTCCTAAGGGATTCAAAATACCTGAAGCATGCACTCTTCGCAATTTATTCTTAATAAAATTGCAAAGATCCTTGTACGAGTTAAAACAATCCACTCGCATGTGGTATCAATGCCTAAGTGAGTATCTAATTAAGAAAAGGTACAAGAACGATCCTATCTGCTCATGCATGTTTATTAAGAAATTAGAAACCGGATTTGCTATTGTAGCAGTTTATGTCGACGATATAAATTTAATTGGAACTTCAGAAGAGTTAGTTGAAACTGCTGAATATTTGAAAAAATGGAGTTTGAAGTTAAAGATTTGGGTAAAACCAAACTTTGTCTTGGTCTAGAACTTGAGCATAAAGCAAATGGAATAATGGTCTATCAATTAGCATACGTTGAAAAATTGCTTAAACACTTCAACATGGACAAAGCTCACCCATTGAGCACCCCTATGGTTGTAAGGTCTCTAGATCCCCAAAATGACTCATTTCATCCTAGAGAATCAAATGAAGAGATATTTGGTCTTGAAGTACCATATCTCAATGCAATTGGGGCTTTGATGTACAAGTCACAATGTACGAGACCATATATCGCTTTTGCGGTAAATTTATTGGCACGTTTTAGTTCTGAGCCAACTTAGAGACACTGGAATTGAGTTAAACATATTTTCCGTTATTTCCGAGAAATCATAGATTTGGGATTATAATTCCAAGGATTCCACTAACTCTGGTTTAGTTGGATATGTTGATACTAGATATAGATCCAATCCATATAAGGCTCGCTCTCAAACGGGGTATTTATTTTGAACGGCACCGCTATTTCTTGGCATTCTACGAAGCAATCGCTAGTAGCTATATATCTAATCACTCTGAGATTATTGTTTTTTTTTTTTTTTTCTCTTTCTTCATTTTTTTCCTTTCTCTCGAAGACCCCCGAAGGGCTTCCTCTCTTTTTTTTTCTTTTTGTTCTTTTGTATTTTTTTTGTTCCATGAAGAGAAGCCCCCACAAAATCGAAACCTCCATTCGCAGTTCAACCACTCAACAATCAATTCACCACAACGCAATATTTTACAATACCTAATTCTTTTTTTTCTTTTTTCTCTCTTCTTCTTTTTTCCTTTCTCTCGAAGACCCCCTCGGAGGGCTTCCTCTCTGTTTTTTTTACGCTTTTGTATTCTTTTTGTTTGACGAAGAGAAGCACCCCACAAAATCAAAGCCTCCATTCGCAGTTCAACTACTCAACAATTAACAACAAAATGGCTTCAAAATCACACATTTGAATTTTGAATTTTGAAATGAGGAAATGTGCTTAACAAGAAATTAACTTCATTGTTCAAATTTAAACCTAAAAATTTTCAAAGTCTCCTCCACTGAGCTTTGATCCACCGGAGTCAGGAGCTTGGGGACATGACGAAGGCGAGTTATTACCAACGGGTCCTCCCTTCTCCCCCGGCGATCAATTTCGCCTCCGATGAAGGCTAGGTAACGTGAACTTTTCATTCCGCATATTCTTTTGAATGTGATGGTTTAGTTTCTGCTAGAATTCTATTTTTTTTTCTTTTTTCTCTCTTCTTCTTTTTTCCTTTCTCTCGAAGACCCCCCGAAGGGCTTCCTCTCTTTTTTTTTTTTTTCTCTTTTGTATTCTTTTTGTTCCATGAAGAGAAGCCCCCCACAAAATCGAAACCTCCATTCGCAGTTCAACCACTCAACAATCAACAACAACATGGCTTCAAAATCACACATTTGAATTTTGAATTTTGAAATGAGGAAATGTGCTTAACAAGAAATTAACTTCATTGTTCAAATTTAATCCTAAAAATTTTCAAAGTCTCCCCACGAGCTTTGATCCACCGGAGTCAGGAGCTTGGGGACATGACGAAGGCGAGTTATTACCAACGGGTCCTCCCTTCTCCCCGGCGATCAATTTCGCCTCCGATGAAGGCTAGGTAACGTGAACTTTTCATTCCGCATATTCTTTTGAATGTGATGGTTTAGTTTCTGCTAGAATTCTATTTTTTTTTTTTTTTTCTCTCTTCTTCTTTTTTCCTTTCTCTCGAAGACCCCCGAAGGGCTTCCTCTTTTTTTTTTTTCTCTTTTGTATTCTTTTTGTTCGACGAAGAGAAGCCCCCCACAAAATCGAAACCTCCATTCGCAGTTCAACCACTCAACAATCAACAACAAAATGGCTTCAAAATCACACATTTTTATTTGAATTTTGAAATGAGGAGATGTGCTTAACAAGAAATCAACTTCATTGTTCAAATTTAATCCTAAAAATTTTCAAAGTCTCCCCACTAGAGCTTTGATCCACCGGAGTCTAGGAGCTTGGGGACATGACGAAGGCGAGTTATTACCAACGGGTCCTCCCTTCTCCCCCGGCGATCAATTTCGCCTCCGATGAAGGCTAGGTAACGTGAACTTTTCATTCCGCATATTCTTTTGAATGTGATGGTTTAGTTTCTGCTAGAATTCTATTTTTTTTTTTTTTTTTCTCTCTTCTTCTTTTTTTCCTTTCTCTCGAAGACCCCGAAGGGCTTCTCTTTTTTTTTTTTTCTCTTTTGTATTCTTTTTGTTCCATGAAGAGAAGCCCCCCACAAAATCGAAACCTCCATTCGCAGTTCAACCACTCAACAATCAACAATAAAATGGCTTCAAAATCACACATTTGAATTTTGAATTTTGAAATGAGGAAATGTGCTTAACAAGAAATCAACTTCATTGTTCAAATTTAATCCTAAAAATTTTCAAAGTCTCCCCACGAGCTTTGATCCACCGGAGTCGGGAGCTTGGGGACATGACGAAGGCGAGTTATTACCAACGGGTCCTCCCTTCTCCCCCGGCGATCAATTTCGCCTCCGATGAAGGCTAGGTAACGTGAACTTTTCATTCCGCATATTCTTTTGAATGTGATGGTTTAGTTTCTGCTAGAATTCTATTTTTTTTTTCTTTTTTCTCTCTTCTTCTTTTTTCCTTTCTCTCGAAGACCCCCCGAAGGGCTTCCTCTTTTTTTTTTTTTTCTCTTTTGTATTCTTTTTGTTCCATGAAGAGAAGCCCCCCACAAAATCGAAACCTCCATTCGCAGTTCAACCACTCAACAATCAACAATAAAATGGCTTCAAAATCACACATTTGAATTTTGAATTTTGAAATGAGGAAATGTGCTTAACAAGAAATCAACTTCATTGTTCAAATTTAATCCTAAAAATTTTCAAAGTCTCCCCACTAGAGCTTTGATCCACCGGAGTCAGGAGCTTGGGGACATGACGAAGGCGAGTTATTACCAACGGGTCCTCCCTTCTCCCCGGCGATCAATTTCGCCTCCGATGAAGGCTAGGTAACGTGAACTTTTCATTCCGCATATTCTTTTGAATGTGATGGTTTAGTTTCTGCTAGAATTCTATTTTTTTTTTTTTTTCTTTTTTCTCTCTTCTTCTTTTTTTCCTTTCTCTCGAAGACCCCCGAAGGGCTAGGTTGAACTTTTCATTCGCATATTCTGTGATGGTTTTTTTTTTTTTTTGTTTTTTTTTTTTCTTTTGTATTCTTTTTGTTCGATGAAGAGAAGCCCCCCACAAAATCGAAACCTCCATTCGCAGTTCAACCACTCAACAATCAACAACAAAATGGCTTCAAAATCACACATTTGAATTTTGAATTTTGAAATGAGGAAATGTGCTTAACAAGAAATTAACTTCATTGTTCAAATTTAATCCTAAAAATTTTCAAAGTCTCCCCCACTGAGCTTTGATCCACCGGAGTCAGGAGCTTGGGGACATGACGAAGGCGAGTTATTACCAACGGGTCCTCCCTTCTCCCCGGCGATCAATTTCGCCTCCGATGAAGGCTAGGTAACGTGAACTTTTCATTCCGCATATTCTTTTGAATGTGATGGTTTAGTTTCTGCTAGAATTCTATTTTTTTTTTTTTTTTTCTCTCTTCTTCTTTTTTCCTTTCTCTCGAAGACCCCCCCGAAGGGCTTCCTCTTTTTTTTTTTTCTTTTGTATTCTTTTTGTTCGAAGAGAAGCCCCCACAAAATCGAAACCTCCATTCGCAGTTCAACCACTCAACAATCAACAACAAAATGGCTTCAAAATCACACATTTGAATTTTGAATTTTGAAATGAGGAAATGTGCTTAACAAGAAATCAACTTCATTGTTCAAATTTAATCCTAAAAATTTTCAAAGTCTCCCCACGAGCTTTGATCCACCGGAGTCGGGAGCTTGGGGACATGACGAAGGCGAGTTATTACCAACGGGTCCTCCCTTCTCCCCGGCGATCAATTTCGCCTCCGATGAAGGCTAGGTAACGTGAACTTTTCATTCCGCATATTCTTTTGAATGTGATGGTTTAGTTTCTGCTAGAATTCTATTTTTTTTTTTTTTTTTTTTTTTTTCTCTCTTCTTCTTTTTTTTCCTTTCTCTCGAAGACCCCCGAAGGGCTTCCTCTCACACATTTTTTTTTTTTTTTTTGTATTCTTTTGTATTCTTTTTGTTCGACGAAGAGAAGCCCCCAACAAAATCGAAACCTCCATTCGCAGTTCAACCACTCAACAATCAACAACAAAATGGCTTCAAAATCACACATTTTTATTTGAATTTTGAAATGAGAAGATGTGCTTAACAAGAAATCAACTTCATTGTTCAAATTTAATCCTAAAAATTTTCAAAGTCTCCCCCGCTGAGCTTTGATCCACCAGAGTCTAGAGCTTGGGGGACATGACGAAGGCGAGTTATTACCTACGGGTCCTCCCTTCTCCCCTGGCGATCAATTTCGTCTCCGATGAAGGCTAGGTAACGTGAACATTTCATTCCGCATATTCTTTTGAATGTGATGGTTTAGTTTCTGCTAGAATTCTATTTTTTTTTTTTTTTTCTCTGTTCTTCTTTTTTTTTCCTTTCTCTCGAAGACCCCCCGAATGGCTTCCTCTCTTTTTTTTTTTTCTCTTTTGTATTCTTTTTGTTCCATGAAGAGAAGCCCCCCACAAAATCGAAACCTCCATTCGCAGTTCAACCACTCAACAATCAACAACAACATGGCTTCAAAATCACACATTTGAATTTTGAATTTTGAAATGAGGAAATGTGCTTAACAAGAAATTAACTTCATTGTTCAAATTTAATCCTAAAAATTTTCAAAGTCTCCCCCACTGAGCTTTGATCCACCGGAGTCAGGAGCTTGGGGACATGACGAAGGCGAGTTATTACCAACGGGTCCTCCCTTCTCCCCGGCGATCAATTTCGCCTCCGATGAAGGCTAGGTAACGTGAACTTTTCATTCCGCATATTCTTTTGAATGTGATGGTTTAGTTTCTGCTAGAATTCTATTTTTTTTTTTTTTTTCTCTCTTCTTCTTTTTTTCCTTTCTCTCGAAGACCCCCGAAGGGCTTCCTCTCTTTTTTTTTTTTTTTTCTCTTTTGTATTCTTTTTGTTCGACGAAGAGAAGCCCCCCACAAAATCGAAACCTCCATTCGCAGTTCAACCACTCAACAATCAACAACAAAATGGCTTCAAAATCACACATTTGAATTTTGAATTTTGAAATGAGGAAATGTGCTTAACAAGAAATCAACTTCATTGTTCAAATTTAATCCTAAAAATTTTCAAAGTCTCCCCCACGAGCTTTGATCCACCGGAGTCAGGAGCTTGGGGACATGACGAAGGCGAGTTATTACCAACGGGTCCTCCCTTCTCCCCGGCGATCAATTTCGCCTCCGATGAAGGCTAGGTAACGTGAACTTTTCATTCCGCATATTCTTTTGAATGTGATGGTTTAGTTTCTGCTAGAATTCTATTTTTTTTTTTTTTTTCTCTTCTTCTTTTTTTTCCTTTCTCTCGAAGACCCCCGAAGGGCTTCCACATTTTTTTTTTTTTTTTTCTCTTTTGTATTCTTTTTGTTCGACGAAGAGAAGCCCCCCACAAAATCGAAACCTCCATTCGCAGTTCAACCACTCAACAATCAACAACAAAATGGCTTCAAAATCACACATTTGAATTTTGAATTTTGAAATGAGGAAATGTGCTTAACAAGAAATCAACTTCATTGTTCAAATTTAATCCTAAAAATTTTCAAAGTCTCCCCACCGAGCTTTGATCCACCGGAGTCAGGAGCTTGGGGACATGACGAAGGCGAGTTATTACCAACGGGTCCTCCCTTCTCCCCCGGCGATCAATTTCGCCTCCGATGAAGGCTAGGTAACGTGAACTTTTCATTCCGCATATTCTTTTGAATGTGATGGTTTAGTTTCTGCTAGAATTCTATTTTTTTTTTTCTTTTTTCTCTCTTCTTCTTTTTTCCTTTCTCTCGAAGACCCCCGAAGGGCTTCCTCTTTTTTTTTTTTTTTTTTCTCTTTTGTATTCTTTTTGTTCCATGAAGAGAAGCCCCCCACAAAATCGAAACCTCTATTCGCAATTCAACCACTCAACAATCAACAACAAAATGGCATCAAAATCACACATTTTTATTTGAATTTTGAAATGAGGAAATGTGCTTAACAAGAAATCAACTTCATTGTTCAAATTTAATCCTAAAAATTTTCAAAGTCTCCCCACTAGAGCTTTGATCCACCGGAGTTTAGGAGCTTGGGGACATGACGAAGGCGAGTTATTACCAACGGGTCCTCCCTTCTCCCCGGCGATCAATTTCGCCTCCGATGAAGGCTAGGTAACGTGAACTTTTCATTCCGCATATTCTTTTGAATGTGATGGTTTAGTTTCTGCTAGAATTCTATTTTTTTTTTTTTTTCTCTCTTCTTCTTTTTTCCTTTCTCTCGAAGACCCCCCGAAGGGCTTCCTCTATTTTTTTTTTTCTCTTTTGTATTCTTTTTGTTCCATGAAGAGAAGCCCCCACAAAATCGAAACCTCCATTCGCAGTTCAACCACTCAACAATCAACAACAAAATGGCTTCAAAATCACACATTTGAATTTTGAATTTTGAAATGAGGAAATGTGCTTAACAAGAAATTAACTTCATTGTTCAAATTTAATCCTAAAAATTTTCAAAGTCTCCCCCACTGAGCTTTGATCCACCGGAGTCGGGAGCTTGGGGACATGACGAAGGCGAGTTATTACCAACGGGTCCTCCCTTCTCCCCGGCGATCAATTTCGCCTCCGATGAAGGCTAGGTAACGTGAACTTTTCATTCCGCATATTCTTTTGAATGTGATGGTTTAGTTTCTGCTAGAATTCTATTTTTTTTTTCTTTTTTCTCTCTTCTTCTTTTTTCCTTTCTCTCGAAGACCCCCCGAAGGGCTTCCTCTCTTTTTTTTTTTTTTTTTCTCTTTTGTATTCTTTTTGTTCGATGAAGAGAAGCCCCCACAAAATCGAAACCTCCATTCGCAGTTCAACCACTCAACAATCAACAACAAAATGGCTTCAAAATCACACATTTGAATTTTGAATTTTGAAATGAGGAAATGTGCTTAACAAGAAATCAACTTCATTGTTCAAATTTAATCCTAAAAATTTTCAAAGTCTCCCCACTGAGCTTTGATCCACCGGAGTCAGGAGCTTGGGGACATGACGAAGGCGAGTTATTACCAACGGGTCCTCCCTTCTCCCCCGGCGATCAATTTCGCCTCCGATGAAGGCTAGGTAACGTGAACTTTTCATTCCGCATATTCTTTTGAATGTGATGGTTTAGTTTCTGCTAGAATTCTATTTTTTTTTTCTTTTTTCTCTCTTCTTCTTTTTTTCCTTTCTCTCGAAGACCCCCGAAGGGCTTCTTTCTTCTTTTTTTTTTTTTTTTTTTTTCTCTTTTGTATTCTTTTTGTTCGACGAAGAGAAGAGAAGCCCCCACAAAATCGAAACCTCCATTCGCAGTTCAACCACTCAACAATCAACAACAAAATGGCTTCAAAATCACACATTTTTATTTGAATTTTGAAATGAGGAGATGTGCTTAACAAGAAATCAACTTCATTGTTCAAATTTAATCCTAAAAATTTTCAAAGTCTCCCCCACTAGGTTTTGATCCACCAGAGTCTAGAGCTTGGGGGACATGACGAAGGCGAGTTATTACCTACGGGTCCTCCCTTCTCCCCCGGCGATCAATTTCGCCTCCGATGAAGGCTAGGTAACGTGAACATTTCATTCCGCATATTCTTTTGAATGTGATGGTTTAGTTTCTGCTAGAATTCTATTTTTTTTTTCTTTTCTCTCTTCTTCTTTTTTGCTTTCTCTCGAAGACCCCCCGAAGGGCTTCCTCTTTTTTTTTTTTTTTCTCTTTTGTATTCTTTTTGTTCCATGAAGAGAAGCCCCCCACAAAATCGAAACCTCCATTCGCAGTTCAACCACTCAACAATCAACAACAAAATGGCTTCAAAATCACACATTTGAATTTTGAATTTTGAAATGAGGAAATGTGCTTAACAAGAAATTAACTTCATTGTTCAAATTTAATCCTAAAAATTTTCAAAGTCTCCCCCACTGAGCTTTGATCCACCGGAGTCAGGAGCTTGGGGACATGACGAAGGCGAGTTATTACCAACGGGTCCTCCCTTCTCCCCGGCGATCAATTTCGCCTCCGATGAAGGCTAGGTAACGTGAACTTTTCATTCCGCATATTCTTTTGAATGTGATGGTTTAGTTTCTGCTAGAATTCTATTTTTTTTTTCTTTTTTCTCTCTTCTTCTTTTTTTCCTTTCTCTCGAAGACCCCCCCGAAGGGCTTCCTCTTTTTTTTTTCTCTCTTTTGTATTCTTTTTGTTCGACGAAGAGAAGCCCCCCACAAAATCGAAACCTCCATTCGCAGTTCAACCACTCAACAATCAACAACAAAATGGCTTCAAAATCACACATTTGAATTTTGAATTTTGAAATGAGGAAATGTGCTTAACAAGAAATCAACTTCATTGTTCAAATTTAATCCTAAAAATTTTCAAAGTCTCCCCCACTGAGCTTTGATCCACCGGAGTCAGGAGCTTGGGGACATGACGAAGGCGAGTTATTACCAACGGGTCCTCCCTTCTCCCCCGGCGATCAATTTCGCCTCCGATGAAGGCTAGGTAACGTGAACTTTTCATTCCGCATATTCTTTTGAATGTGATGGTTTAGTTTCTGCTAGAATTCTATTTTTTTTTTCTTTTTTCTCTCTTCTTCTTTTTTTCCTTTCTCTCGAAGACCCCCGAAGGGCTTCCCTCTTTTTTTTTTTTTCTCTTTTGTATTCTTTTTGTTCGACGAAGAGAAGCCCCCCACAAAATCGAAACCTCCATTCGCAGTTCAACCACTCAACAATCAACAACAAAATGGCTTCAAAATCACACATTTTTATTTGAATTTTGAAATGAGGAAATGTGCTTAACAAGAAATCAACTTCATTGTTCAAATTTAATCCTAAAAATTTTCAAAGTCTCCCCACTAGAGCTTTGATCCACCGGAGTCGGGAGCTTGGGGACATGACGAAGGCGAGTTATTACCAACGGGTCCTCCCTTCTCCCCCGGCGATCAATTTCGCCTCCGATGAAGGCTAGGTAACGTGAACTTTTCATTCCGCATATTCTTTTGAATGTGATGGTTTAGTTTCTGCTAGAATTCTATTTTTTTTTTTTTTTTTCTCTCTTCTTCTTTTTTCCTTTCTTCGAAGACCCCCCTTCCTCTCTTTTTTTTTTTTTTTCTTTTGTATTCTTTTTGTTCGACGAAGAGAAGCCCCCCACAAAATCGAAACCTCCATTCGCAGTTCAACCACTCAACAATCAACAACAAAATGGCTTCAAAATCACACATTTGAATTTTGAATTTTGAAATGAGGAAATGTGCTTAACAAGAAATCAACTTCATTGTTCAAATTTAATCCTAAAAATTTTCAAAGTCTCCCCACTGAGCTTTGATTTTTTTGAAGGCTAGGTAACGTGAACTTTTCATTCCGCATATTCTTTCTTTTGAATGTGATGGTTTAGTTTCTGCTAGAATTCTATTTTTTTTTTTTTTCTCTCTTCTTCTTTTTTCCTTTCTCTCGAAGACCCCCGAAGGGCTTCCTCTTTTTTTTTTTCTTCTTTTTGTATTCTTTTTGTTCTTTTTGTTCCATGAAGAGAAGCCCCCACAAAATCGAAACCTCCATTCGCAGTTCAACCACTCAACAATCAACAACAAAATGGCTTCAAAATCACACATTTGAATTTTGAATTTTGAAATGAGGAAATGTGCTTAACAAGAAATCAACTTCATTGTTCAAATTTAATCCTAAAAATTTTCAAAGTCTCCCCACTGAGCTTTGATCCACCGGAGTCAGGAGCTTGGGGACATGACGAAGGCGAGTTATTACCAACGGGTCCTCCCTTCTCCCCGGCGATCAATTTCGCCTCCGATGAAGGCTAGGTAACGTGAACTTTTCATTCCGCATATTCTTTTGAATGTGATGGTTTAGTTTCTGCTAGAATTCTATTTTTTTTTTTTTTTTTTTTTTTCTCTCTTCTTTTTTTTTCCTTTCTCTCGAAGACCCCCGAAGGGCTTCCTCTTTTTTTTTTTTTTTTTTTTTTTTTTTTTTGTATTCTTTTTGTTCGTATTCTTTTTGTTCCATGAAGAGAAGCCCCCACAAAATCGAAACCTCCATTCGCAGTTCAACCACTCAACAATCAACAACAAAATGGCTTCAAAATCACACATTTTTATTTTGAATTTTGAAATGAGGAAATGTGCTTAACAAGAAATCAACTTCATTGTTCAAATTTAATCCTAAAAATTTTCAAAGTCTCCCCACTGAGCTTTGATCCACCGGAGTCGGGAGCTTGGGGACATGACGAAGGCGAGTTATTACCAACGGGTCCTCCCTTCTCCCCGGCGATCAATTTCGCCTCCGATGAAGGCTAGGTAACGTGAACATTTCATTCCGCATATTCTTTTGAATGTGATGGTTTAGTTTCTGCTAGAATTCTATTTTTTTTTTCTTTTCTCTCTTCTTCTTTTTTCCTTTCTCTCGAAGACCCCCCGAAGGGCTTCCTCTCTTTTTTTTTTTTTTTTTTCTCTTTTGTATTCTTTTTGTTCGACGAAGAGAAGCCCCCCACAAAATCGAAACCTCTATTCGCAATTCAACCACTCAACAATCAACAACAAAATGGCTTCAAAATCACACATTTGAATTTTGAATTTTGAAATGAGGAAATGTGCTTAACAAGAAATCAACTTCATTGTTCAAATTTAATCCTAAAAATTTTCAAAGTCTCCCCACTGAGCTTTGATCCACCGGAGTCAGGAGCTTGGGGACATGACGAAGGCGAGTTATTACCAACGGGTCCTCCCTTCTCCCCGGCGATCAATTTCGCCTCCGATGAAGGCTAGGTAACGTGAACTTTTCATTCCGCATATTCTTTTGAATGTGATGGTTTAGTTTCTGCTAGAATTCTATTTTTTTTTTTTTTCTCTTCTTCTTCTTTTTTCCTTTCTCTCGAAGACCCCCGAAGGGCTTCCTCTCTCTTTTTTTTTTTTTTTTTTTTTTTTCTCTTTTGTATTCTTTTTGTTCGACGAAGAGAAGCCCCCCACAAAATCGAAACCTCCATTCGCAGTTCAACCACTCAACAATCAACAACAACATGGCTTCAAAATCACACATTTGTATTTTGAATTTTGAAATGAGGAGATTTGCTTAACAAGAAATCAACTTCATTGTTCAAATTTAATGCTAAAAATTTTCAAAGTCTCCCCACTGGGCTTTGATCCATCGGAGTCAGGAGCAAAGGGGACATGACAAAGGCGAGTTATTACCAGCGGGTCCTCCCTTCTCCTCCGGCGATCAATTTCGCCTCCGATGAAGGCTAGGTAACGTGAACTTTTTATTCCGCATATTCTTTTGAATGTGATGGTTTAGTTTCTGCTAGAATTCTATTTTTTTTCTTTTTTCTCTCTTCTTGTTTTTTTCCTTTCTCTCCAAGACCCCCCGAAGGGCTTCTTTTTTTTTTTTTTTTTACTCTTTTGTATTCTTTTTGTTCGACGAAGAGAAGCCCCCACAAAATCGAAGCCTCCATTCGCAGTTCAACCACTCAACAATCAACAACAAAATGGCTTCAAAATCACACATTTGTATTTTGAATTTTGAAATGAGGAGATGTGCTTAACAAGAAATCAACTTCATTGTTCAAATTTAATCCTAAAAATTTTCAAAGTCTCCCCCACTAGGCTTTGATCCACCGGAGTCAGGAGCAAAGGGGACATGACGAAAGCGAGTTATTACCAGCGGGTCCTCCCTTCTCCTCCGGCGATCGATTTCGCCTCCGATGAAGACCAAGTAACGTGAACTATTCATTCCACATATTCTTTTGAATGTGATGGTTTAGTTTCTGCTAGAATTCTATTTTTTTTTCTTTTTTCCTTTCTCTCGAAGACCCCCCGAAGGGCTTCCTCTCTTTTTTTTTTTTTTCTCTTTTGTATTCTTTTTGTTCGACGAAGAGAAGCCCCCCACAAAATCGAAACCTCCATTCGCAGTTCAACCACTCAACAATCAACAACAAAATGGCTTCAAAATCACACATTTGAATTTTCAATTTTGAAATGAGGAAATGTGCTTAACAAGAAATCAACTTCATTGTTCAAATTTAATCCTAAAAATTTTCAAAGTCTCCCCCACTAAGCTTTGATCCACCGGAGTCAGGAGCTTGGGGACATGACGAAGGCGAGTTATTACCAACGGGTCCTCCCTTCTCCCCGGCGATCAATTTCGCCTCCGATGAAGGCTAGGTAACGTGAACTTTTCATTCCGCATATTCTTTTGAATGTGATGGTTTAGTTTCTGCTAGAATTCTATTTTTTTTTCTTTTTTCTCTCTTCTTCTTTTTTCCTTTCTCTCGAAGACCCCCCCGAAGGGCTTCCTCTTTTTTTTTTTTTCTCTTTTGTATTCTTTTTGTTCGACGAAGAGAAGCCCCCCACAAAATCGAAACCTCCATTCGCAGTTCAACCACTCAACAATCAACAACAAAATGGCTTCAAAATCACACATTTGAATTTTGAATTTTGAAATGAGGAAATGTGCTTAACAAGAAATCAACTTCATTGTTCAAATTTAATCCTAAAAATTTTCAAAGTCTCCCCACGAGCTTTGATCCACCGGAGTCAGGAGCTTGGGGACATGACGAAGGCGAGTTATTACCAACGGGTCCTCCCTTCTCTCCCCGGCGATCAATTTCGCCTCCGATGAAGGCTAGGTAACGTGAACTTTTCATTCCGCATATTCTTTTGAATGTGATGGTTTAGTTTCTGCTAGAATTCTATGTGCTTTTTCATTTTTTTTCTTTTTCTCTCTTCTTCTTTTTTTCCTTTCTCTCGAACACCCCCCGCAGGGCTTCCTCTCTTTTTTTTTTTTTTTCTCTTTTGTATTCTTTTTGTTCGACGAAGAGAAGCCCCCCACAAAATCGAAACCTCCATTCGCAGTTCAACCACTCAACAATCAACAACAAAATGGCTTCAAAATCACACATTTTATTTTGAATTTTGAAATGAGGAAATGTGCTTAACAAGAAATCAACTTCATTGTTCAAATTTAATCCTAAAAATTTTCAAAGTCTCCCCACTGAGCTTTGATCCACCGGAGTCGGGAGCTTGGGGACATGACGAAGGCGAGTTATTACCAACGGGTCCTCCCTTCTCCCCGGCGATCAATTTCGCCTCCGATGAAGGCTAGGTAACGTGAACTTTTCATTCCGCATATTCTTTTGAATGTGATGGTTTAGTTTCTGCTAGAATTCTATTTTTTTTTTTTTTTTTTTCTTTTTTCTCTCTTCTTCTTTTTTCCTTTCTCTCGAAGACCCCCCGAAGGGCTTCCTCTCTTTTTTTTTTTTTCTCTTTTGTATTCTTTTTGTTCGACGAAGAGAAGCCCCCCACAAAATCGAAACCTCCATTCGCAGTTCAACCACTCAACAATCAACAACAAAATGGCTTCAAAATCACACATTTTTATTTGAATTTTGAAATGAGAAGATGTGCTTAACAAGAAATCAACTTCATTGTTCAAATTTAATCCTAAAAATTTTCAAAGTCTCCCCCACTGAGCTTTGATCCACCGGAGTCAGGAGCTTGGGGACATGACGAAGGCGAGTTATTACCAACTGGTCCTCCCTTCTCCCCGGCGATCAATTTCGCCTCCGATGAAGGCTAGGTAACGTGAACTTTTCATTCCGCATATTCTTTTGAATGTGATGGTTTAGTTTCTGCTAGAATTCTATTTTTTTTTTTTTTTTTTTTTCTTCTTCTTCTTTTTTCCTTTCTCTCGAAGACCCCCGAAGGGCTTTCTCTTTTTTTTTTTCTCTTTTGTATTCTTTTTGTTCACGAAGAGAAGCCCCCACAAAATCGAAACCTCCATTCGCAGTTCAACCACTCAACAATCAACAACAAAATGGCTTCAAAATCACACATTTGAATTTTCAATTTTGAAATGAGGAAATGTGCTTAACAAGAAATCAACTTCATTGTTCAAATTTAATCCTAAAAATTTTCAAAGTCTCCCCCACTGAGCTTTGATCCACCGGAGTCAGGAGCTTGGGGACATGACGAAGGCGAGTTATTACCAACGGGTCCTCCCTTCTCCCCGGCGATCAATTTCGCCTCCGATGAAGGCTAGGTAACGTGAACTTTTCATTCCGCATATTCTTTTGAATGTGATGGTTTAGTTTCTGCTAGAATTCTATTTTTTTTTTTTTTTTTCTCTCTTCTTCTTTTTTCCTTTCTCTCGAAGACCCCCCCGAAGGGCTTCCTCTTTTTTTTTTTTTTTTTTCTTTTGTATTCTTTTTGTTCGACGAAGAGAAGCCCCCCACAAAATCGAAACCTCCATTCGCAGTTCAACCACTCAACAATCAACAACAAAATGGCTTCAAAATCACACATTTGAATTTTGAATTTTGAAATGAGGAAATGTGCTTAACAAGAAATCAACTTCATTGTTCAAATTTAATCCTAAAAATTTTCAAAGTCTCCCCACTGAGCTTTGATCCACCGGAGTCAGGAGCTTGGGGACATGACGAAGGCGAGTTATTACCAACGGGTCCTCCCTTCTCCCCCGGCGATCAATTTCGCCTCCGATGAAGGCTAGGTAACGTGAACTTTTCATTCCGCATATTCTTTTGAATGTGATGGTTTAGTTTCTGCTAGAATTCTATTTTTTTTTTTTTTTTTTTTTCTCTCTTCTTCTTTTTTCCTTTCTCTCGAAGACCCCCGAAGGGCTTCCTCTTATTTTTTTTTTTTTTTCTCTTTTGTATTCTTTTTGTTCGATGAAGAGAAGCCCCCACAAAATCGAAACCTCCATTCGCAGTTCAACCACTCAACAATCAACAACAAAATGGCTTCAAAATCACACATTTGAATTTTCAATTTTGAAATGAGGAAATGTGCTTAACAAGAAATCAACTTCATTGTTCAAATTTAATCCTAAAAATTTTCAAAGTCTCCCCCACTGAGCTTTGATCCACCGGAGTCAGGAGCTTGGGGGACATGACGAAGGCGAGTTATTACCAACGGGTCCTCCCTTCTCCCCCGGCGATCAATTTCGCCTCCGATGAAGGCTAGGTAACGTGAACTTTTCATTCCGCATATTCTTTTGAATGTGATGGTTTAGTTTCTGCTAGAATTCTATTTTTTTTGAAACGGGTTGATTCCTTGTCCCGATCTTGCCGGTTCCAGATTATGGACCTAGAACTAGCCCATTTTGGAATCGAACAACCCTAATCCTTTAGTCATTAGCATTTTTTGTGTCATTTTCTATTTTATATCCAGTTCTTTTATTACACTGAAAATAAAAAAAGGTGTGAGTCACTGCAGACATTAAAAAATTAGCAATTATAGCCAAAACGCTAAAATATATATTTGATATGGTATAGTTTTAAGTATGATGACCACATATGTTAATGTTGAGAAAAATCTAATTATGCAAGACCATGGTTTGAAAAAAGTAGAACTTGATGTTGATGGGATGAATTTCTTATGTCTTTAATCTAAGGGGAATATATTCCGAACAATAAAAAATCTATCGAGAATATGTAATCAAGTAGATTCTAGATTCTTTCTCTAAGATAGACAAATGAAAGATCATGACTAAATCTTTATTAACTCTTAATAATATAGTAGGAAGCATTTCCACGTAAAGTCTCTTTTTTGACAAGTAAAAGATAGGCAAAAATATATGATAATGCCCAAAAGTCCGACTTGCCAACCTCAACCCCACCAGAATGCTCGATGACCAAAGAGTTTTCTAACACCAGATACGGCACAACTAAGTAACGCAACACGAGTTGTTCAGATATTTGCTCAATACATGAATCGAATTTGTAATTTCGTGAAAGACAATTGATTTGTCTAGAGAATCTTATAAAGACTGGACCACATTGGACATCTAGTTTGAACTTCAGAAAGAACGACTTTGTTATATATAGTTGTATGTTAAAATGAGTTAACACAAACACATATATCGACAAAGTGCATAAAAACCCTCTTTTAACAAAGTATTTCTATAAAAAAAAATTTCCTTTAGCCTAATTAGATGTAAAATTATATTCCAAATCCAAACGAGCGTTCTCGTGAAAGGATTTACAAGTCATTATCATGTCTATCAACTCTTATTTTGCTTCCTTGAAAATGTGAGAAACAAGGAATTGCAATTTGCAAACAAGTATTCAAAAAATTCTTTTAAAGAAAATTATAATTAATAGACAAGATCAATTACATATCGAATAAAAAGGAGACCTATATTATACTCTACTTAACAGACCATAGAAAACACATTCTTTTATAGTGAAAAATTACGATTGATTATGTTTATCATATGAGGATAATATATATTTTTCTTGAGAACTCGAATTTTCCAAAACCCTAGATAGAGGGAGAGAGAGAGAGAGAGAGAGAGAGAGAGATGGAATCTTCCTAGTCAAATGACTTAAGAAAAAGCCAAACATGGAATTCTAAAGATGGAAAACAATTTTGAGCACGACATAAATAATATCATATAATAGTATAATATCAATAAGATCAGAAGAAATTGTGAACATATGAGAAATAAACAGAAATTTTGAAAATTAATTCTTAGATATATGCAATCATGCCGAAAGCTAAATGAAGGTATGAAGATGGACTTGTGGCTCTATTTAGGATAACTATCGTTTGAACACTCCTTGTGTTTCATTTTTCCAATGTTGTAAGAGGCCTTTGACACTACATTGACATTTTGGTCGTGTAACCGACGTAAGTGCACTCTCAACGATCCGTACTCGCGCGATGTCAACTATGTCGTCACGGACGTGGTTACCAGGATGTTGAGCTCAAGCTTTCATTACCTTAGCAAGAGCTAGAGTCATTCCTTGTTCTCCAAGCCTTGGGGATAAGTACACTATCAGTGCCAAAACTTGTGTACAGTGCTCACTTTGGTGCCAAAAGTCTTCGTCGGATCACTTAAATGCCAAATCAGAGGAAAAATGATCACTTTGGTGCCACCGGCGAAAGATTCCAGCCAAAATGATTACGTGACTTTTAAAAAAAAAAAAATTGACAAGCCTTTAAACAACGTCGTTTTCGGTCCTCCTTAAGAAAACAACGTTGTTTTGCTGTCCTACATGAATGGCCTCACGGAAATGACGCCATTTAGCTCACATGGGGATTGAAATTAGGGTTTTCGCCGCTCGGCCACCGTCGCTCGGCCACCATCGCTCGGCCACCGTCGTAGTTGCTCGACCAGGTGAGCAAGGAGAGACTGAGATTGTTGCTCGAGCAATAAGTGACAGGAAAAATCGGAGGCGAGGGCGGAGGAGGAGGAGTAAGAAGATGGGTCGAAGGTGCCGCTGGTGCGCTGCTGCTGCTGGTGTGTTGCTGGTGTTGCTGCTGGTGCGTTGCCAATGCTGCTGTTGGTGTCGTGCTGGTGCCATTACTGGTGTGGGTCTTCGAGGAAGAAGAAGACGAAGACAAGCCTTCCCTCTCTCTCAATTTGGGGATTAGGGTTTCTAAGTTGCGGGGAAAATGCCAAACGGCGTCATTTTGGTGTTTGGATGCTGACTCACCTCTCCAACAAGCCACGTCGGCTTCAAAAATTAATAAAAAAAGGCCACGTCGGATTTTTGGCCAATTTCGTCGGCGTTGGCACTGAAATGATCGTTTTTCAAAATTTTTGGCACTTAAGTGATCTGACGGAAACTTTTGGCACCATAGTGAGCACCGTACACAACTTTTGGCACTGATAGTGTACTTATCCCCCAAGCCTTGCTTTGGCCTTGGAGCTTGCATCGGAACGATCTCACGGGACGTGCATGAACTTTGCGAGTTACCAATTGCATGGTGCTCATATGCAACTACAGGATTGTAACATTAGGTATGAAAATTACCTATTCGCGGACTCTCTACAACCCAACGCTCGCCATTGCTCGTGGTCTCTCTCCGCCAAACTGGATTGTGATGGCAACCATTACTCAGGGACTGCGTTCATTGCCCGATTTCTTTCTCGAAACATTCGTCAAAACATCAGTACACCTTAGGACCCCACCAATTACTCTTTGGCTCGATACCACTTGTTGAGATATACAGCAATAGCTCAACACTTATATGAGGAGATGCCAAGAAAGAGTTTAGTCAGAACCATTGACATATCTGATTGGATATATCTTTAAGGAAACTTTTAAGCAAATGTCTTGTGAGCTAATCATGATGCACTGGCTGTTTCACGCTACATGCACAAGCTCTCCAATAAGGGCGCGTTTGTTTACTTTTGTTTTTGTTCTCTGGAACAAAAATTTTTGTTCTTTTGTTCTTTTGTTTCGGGGAACAAAAAAAGAACAAAAACACGTTTGTTTACACTTTTGTTCCCGGGAACAAAAACATTATTTTTTTATTCTCGGAAACAAATTTGGAACAGAAACAAGAAACAAGAAAAAATTGTTTCTTATTCCCGGGAACACTTCCGAGAAACAATTTTTCTCTCTCCTATTTTTTTCCTTATATTTCTTTTTTTCTTCTTTTTTCTTTGGCCAGTGACCTCGCTAGAGCGTCGTCGGCCCCCAGCGAGGCCAAGTGTCGCCGACCCCCAGCAAGGCTCGGCCTTGCCTTGGCCGGGCCAGCTTGAGCTCGCCCAAATCCAGCAAGGCCGAGCCTCGCCAGCCACCGGCGAGGCTCGCCAAGGCGAGGTCGCCGGCCATGGCCGAAGCCAACGATCGACCAAAAGGAAGAAAAAAAGAAAATAAAAATAAAAATAAAAATATTAAAAAATTAAAAGAAACAAAAAGACTATACAAGTTTACCATATGTGCTTCTGTTCTTTTTCTATTTCAGAATAGAAATTTTATGCAATTACCAAACGTGTTCTTCTGTTCAAAAATTGTTCCCCGGAACAAAAATAGTTTTTTCTATTTATGTTCCCTAGAACAATTTTTTAACAGAAACGTTACCAAACGCGCCCTAAGAGACTTTCTAACACATTTTCATGTGTGCACCTCAACATTTATATTGGTGATCCTACACAAATTCTTATGGTGAAACTTTGGTATTACAAAAAGATATTTTCATGAGGGTGGTAAGACGAGAAGGGTCATCTGATCAATAATAGATGAGATGAATTCATTGGAAGTTCAAAAATTTGTCATGAAAGTGTAATTAAGTCATTCAACTTTCAATAAGTGCAATTAAGTCCTAAGACTTGTCGCGAAAGTGCAATTGAGTTCTAAAACTTTCGAAAAGTGTGATCAGGTCTTAAAATTTGTCAAATTGATCTAATGAAATCCTTGTTTTGATTATATTTTTCAAAAGTTTTAGGATTTGATTGTACTTTCGTGACAAGTTTTAGGACTTTATAATACTTTTTAAAAGTTTTAGGACCGACATATGTTAGGACTTTAGTGCACCTATCCCATGATAGAACGACTACGTGTTTTGCAAATTTGTCACTTTCAAGCTTCAATTCTTATTGGGGAGTCTTGAGGGAAACAGATAGGGAAAAGGCAACGATATTCTTGGACAACGGCTCACCTGTTCTTGATGAAGACAAAATGCAAAACGGTTTAGAAATCCTCCTAGAAACAGAAATCTTAATATTATTCTTTCGTTTGATTCTCCTGACGTATGTGAGAGTAAAACATGATGTATACTTCATTGAAAGAGAATCTAAGACATTAAGGGCGCGTTGGGTAACACTTTTGTTCCTGAGAATAATTTATTATCAGAAATGATTCTTATCATTTTAAGCCATTTGGTAACTATCCAAAATTTCAATTCCCGGAATAAAATTGCGTTTGGTATCATGTTTAGAATTTCTATTCCAAATCATCTTCTTCTTCTCCTTCTACTTCTTCTTCTCCTTCTTCTTCTGCTTCTCCTTCTCCTTCTTCTTCTCCTTCTCCTTCTCCTTCTTCTCTTCTTCTTCTGCTTCTTCTCCTTCTTCATCTTCTTCTTCTTCTCCTTCTGCTTCTTCTTCTCCTTCTTCTGCTTCTTCTTCTCCTTCTTCTGCTTCTTCTCCTTTGTTGACACCTAAATTTTACCCAATCATTTAGTAATTAGTTGCATAAAAAATATAATAAAAAAAAAGAAAAGAAAAAGTAAAATTGCATTTCATGAAGTCGCATTTTTTCGCATCGGTACTAAAAGGGCAACAAGACACGGCGGCTCATGGTCGATAATATTCACAAAAAGACGGTCTCTCTCTTCGTTGGTCTGAACACACATAAGAAAAAAATGAGGAAAGAAGAAGTTCTTGCACGTCCGTTGTCTCTCCCTCATTAATGCATGCGCATGCACGCACAAATTTGGCGGACTTGAGGACTTAAGAGGAACCCTCAGAGAAGCAAAATGAGCCCATGATATATTATATAATATGCTCTCTCTCAAGTGTGGGTTGTCAGGAGAAGCAGCGAGAAATTTGCTGAAGGAGAAAGAGAAAAGTCAAAAATTGCGGAACACCTATGGAATAGGGGGAACAAGTAGCCGCATAAGAAGCTTCAAGCATGAAGAAGAAAGAAGAACCCAACGTCCATTTTTCCCCCCTCATTAATGCATGCACATGCACGCACGAAACAGGGGACGTGAAAATTCTACAATTTGCCTGCAAGAAGATGGAGTAACATTTTTATAATATTATCCTTGCTGAAAAAGCAGATCGGTGGCCACCATATTTGAAAAAAAGAAAGAAACGAGCTTGAACAAACAAAGAAAAATTGCGGCTACCTACTGTTCACCTGTTCACACTACAGTCGATTGTTGCCTATAAATAAGCAAGGATCCTTGGCTAAAAAGGGGCGGAAGGAAAAATTCATTTGAAGGAGAGCTGAACGAAATTTCATGGTGAGGGGCTTCTCTTTCGATTAAAAAAAGGGAGAGGTTTGTGAGAATTATTAAAAAAGAAGAGCCCGTGAGGAGAGACACAAATTGAGAGAAAGGAGGAGATTAAAATAAAGAGGTGAATAGTGAGTTTGTCAGAGAAAAACCAAAAAGAATGTGAAATCAGGAGAAAATATTGGGTGAGTTTAACCCTCCACGTAGACTAAATGTACCACCATACAAAAGTCGACACGTGGTCAATTTGGGCCCACTTGTCAGCGCTCACTTCCCCGTTAACGCTCCGTTTCTCTCCCCTTTACTCTCTCTCCTCCCCGCCGTTTCTGCCCATACCTCTCTTTCCCTCTTCCCTCTTATTTCTCTTTTTTTGAGAAAATTTCCTTAGTCTGACACACGCAAGGGAAAAGACAAGAAAAGCAGGGAGAGAGAGAGAGAGGGGGGTGGGAAAGAAGAAAAGAAAGCGAGGGAGGAAGTCTTCTTCGACCGAGTATCCCCACTCCCGACGTCGCTGCTTGCCACTGCCTCAACAAGCCGCTCCTGACGCCGTTGTTTTTCCCGGCACGCCGCCGCCGCCGCTGCCCCGAGCACCGCGGCACCCTTGCTCGCCATTGCGGACGTGACCCGACAAAGCTCAACGTAGTCTCCATCCGGCGGCGCGCCGTCCCTCCTTGACCTGAAGCGGCCATGAGCCGACTCGAGCTCGAGCCATGGCGACGCAAGAAAAAGAAAAGAGAAGTGGAGAGAGAAGAGGGGAGAAAGAGAAGACGATGGGCCCTCGAAACGGAATCGAATCTTCTTTCTTCAGCCCAAAGCTCTGCGCCTCCGCATACGCGCGTGCGATAACGGTTGCCGACTGGTGGCCATTGGCCGGGTCCGCATCTTTGCCCCTGGAAAAATGGTGAGTCGGAGGAGGAAATCGTCGCGACGATCGGACTCGGAGACGGACACGGAGTCGGAATCGCCGTCACCGTCGCCGTCGCCGTTGGACTCCGATGCCTTGGAGGAATCCTCCCAGCGGCGGCGGCACCGGTGATGGAAGGAGCGGAGTGGTTCTAGGAGGGAGAAGCATAGGAGGAGAGAGAGGAGCGGCGGCGGTAGCAGCAGTAGCGGTAGGAAGAAAGAGAAAGGACGCGTGGATAGAGAGAAGGAGCGGAGGAGGTCGAGGAAGGATGAGAAGAGGAGCGGCAGGAGGAGCGCTCGCGATGGATCTTCCGGTGGTTCCGATTCGGTGACGGAGAGAGTTTGCGTTGATCCAGAATCGGTTCTGAAGCGGCCATGAGCCGACTCGAGCTCGAGCCATGGTAGACGCAAGAAAAAGAAAAGAGAAGTGGAGAGAGAGAGAAGGAGAAACGGAGAGGAGAAGAGAGAGGAAGAGGGAGAGAGACGGAGTGTTAACGGGGAAGTGGGCGCTGATAGGTGGGCCCAAATTGGCCACGTGTCGACTTTTGTATGGTGGTACATTTGGCCTACGTGGAGGGTAAAACCCACCTAATATTTTCTCTGAAATCAGAGAGTGCAACAGAGAGAGAGAGAATGTGAAAAAAAAAAAAAAAAAAAAAGATGGGTTGTCTTCTTCAAGTGGGGGCTTCGTGCCTCCGCACGGCTCCTGGCCGCCCCTCCTTCCGGGAAGCTCTGAACGCCGTCGCCGTCTCCGCGCCTCTGCCCGCCCGTGACCGCGCCTCAGCTTTGCTCGTCGCCGCACCACCACAGCACCTTCACCCGTCTCCTGCAGTTCGAGGCTCCGAGCGCCGTCTCCGCGTCTGCACCTCCGCCCAACGCCGTGAGTACCAGCCACCACGCCAACAGCTCGCGCCTGCACCTCCGCCCGTCTCCGCGCCACCGACCCCGACACTAGTCCGCGAGCCCATCCGCCCTGCACCGCTGCTGCAGATCACGACGCCAAGATCGGCCGCTCCTGCTCACTCGACGCCCTGACACCCGCAGCCCACGAGATCCCGGCGTTGCCACTCCGCCTCTCCCTACTCCGCCCGAGCCCGAGTCGACGCTGAGTTGCCCCTGCCGAACCGCTCCATCCTCCACTCCGCGCCCGTCTCTCTCGCTCGACCCCATAGCAAAGCCGCTTCTGCCGCGACGACCCGCCACCGGACGCCAAAGCTCCGCCCCGCACCTGCCCGTGCCTCCGCGCTGCTGCTCCTGGCCGCCTCTCCGTCCGCCACCGCCGGCCCTGCTTTGCCGGTGACCCGCGCCGCAGATCCATCATCTCCGGTGATCGACCGCGACGCCCCCGACGATCGAGACCTGCTGCCTTAAGAGACCCACACGAGCACAAGCGTGCTTGGGAAAGAAAAAAGAAAAACGAAAAAAAAGAGAAAAGCAAAAAAAAAAAGGAAAAAACCATTTAGGTAGTTCTTTTTCTTTTATTTACTTATCTTTTTATTTCTTGTTACTTTTTCTATTTTACTTTATCTGTTCTTTTAGTATAATTACTCCTTAGTGTAAAGATGAAATTGCATGATATGAAATTGCCTTGAAACTAGTGATTGCCAGTCCGATTTTCGCGCCTGAAATCCGACTCGCAATTACTTAAAGAATTGCCAATCCGATCTCCCGCCCGAGATCCGATTTGTGATTTATGTGAAATTGGCCAACCCGATCTCACGCGCGAGATACGGTTCGTCAATTTGGGGTATTAATATTGCTTGATTTGTTGTAGTGTTATTTAAATTAATTTTCTTTAAAAAAATAAAAAAAAAAGTGCAGTTTTAGAGTTTGCATGCTCGGGATAGAAATGTCATTCTCAAATTTTTTAATAATAAAAAGGTCAAAAAAGAATGAATCAATTGATTTAGGTTGTTAGTTTTTTTAGAAAAACTTGAAATTACATGTTTAATTATTAGGAATTGTTAATTTCGAAATTAAAAAAAAAAGCGAGGAAATAAAAAGATAGGATTATGTTTGTTTTTATTGTCTTGCATATTTAAGAACAGTGATTTTATTTTAAATCATGAAAAAGGAATAAAAAAATCTCATCTAGGATGTTAGTTTTATTATTATTTGGGATTGCATGTTAAATTTTTATTTTGAAATTAATAAAAAAAAAAAAAAAACCATCATGCATAATTCATGTAGAATTAAGGCATTCTTTGCATGTCATTGCATTTTAGAGTAAGATTGCACGTAATTTAATTCTAGATAATAGTTTTTAAGTAGATTGCATTTTAGTTAGGGATTTCTAATTTAGGATAGCATTCTAGTTTAAATTAGGATTTGACATAACTTCATTCCTAATTCAAATTAGATGACATTTTAATTTAAGTAGATAATTTCTACTTTTTTTATAATTTCGAATTTAAGAGGAAATACAAAAAAAAAATGCCTTAGGATAAATTACTTCCCTTTTTGGATAAATTGCATTTTCTTGGAAAGAGAAAAAAAATATAAAAAAATGTAATGAACATGTCATTTAGGATTAGATTAATTGAAATGCACGTCATTTAGTTTTGTAGGCTCATTTAATTGGAAACTACCTGTCATCAGAATTAGGTCATTTTGTTAGTTTAGATTGCACATTTAATTATGGAACAATCATAATTTCGAATTTCATGGAAAATACATAAAAAATTGTCTTTGAATAAATTAATTTCATTATTTAGAATAGATTGCATGCTTATTAAGAAAACACAAAAACATCTCATTTGCATCATGTAGCTTAGGCCATGTTATTATGTCATATCATATCATAGTAGATTACTAGCCTGCATTGCATATAGATTAAGTTCCCATTAAATAAAGTGAAAACAAAAAAAGAAATTGCATGTTAATTAGAAATCATATCTAGGGTTGATAATGTGAATTTTGATCTAACAACGCAGATGCTTTCGTCACTTTAAGGTAAGTTTTTGCAATTTATTTACTGTTTTATCCGGGTGCTAAATTGGTGGTTTGTGAACCTGCATGATCACCTCACATGTTAGGGAGATAAATTAAAATCAATTCAAATTGCTTGCCAAACATTTTTCTTGAAAATAAAAGAATGGTACCGAAAGGGCATTAGAGAAATCTAGTGTAACCAAGTCCCCGTACCCATAGTCTCTGGTTCGTAGGAGTAAAGTAAATCTCCCACTACTTTACTTGGGTTTCTAATCGACCCACCAAAAATAGATTAGTGGCAACTCCATGATAAAAATCATTTGCATGTTAAGAACTTAAACCCTAAGTCGCGAATTGGTATGGGCTTGGGAGAGCTCGAGTTAAGTCTAGGCTTAGCAATCCATTAGCCGAACCCTTAGGTGGTCCAACCCGCTTTGGGAAGGTCGCGACATCCTTCTCCTTCTCCTCCTTCTTCTCCTCCTCCTTCTCCTTCTTCTCCTCCTTCTCCTCTTGCTTCTTCTTCTTCTTCTTCTCCTTCTTCTTCTCTTCTCTTCTTCTCTCTCTTCTCCTTCTCCTCCTCTTCTTCTCCTTCTTCTCCTTCTTCTTCTTCTTCTGCCTCTTCTGCCTCTTCTGCCTCTTCTTCTTCTTCTTCTTCTTCTTCTCCTTCTTCTGCTTCTTCTCCTTCTCCTTCTCCTCCTTCTTCTTTCTCTGCTTCTTCTTCTCCTTCTCCTTCTTCTCCTTCTCCTCCTCCTCCTCCTCCTCCTCCTCCTCCTCCTTCTTCTTCTTCTTCTTCTGCTTCTTCTTCTTCTTCTTCTTTTGCTTCTTCTTCTCCTTCCTCCTACTTCTCCTTCTTCTCCTTCTCCTCCTCCTCCTCCTCCTCCTCCTCCTCCTCCTTCTTCTTCTTCTCCTTCTTCTTCTTCTTCTTCTCCTTCTCATTCTTCTCCTTCTCCTCCTCCTCCTCCTCCTCCTCCTCCTGCTCCTTCTTCTCCTTCTTCTCCTTCTTCTTCTTCTTCTTCTTCTTGCCTCGCGGTTAGGTGAGCCTCGCCGGTGGCTAGGCTTGTCTCTAGCGAGCTCGCCGAACCGATGGTCAGTGAGTGGCGACGGTGGGTTCTTCTTCTTCTTCTTCTTCTTGCCTCACGGTTAGGTGAGCCTCGCCGGTGGCTAGGCTTGTCTCTAGCGAGCTCGCCGAACCGATGGTTAGTGAGTGGCGACGGTGGGTGGCAAACGGAGGACAGCGGACGGCGACGGCGGCAAATGAAGAAGAAGGAAGAAGAACAAGAAAAAAGAAAAGAAAAGAGAGAAAATAGTTGCTTGATTCTAGAATTTTTCCCAGAAACAAAGAATCAACTTTTTTTTACTTCTCGATTCTATTCCAAATCTACTTCCGAGAACAAAAAAATAGAAATTTATTCCCAATAACAAAAATTTTACCAAATGCATTTCTATTCCAAATCTACTCCCGAGAACAAAATAATATAAATAAGCACTGTTTGACAAGTTGCCAAACAAGCCCTAAGTGAGATGTCAGACCAGATTAGCCATTACACAACACCCATGCAAACAAGTTTATTTGATTCCCCACCATAATGAGAACAAGAAAATTGAAACTAGAGATGGAAATAATAAAAAATCCATTACTCACGTTAAAATATCCTTTTGGTTTTCCTTTTAATAATCTTCGAAGTGCAATTCACATTGTCATCCACAAGTAGTCTATAGTTATTATAAGATACCGAGGATATTTAAGGAAGAAAAGGGGGAACCGATTATGTGAATTGTAGCAGCCCCTCTTTCCTTTACATATTAGTTTAGATTATGCACGTAATTTACAAACCAAAATTATCTTTTTTTATTATAAAATAACATATAAATCTATACATTCTCAGGTGGAAAAAATATTTGTCATTATTGTGATTGCCTGAATTTCTACCACCACCAAAGGTCAAATAAAATTTTAATAAATCACTAAGGAGTGGCTCGAGTGATTTTTAAGCGCTTGGTTCGGATATAATTAGAGAATCTCCCATTCAAAATTAATAATTGAGGCTACACCCATTTCTCTATGAGCGTTGCTTTATGCGATACGCGTAGATAAGGTGATTTGTGCATGCATGTAGGGTTTAATGGAGTTAAAAGTTTCAGATGTCCCTCATCATGATAATAAGAGTTTTGCTAATATGACATCTTTGACTTGTGAGCCAGAAATTCTTGAATGAATGAGCTTCATAATAATTTATAATTATTTTTAATAGTAGATTATAGATTGTCATATAATCAATTTCCTTATAACAACAGAGAAATAGGTTAAAAAAATTAGTTGAATGTCAAACTTGCCATATGCTAAGTTAGGTGGTGGGATCTCCCGGCAGAGAAGAACTGAAGTATAAGCCAAACGAAAGATCACGAAACCGGCGGCAAAGGAGAAGAAGAGCAAGCTCATATAAGCTTGGTCCAAGCAAAGAGAGCTGTCCCTTCATAGTTTTAAAAATTAGTGATAAGTACAAAGAAAACTTAATGATCCAGTAATCGATACAAAAGAAGTGGAGAGACATCGGATGCGACGGAAAGCCCTAATACCGACTTAAATAGATTACCCAATGATTCCGGGGCTTTTAAACGAAACGCAAATCGATGCACAAGACGAATCGAAGATGGATATATGCAAGGCTAATATTGGGAGGAGCCTGGTTTGGATTCTTACAATCTTTCACGTTTTCTACATTGTTAGGGCAAATCCTGACACTACGGTGCAATACATATATTGCAGTCCTGATAAGTACTCTCTCGACGATCCTTATTCGCAAGCCGTCAACTATGTGATTGTGGATTTGGTCGCCAAGACATCGAGCTTGGGTTTTAAGTATCTCAATGAGAGCCCCCGGAACATCATCAAGCCTTGCTACGGCCTTGGGGCCTGCAGCGGGACGATCTCACCCGCGGACTGCGACGCCTGCATGAACTTCATGAGGTACCAGCTGCAGAATTCGTGCGTGTACACCATGGGAGGGCAGGTTCAACTTAATGATTGTAGGATGAGGTACGAGAATTACCCGTTTGAGGAAGTGTAAGTTGTCGTCGATCGACTGTCCAGAGAATTGAGCGCTCTGTAAGCAGTGCTCGTATTCAATTTGAGACCAAGTGTCGAATAAAAAAAACGATGCTTTTGCTTGTTCAATAAATGGCTAAGTGTGTTCCTTTTCCCTGTCCATATTAGTTAATTGGCTTTGGTTCAAGTCACTGAGCTCTGCTAGACCAAAGCCACTAGACCAAAGTCAGCACAGGAAGCATTTTCTCCTCAGTGAATTGACCTCCCAAATTATGATTTTTTTTTTTTTTTTTTGTCTTCCTGCTCTTTGCATTTACATGAGCTTCCACTGGATGGTTCGTCACTTTCTCAAGAAGGTCATATTTTCCTCCCTCTTCAGTTGAAGGAGATTTTGTGCATGATTGACAAATTAAAATTTATGAAGATCCTTCCCCAATTTATTTTCAGTTAAATTTATACAAGGATGATGTCCATGTTTGTAACCACCGGCTAGAAGAAATTTCCTGCTATCGAAGAAGGATGAGAACACGAAAGCCCTGCAAAGAACGTATTCAGCTTGTCACATTTTGGTTAATTGTATCAATGAAAAATTAGAAGGGTTAGATATCAACATATCAAACAAGAAATGTTTCCGTGGACATTCGAGTATTTAATTCATTGATACTTAATTGCTTGATTAAGAAAATGCCTCTTTGAAGAAGATATGGATACGGTGATTATAAAAATACGTTTAGGCTATGTTAGTTTAATGGAAAATGAATAATTTTAAAAAAAAAAAATCATGAATTTGATCGGTCGTATCGTCTGAAATAATTAGTCAATAAAAAATATTCTCATTATTGATAATAATTTATGTTTAACCATTTTCATAGAGACAGAAAAATATTTTTCATTTATACATTTTGATAAGCGATACAAGTAATTATTTTTAGGAAAATATTTTCCAAACCGTTCATTTTCCGTGAAAAAAATGGAATCTTAGATCAAACCTTAAGGCATTGATCTTTCAAGTGCAAAAATTGGAAAAAAGATTTGCTACTTTCTATAAATCTGCCAAGAATATGGTGCCTATTTCATGGACCTACAGATCTAAAGGCTCTCCCCAACACTTATAAATGTCCGAGACTTTTCACAAAATGCGTCATTTCAAAATAAAAGTATACTCCTTTTATTTCATGAAAATAAAAAATATTTTTCTAAAAATCATCGATTATATCATTTTGAATGACTAACCAATAAAAAAAAATGTTTTTGTTATCAATAATAAATTTATCTAAATATTTTTGTGAACTATGAAAACATTTTTCATTTATTTATTCTTCAAAGGGACATAAGTAATTATTATTAAGAAAATATTTTATAAGGAATTAATTTTTCGTGAAAATAATCAATCTAAGTAAACGTGTCAAGTGGGGTCATTGCCCCTACTATCAATGTCAACTGACTCTGGGAAACAACATGATTTTCTTACCAAATCAACTTTTGATAGTTCGACCATATGGAAGCGCACTGGCTTGTCCCGTTATTGGAATCTTTCCTTTCTTTTCACTAAAAAAATAGGAAAAAAATTAAATATTTTGAGGAAAGTGAAACGAAAATTTAGGAGTGAATGTGTAGTATATGGGGGAGTTTTCCTAAGACCTGTTAAAATAGATTATAGGCTAATTTTTAATTCATATTTAATGAACTGGGTTAAAAATTGTAGAGTTATTATTACGTTTGTTTCGTAGAAAATATTATTTATTGACAAATTATTCCAAACAGTGAAAATGATCATTTTTAGGAGAATGTTTTCAAATAATTTATTTTCCGTAAAATAAACAAAAATTTAGACTTAATCCGCCCACCTCTATGACTCTTTTTCTCCTCTCTTTCGCCTTCACTTGATCTCATGCTTTCACGGTCTCACCTCGATTTAGACACGAGATTTCTTAAATCGAGTTAGATATGTAAGTGTTTTCACAGTATAGATCAAGTTAAATTTTTGTCTTTTCAAAATTTTTAAAATTTTCTTAATTAGCGCGCAATTTCAATTTTTGTTTTCACTTTATTTAATGAAAACAATGCGATGCATGCTAATAATCTAATATGGCAACATGACCTAAACTATATGACATAATAAGATGCAGTCTATACTAAAAAAAAATGAAATCAATTTATTCTAAGGCATTTTTTTTGGTATTTTCCCTGAAATTTGAAATTATAAAAATGTGAAAATTATCTACCTAAATGAAAATATAATCTAATTTGTAATAGGAATGAGCTTAAGCCAAATCCTAATTTAAACAAGAATGTTATCCTAACTTAGAAATCCCTAACTAAAATGCAATCTATCTAAATTTTTTTTATCTAAACTTATAATAAATTAAAAATTATTATCTAGAATTAAATTACGTGCAATTTTACCCAAAAATGCAATGACGTGTAAAGAATGCCCTAATTCTAGGTTTTTTTTTTTTATTTTATAAAATTCGAAATTAAAATTGTCAAATAATTAAACGTGCAATTTAAATTAATGAGAAGAAAATATGACATCCTAAATTAATTTTTTTTGGGTCTTTTTATTTAAGAAATTCAAGATAAATTTCCTTTCCTAAACATGCAAAATAACCCCAAAACAAGTGATATCCTAACATGCATTTAATCTAACTCAAATATATATATATATATATATATATATATATATATATATATATATATATATATATATATATTTTGGGTTTTTACTTTACGGGAGCAATTAAATAAAGGCATCAAGAATAGGACAGCAACAAATCAAGCAACATATCATACATGTCCATTTAATTTTGGAAATAAATTGAGGAGCGTATGCTTCCTTCGTGAATGGGTCTCACCCTTTTGCTTTTTTTTACGGACAAACGACAAAAAGGAAGTTGCAGAACTGGTCGTCCAACCCCTGCAAAATAGAAGCACAAAAACGTCGCTGCTAACTCAGTTAGGCAGCGATCTCTTCGTCACGAGCAAGAGCCGCAAGGACAACAGGCTTCGTCGTCGGGGCTCCAAGAGGAACGTCCTGCTTGTCGCGGGAGTTCGTCGGAGGACTGGAAACTGGACGGGCGAGGAGGAGCGTCGAGTGGCAGCGTTCAATCGGGGAATATTTCACTTCCTTTTTCGGCTCTCGCACACAAAAATCTCCTTTCCTATTTTGAGATCATGTCACACTCAATGTGCAATATTCCCTCATGATATCTCATCCTTAAATTTCCAATCTTCGGTAATATATCACTGGGGAAGACTTCCGGCGAGCGAAAAGCTTCTCCAGAAGACCGCTTCGAGTCCTCCGCCGAAAAAGCCGTCGCCTTTCTCTCTTCTTCGTCACCCACCTCGCCTTCCATCCGGCGGAGTCGAACTGAAGTTTTGCAGAGCGGCAGGAACGAGGGGAAAGCGAAGCGAAGCGAGGGGGACATGCCGACGGCGGGTCTTTACCGGCGGGTCCTCCCTTCTCCTCCGGCGATCGATTTCGCCTCCGACGAAGGCAAGGTAATGTGAATTATTTGACTCGTTTAGTTCCCAACGATGCCGCTGATCAGCTTCGACTATGCCTGAGCTTCGTGTGTCGGCTGCATTGTGTCGGTTTAGTCTGAATTCTAGCCTTGAAGTTTGGAGACGGGAGTCGCTCCGGTCGAGATTATGTCCCGTATGATCGTTTTTTGGTTTTGTGGGTCGCGCGCGCTTTTTGTGAAATGATTGCGTCTTAAAGAGAAGCGTTACCGATTATTTGAAAAAGTTGCTAGGCGAATGAAAAAATTTGAGGACTTCCTGAAATAAGATGGGCTTTTGAAAGGGATATAATGATGACTCGCGGCTTTGAATCATTCTTTTGCTGTTCTCGTGAATAGTAGTCGTTGAATATTCAACTTGGTTTCAACTCGTGTTTTGCCATCAACAGAAGCTCTTCATCGAAGCCATCCAAGCTGGGACAATGGAAGGATTTTATAAGTTGATCTCTTACTTTCAAACGCAATCGGAGCCTGCATATTGTGGATTGGCTAGCCTCTCGATGGTCTTGAATGCCCTTGCCATTGACCCCGGAAGGAAATGGAAAGGTGGGCCTTTTTACAGTTCAATATCTTTTTGAACTCTGTTCGTGTTTGCAAGAGAGTGGCTGAGTGTTTTGCGTATGTGTGTGCATTTGTATAATATAAACACCTTGTAGGATCCAATCTTTCTTTTCCCATTTTTTGAGAAGATCAAACCTTTGGGACTCTTATAGCAAATATTGGCTGAGTGTTTTGCGTATGTGTGTGCATTTGTATAATATAAAATTGTTCTTCGATTTGCAGGTCCTTGGAGATGGTATGATGAGTCTATGTTAGGCTGCCCTAAGGAGCTGAAAAAAATTAAAGCTCAAGGCATATCGTTTGGGAACGCAGTACATTGGGCTCGACGTGCTGGAGCTGAAGTTGAAGCATTTCAGACAAGTCAAACCGATGTTGATTTCTTCCGTCAGTCTGTTAAAAAATGTTGTTCTTCAGATAATTGTCACCTGGTCTCATCCTATCACAGAGCTGGTCTTGAACAGGTAGGAATTTCAGAACAAAAACATTGTGCTGATTTGTATGTTGGGATGGGGGCATTGCATCTCTTAAGAGAATTGGTTGATTATTAATTATTTGCCTTCTAAGGCATAAGGATGGAGCGAAGGCTTAAGAATTAAAAGGGGGATGAAGATGAGGTAGATACAACTAGTTTTGCCCCCATTATTGGTCGTTGATCCTTTGAATGATTAAATTCAGACAATGAAGATCAGTGGGAATGCATCTTCGTAGAGAGCAGAACATTGCTAAGGATGCTTTGTGATTTTGGGCATGTGCAAATTGAAGGTTAGGTGAATGGGATTTAAGCAAACTCTTGCTTAGCTAGGTTGATGTAGGAAGATGGTCTGGAATAGTAAGCTAAATTTGGATCAGGCATAAAACTTGTCCTTGGCAACATTTCAGAGGGGGGCTTCGCTGAGTAGAGACTTTGGAAGTTGCTGGAGTTCATTTGTTTGTTGGAGGCATTATAGCTAGTGTCAAATTTAGAACAGAAAACTTGCGCTCTGGTATGGAATGATTATCTATGTGACTTATGTCAGCATTTACAAGAATTGGTCATCAGAAAAATCTTGTAGGCCACATCTTAAGTCCAAGTCTCTTCTTTGATTAGTTTCTGTTCATATTTCACAGCGGATATCCTGGGTAGTTTTTTTTTTTTTTTTTTTTAAAGTAAAAGCGTACTAATGAGCATCAATGCCTCCCAATTACAGCATAGGAGTTAAATAATAGATAAGAAGTTCAAAAGCGACTCAGTTTCCAAATGCATATTCTGAGCATTGTATTTATTTCACAGGAAATGTACCTTGAATTGCGGTTTAATGAGGGATGTTATCTTGATTGTTTTTTGTCACATCAGCCAATGCTTAGTTTTTAATGAAAAAATGATGCGTAAGTTGATGACAGCATAAAAGACTTTGTTTGCAGACAGGAACTGGCCATTTTTCACCTATTGGTGGTTATCATGCGGGAAGTGACATGGTACTGATATTGGATGTTGCACGTTTCAAGTATCGCCCTCATTGGGTTCCACTTACCCTCCTCTGGGAAGCCATGGATACTGTTAACAAGACAACTGGACAAAGAAGAGGGTATGTGAAATATTTGACATGGTGTAATGTCATTTGTTCAGTGGAGCGGAACTTGTCTCTTCAGAGGGTTATTGCCAATATAACATGGGTTTTGTAGGTATTTGAACATGTCTATGCATTTGCATTTGTTAACCTAAACAGTCTTAGGTTCCAAGATTTCATGCTGCAAAGATACATTGAAAATGTCAATAAATAAGTGGCATAACTGATGCTTTCTCATGGCCTATTAGAAGTTGAGGGACTTTTGCGAGATCCTTGCAATCTAGGTCTAGTGTCGTTTATATGTTCCTCAATAACTTGAAAGAACCAAACTAGTTTTGCTTTTACAAGTTAGAAATGGAATTTAGTTTGAACTGTTCTAGCATGAGTTATATAGACAAGAGTTTATGTAACTGGCTTCATATGCCTAAACCTGCAAATCATATAGACAGTAAATTCCAGAATGTCAAAGACCAAGAATATGTATAATATATACCTCCAGCCTAGTAAGTTTGTCATCTGAAGTCCAATTATTTTATTTTACCCAGGTTCATGCTTATATCCAAGCCAAAGAGGGACGCTGGGCTGCTTTATACCCTGGTATGGACAATGTCATGTTAATCTATAAGCATTGTTAATCAATAAATGCAGTGCAGTAATGTAATATATGCTATAATCGCATAACTTGTATGTATTTTTGTTTCTCCTTTTTCAAAATTGATTTTTTCAGTCTCATTTTTTTGAAAATTTTTAGCTCTGTTTCAGCAGTTACTGTGATATGGATGCCTTCATTACAATACTAAAGAGCTCAATATGTTAATTTAAGATTTATACGTAAAGGAGCCAATCATGGTAAAATTGGTGGCTTTGACATACTATAAGCACCGACTTGTGTGTCGCTGATATGTCATCAGAGTGCTGGTGCTGATATCTGTATTCATCCTGTTTCCGGATCCAATTTTTTTCCTCCCTGCTGCTACAGACTAAATCTTGCTGGGCACAACTTCTTTTAGCAGTAGATAATTTACTTCATTTTTTGTTAAAATTTGTTGATAAGCTTCGGAGTATTACTATTCATAAATCTCGTGATAATAAAATGCTGATCCGGATTTTAGTCAATTTAGTTGATGGTATTTAAATTATCTATAAAATGACACAATCTGAATTTTCTGTTTTTTAAGTTGTGCTTGAGGACTCGATCTTCAGAAAGCAATAAAGAGTAGTCTCTCTTTCAGTCTTTGTGTATTTGTGTACCGTGTGTTCCAACTTGGAGAGACAGCTTATACATATCTAATCTCTGATTGGAGGCTTCAACTTCTAGAAAGTGATTCGACCTTAAAATTGCAGGTTGCCTGTAAAGTCTTGAAAAGTTTGACTTTGACAGCATTAATGGACTTCATAGTCAGTTACGCTAATCCGTGATTATGTATTTTCTTTCCAGTAGTGATCAAATGCACCTGTAACTGCCGATCCTATCACTGACATGATCTCAAATAATTTCCTGGTTCCAGTAAGATTTAGGACTGACAATTATTTTGTGTTATCATGAATGTTAGTTCATGTCAATATCATTTTTATTGTTAAAATAGTACAAAATTTCATCAATGTGATGAAACATTGGGTTTTATAGCAAAGAGTTATAATTTTTCATGTTAAGTTGTGTCAATTAAGATTGATTGCCTTCATATGGTGTTAGGTTTGGGTTTCTATTGGTAACTTCTCTTTATTCACCTTGAGAACAACTCAGGTTCTTGTATGACCCATCACACACATTGTTAGATGACAGTTATTAGGCTCTTGTGGCATGTTGTTCATATTTATTTGTTGCTCCACTGAAAATTATTAGTCCCTGAACTATAGATTGTAAAGATTACTTCAATGTAAGAGTTTCCCCTTCCCTGAACTATATATTGTAAAGATTACTCCAATGTAAAAGTTTCCCTTTTAGTGAAGGTCCTGACTGCAGACGTAGGGAATACTTATCACTGTAGATTCAAGGAGGACAAAAGGTCAGGGGAACAGATCACAAAGTGCTAGTTTAAACGAAGGGAAATATGATCGGCAGTTCTTTAGTTCCCCTTGTGCTATGCACACCCTCATTTGTAATTTAAACAACTGGCGCAAGATATACTGTGCCTTTCTGCTCTCGTTTGCTAATTGGATTTTTTGTTCCATGTCTTTACTGCATTTTACTGGTTTTGTAAGTATAACATCTAATCTTAAAATGTATGCAGAGCTGCAAAACTGAAAGTTGGATCAGTGTTGTGAAGTACTTAGTGGATGACGTTCCTCATCTGTTGAAGTCTGAGGATGTGAAAGATATCAATGGCATTCTCAATATTCTTTTGGCATCACCCCCGTCGGGTTTGGGGAAATTTATCCAATGGGTTGCTGAAGTTAAGAGGGAACAGGATGGTGGTATAGGGATAAGCAAAGAAGAAAAACAAAGACTTGCAATCACGGTATGGTGCAGCATGTCATATCCTTTTGTTGTTTCGTGGGCTTGAAATGGAGTCTTGTTCGTCTAAACAGACACTGACCAAGAGTCTGTTCTTTTTCTTTTGCAGGAAGAGCTGTTAAAGCAAGTTCAGGATACTGGTTTTTTCAAGTACATAGTTAATTTTTTGTCTTCAACTTCATGCTGCGGAAGAGTTCCAGTTTTTGGTGGCAGCGGAAATCTTCATGAAATCGCAGCCAGCATCTGTCACCAGGGGGCAGAAATTTTAAGCAGAAAATCTGGCACCTCAGGCTGCTCTTGTGGTCATGAAACATGCGTTAAATGCATGAAAGCTGATGGTCACAAAACTGGGATGGTGCTAAGTGCAACAATTGTGAAGGGTAAAAACGAGGAAAAAGTCAACATGCTGGTCCCACAATCTCTGATGGAACTCTGTTGTGGTGCCCCTGATCCCAATAACTGTAGTAGCACTCAACCGGTTGGAAGTAATATCTTAACTGCACTTCTGTTGATGTTGCCATCTGAAACCTGGTACGGCATTAAAGATGAGAAGCTTCGGGAGGAAGTACAGAGCCTTGTTTCAATGGATAATCTTCCTGCCATGCTTCAAGAACAGGTATTGACATCTCTTTTCTGAAATGTTAACCATAACATCATTGCCCGTTTTTGCTTTTGTTTTATTGCTGACGGAGAGTGTCTTTTGAAGAAGAGCTCCTTTTCATTTCTTCATAAATAAGACTTTAACTTCACACTTTTTTCTCCTCTATTTTGCTTGCTTTTTTTCTTCTTGGGTGGGCTAGGGCTTGAACTGAGATGTCTCAGATCATTTTGTGCTCTCAGTTCTGCTAGTTGATAATTTCGGATGCATTTGGTACAGCTTTCCTAAGGGGCTTTTGGCCTCCACAGACCCTTGGGAAGATGCTGAGGTTTGGTAAGTTTTACGAAAGGACTTTCAGCCGAATGCTAGCCTTTGAAAAGTTTAAAGTCCAATGCTAGAAGCATTTGGCCAAATACTGAAATTAGTTTTTTCTTCTAAAACTGCCCTCACCACTTCTTCAAATTTCTGATTTTGTCCCTCATTATATTTTTTTAATTAAAAAATGACCCAAACCCTTTGCCAGTCTGGCAAAGGGATACAGCTACCAGTGTGCCAGATTTGGTGTCGGCGGCCATCAGTTGAGGTCACCCTACTCTGGTGAGAGTCGCTCGACCTAGGCGGCGTGCAATGCAGGCACCAAGGGTCACCCGAGGTCGTGAGACCTCAGGGGACCTCAACCAATGGCCACTAACGCCACTTGCTGGTGGCCATAAAAGATGTATAATTTGCATTTTCACAAATAGCTTTGGCTTTCATCGTTTGCATTACACTCGACCCTTCATATGCTCTAGTAAAGAGAACTATTTGGTGAATGTCATTCTGGGAAAAGTATGATGTGAATTTAATGAATGTCGAAAGGGCCATCTCTTTTAGAATATACATTTTTGAGGTCTCCAGTATTTTTTGTTTTTTTTTTTGACGGAAAAATTTTCCACAATGTTCGTTTTCTGGCAAGATGTTAGAGCAGTGTACTAATCAGCCTTAACATGGCAGGTCTTGCACTTGCGGAGACAGCTTTACCATCTGAAGAAGTGTCAAGAGAACATGGTGGACGAGATTCTCCCTGCCCCTTGCCCATAGGGTTCATCTCAGAGTTAGATGAGTGCTCTGTATATATTATTAAGTTTGTCTGATAAGCACGACAGTTCTAAGATTGACCAGTATTGCGGAAGGACAATGCATCAAGCGAGAACCACTTACTGTATGTTAAGTAGGGAAGCAGTTTCCACTTACCGGAGCTGTCTCTCTCGAAGTAAGATGACCTAATTGGGACATTGCGATGTGGAAGTGGCTACTGGCTACAAATGGCGTGTAAGCCGTGTAGGAGTAATTTTCATTTTCAGACTACAAGATTATCTTATCAGGTCACATCCTGGAGTTTGAGGTCAATACTAACGTTGGCAAAAGAAGATTTTAAAGTGCTGACAAGGCATGTCACTGAGGCATACAATAACTCCATTTAGCTAGCGTTTATAGAATTCTCTTGTTGATATAGTTTAACACAGTCCGTTTTGACAGGGATATGTATTGATAGTTGACATTACATTATCTTTTTCTAAAAAGTGAAATCTGCTTCAGTACAAGGTGTGGGAATAGCACTGCGAAGGTTAACCTTATGTAAAATATTTGAAGTTAACTTGTGTCGACTAAGATTAATTGTCTTCATATCGTGTTAGGTTTGGGTTTCTATTGGTAACTTCTCTTTATTCATCTTGAGAACAACTCAGTTTCTTGTATGACCCATCACACACATTATTAGATGACAGTTAGTAGGCTCTTGTGGCACGTTGTTTGTATTTCTTTGTCGCTCCACTGAAAATTATTAGTCCTTGAACTTTAGATTGTAAATATTACTTCAATGTAAAAAGTTCCCTTTTTAGTGAAGCTCCTAACTGCAGACATAGGGAATACTTATCACTGTAGATTCAAGGAGGACAAAAGGTCAAGGGAACATATTAGGAAGTGCTAAAGTTTTAGGATTCAATTACACTTTCGTGACAAGTTTTAGGATTTTATAATACTTTTTGAAAGTTTTAGGACCGACATATTTTAGGACTTTAGTGCACCTATCCCATGATAGAACGACTACCTGTTATGCAAATTTGTCAATTTCAAGCTTGAATTCTTATTGGGGAGTCTTAAGGGAAACAGATAGGGAAAAGGCAAACGCTATTCTTGGACAACGGCTCACCAGTTCTTGATGAAGACAAAATGCAAAACGGTTTAGGAATCCTCCCAGAAATAGAAATCTGAAAATTGTTCTTTCTTTTGATTCTCCTACGTTTGTGAGAGTAAAACATAATGTATACTTCGCTGAAAGAGAATCTAAGACATTAAGTGAGAGATCAGACCAGAATAGCCATTACACGATATCCATACAGACAAATTTATTTGATTCCTCACCATAATGAGAACAAGAAAATTGAAACTAGAGATGGAAATAATAAAATTACTCACTCACGTTAAAATATCTTTTTGGTTTTCCTTTTAATAATCTTCGAAGTGAAATTCACATTGTCGTCCACAAGTAGTCTATAGTTATTATAAAATACCGAGGATATTTAAGGAAGAAAAGGGTGAACCGATTATGTGAATTGTAGCAGCCCCTCTTCCCTTTACATATTAGTTTAGATTATGCACGTAATTTACAAACCAAAATGATCTTTTTTTATTATAAAATAACAGATAAATCTATACATCCTCAGGTGGAAAAAATATTTTTCATTATTGTGATTGCCCGAAGTTCTACAACCACCAAATGTCAAATAAAATTTTAATGAACCACTAACGAGTGGCCTGAGTGTTTTTGAAGTGCTTGGTTCGGATATAATTAGAGAATCTCCCATTCAAAATTAATAATTGAGGCCACACCCATTTCTCTATAAGCATCGCATTATGTGATACACGTATATAGGGTGATTTGTGCATGCGTGTAGGGTTTAATGGAGTTAAAAGTTTCAGATATCCCTCATCATAATAATAAGGATTTTGCTATTTGACTTGCGAGCCATAAATTTTTAAATGAATGAATTCCATAACAATTTATAATTATTTCGAATAGTAGATTAAAGATCGTCATATAATCAATTTCCTTATAAGTTAGTTGAATGTCAAACTTGCCATATGCAAAATCAGGTGGTGGGATCTCCCGGCAGAGAAGAGCCGAAGAATAAGCCAAACGTAAGATCACGAAACCGGCCGCAAAGGAGAAGAAGCGCAAGCTCATATAAGCTTGATCCAAGCAAAGAGAGCTGTCCCTTCATAGTTTTAAAAATTAGTGATAAGTGCAAAGAAGTGGAGAGACATCGGATGTGACAGAAAGCCCTAAGACCAACTCGAATAGATTACCCAGTGATTCTGGGGCTTTTAAACGAAACCCAAATCGATGCACGAGACGAATCGAAGATGGATATATCATATATGCATGGCTAATATCGGGAGGAGCCCAGTTTGGATTCTTGCAATCTTTCACGTTTTCTACATGGTTAAGGCAAATCCTGACACTACGGTGCAATACATGTATTGTAGTCCTGATAAGTACTCTCTCGACGATCCTTATTCGCGAGCCGTAGACTATATGTGATTGTGGATTTGGTCACCAAGACGTCAAGTTCGGGTTTTAAGTATCTCAATGAGAGCCCCCGGAACATCATCAAGCCTTGCTACGGCCTCGGGACCTGCAGCGGGACTATCTCGCCCGTTGACTGCGACGTGTGCATGAACTTCGCGAGGTACCAGCTGCAGAATTCGTGCGTGTACACCATGGGTGGGCTGGTTCAACTTAATGATTGTAGGATGAGGTACGAGAATTACCCGTCTGAGGAAGTGTAAGTTGTCGTCGATCGACTGTCCGGAGAATTGAGCGCTCTGTAAGCGGTGCTCGTATTCAATTTGAGACCAAGTGTTGAATAAAAAAAGGGATGCTTTTGCTTGTTCAATAAATGGCTAAGTGTACTCCTTTTCCCTGTCCATGTTAGTTAATTGGCTTTGGTTCAACTCACTGATCTCCGCTAGACCAAAGCCAGCACAAGAAGCATTTTCTCCTCAATGAATTGACCTCCCAAATTATGATTTTTCTTGTCTTGCTGCTCTTTGCATTTACACGAGCTTTCACTGGATGGTTTGTCACTTTCTCAAGAAGGTCATATTTTCCTCCCTCTTTAGTTGAAGGAGATTTTGTGCATGATTGACAAATTAAAATTTATGAAGATCCTTCCCCAATTTATTTTCAGTTAAATTTATACAAGGACGATGTCCATGTTTGTAACCACCGGCTAGAAGAAACTTCCTGCGATCGAAGAAGGATGAGAACACGAAAGCCCTGCAAAGAACCTATTCAGCTTGTCACATTTGCTTAATTGTATCAATGAAAATTAGAAGGGTTAGATATCAACATATCAAACAAGAAATGTTTTCGTTGACATTCGAGTATTTAATTCATTGATACTTAATTGCTTGATTAAGAAAATGCCTCTTTGAAGAAGATATGGATACGCTGATCATGAAAATACGTTTAGGCTATTTTAGTTTTATGAAAAATGAATAACTTGAAAAATATTTTCATGAATTTGATCGCTTCGTATTGTTTGAAATAATTAGTAAATAAAAAATATTTTCATTATTAATAATAATTTATGTTTAAACATTTTCATAGAGATGAAATTATTTTTCATTTATACATTTTTATAAGCAATACAAGTAATTATTTTTAGGAAAATATTTTTCAAACCGTTCATTTTCAATAAAAAAAAAAATGGAATCTTAGATTGAACCTTAAGCGCATTAATCTTTCAATTGCAAAAATTGGAAAGAAGATTTGCTACTTTCTATAAATCCGCCAAAATATGGTGCCTATTCCACAGACCTACACATCTGAAGACTCTCCCCAACACTTATAAATGTCCGGGACTTTTCACAAATTGCCTCATTTCGAAATAATAGTATACTCCTTTTATTTCGTGAAAATAAAAAATATTTTTCTAAAAATTATCGATTGTATCGTTTTGAATGACTAACCAATGAAAAATATTTTCATTATCAATAATAAATTTATCTAAATATTTTTGTGAACTATGAAAATATTCTTCATTCATTCTTCAAAAAGACATAAATAATTATTATTAAGAAAATATTTTATAAAAAATTAATTTTTTGAAAATAATCAATCTAATTAAACGTGTCAAGCGGGGTCATTGCCCCCACTATCAATGTCAACTGACCCTGGGAAACAACATGATTTTCTTTCCAAATCAACTTTTGATAGTTTGACCATATGTAAGCGCACTAGCTTGTCCCGTTATTGGAATCTTTCCTTTCTTGCCACTAAAAAAATTAGGAAAAAAATTAAATATTTTGAGGAAAGTGAAGAACGAAAATTTAGGAGTGAATGTGTAGTATATGGGGGAGTTTTCCTAAGACCTGTTAAAATAAATTATAGGACACTTTTTAACTCATATTTAATCAACTGGGTTAAAAATTGTAGAGTTATTATTCCATTTGTTTCATGAAAAATAAATGATTTAGAAGATATTTTTTGTTGACTAATTATTCCAGACAGTAAAAACAATCATTTTTAAGAAAATATTTTCCAAACCATTTATTTTCCATAAAATAAACGAAATTTTAGACTTAACCCGCCCACCTCTATGACTCTTTCTCTCCTCTCTTTCACCTTCACTTGATCTCATGCTCTCACTGGTTTCACCTCGATTTAGACACAAGTTTTCCTAAATCTAGTTAGATATGCAATTATTTTAACAATACAAATCATGTTAGTTGTAAGGGCTTGAAATGGACATTAAGAACTCGAAATGATCATATTAGTCTCAAATAAGGGCCAGAACTCACCAATTATGAAGGGTAATTTCGTCTTTTTAAATTGTTATTATTTTTCTATTTTTTTTTTGTAAAAAAACTAAAAATTAAAAAAAAGAAAGAAGGGAAAACACAAGCGAGGCCCTTGTCTCATTGGTGGCAGTGATGTCTGATGGGGTTGTCGACCCATGGATGAGCATCGATGACCCCTGCTGACCAAGGGTGGGGGCCTATTGACCCTTACTATCTCTTAGATTTAGGTGAGGGTTGCCCACCTTTGCCCCCATTTGGGCGAGGGTCTCTGACCATCGCATTGGCGATGGGGCTGGCAATCACAAATGGGAGGGAGCCCTTTTGCTTGTGTTTTTTTTTTTTTTTTTAAGTTTTAATATAATTAAATTTAAATTGTATTTGGACAAAAAACACACGTGATTAGTTGGAATTTTTTTGCCGAGGGCGAGCCGATGAGGTTAGGCTCTTATTTGAAACAATCATTAGTATTTCAAGCCTTTTATTTGAGATTGATATGGTCATTTCAAGCTCTTATTTGAAATAATATTTACTTTAAATCTTTATTTAAGAAATCGAAAGTATTTTGAACCATGATTTGGAATTTTCCCAAAAATCTATTTAAATCAGAATCCGAGTTTTTTTCTTTTTTTGGGTAGGAAGGAATCCGAGTTGACCCATCCTTTTTCTTTGGGAATTGACCCATCCTTCGACAAATCTAAGTTTTATGCGTGAACATTTCAAAACTGGGCTACGGATAGTGGGGTTCCTCCGGCCTTCTTCTCCACTGCGGAAGACTTTTCCAGCAAGCAAAAGCTTCTCCAGAAGACCCGCTTCGAGTCCTCCCCCGAAAAAGCCGCCGCCTTTCTCTCTTTTTCGTCGTCGAAATCGAATACCCACCTCGCCTTCGATCCGGCGGAGTCGAACTGAAGTTTTGCAGAGCGGCGGCAGGAACGAGGGGGAAGCGAAGCGCAGCGCGGGGACATGGCGACGGCGGGCCTTTACCGGCGGGTCCTGCCTTCTCCTCCGGCGATCGATTTCGCCTCCGATGAAGGGAAGGTAACGTGAACTCTTTGACTTGTTCAGAATCCCAATGATGCCGCTGATCAGCGCTTCGACTGTGCCTGAGCTTCGTGTGTCGGCTGCATTGTGTCGGTTTAGTCTCTATTGGAATTCTAGCCTTAAAGTTTGGAGACGGGAGTTGCTCCGGTCGAGATTATGTGCCGTTGATCGTTTTGGTTTTGTGGGTCGCGCGCTTTTTGTGAAAAGATTGCGTATTGAAGAGAAGCATTACCGATTATTTGAAAAAGTTGCTAGCTTTGACGGGCGAATGAAGAAATTGGAGGACTTTCTGAAATAAGATGGGCTTTTGAAAGGGATATAATGATGACTCGCGGCTTTGAATCATTCTCGGAACATGCTTAGAGGATGCTATGCTTTCTTTTTTCTGTTCTCGTGAATAGTAGTCATTGAATGAACTTGGTTTCAACTCATGTTTTTCCATCAACAGAAGCTCTTCATCGAAGCCATTCAAGCTGGGACGATGGAAGGATTTTATAAGTTGATCTCTTACTTTCAAACGCAATCAGAGCCTGCGTATTGTGGATTGGCTAGCCTCTCGATGGTCTTGAATGCCCTTGCCATTGACCCCGGAAGGAAATGGAAAGGTGGGCCTTTTTACAGTTCGACATCTTTTTGAACTCTGTTTGTGTTTGCAAGAGAGTGACTCTCTTTAATAAGAAAGGAGCACTACATTGTTGAAGCATATAATGCACATTGACTAAATGAGGTGCAAAATGTGAATGGAGGATTGGGTTATCGAGGAGAATTGAGTGTATGGACTTAAATAGTGTTCAGTTCAACATATACATCTTTTCAAAGTTCTTGGCCTAGTATTGAGTGGGACCAGTGATCAACAAACCCCATGATTCTTTTTGATTCTAACATGTATTTCCTTATTACTAAAATATACTTTGTGGAGGCTGTACTGTCTTATAGCATGGAATATTGAGAGCTAACATTGCAGCTTGCATATGAAGTTAGTTTTTAGTAGCTTCAGTAATGGAGTTAACTTCCTTGAGGCGTTACTTGTTGTGAATATGTCTCCATAAAATCTTTTTATTCTTAGGTTTGTAAAATTTGAGAATTAGATAATTTTTCCGTGCAAATGATTGCCTTTTATTAGAGATGTAAAGTTGTTCATTTGCATGCTTTTGTTTCTTTGACAGCCTAAAGACGTGCTTTTGGTTTGGTCATGCTTGGTTTGTAGGTGCATGGACTAGAGAACGTTTAGGACTTTTATGAGTTTTCAAAATGGGATGAAGAAACCTATTGAATTTTTCTTATTTCAATGGATAAACGCCTTGTAGGATCCAACCTTTCTTTTCCCATTTTTTTGAAAAGATGAAGCTTTTGGGATTCTTATAGCAAATATTAGCTGAGTGTTTTGCATATGAATGTTTATTTGTATAATATAAAATTGTTCTTTCAAATTGTAGGTCCTTGGAGATGGTTTGATGAGTCTATGTTAGACTGGTGTGAGCCTCTGGAAAAAGTTAAAGCTGAAGGCATTTCATTTGGGAAGGTAGCATGTCTGGCTCAATGTGCCGGAGCTGAAGTTGAAGCATTTCGGACTAATGAAACCACTGTAGATCTCTTCCGTCAGTTTGTTAAAAGATGTTCTTCTTCAGATAATTGTCACCTGGTCTCATCCTATCACAGAGCTGCTTTTAAACAGGTAGGAATTTCAAAACAAAAACATCGTGCTGATTTGTGTGTTGGGATGGGGGCATTGCATCTCTTAAGTGAATTGATTGATTATTAATTCTTTGCCTTCTAAGGCATAAGGAGTGAGCTAAGGCTTAAAAGTTAAAGGGTGATGAAGATAAGAAAAGTCTTAAGATTATTACTTTTTATGGCAACAAATTTGGTGGTTCGGTGAAGATGGGGCAGATACAACTAGTTTTGCCCCCATTATTGGTCGTTGATCCTTTGAATGATTAAATTCAGACAATGAAGATCAGTGGAAATGCATCTTCGTAGAGAGCAGAACATTGCTAAGGATGCTTTGTGATTTTGAGCATGTGCAAATTGAAGGTTAGGTGAATGGGATTTAAGGAAACTCTTGCTTAGCTAGGTTGATGTAGGAAGATAGTCTGGAATAGTAAGCTAAATTTGGATCAGGCATTGAGAGGGAACTTGCAGATAGTAACTTGTAAAGATTGAAGATCTTTGGCGTGGCTGAAGCTCCTAAGAATAATAATGGGGTATTCTTAAGCATCAAACCTAAAACTAGAATAGCATCACACATTCTAAAGCAACAATTTGTTTAAAGTTCAATGATATTCAGTCATTCTATTTCTAACTTCCCAATATGAAGAACACCATATTTATAAACTCCACTATTATCCTACTCCACAAAGAATGCAAATCTTGAGAAACCCGCTTCATGTAGAATTAAGAAACATGCTAAAATCTTTGGCATCTCTAATATTACAAATAATGATTGCTTGGAGTCTATATGGATTTTGTCTCTCAAGACTGAGCCAGTCTTACTGATTCTTTAGGACTGGTTCCTAGCACATAACGGCCCACCACCCCCCCCCAAAACCCAAAAAAAAAAAAACAGGGAAAGAGGAGAAGAATCTTATTCCTATTAGGATTTTCAGATTAGCCATGGATTAATGGAGCTGTCCATCTGCAGTGAAGCTTTGTAAAGTAATTATTTTGTCTACCACCAATTTATCTCGTCTCTTGTGAGTTACATAGTTTTCTCCCAGGTGGAAAAAACTTGTCAACATTTCAGAGGGGGGCTTCGCTGAGTAGAGACTTTGGAAGTTTCTGGAGTTCGTTTGTTTGTTGGAGGCGTTAGAGCTAGTGTCAAATTTAGAACAGAAAACTTGCGCTCTGGTATGGATTATGGAATGGTGATCTATGTAACTTATGTCAGCATTTACAAGAATTGGTCATCAGAAATATCTTGTAGGCCCCATCTTAAGTCCAAGTCTCTTCTTTGATTACTTTCTGTTCATATTTCACAGCGGATATCCTGGGTAGTTTTTTTTTTTTTTAAAGTAAAAGCGTACTAATGAGCATCAATGCCTCCCAATTACAGCATAGGAGTTAAAATAATAGATAAGAAGTTCAAAAACAATTCAGTTTCCAAATGCATATTCTAAGCATTGTATTTATTTCACAGGAAATGTACCTTGAATTGCGGTTTAATGAGGGATGTTATCTTGATTGTTTTTTGTCACATCAACATCAGCCGATGCTTAGTTTTTAATGGAAAAATGATGCATAAGTTGATGACAGCATAAAAGACTTTGTTTGCAGACAGGAACTGGCCATTTTTCACCTATTGGTGGTTATCATGCGGGAAGTGACATGGTACTGATATTGGATGTTGCACGTTTCAAGTATCCTCCTCATTGGGTTCCACTTACCCTCCTCTGGGAAGCCATGGATACTGTTGACAAGACAACAGGACAAAGAAGAGGGTATGTGAAATATTTGACATTATGTAGTCTCATTTGTTCAGTGAAGCAGAACTTGTCTCTTCAGAGGGTTATTACCAATATAACATGGGTTTTGTAGGTATTTAAACATGTCTATGCATTTGCATTTGTTAACCTAAACAGTCTTAGGTTCCAAGATTTTATGCTGCAAAGATAAATTGAAAAAGTCAATAAATAAGTAGCATACCTGATGCTTTCTCATGGCCTATTAGAAGTTGAGGGAACTTTTGTGAGATCCTTGCAATCTAGGGAACTTTTGAAAGAACCAAACTAGTTTTGCTTTTACAAGTTAGAAATGGAATTTAGTTTGAATTGTTCTAGCATGAGTTATCTAGACAAGAGTTTATATAACTGGCTCAATATGCCTAAACCTGCAAATCATATAGACAGTAAATTCCAGAATGTCAAAGACCAAGGATATGTATAATATACACCTATAACCAAGTAAGTTTGTCATCTGAAGTCCAATTATTTTATTTTACCCAGGTTCATGCTTATATCCAGGCCAAAGAGGGACCCTAGGCTGCTTTATACCCTGGTATGGGCAATGTCATGTTAATCTATAAGCATTGTTAATCAGTAAATGCAGTGCAGTAATGTAATATGTGCTATAATCGCATAACTTGTATTTATTTTTGTTTCTCCTTTTCCCAGATTGATTTTTTCTGTCTCATTTTTTTGAAAATTTTAGCTCTGTTTCAGCAGTTACTGTGATAGATGCCTTCATTACAAGACCAAACAGCTCAATATGTTAATTTAAGATTTATATGTAAGGGAGCCAAACATGGTAAAATTGGTGGCTTTGACATACTATAAGCACTGACTCGTGTGTCACTGATATGTCATCACAGTGCTGGTGCCAATATCTGTATTTATCCTGTTTCCAGATCCAATTTTTTTCTTCCCTGCTGCTACAGACTAAATCTTGCTGGGCATAACTTCTTTTAGCTGTAGATAATTTACTTCATTTTTTGTTAAACTTTGTTGATAGGCTTCAGAGTATTACTATTCATTAATCTCGTGATAATAAAGTGCTGATTCAGATTTTAGTCAATTTAGTTGATGGTATTTAAATTATCTATAAAATGACACGATCTGAATTTTCTGTTTTTTAAGTTGTGCTTGAGGACTCGATCTTCAGAAAGCAATAGAAAGTAGTCTCTCTTTCAGTCTTTGTGTATTTGTGTACCGTGTGTTCAGACTTGGAGAGACAGCTTATACATATCTCATCTCCGACTGGAGGCTTCAACTTCTAGAAAGTGTGCATATATACATTGGCTTTTACCTGAAACAGCGATATTTTTTTCAAAATTTCCATGTGACTTCAATGTCTTGAATATCGACATTGGTATTGGAAATTCGAGTTTGTGCAGACCTACAAAACGAGTAAAAATAGCACAATAAATGGCATCGTAGACCTTAAACTTGCAGGTTGCCTGTAAAGTCTTGAAAAGTTTGACTTTGACAGCATTAATGGACTTAATAGTCAGTTACGCTAATCTGTGATTGTGTATTTTCTTTCTAGTAGTGATCAAATGCACCTGTAACTACCGATCCTATCACTGACATGATCTCAAATAATTTCCTGTTTCCAGTAAGATTTAGGACTGACAATTATTTTGTGTTATCATGAATGTTAGAATATCATTTTTATTGTTAAAATAGTACAAAATTTCGTCAATGTGATGAAACATTGGGTTTTATCGCAAAGAGTTATAATTTTTCAAGTTAAGTTGTGTCAATTAAGATTGATTGCCTTCATATCGTGTTAGGTTTGGGTTTCTATTGGTAACTTCTCTTTATTCACCTTGAGAACAAAGGTTCTTGTATGACCCATCGCACACATTGTTAGATGACAGTTCTTGTGGCATGTTGTTCATATTTATTTGTTGCTCCACTGAAAATTATTAGCCCCTGAACTATAGATTGTAAAGATTACTTAAATGTAAAAGTTTCCCCTTCCCTGAACTATATATTGTAAAGATTACTCCAATGTAAAAGTTTCCCTTTTAGTGAAGGTCCTGACTGCAGACGTAGGGAATACTTATCACTGTAGATTCAAAACGAAGGTCAGGGGAACAGAAAGTTTAAATGAAGGGAAATATAATCGGCATTTCTTTAGTTCCCCTTGTGCTATGCACACCCTCATTTGTAATCTAAACAACTGTCGCAAGATACACTGTGCCTTTTTGCTCTCGTTTGCTAATTGGATTTTTTGTTCCATGTCTTTACTGCATTTTACTGGTTTTGTAAGTTTAACATCTAATCTTAAAATGTATGCAGAGCTGCAAAAATGAAAGTTGGGTCAGTGTTGTGAAGTACTTAGTGGATGACGTTCCTCATCTGTTGAAGTCTGAGGATGTGAAAGATATCAATGGCATTGTCAGTATTCTTTTGGCATCAACCCCGTCTGGTTTGGGGAAATTTATCCAATGGGTTGCTGAAGTTAAGAGGGAACAGGATGGTGGTATAGGGATAAGCGAAGAAGAAAAACAAAGACTTGTGATCAGGGTATGGTGCAGCATGTCGTATCCTTTTGTTGTTTCTTGGACTTGAAATGGAGTCTTGTTCGCCTAAACAGACACTGACCAAGAGTCTGTTCTTTTTCTTTTGCAGGAAGAGCTGTTAAAGCAAGTTCAGGATACTGGTTTTTTCAAGTACATAGTTAATTTTTTGTCTTCAACTTCATGCTGCGGAAGAGTTCCAGTTTTTGGTGGCAGCGGAAATCTTCATGAAATCGCAGCCAGCATCTGTTGCCAGGGGGCAGAAATTTTAAGCGAAAAATCTGGCACCCCAGGCTGCTCTTGTGGTCGTGAAACTTGCGTTAAATGCATGAAAGCTGATGGTCACAAAACTGGGATGGTGCCAAGTGCAACAATTGTGAAGGGTAAAAACGAGGAAAAAGTCAACATGCTGGTCCCACAATCTCTGATGGAACTCTGTTGTGGTGCCCCTGATCCCAATAACTGTAGTAGCACTCAACCGGTTGGAAGTAATATCTTAACTGCACTTCTGTTGATGTTGCCACCTGAAACCTGGTACAGCATTAAAGATGAGAAGCTTCAGGAGGAAGTACAGAGCCTTGTTTCAATGGATAATCTTCCTGTCATGCTTCAAGAACAGGTATTGACATCTCTTTTCTGAAATGTTAACCATAACATCATTGCCCCTTTTTGCTTTTGTTTTATTGCTGACTTTTGGAGAGTGTCTTTTGAAGAAGAGCTCCTTTTCATTTCTTCATAAATAAGACTTTAACTTCACGCTTTTTTTCTCCTCTATTTTGCTTGCTCTTTTTCTTCTTGGGTGGGCTAGGGCTTGAACTGAGATGTCTCAGATCATTTTGTGCTCTCAGTTCTGCTAGTTGATAATTTTGGATGTGTTTGGTACAGCTTTCCTGAGGGGCTTTCGGCCTCCACAGACCCTTGGGAAGATGCTGAGGTTTGGTAAGTTTTATGAAAGGACTTTCAGCCGAATGCTAGCCTTTGAAAAGTTTAAAGTCCAATGCTAGAAGCATTTGGCTACTGAAATTAGTTTTTTTTTTTCTAAAACTACCCTCACCACTTCTTCAAATTTCTGATTTTGTCCCTCATTATATTTTTTAATTAAAAATGACCCAAACCCTTTGCTGGTCTGGCGAAGGGCTACAGCTACCAGTGAGCCAGATTTGGCTTCAGCGGCCGTGGGTTGAGGTCGCTCAACTCTGGTGAGGGTCGCTTGACCGAGGCGGCGCGCAATGCAGGCACCAAGGGTCACCCAAGGTCATGCGACCTCAGGGGACCTCAACCAATGGCCGCTAATGCCACTCGCTGGTGGCCATAGCTGGCGAAGAGTTTGGGTCTTTTTTAATAAAAGATATATAAAAAATATAAAATATATATCCAAAGCTCATTGCAAAAGTTCTTTTACCAAACACAACTTGAACTCAAAGTTCATTTACAAAGAGATTTTACCAAATACAATTTGCATTTTCACAAATAGCTTTGGCTTTCATCATTTGCATTACACTCGACCCTTCATATGCTCTAGTAAAGAGAACTATTTGGTGAATGTCATGCTGGGAAAAGTATGATGTGAATATAATGAATGTCGAAAGAGCCATCTCTTTTAGAATATACATTTTTGAGGCCTCCAGTATTTTTTTTTTTTTGACGGAAATTTTTTTTACAATGTTCATTTTCTGGCAAGATGTTAGAGCAGTGTACTAATCAGCCTTAACATGGCAGGTCTTGCACTTGCGGAGACAGCTTTACCATCTGAAGAAGTGTCAAGAGAACATGGTGGACGAGATTCTCCCTGCCCCTTGCCCAGAGGGTTCCTCTCAGAGTTAGATGAGTGCTCTGTATATATTATTAAGTCTGTCTGATAAGCACGGCAGTTCTAACATTGACCAGTATTGCGGAAGGACAATGCATCAAGCAAGAGCCACTTACGGTATGTTAAGCAGGGAAGCAGTTTCCACTTATTGGAGCTGTCTCTCTCGAAGTAAGATGACCTAATTGGGACATTGCAACATGGAAGTGGCTACTGGCTACAAATGGCGTGTAAGCTGTGTAAGAGTAATTTTCATTTTCAGACTGCGAAGTTCTTTTATCAGGTCACATCCTGGAGTTTGAGGTCAATACTAACGTTGGCAGAAGAAGATTTTAAAGTGTGACAAGGCATGTCACTGAGGCATACAATGCAGTAACTCCATTTAGCTAGCGTTTATAGAATTCTCTTGTTGATATAGTTTAGTACAGTCCGTTTTGACAGGGATATGTATTGATAGTTGACATTACATTATGTTTTTCTAAAAAGTGAAAGCTGCTTCAGTACAAGGTGTGGGAATAGCACTGCGAAGGTTAACCTTATGTAGAATGCAACCAGTGCTAGCTCCTCTTTTTCTTTTTTAACTTGTTCAGACAATATAGGCTAGCTTGTTTCTTCCTGCTTATCATGTTATTATTACCGCAGCTGTTAGTAGTATGTTTTATACCACTTTTGCTGTGCCAGAGCTTTATCTTATACTCTCTGACAATGGGGTGCTTTAGAGAAGTAAAAGAAAACCTTCGAGCGGCAGATAAAGATGGGACTAATCACCCACAATTCAGTCTTCATGGATCCAATCAGAGGTTTCCATTAAGAAATAATAATTTCATTTGATAGTGGTGGATTTAAGGTGTTGATTAGCAAAATATATATATATTTTTCTAAAATAGTGAAGGTGGTAATCTCAAAAACCAAAAGAACATTAGTAATTACTTCAAATAAGAGTGAATGATGCAAAACTAGTTGATAAAAACAAAATTGGTATCCACCCTTAACTAAGATTGATAGCTTCTAATAAGTAGGTAAAAAATTAAGTTGGTAAGTAAGAATAAAGTGGCAACCAAATGTTGGAGATTAAAAAAAGGCTCCTAGAAATTACTCAAATAAGAGTTGGTAATTTGATTAAAGAAAAGTGGTAAATAATAGGCGTAAAAGTTGGTAATTTCATAATAGTGATGAGTTCAAACCATTAATAAAAAGAAATAGATGAAAATGGCTAAAAAATGACATCGTTTTTGTTTTAGAAATAAGACGAGATGATGATTATTAGATATGGCCAAATAAATATATGTACCTCACATAAATAAGAGTCAATAATGAAAACTAGTTGCCAACTTAACTAGAGGAAGTTTGGTGATCACTCTAATTGAAGATAATTTTAAAAATATAATAAATTGAAAATTCGTGATAAAGACAAGTAAAAGTTGATAAAAGATAAGAAAGTTGGTAAATATATGTATAAAAAAATGAATGTGGATAAGTAACTTAAATAGTAGTTGGTGACAAAAAATAGTTCATAAGTTAATTGAAAAGAAAATGTTGGTAACTCAAGTAAATGTTAGTAATTTCGATTAATAGTTGGTAAATTTAAGACATTAATAAGAAATGTAAATTAAAGTTGGTAAAAAATAAGATTTTGTTTTTTTTAGACAAGAGAAGCCAGTTAATTAGGAAAAATATGTCAATACCTATCTTAAATAAGAGTTGTAATGCAAAACTAATTGGTACCTGGAGAATAATTTGTTCTACAACGAGCTGGTGAATTTTAACAAATTTGTAAGTAGGGCATATACTCAATGGGAACATTGGTGAATTAAGAAAAAAGAAATAAAGGTCCTGAAACAACTTAAGTGAGAGTAGGCAAATCAAAACTAATTAGTAAATGAATTCATAAGTCACTCAAATAAATATTGATAATTTCATTGAATAGTTAATAAATTAAGGGTGTTGGTATGGAAGATAAATAAAAGTCAATAACAAGTAGGATAATTTTTTTTGTTGTCAAAGATAAAAGAAGTTGGTAACATATCAACGTTAATAATTTATTCAAATAAGAGTAGTTAATGTAAAAATAGTCAATTACTTAACCAAAGGAAAGTTGGTTCGAAAAAGAGTTGGCAAGTTTAACATGTTGTTATTGAGCGAGACAAATAATGGTTGGTTACTTGATAAACAAAAGTTGGTAAATCTTAGAAAATACCAAATAAATATTGATAAGCAACTCAAAAAAAATTGACAAATCAAATCTTAACTTAATTGAGAAAAATCTATTAGTCATTCAAATAAAGGTTGTGGTTTCATATAATAATTGGTAAATTCAAGGCATTGGTAAGCAAAATAAAAAAAAATTTGTTATAGATTAGAAAAGTTTTTGTTGGGGAAGAAAAGTTAGTTAATTTATTTTTCTTCATATATTTTAGTTTCTCACTTCTGGATACCAAAACGAGAGGGATTCTCTTAAAAAAGGAGAATTGAAAATACATTTTCCCCCTTAAAAAGTTCTGCTGTATTACACATGTCAACATAAAGTATGACGGATGATTAACCACCGAAAAAAGAAAAAGTTTTAGGGTCATGTGTAATATTTGAAATTTTTAGGGGCAAATGTGAATAATCCGCAAGTTTATCTCCAAATGAACTTTGATTTAATTGTAACGTGAACCCTATATTTTTATTTATCTAATGTGACCATTAAATTTTACTTTAATGTGTAGTGTGATATCGGAACTTTTGGCACATACATTTTATTAATTTAAGTTTAATGATAATATTTAATATTTTTATGTAGTGCAAGAATTAGATTGAATATGTATAAAAAATGTATGTACTTGGATATTAAGCTAAAGTTCAGGCATCATATTAAATAAATTAAAAATTTATAGGTCATATTCTAAATTACGTCAAAATTCAGGGACTACTCGTGAAATTTTCCTAAAATCATTTGAAACGACGGATAACGCAGAGATACTTCTTCAGCAAGCGAGAATTCTCCGTACAATTTTCGATTCTCCCAGGAAAGCGATCGTCTTCTTGTCTCGTCCGAATCTCTCTCTCTCTCTACGGAGCCAACTTCAGTCCCTTCTCGCCTTCAACCGGGCAAGATCGAGCTGAATTTGTCGCGAAGCGGCAGATGGCGATGGCGGGTCTGTACAGGCGGGTCCTCCCTTCTCCTCCCGCCATCGATTTCGCTTCCACTGAAGGAAAGGTACGTCCTTTTCGTCTCCCGGTTTCGACCCTCCATGGTTCTTGACCAGCCGTGATCTGTGAACTTCGACTGTACCCGAGTTTCAAATGTCGCTGCGGTGTGCTTGCTTTAGTTCTCTGTCGGAATTTGAGCACTATGGTATGGAGAAGGGAGCTGCTCCGATCGAGATTTTGTGCAATTCGATTGTTTTTGCTCACTTTGAATGGCGGGTAAAAGAAAGAACGAAGAAATGAGAGGACTTTGTGAAATAAGATGGGCTTTTAAAAGGAAAAGAAATATGGGTGATGGGTCTTGAACATTCCTCAGAACGGCAATGGTTTCAAATGTCGCTGCGGTGTGCTTGCTTTAGTTCTATGTTGGAATTTTAGCACTGTAGTATGGAGACAGGAGTTGCTCCGATCGAGATTTTGTGCAATTCGACTGTTTTTGCTCACTTTGAATGGTGGGTGAAAGAAAGAATGAAGAAATGAGTGGACATTGTGAAATAAGATGGGCTTCTTAAAGGGAAAGAAATATGGGTTATGGGTTTTGAACATTCCTCAGAACAGCAATGGTTACTTATCCTTTTTTCGTTTTTCTGTTCTCGTCAATGATCGATAATGAAATGGTTCTCAACTCGCGCATTTTGCTGTGGACAGAAGCTCTTTATCGATGCCATCCAAGCTGGGACGATGGAAGGATTTTATAAGTTGATCTCTTACTTTCAAACGCAATCAGAGCCCGCGTATTGTGGATTGGCTAGCGTCTCAATGGTCTTGAATGCTCTCGCCATCGACCCCAGAAGGAAATGGAAAGGTGAACTTTTTTACAGTGTGACATCTTTTTGAACTCCGTTTGCATGTGTAAGAGAATGGCTCTCTTTAAGAAGAGAAGGATCGATCAGTTGGTTAAGCAAATATGCACATTGCCCAAAGTTCTCGGCCTTGTCTTGAGAGGGTTCAGTGGTTAAATTCTTTGATTCTAACAAGTGTTTCCTCATTACTGGAATATGCTTTATGGGGGCTGTACTGTCTTGTTAACATTTCAGCTTGTTTATAGAAGTTAGTTGTTAGTAGCTTCATGCATGGAGTTAGCTTGCTTGGAGCATTATTTGATGTGAATATATTTCCATAGTATCTTTTTTTCTTCTTAGGCCTGTAAATATTGAGAGTTTTATAATTTTTCTTGTATATCTTTTTATTTGGAAGATGTAAAGCTGTTCATTTCCTCTTCATTTCCATGTCTTCATTACTTTGACAGCATAAAGGCACATGCTTTTGGTTATGCGGTGCTTGGTTTATTGGTATGTGGACTAGAGAATGTTTAGGACATTTATGAGTGTTCAAAATGGCAGGAAGAAAGGGATAAACACCTTGTAGGATCACCACAATCTATTCAATGTGGGATTCAACCTTTCTTTTCCCATTTTTTGAGAAGATCGAGCCTTTTAGGATTCTTACAATGGATATCTGGACACTAAATATAGATAATTTGTGAATGAGTGTTTTGTGTGCGTGTGTGCATTTTTCTAATTATAAAATTGTTCTTGATATTGCAGGTCCTTGGAGATGGTTTGATGAATCTATGTTAGACTGTTGTGAGCCTTTGGAAAAAGTTAAAGCTGAGGGCATATCATTTGGGAGGGTAGTATGTCTGGCTCAATGTGCTGGAGCTGAAGTTGAAGCGTTTCGGACTAGTCAAACCACCGTAGATCACTTCCGTCAGTTTGTTAAAAGATGTTCTATTTCAGATAATTGTCATGTGGTCTCATCATATCACAGAGGCGCTTTTAAACAGGTAGGAATATACAAAGAAAAGTATTGTGCTGATTTGTGTTTTGGAATGGGGGCATTGCATCTCTTGAGAGAATTGGTCGATTGATTTGTTCTTCACCTTCTAAGGTCTAAGGAGTGAGCTTAGGCTTAAGAAATAAAGAGGGTGATAAAGATGAGAACAGTCTTAATGTGAGTACTTAAGAGATGGGGCAGATACAACTATTTTTGACCCCATTTTTGGTCATTGATCCCTTTGAATGATTAAATTCAGAAAATGAAAATCAGTAGGAATGCATTTTCGTAGAGAGCACAACATTGCTATGGATGCTTTGTTATCATGAGCACGTTTAAATCGAAAGCTAGGGGAATGGGATTTAATTGGAGTCTGAGGTTAGGGAACCCATGCACAAGAAGATTTCAGAAACCATTACAAAGCTCATTTACTTGACAAAGTATCAACATTCATGATGAAGTATTTACATCCCTGAATAGTATACTACTATACCAGAAGTGCAAGGCTTTGGACATACTTTCCGTAATTACTGAAATCAGGGGCTACGTTATAGTCTTGAAACTATGATTGGAGCACTGACTCTCAGTCTTGTGCAACAAATTTGAAGTTTTACTAGCTCATATATATAGTCAAATGCTTTAATGATGGTGTTTCCCTTTGAAGTGGGACTCAAGTGGGGACCAGTGATATTTTGTGAGGGAATGTCTGCTAGTTTCTTAGCAAACTTTTGCTTAGCTAGGTTGATGTAGGGAGATATTCTGGAATAGTGACCTACCTTTGCATTGGGCTTTGAGGTGGAGCTTGTAGATAGTAACTTGTAAAGATTAAAATTTTTGGCGTGGCTGAAGCTCCTAAAAAACATATTGGAGTATTCCTAAGCATCGCACTTAAAACTATAATAGCATCACAAGATTCTAAAGCAACAATTGCTTGAAGTGAAATGAAATTCAGTCATTCTTTTTCTAACTTCCCAATAGGAAGAACACCATCTTTACAAACTCCACCAACATCCTTCTCCAAGAAGAAAGGCGAGATTCAAGAACCCCACTTCATGTAGAATTTAGAAACTTATTAAAATCCTTTGCATCTCTATTCCTAAAATTATCATTGTTAATTTAAGTAGGTGTCTATATGCACTTTGTCCCTCAAGACTGTGAACTAGTTGCACTGATTCTCTAGGACTTGTTCTAGTTTATTACTTTTCTGAAATAAAAAAAGGAGGAGAGTCTTATACCTATTAGGGCTTTCAGATTATGTCCATCTTCAGCGGAACTTTTATAAAGTTATTTCATTATTTTCTGTACAATCAACTTGTTTGATCTCTTGTGGGTTACAATTTTTTCTCCAAGTTGGAATGAACTTGTCCTTGGCAACATTTCGCCCAGGGTGGTTTTTTTTTTGTTTTTTTTTTTTTTTTTTTTTTTGGGGGGGTGGCTTCGCTGAATAGAGCTTTTGGAAGTTTCTGCAGTTAATTTCTTCTTTGGAGGCAATGTAGCTAGTCTCAAATATTGAATATAAAACTCAAGTTCTGGTAGAGAAGTGTGAAATATGTAAATTATGTTAGCATTTACAAAAGTTGGTCAACAGAAGTATCTGGTTGGCCACGTCGTAAGTGCAAGTCTCTTCTTTAATTAGTGCTGTTTGTGTTTAATAGCGGATATCCTGGATAGTACGTTGAGTAAATGTATTAAAAAGCACCATGGGGGTTGCCTCCCATTTACAAAATACGAGTTAGAATATATATAAGAAATTCAAAGAAGACTCAGTATCCAAGTGTAAGTGTACACGGGAAATAGTAATTGCAGTTTAATGTACAATTTAATCTTGATTCTTTCTGCTGTATCAGCTGATGCTCAATTTTTAATGGGAGCATGATGCTTTGAGAATTTTTTTTTTTTTAAACATATGTTTTGTTTTTTTTATGATGCTTGGAGAAGTTGATGACAGCTCAACGTTGGAAAAACTTTGTTTGCAGACAGGAACTGGTCATTTTTCACCTATTGGTGGTTATCATGCGGGAAGTGACATGGTACTGATATTGGATGTTGCACGTTTCAAGTATCCTCCTCATTGGGTTCCACTTACTCTTCTCTGGGAAGCCATGGATAGCGTTGATGAGACAACAGGACAAAGAAGAGGGTATGTGAACAATTTGACATTATGTTATTTTTGGAGGGTTATTACCTATATGACATGGGTTCTTGTGGGTATTTGAGCGTGTCTATGCATATGTGTATGCTGACCTAACCACTCTTAGTTTCTATGATGACATGCTACAAAGATAAATGGACGAAGTAAATAAGTAGCATACCTGATGCTATCTCATGCCTTATTAGAAGTTGAGGGAAGATCGTTGAAATTTTGGTTTAGTATTATTGATATCTTTATCAATATCTTGAAAGAACCAAATTAGTTTTGCTTTAACAAGTTACAAATGGAAGTTAGTTTGAATTGCCCTAGCACTAATTATCTAGACAAGAGAGTGTATAGACAAGCTTGATATTCCTTAAACTGCAAATCAGATAGACACTAAATTCAAGAATGTCAAAAGACAAAGGAAATGTAAAATATACACCTTTAACCTTGTAAGTTTGTCATCTAAGATCCAATTATTTAATTTCCCCCAGGTTCATGCTTATATCCAGGCCACAGAGAGACCCCGGGCTGCTTTACACCCTGGTATGGGCAATGTCATGCTAATTTATAACGCATTGGTATTAAATAAATCTAGTGCAGTAGTGCAAGATGTGCTATAATTGCATATGTTGTGTATATCTTTGTTTCTCTCTTTTCCCAATTTATTTTTCAGTCCCATTTGTTGAAAATATTTAGCACCACTTCAGCAGTTACTGTGATAGATGCCTTCATTACAGTATCAAACAGCTCAATATGTTATTGTGAGGTCTATGCATAAAGGAGCCAAACTTGGTACTTTGGTGGCTTTAATATACTATAAGCATGGACTCCCATGTCACTAATATGTTATTAGAATCCCTGATGCCAATATGTACTTATCCTGTTGTCCTGGATCCAATTTTTTGCCTCCCTGCTGCTACAGACTAAATCTTGATGGGCATAATAATCTTTTTAGCAGTTGGTAATTTTCTTATTTTTTGTGGAACTTCATTAATAAGCTTCGGAGTATTACTTTATATTAACCTCATGTTAAAAAACTGCAGTTTCATATTTTGGTTATGGTTTAGTTGATGGGATTTGTTTAGATCATGTATAAACTGATCAGAATTTTCCATATTTGTGTTTGAGGACACGATTTTCAGAAAGCAGAAGAGAATAGTTTCTGTCTTTCTGTATTTTAGTGTACCTTGTGTTCAGACTCCCAGAGATGGCATATACATATCTCATCTCCCATTGGAGGGATTGTTTGTTTTAACTTCTAGAAAGTGTGTGTATACGTCTGCTTTTTGACCAAAACAACGATTACTTTCTTCAAAATATTTTACATGACTTTATTATCTTGAATGTCAATACTAGTATTTGGACATCCTAGTTTTTTGTGCGGACTGAAAGTAAGGCAGATGGCACTGTAGACCTTTAACTTGCAGGTTGTATTTAAAGACTTGAAGAGTTCAACTTTGACAGAATTAATGGACTTCAAAGTTAGTTATTGTCTGGTTCCAGTAAGATTTAGGACTGACAATATGTGTTGTGTTATTATGAATGTTAATTCACGTCAATATCATTGTCATTATTAAAATAATACATATTTTTGTCAATGTGATCAAATATCAGTTTTTATAGGAAAATGTTAGAACGTGTCAAGTTGTATCAATTGGAATGATTGTGTCCATATCATGGTAGGTTTGAGTTTCTATCAGTAACTTCTCTATTATTCCCACTGTGAATGACTCTGTTCTTGTTTGACCCATCACAATTCATTGGTAGATGAAAGTTATTAGACTGGTGGCATGTGTATTTATTTATTGCTCCACCGAAATAGTCTCTGAAATTTAGATGTAAAAGTTTCCTTTTTAGCAAAGGTCCTGCCTAGGGTAATCAAGGATGTTTGTCACTGTAGATTCCCCCCCCTTTTCTTGTGGTCACTGTAGATTCAAGGAGACAAAATGTCAGTGGAAACAACCAGGAAATGCTAGTTTAAGTGAAGGATAAATATAATCAGCATTTCTTTTGTTCCCCTTATGCTATGCATACCCTCGTTTGTAGTTTAAATGACTAGCGCAAGATTTACTTTCCCCTCCTGTTCTTATCCATTATTCAGATTTTTTGCTCCGTGTCTTGAATGCATGTTACTGCCTCTGTGAGTTTTAACAGTTAATGTTAAAAATGTGTGCAGAGCTGCAAACATGAAAGTTGGGTTGGTGTTGCAAAGTACTTAATGGATGATGTTCCTCATCTGTTGAAGTCTGAGGATGTGAAAGATATGGATAGCATTCTCAGTATTCTTTGCACATCACTCCCATCTGATTTCGGGAAATTTATCCAGTGGTTTGCTGAAGTTAGAAGGGAACAGGATGGTGGTATAGGGATAAGTGAAGAAGAAAATGGAAGACTTGCGATCAAGGTATGGTGCAGCGTGTTCATTTTCATTTGTTGTTTCGTGAGCTTGAAATGGACTTTTGTTCTACTAAGACCGCAAGTCTGTTCTTTTTCTTTTGCAGGAAGAACTGTTAAAGCAAGTTCAGGATACTGGTCTTTTCAAGCACATAGTTCATTTTTTGTCTTCAACTTCATGCAGCAGAAGAGAACTGGTTTTTGGTGGCAATGAAAATCTTCATGAAATCGCAGCCAGCGTCTGTTGCCAGGGATTAGAAATATTGAGCGGAAGGTCTGGCACCTCAAACTGCTCTTGCTGTCGTGAAACTTGCCTTAAATATGTGAACGGGAGCACTGGCAAACCTTTGACTGTGCTAAGTGCAACAATTGTGAATGGTAAAAATGAGGAAAAGGTCGACATGCTGGTCCCACAATCCATGATGAAACTCTGTTGTGGTGCCCCTGATCCCAATAACTGTATTAGAACTCACCGGCTGGAAGCAATATCTTAACAGCACTTCTCTTGGCATTGCCACCTGAAACCTGGTCTGGTATCAAAGATAAGAAACTTCTGGAGGAAGTGCAGAGCCTTGTTTTGACGGGTAATCTTCCTGCCATGCTTCACGAAGAGGTATTTATATCCCTTTTCGAAATCTTATCTGTAATGCCATTGCCCATTTATGCTATCTTTTTATTGCTGATGGAAGTGTCTTTGGGAGAAGAGGTCCTTTTATTCCTCCTAATATATATTCTTCTCTATTTTGCTTGCTTTGTTCTTTTCCTTGGGTCGGGGTTGGGCTAGACCTTGAACTGATCAGATTCCTTAGTAGATTATGAAATTACTGCTAGTTGATACTTGCTTTAGTAAGGAGAACTACTCAGTGAAATGTCATGCTGTTTAAGTACGGTGTGCGAATAATCAATGTCAAAAAGGCCAAATCTACCAACTGAAGAATATACATTTTTGGGGTCTCCTTAACAGAAACATTTTTCGACAATGTTTTTTGACGAGAATATAGAGCAGCGTTCTAATTAAGCCTTGACACGGCAGGTTTTGCACTTGCGGAGACAGCTTTACCTTTTGAAGAAGTGTCAAGAGAACAAGGTGGACGAGGATCTCTCTGCCCCTTACTTATAGGGTTCCCTCTGGGAGTAGCATGAGTGTTGTGTATGTATTTCTTAAGTCTGATAAGCGCAGCAATTCTAATTTTTCCCTGTTTTAGGAAAGTACAATGCATCCAGCATGTACCACTTCAGTATGTTAATCAGGGAAGCAGTTTCCACTTTCCGGAATTGTCTCTCTCGTCGTAAGATAACCTAATCGTGGCGTTGCGATGGAAGTCGCTTCAGACGGCGTACAGGCTGTACAGGAGTAAACATAGGCAGTGGAGGTTTTTTTTTTCAGGTCAAAACCCGGGAATTTCATGCCAATTCTATCTTAGGGAAAAGAAGATTTAAAGTATCCGACAGGGCATGTGTCTGAGGCATAAAATGCAGTTACTCCACTTAGCTAGTTCTTATATAGAATTCTTCCGTCGATATATGTTAACACAGCCTGTGTTGACAAGGGAATATGTATTGAGACTTGACATTATATTTTCTTTTGCTAAAAAGTTTTGGTTGCTTCAGTTCATGGTACGGAAAAGGCATGGCAAATGAAATTTTTTTGTGAAGGGAACCTGTGCTTGCCCTTGCTTTTTTGGGGTTTTTGGCGTGTTCAGAATATTGGCTTAGCTTGTTTCTTCCCGCTTATCGTGTTTTTAATGCCGCAGCTGTTAATAGTCTGTTTTATTCAACCCTGTGCTTTGCCAGAACTTTTGCTTTTAGTCTCTGTCGATATGGTGGTTTGGGGGTAAAATTGAAAACTTGAAGTGGCAGCTGAAGTTGGGAAAAATAACACAGAATATAATCTCCACGGATCTGAGCATAGGTTTCCGATAAGTGATAATAATTTTGAAATGATTAAGCAATTGCGTGATTGGAGAATTATTTGTACGGCAAACAACTCAGTCGATTACTTGTCATTGAGTTACTGAGCTATACTTGAATATATGCAAATTGGTGAAAAGTACACCAGATTAACATGAAAATTAAAGTCTATTAGAGGTTATGAACACGACTCAGTTTGGAAATTACCGACCCTGCACTATGGACATCCTACCATTACAACAGTCAAACTTGTAAATTTTATGAAAATGGCTTTGTCACTGGTTAGGGTGGAATTTCTTTGATCAGGTTTCTGATTGGTGGGATATAATATGCGAACTTAGCTAAATTAAATTTATGTAATTTCAAGTGTCATAATCTATCAATCAAAATCGAGAGACTACGTTACCCTAATCATGATCTGCAGATCCAAGAAAATTGATGTATTCCCCTCAAATCAAACTGACCAACTTAGATAAAATTGTAGTAGGAAAAAAAAAGCTGACCAACTTGCACGGAGGCACTAGAATATCAATTGAACATGTACGATTCTCTTGTCCCTTGCTTCAAGGTTCAACATGCACATATATCTATGGACAGGATCTCATGCAGCAAATGAAGAAAAAACACAGATAAATCCAATGCAATCCTATTGCTTTCATCCCTTTTCTCTGTCCAGCTTTCGAGGTGACTTTAAGTGCTCAGAGAAACTACGAAAACAACGAACCAAGAACCAATAAACGAAAGCTATGGCATTATCATTGGAGACAATCTTAGTTGAATTCGTTCATTGGTCGTATGTTGATTTAGTCATATTTTGCTGCTGCTGGGTGTAAACCATGTCGACAACACTGCACAACAGCACTGCACTTACTGCAAAGCAAATGCCTTTCTCGCAGAATAAATTATGAAGGTTCTTGTGTTTCTTCCCCCGTGTGTATAGGCCTACGCAACGCAACGGGTACGTGGCATTTATTTAGACTTTTTCTTGTAAATATTTTATAAAACTTTCCATCTGACATGCTGCTTAGGCTTTAGGAGACAAAGATGATCACACCTTTTCTTAAACATTTAATAATGACTAAAAATATAGTTTGTGGACTTTTTCTTCCTTTTTGTGGACTTTAATAATGCAAGTGCTGGAAACTTTTGCTTTGAGAAGAATGATGGGTTTTAACTTGGATTTGCAATCACCCCTTTCACTGTGGGAATTGTTTAGATCCTCCTCTCTTAGAATATGGCAGTTCTAGAACTCACATTTTCTTTTTTTTTCTTTTTTTTTTTTTTTGGTGTATTTGAAGTGCAATGATTCGAATGTGCCTCACGTGCAAAGGTATATTACTTAGGAAGAAAATTATAAAGGATTTCACGAATTGAAACCATAAAGAAAAAAATCCTTTCTTTTATTAGATATGTTGTCGGTATAACCTGATTTAAAGATTTACACATTTACATATTTAGTTTTGGCAAATAATATCATTCTTTGAGTGCAATTGCATAGAGTACCTTCACGACCAATGAATTTTACACTAAAAAATTGCAATTAAACCGACAAATTAATGGACTTCCTTTTCTTTTTCTTTTTTTCCTGTTGTTCGACATAAACTTCTTTCAACCACTGGGGTTTTCCCAGTGGCCACCTTTCCAACATGGAAATGGGAGGTGGGGGTTCGAATTCCCACCTTCTCAGGAGGGTTGGGGTGGGGATGAATTAGTTTCAGGAGTGGGTTTCGACTCCCACGCCCTGTAAGGAGGCAAGACAATAGTCTGAGAGTAAGAGTTAGAGTAGAAATAGAATAGGACTGACAAAAAAAAAAAGAAAAAAAGAAAAAATCTTCTTTCATTACTTCAAGTATTTCCATGATTACAGCTAACTAGTTCGCGTCTCTCCTGTAGTGGGCTAATCGGATGCTCTGGTATTGGGCCAGTAGGTTTTTGTCTTTAGAGATAAAAGGCCGGATGTTCCACGTTGGCAGTTCTTGATCTGAAAATGCACTTGTCGTTGACCAACCATCTGACTCTAAGAGAATACTTGAGTTCAAAAGTAGAATAGAAGAAGCGTAGGCAAAGAGGGCACATGGCTTCACCGTTTTTGGGTGTTGCCAACAATGAGGGCGCATAGGTTCAGATAAGATTTTGCTCTTCCATAAGTTCTTGGCTGTTGGGAGAGCGTTCTGGCATAATTTCTACATGGACCCATCTGAGAACCGCCGTTTCTGGGTGGGTCCATAAAACTAATGGACTATTTCCAGTTTCATTTGAAATTGATCACGTCTAGATAAGACATAACATTTTTCACATGCAACAAGAACTTGTTCCAACCGTCAAGATTTAAGCATCTTGTTACCTGCACTTTCTCGGGCGAAAAGTGGCTGAAATAGCTATTCCTTATCTAAAGTGACTCAATCATTTGGATATAGAATCTCGTCTTCTTTTACAATAGAGTTTGCAAGTTCAATTATTTTAGTTTGAAGAAAAATCATTCATGAGATCGTGGCAGATCCTCCTAATCCAGCTCAAAAAGTTGACAAGGCTATCAAAAATGTCTTAATCAACAGATTTGTGCTAAACCATTTTGATTAATTTATTGGGTTTATGGCCGGAAATTCATTAGACTATTGACTTATATGTAAGAAAAAGTTTTAAAGCATATTTAACTATGCTCTAATCACAGCCACCATTTGAACAGTGCTTGAAGGAAAATTATTTCATAGAATCATGCTCTTCAGAAAAAACCATTCACTTAGTCCAAGTCAAGCAAAAGATATGGGAGTTGGGGCACACGATATTGTTACGTGGCCATTCTTATTAATTAAGTAGTTGACGAATTCAACTTGTAATATGATGAGTCAATTGAAAGGTCACACTGATAATCTCAGTTCACATAATGGAGAAAGATTCAGTATACATCATTGAGACTTCACACAATTTCGTTTGAACAATACAATCGCCGCTGTTTGGTTTTGTGTTCGCCAACACGACACTATAATACAAAAATGAAAACCTATGAAGATGGAACTCTTTTAATAGTGCCATCAAGGGAAGCATGTACTGAACACATACAAAGATTTAGTATACATTATTGGGACTTCACACGATTTCGTTTGAAAAGTTATGATCGCCGTTGTTTGATTTTGTGTTCGTTGACACGAAATCATATATTAAAAACGAAAATCGAGGGAGATGAACTCTTTTAATACTGTCTCTCAAGGGAAGCATGGTCCTAAACAAATCATGGATGTGACTTTTTTCCATTTTTTTTTAAAGCTGATTAATGATCTCTCAATTTTAATAATGATTCCCAAACATCCCAATGAAGATTGGAAAGTGTGAAATCACATTGAGGGGCTGGCAATTAATCTTATTAATTCTGGGGTTCCCCAGATTTGGGAGAACCGGTTGGCCGGAGATTGACTGGTGATTTATTGGGTATGCAACTTCATTTTTTAATTGCTAAATTTATCTTCATCTTCTTCCTTGTTCTTTTTCTTTTTTACAAAATCAATCATTATTGTCTAGTGTTTCCAAAGAAGACGGAGGAAAAAAAAAAAAAGAGTCGACACTCAACAGTACCATTGACAACTTCCAATCCAACTAGATCTTCCCTAACCTAGTTGAAGCGGACCGACTAAAGAGACGTGACTGAGTCGGAAACATGGAAAATGGGTGAAAAATTATAGCATCCGTGGAATCTAGACGGCCATTTTAAGGCATTTGAGTGAAGCTGCCTTCATTGATATTAAAATCAGGGTGGGGATGTTCATGTATATCTGGGCTTCCTACGAAGATCATGGTGTTGTCCCAAAATCTTTTCAAATAAGAGAGTAAAAAAAGTGTTTTGATAATTAAGAGATATGGTGTGGACTGTCTGGAGATCCATGAAATATCCTCAAGCTCATCAACCGGTTAAATTCGGGTTTTTGACGCGTGTAGATAGCCCTAACCTAGAGTAATTTGCTTATAATTGGTGAAATTCAAACATGTGAAATTTTAAACTAGAATTCTCCTATTGCCTTAATCAATTGTGCCAACACTAAGAGGGTAAAAATATATTTACAGAAAATACATAAATAAATTCCAATATATGCCCATGTAGCAGGGGAAAAAAATTCAACTTATCCTTGAGGATCATGATATAGGTCATTTGGAGATATAGTCTGGTGATTCCGCTATATTTTGTAGATGATGTATTTTAAAGATGACATTGAGAAATGCGCTTTTCAATAGGCTAATTGAGTCGAGTTTAAGTTGAAACAAGTTAAGACATGAAGCGTGAAAAGATATAGAAGCCTGGCTCTAATATCAAGTTGAAGTTATATGTGCAACCGCTTACTTCAAAGCTCAAGTTATTAGAGTGCGGTGAGAAATATATTTATATCTTGATACTCCGTTTCACATGAAGTTTCGATTTGATGATAGAGTCTTGAGGTGTGCAAACTCGATGCTTGCTGGCAAAAGAATCTTGGAAGCTCATTGTTAATGAAAGGGAATCGATAAATAAAAGGGAATCAAGTCTTGAGCTGTGCAAACTTGATGCTTGCTGGCAAAAGAATCTTGGAAGCTCATTGTTAATGAAAGGGGAATTGATAAATAAAGGGGGGGGGATGAGACCTCTAGCTCTAATATTGATACTCCGTTTCATTTGATGATAGAGTCTTGAGGTGTGCAAACTCGATGCTTGCTGGCAAAAGAATCTTGGAAGCTCATTGTTAATGAAAGGGAAATCGATAAATAAGGGGGGATCAAACCTCTAGCTCTAATATCACTTGTTGTGTTGTATAATAGAAGTATAATATCTCCAGTGAGGAGTTTATTAATAAAGAGCCAAAATCTGAATCCATCCATATATCTAGTTAGACCACCTTCGCTTTAAATTTAAACTAATCGGTAGGGGCAGATCACTATACTGAATCGAACCTCTAGCTGTGATATAGTTGTTGTGTTGTACAATAGATGTATGGTACATTCACTTGGGGAGTTTATTAAGAAAGAGCCAAATTCCTAATCTATCAATATATCTAGTTAGATCATATTCACTCTAGAATTTAAGCTAATTGGTAAAGGGAGACCAATACACTTTTAACACTCAATGTTATGAAGTATTGCAATGAGTTGAGCCATAGCTTAAAAAATCAAGCCTATTTGAGCTTAAATCGAGCATGCAGGTTTGCATAATCAAGTCTTCGATGGAAAGTTCTTCCGACTAGGTTCTGTTCAATTGGGTCACATCCTACTTAAAGTCGAGCAATAAAACTTCCCAATCGGATGCTAATGGTAGGAAGGGTAAAATCATTATTTTAGAAAAAGGCCGTCCGTCCAAATTCAAAGGGATTTAAAAAAAAAAAGAAGGCACAAACTTTGGGTGGACAATTTTGGCCCGACTTTAAAGTGTCACCTGAAAAGGCATTAACTTTCCCATAGGGAACAAAGTTGGACGCGATATACGATTATGGTATTTAAAATACACTAACTTTCATTCGAAATACATAGCCAAGACATGTGTATGTGGCATCTCAGCTAACAAACAAAAGCTGACATTAACGACAAGTGTCGTGTCTGTAGATGATGTTTTCATAAATAATCAAAATTAGTTTATTTTCACGTCGTGTCTGTAGATGATGTTTCCATAAATAATCAAAATTAGTTTATCTTCCGCATATAATGAAGATTTAGTCTTTTTGATCCGAATATTACAGCTTCAAACCTGATTGAGAGGAGGCTGGGGGCGGGGAGGGGGGCTATCCGAATTGAGGCTTGAGGTTCTTCACAAAATCAAAACACATTCATCAAATATCCTCAAAGTTCCCACCTTTGATAAGATTTTATGACGAACCCTAGCCCTCAGCCCCGATTCATCTCTCTCTCTCTCTATCTCATTTTTTAAACTCCGTTTGGCTAAGGATGATGTCGCTTTGCTTGTTTAGTGGGAATAATGTCCTTTCATGCGGATCCAAGTTATCATATGTAGTTGGAAACGATGTTGTTTCCATTCTATATCAAAGACAAATGTCGTTATGATTATTTGTGGAAGCCAAGTTTGCTGACATGACACTTGGGAATAAGGACACCACAATGTCATAAGTTTTGTACGGCGTTCATTTGAGTACCATAACTTTTTTTCAACCATTTAAGTATTATAACTTTTTTTTTGACCACTTGAGTATCGTTACTTCTAAAAAATATTTATTTGAGTACTTAACTTACATTTGATCACTTAAATGCCATAATGATTTGAAAATGTTCATCCAATTGCTAGAAATTCACCATGACATGGCATTTACAGTAAATGTTTCTAAAAAAGTTATTGCACTCAAGTTGTTCATTGAAAAGTTAAATAACATTAAGGTGATCGAAAAAAAATTATGACACTTAATTAAGCGTTGTACATAAATTATAACACACAACTAGTCAAAAAAAGTTATGAGAATTAACACTTGTAGTATCATTTAACTTGACACTTATCTTGTCATGTCACTATTCGTTTGCCGTCTCGAACGCCAAGTATATTTTGATGGAAATTTTAATGGTGCCCAAATCTTTCTCTCAATAAAAGTTGGGTCCTCGTGACTTTAGAAAAATTAGACAAAAATTGTCTCCTAGAAAAAAAAAATGATGCCTTTTTTGGCGACACTTTAAAAGATGGGGCTCATAATTCTCTTGGTGCCTGTTTTTTTCCACGAGAAATTCCAAGTTTCAGTCACAAAAGGGGTTATCTCTCTATTTTCAAACAGTCGCGTACAAGCCTTTCCTCTCCGATTTTCTTGGTGACCTTGGCTCCTCAATTCAAAGCAAGACCGAGAGCGGAAGATCAAACAAATCTGCCAACTGCTCTGCGACCAACGTGATGAATGCCGACCACGCAAGAGGCGAGGGGAGAGGCGAGGCGAGGCGAGGCGAGGCATGGCGAGGCACGGGACGCGCCTATAACACGACACGACGTTTCTGCAGTATAATGTTATTATGACTTTCCTGTCGTGGCCCTCCTTCCACTTAAAATTCTCTGACCTTGACCAATCATCGCATGATAATGACAATGATGTCAACAGTCAAATGAGGATGAGAGAGAGAGAGAGAGTTTAATTTCACGTGAAACATTCTCGTTTTATGGTCGGTTATGACTAGTAGTTATACCTTGAATGCGGCGCAGTCCGGGAGTCTCGATCGAGATAGAGAGAGAGAGAAAAATAATAATTTAATTTCATTCGGTCCACTTTTCACCATAGCATATGAAAGGAACAAACCCATGTAAAATGACGGACATGTGGGAGATGAAATCTGCATGGGTGGCCCATTCTCTAGATTCTCTCTAGTGCAATTGTCAATCCCCTATTGCCATTTGTAAAAGAGTTTTGCTTTCATTTTCTAATTCAATTTCCAATGGCCAACGTTCATGCACATGCTAGCCGCCTTAATTTCTACCACGAACATCCAATTTTAACACGGGGGGCATTAGTCGCAATATAAGAGATTCTAGTCCCAAAAAGAGGGAGGTATTGTCTATAAAGGGATCATTAAAACCTCAGATTTAAGCGATACTGAATATATTTCAACACGGTCTTTTGCATCAGAGCCATTCTAGAAAATCCAGTTCACGAATTTAAGTTAATAAGTATATAATGATGGAGCGAAATTGTGTAATTAGTCTTAAACTTATTGTACGAATGTTAATTCAATTCGAAACCTATTGTATGTATGTCAATTCACTCATAAACTTTCTAATTTTGTGAATTGAGTATTAAAATTTTGCGCAAAATTCCCATGTAGTCGTTCTGTTCAATTTTCATGTGGCGATCCAATTATCGCCAGTCATCCTACATGATTTTTCAGATGAAAATTGACCGAAAGAACTGCACTTTCGCACAAAGGTTTAAGACTCAATTGACAAAATTGAAAAGTTTAAGATTTAATTGACATCCACAAATAGGTTTAGGACTGGTCAGATAATTTTCTTTGGAGATCATCTATTCCTTATGGAGTGCTCATTGGTGTGTCAACAAATCTAAATTGTTAATGCCCTTTTTGTTTGAAAATTCACAATCACCTTCGTTCATATAGATCGATATTTGAGACGATCGAAATATCACATAAAGCACATATGGGGATAGAAAGGTCACCACCGGTAGATGGAGATTACGTGCATGTACGTGACACCTTGAGGTCTCCTATTGAAGCGAGGTCTATTCTAAAAAACCAAAAAACAAAAAACAAAAGTGAGGATGTCACGCAGTAAGATTCCGATGATGCTGGGGTCACACCCCAAGCTTTTGAAAAGGAAAAGAGAAAGAAAAGCTCTCGTCAACCGTACGAGCGTAGAGATAAAAGAAACGACATATTTCGTTCCGCCCCATGTTTATGTCATTTCAGTTTCAATTGTCAGTTGCAGCCTGCCCAGGAGCGATCATATTCATTGGTTTCCCTTGGACAACCCCACGCCGTCCACTTCCAGTCATGTAACGCAACTAGTAAAGTCATAGTATTTGGCCGGAATTTGGGTAAAACGTCTTAAGCAATTGCATATGGATGTGATGTTACTAACTACTACTGTTGATTCCAAAAATTGTCCAAGTGCGCAGTCGACACTTCAACCGGCAGAGGCCAGTAAGAAAGGTGACAGAGACACAAAATCGTCGAGTGATGGGAGCATTGTGGACGTTTAACAGAAAATAGATCCAATTCGAGGTGACGGAGATGTCGTTTAGTTGATAAATAATGGCCAACTTAGTCAACTAATGAGATTTGCTTGGTAGAACCATAAAGGAAGTGAAGACGATGTAACTGTCAAATAGTGGAGCCAATAGACTCGAATGCAATTGTTGAAGTAGTGCAGGCAACGATCCTAGAAGTTGTAACCCTCTGTAAATAGATATCGCTTAATAATATGAGCCACATAGAGCAATTTTTCAATTCTCAGAAATTGTTGAATAGCGGTCAATCCTAAAAGTACAAGCATCCAAGTTATGTTCTTTGTGAAGGAAAGCCGGTCGATCCGAAAACCCACGTAGTTCATCTTTGCTTCCGATTTATCTTTGTATTTTCAGTTTTTTGTGTGGCTAGCAATTCCCATTTTCACTCCCTTTAAATGTCTCATTATTTGCATTTCATGTCCAAAAAATTATAGAGGATCATTCACAACCTTTGTCGGTTCGAATTGATTGATCTATATATTGAAAAAGGTCGACTATTAGAGATATGAAAATAAAAAGCCAGGAGCAATTTGCTCATTTTTGGAATTACTTCAAATGTGAGGATAACAGAGGCCAACAAGTTCCACCTGATTGCCACGAGAAACACAGAGGCGAGGCAAGCACATTCCACTAGGACATTATCAGTGGTCATTTCTCAATTGGTTCTTGATTTTGTCAAGAAATTAAGTACATTGGTCGAATAATGCTGTTATTTTCCTGCTTGCTTCGGGGGGGGGAATCGACACACTTTCCAAAGCATCCCTCAAGTGAAATATATTCGATTAATGAATGACGTTAGACACACCAAAATTCATGTAATCAGCTAGACCTTACACTGCCAAACATGACCCTAAAAACAAGGCTAAGCTGGATATAGGATTCGGTCACGATGTCTATACGTCATGATGATCTCCTAGATATGTGTAATGGTATCCAGCATGTGTGCACACGTTATTTGTTTTTTGAATGTGAATGTGAACACTTACGTTAGAAATTTATGGGTGCTACGTAATTTGACAATTTCAGTCTAACATAGTAGTTTTTCTTCTTCTATTTCCAAGTCAAATATTTGTTTGTATTTTTTAAGCATGATTGACATAAATGAGTTGCTTGCACCATTCCCCAATTGCATAATATGAGAGAGATCTTCCAATTGTGTAACACACACGCAAGAAACAATAAAATCTAAGTACACATTTCTCGTGTCTCCCCCAATGTCAATGGGTGGTGGGAGAAATTATAGTGCAAGCTGTTCCTTAGTGTGTATCAAGAACAAGATTTAATTCCTAGTTGCTTAAAATATCCACCAATGACACCACCATAAGTTATCGTCATTTCCGAACATTCTGTTCTAGATCTGCCTCGTGGAAATAATGACAAGTTAGTCAACATTTCACAAGCAATGTGTGATCCTCGGGCTCGTTGTTTTATGGTGTAAGAAAAGAAAGTGTAATCCGAGTTGTCTTTGAGCTCCCATATATCGAGTAGTATCTAATTCTATTGCACTGCAATATGAGCCAACGTGATGATTCTTTTAGGAATTTGGAACCGGCCAATTTGACAAAGTTGGAGCTCCCTCGTTCAAGCGATGATTCAAAATTATAGACAGGTGTTTACATGAGCGAGTCATATACAATCTTTTGACGGAAGTAGACCCGAATCACTTTACAACTTAATATTGCAAACCCATTTTGGTATCTCCAATTTATTGAATAGGTGAGATACAGATAAGTCTCTAGAGAATTTGCGTCATCATATAAGAGGCTAACAACTAAGATTTGTTGCTATATCGAAGTAGCAAGCAACAAGCTGGCTTGGCCCTTAAGGAATGGAAGAATTGCATCTTTCCTTCTAAACATTGGTAGGATACGATCTGAAGAATATCTTATTTGATACTTGTAATAATGTTTCTAGGGTTTTGATCCTCATTCTATTCTTTTTTAATGCGCTGTTCGGAAAATAAAATCCAAGCGAGGTGCATGCGTGCCACGGAAACTACTTAGGTTCTTGGGGACTTTCAACCAGTGGTTGCATAACACCTTAGAAGTAGAATGCTAAATTAAACTAATGCCTCATTGTACTGCTAAAGATACTCCTTGCATATCATCTGTGATGATCTAACTCTCATTCTTTTAGGTCACCAAGATGATCTTCGTCCTCCTTACGATTCACGGGGCCACATCATATTTATATCATGTGATCCCTGAGATACATTTGGGTGTTATAATTAGACATTCGCCTATGTGTATTCAATATTCTAACCAGATTTCCTCACTCAATCTTTAGTGGGGACCTGAAAAAAGAAAGTGGGAAGACGAATTAAAAGGCTAAAGAATCAAATGAAGATCGGAAACTTATCTAGAAATAGTAGGAAAATACGAGAGAGAGAGAGAGAGAGAGAGAGAGAGAGAGAGAGAGAGAGAGAGAGAGAGAGAGAGGAAAATACAGGGAAAAAGAAGATAATTTAAGGAATGTAGATGATTCTCCAAATCTTAATTATATTAGAAATTTAGACAAATGGTGGGAAAGTATTATGTGAATCGGATTATTAAAGTTTAAGAAAAGAATGCAAATTATTGCAAGACCGAAAATTTTCTATAAATCTACAAATAAAAAAAAAATTAAGGGATTATAATGTTGGTAAAAATAGTTCAGTCAGTCATAAACCTATTGTATGAATGTCAATTCAATCCTAAAATTTTTATTTTTGCTAATTTAGTCTTAAATTTTTATGCGAAATTCCAATGTAGGTCAATATTCGCCGAAATAGCATGACATGGTAGTTCAATTATTATCAGCCATCCCATGTGACACATCACCACATTTGTAATTTTCAACAAAAATTAACTGGAAGAACTACATTAGAATTTCGCACAAAAGTTTGATATTAAATTGAAAAAATTAAAAAGTTTAAGGTTGAATTGTCCTAGAATTTAGGACGAATTGGACAATTTCCCTCGTCATGTTGTAATGTTGACCATTAAATCATTATTTTGGAGGAAATTACACTACAAGTGTCAAAACATAACAAGCACGACCATTGGGGAGAATTTACAGTAAATTTGAATTTTGAAATTGTCTGGGAGTAGTATAGAGAGATCTTCTTCTTCTTTTTTTAACAAAATTTCGCCTCTTGATGAGTCACTTTTACCCTGGAATTCTTCTTTTTATCACTTCACCACCTAAACTTTCACAAACTAAGTTAATTGCCCCCATGCCCTTACTGCTAATGCTCATTTTATCAACAAATGCATATGCTTTAGTTCGTGGCAAATGTTACGAAATCGCTTGCATTAGATCGGAATTTTTTAAAAAGACCTGTAACTTTTTAAAAAGAACTATCGTTTTGAGCCACAAGATCGAATTTAATATCCGTTAATAGGATAGTTGCTTCCTCAACTAACTCCACATTTTTGATTCGATCAAAGGCAAACCATTGACTTTGAAATCAAGAGTTTCCCATGGAATTACTTTCTGTTGGCCTAACTCGAGTGATTTAGTCAAGTTAAAATAATATTTCAGGATGTTGCTAGATGGCATTGGTGTGTAATATATGTGTCCGATAATTCAGCCTCAATCCCATCTTTTAGTGACATTCATTGCTATCTTCTCGCCCTAGACAAAGAAAATTTTGCATCTACTAAAGTCTAAAGTTTCTTTTTCTTTCGTTTTCCTCCTCTGGACGGAGCAGGTGCTGGTGGTTCCAAACATATACAAATGAAAAAAGAAAAAACACTTAGGATATCCCAACAAGTGCGTGGACAACACTTAAAACCAAAAAAATAAACATTAAGTTACTTTTGATCAAAGATTAGACAATGGAGCAACCCCCACATCATGTGGATAAAACAAATAAACTATATATATGTAAATGAAGTAGCCTATCCAAAAAGGCTATGATGCAAGAACACAAACCCCCCACTACTATTTTAATATCATTTTTTATATGGCATGAGCTAGTTCGTGAAAAATATGAAGAAAATGAACAGAAAGATTCGTCAATTCAGTACTGAGAGAATCATTTGAGTCCCCCAAAAGAAAAGAACAACTTTCCGCCCTCAAGTGAAACGAACAGTAACGGGGAAGGAGCAAAGCACCCGCCAGTTCAGACCAAAGCGCGTCGTGTTCTTCCTTGTTGCTCATGCCTTGACGACATTAAAGTGTGTAATCTCTGTGGAAAGATACATATATATCGTAGGAGTCGAAACTGGGTGAAAGATGACTGTCGAAATCGAACGGCTCGTGCCAGAAGCTGCATACGCACCGACATCTGAATCAGAGATTGGAGCGTGAGGGTTAGAATAATTAGATTTGACTGAGCAAATTGTAGTATTGTCGCTAAATGCTAGGATCAGTACTAGCTTCTGATTGTCTCGTTAGTTTTCATGTTTGCCTCGGTTTCACTCTCAAGAATTAGAGTTATTTCCATTCAGATAACACTGGCTGATCGCAATGGCTACTTTTGAGCACCTCCCTAGGTCTTAGGTCAAAGATTTGAGTGCAGTCTTGGTCGTCTCGAAACGTGACATTTCGAATGAACCAGAAGATGGGGCGAGCATGCTTTTCGTGGAGAGGTGGTTTTGGAGCTGCCCCCTAGATTTGATGTAGAACTTAACTAGAGTTTCCAACCCCCACAAACCCTTTCTAATTGGCCTACATTGAATATAGGCAAGCATGTCTCTTGAATGGGTCAAAGGCATAATTAAGAAGAGAAAATCTCATGATGTGGTCGGTGTGTCTTGTGGCCCTCACACAAAGGGCAAACGTATGACTCGTGCTTGCGTCTTGCCTGACCCGAGGACCGTATGGCAACATGATTAAATCGCCTAGTGAAAGTAGGAAACATAAGATGATGATTGCATATTATAATTGCTCCCAAGATCTCTCTCCCTATCCAGCCATTGTGTTCGCCACATTCTTAGAAGCACTATCTGTCCTAAGCATGCCGAGATGACAAATATCTAGAGTGCATCACAAATATATGCAGCGATCAGATGTTTCAATGGCCATATGATGCCAGGTCCTATAATTAATTGTTCTCAACTAGCATTATTGCCGAATTTGGTGGTCATAATCATTATTTCCTTTCCCCTTCATCTTCTTCACCTCATAATGCCCGAAATTTCTTTTGTAAAACTAAAGTCGGGTCCCTTTTCATGGTGAAGCACCGAGTTTGTTGGAAGGTCGAGCTTCCCACTTCAAATCACATAATAGCTGGTTTGATCAAGAAAAGGGTGTATTTGCTTTGTGATCTGGATCCATATATTTCATTTTATGTAGATATATTTCTTGTTATATATGAATTGCCAATCGGGAACCCCTTTGCTTGCTCATGAAGTATCTTAGGGAAACGGTAAGAGATGGAGAAGTAGAAGTACATAATAGAAGATACGCATGTATAAGAAGTGATGTAGGAGCTCAGAAAAACACATCTTCGTGAACAAATCAAATGAAAGACGAGACGTTGATAATGATTTATGGGAAATTGGAGGAACGAGAGGAGGTGACTATACGAGGATTTATGTATGCGCCAAAAATGACTAACATAGGTTGTCCGCAAATCAATCACATAGTAATAAATCGTTTTTCTGAGGATCTCGTGGTAGAATTTTCTGCCTCTTCTTTTCACATTGACTGGTCAATAAATATATGGAAATGTCCTACTTAGGTAACTATTCTTTATTATAAATATGTACTCTTTCAAATTCCCCCCTTAGCGACCATGGACCTAACAAACTTCTTATTAAAGTAAACTAATTTGTCAGCTTCAGCTTTTAGGTAGAAGAAGATATAAGGCACACAAACGCGCATAAGTTATGCCCCAGTGTGTCAGGCACGCATATGTACATATGCACACTTCTGTCCAATTGAAGATAGAAAATAGATTTAAAACCCTATATTAGGATCGATGATCAAAGCCTAATAGGACAAAAAGAAATTAGTAGTACCATAAACGCATTTTGCCCATTTCCACTCAATATTTTATAGTATTAATAATGTCTATCATCCTTTCCAGCCGAAAAAACAAGAAAAAAAGTAAATTATGAGAGAAAGGTAGTGATTTTATGTCTGAACTTGGTCTGATCTCTAATGCCATAATTTTCTGGGGAGCGGCCTTGAGAAGACATCAAGAGATTCCCGGAGAAACATGTTTCAACCATTGAAGGAGTTCAGTAATTCAGAAGTGAAAAATCTGACCTATATCTTTACCAATACAGATTGGCCCTAATTTTCGCTGATCAGGATTTTCTCTCTTTTTGTTCAAAGCATAGAATCACAGAATTTAGGCGGAGCAAAATATGTGTTGAGAATTCAAGAATCTTCTAAACATAATAAGATATGGTTGAGGTATTGAAAAAGGCCAAAAAGAGAGGGAATCAGAAGGTTTTTGACATTAATCATATGCTGCATTTATACAAACTGACCAGATGTAGATAACTTGGCCTGGAATACCATCTCAATTTCTGAGATGTACATATAGAATGAACGATAATTCTTGCCCCTTCTGATTGGAGGAAACATAACTACAACTATACTGCTGGCAAAAATCACCTCCAAAATCCTCTTTATCAGCAGTGGGAGATCAACATATATACCTATTTCTACAATTACTTACATTATATCTCATGCTTACACTAGATCGATCTCTTCCACTATTTAAAAAAAAGAAAGATGTACACGGTGGAAGGAGAAGATCCACTGGCCTGGCCAAACACTCCTCATCGAACTGATCTTACCAGGGTTTTGATCAAGTTCTTTGAGAAGGAATCAAGCTCACCATATTAGTAGCAACATTCCTCCACGCTGGAAGCTGCATGTTGAGGTTTTGTGCACTTAGAAGCAAATCTCTTGCCTTGTGGATAAAATCATCGATCCTCAAATGAGCCTCCCTTTCGATTTGGATTCTATTGGGGAATTTGAGCAAGCTTAGATAGGTCTCTAGGTCATGGACACAAGAAGGGTTCTGGACATTGAAGAAGTCAAGGGCAAGCTCAACACCGACATGTGCATAGCATGAGCAACTCCATGGGAATTCAAATTTTCCACCCAAAACCCTAAAATGTTCATTGAACACCATGCCAGGAAGCTTTGTGATTGGGTCATTCACATTCACTATCCTCAAGACCTTGATCCCGAGCTCGTCACACCTCTCTTTGAATGCCGAATTGCCGACTCTCGGTCCTCCGAACGAGAACACCGTGATGGGTATGTCTCGAATTGAATTATTTTTGGAGGTGACCTTGTTGAGGCCGATCTCCGAGATGTCGTAGGCAAGGAGGAGGGCCAGAGAGCTCCCCATGCTATGGCCAGCGAGTGTGATGCTCATCTCCTCGCCCTTGTGCTTCTTGATCAGCCGTGAAACCTCAGAAAGAAGCTGCTCGCGGCAGCTCTTAATCCCGAACTTGCTCGAGGCCGCCTCATCCGCAGTGTAGAGGTTCAGGAACCCAGACTCGACTTTCACATCTTCGCGACAGTTGTGTGGGTCAAGGCGCGCCGGGGTGAGAGAGCTCATGAAGTTGGCGATCCACTCGTGGTTTGTGACCGTCCCACGGAAGCTAATCACAACATCCCGCCTCCCAAGCCGCCTTGCCATGTCGTCTGAGGCGACCGCCACATACCCAATCCATCGGCCGCAGCACGGCGCTGCCCCGTTAGGCATCGGGATGCTCACGTCCGGCGTGGCGTAAATGTACTTGGTGACCTCATACCCAGAGTCACTCATCCCGACTTCTTCGAGCAACCTCCTCTTACCGTACTTGCAATTCAAGTAGCGCTTGGATGCAGAGTCGAGGTCGAACGCAAGATAGCACGCAGTCACGAACTCGCCGTAGCGAACGATCTCTCGCCGGAGGACAGGGTGCAAGGGCTCCAAGAGGTGCTCCCAGTTGGCGCAACCTTGGATCTCGCGCCAAGAAGGGCACAAAACTGAGGTGGTGGTGGCGGCCTTTAAGGGACAACAGGTTGATGATGATGGTGATGATGAAATGGGTGTTGCTAAAACTGAAGCAACCACATCCTGTCTTGGTGGTGAAGAAGAAGAAGAAGAAGAAGAAGAAGAAGAGGAGGTGTCGCTTTTACTGTGCAAGCGAACTTGCTTCATTGAACGAGACAGGGGCTTGATGTCCCCATAAGAACAAGCAGAGCCCATGTTTGGGCTTGCAATGTATGCTGTGCAGGCCATTGCTGTTAATTTTCAGGCCAGGCCGCACACCGAGTGAGAGAGAAGAGAGAGAGGAGAAAAGAGAGGGGGGACAATGGAGGAGAGAGTGAGAGTTGTGGGTTATATAGAGGAGGAGGAGGAAAGGGAGGAAGAGAGAGAGAGAGAGAGTGTGTGTGTAAAGGAGCGTACGGGAAGCTGGCTGGGGGGTGAGAGGTCTGAGAAAATAAAGAGAAAGAAAAAGCATGTTTGGCGAGGATTTGACCTGGATTTTTCAAATGGACAGCGTTTATTATACATGGTCGGTAGAGCCCAAAGGTCGCTCTCATTGGATCGCCCCTGTTGCGGCTAAATTGTGATATAAAAAATAAACGCAAACGTCTGAAAAACACATTGAGAAAAAATGACATTACGCTCTCTCTCTCTCTCTCTCTATCATATAAGCAACTATTGGCTCCAACTGTAAGAGACTTCAAAGGTAACGTCATAGGGCTTTGAGGGCAAGAAAAATGCATACCGTGGTAAATATTCTCGAATGGCTCGCATATTCTTGCCCTAGAAATAGTGTAAAAAGAAGAAGATGTCTAAACAACCTCTTTACGAGTTCATAACTCGAGAAGGAAGCATGACCCCGCTCGCTTATCTCGTCAAAGAAAGGATGTCTTTTCAACTCATCCAGATCGAGGAACGAATAAAATAACATTGTTCGAGGAAATATCGGTAAAATTACCCTCCGGAAAGGTCAATATAACACTCAATTACGTACAAAGTGACGACGCCTGGGAAAGTAGTGGCTAAAGGGAAATCTCCATCCGATAATAAATCAATTTATGCATGCAGGGACTTTCAAATATATATTCATAAAAAATTCTCCGGGAGCTCGAAAGGATTACTAAGAAATTGCGACATGCTCGTGCCTAAATTATAAGCAAGATATACTATAACCCAACCCGTAGACATGAAAAGATCTCAAAGATTATTCATTGTAAAAGAGTTTGTTATTATATAGATGTCGATACAAAAATGGGTTTTTATATCCACCGTCGTTATGATAATTGTTATGCAGTTGTACCCTTGAAAACCTACGTATTTTCATCTAGCCAAAAACAAGATACATACTTTGATGTTGATTTCCCAGTTTTGGAACCTTGCATCATGCAAATTACAGAGCACCAAAGCAAAACCCTTTAAGTAGATAGAGCTTATTAGCATGTTTGACTCGGGAGTTATCGATGAGTCTCATATGCAAACTCATACATACATATATTAAGGTTGCTTTCGTTTCATTGAAAATTTCATGACTAAAAAAAATATTTTTTTTACGAAAATTATTAGTTTTTATTTGTTTAGAGATTTAGGGTACATGGTTTTTTTCTTGCCAAAAGAGAATGTTGTATTCAGCCGATCTAAGCTTGTTTTTTCAGTCTGTGGATAATATTTTTTTATATATCGATTAATTTTTCGTTATCCAAATAACGGAAAGTCGGAAAACAGATTTCTAGAAACAATTTTCTTTTAAGCAAACGAGCCCAAGGATTGTTGTTTCCGATTTATTGGACAGTTCAGACCATCAAGAATGGAATGGAATGTGGACCAACCAGTTTGAATTCGATCGAGCGAACCATGTGCAGTGCAGGCCCTAATCTTGAAGCGACAGGCTATCAACCCTTATTTGATACTTTCAAACTTTTGACTATCTTTTAGGATGTGCCTGATGGTAGCATTAATATTTCCTTACTTCAGGCACGGAAATGTCCTCGTCCTCAAGGACTTGAGCTGAAAATATGATGATTGAAGCTTTGAAGTGTCATCCTCATCTGCCGTATACGTAATCACTACGTGTGTATGTGTGTGAGGAAAGTTGTGCATGCGATTACAGCGTGCTCTAGCTTTCATGCTTTCATTTGCATTGGAATGACGCAGCGTTGCTCGCTAGATATCGACATACTTACTCCATACAGAGAGTTAACCACATAAAAATGCACCACGAATTCAAAAAAACTAGAGACTTCATACTCACACTCGAGTGTTTTTCGGCTCTAAATTTACACCCAAAACGAACCCACAAGTGTTGTCTCACGATCGCTTTCATTTAAAAAAATCTCTCAAAGAGAAAATCTTGTTTGTTTTATATGTAGGGACCGAGCAAAATAATCCACACGGATTCGGATGTTTCGCCGCAAGTTTATGCACAATTAATGCACATAAACAAGGCTCACGTTGGACACGTACAATCCAAAACACAAATATCCATCCTACCACTTGCAGACTCAAACATAGACTTTGATTTTCTTCCCCTTCTTACCTGAAGAATTTGGACCACACCGGATTTTGCTCGGAGACGAAGTTCAATCAAGTCAGATGATATTCAAGCATCAACACCAGACTTGTACTGAGAGCCGGATTTCTTATTATGGGTTTAGACTCGAGACATCATTCTATCTTAATTGTCATGGAGTCTTGCATTAATAATAATAAGCACGTCCTGTCAAATTGAAACTTATGCACTAATTTTATGAGCTGTTTCCCTTCGTGTGACCATCGTAAACTGAACCTATAATGATCTTACAAGTACAAGTTTAGTTTATTTCTTTTGAAATGGGGGTAATTCCCATAAAATAAAGGGATTCGGTGGCAATGACATTATCAAAAGTCAAATTTCACCTATCAAGCCAACTCTTTTAGGTTGTCCTCTGGTGTACATCATTAACATTTTGAATTGTTCCCTTTTCTAGCACTCCAAAAGTACAAAATAATTATAATAATAATAATAACAATAATAACAATAATAATATAATAAATAATATAAATAAATAAAAATAAAAATGAAACATCGCATGAGCTAATAATGCGACGTAATTTAAAATTTGGTTTCCTTCTATTAGCAAGTGTCCCTTTTTCCCATACTCATAGGATCTTAATTTAAAAAAAAAAAAAATACATTCATAGCTCGATCGTCCACTTCATGGAAGATTTACCAAACAAACTAATCTCCTAATCAATTAAAAAATTCAGAAATAGAAATTTATGGGGACGTAGCTCCGTGCACATCATATACGATACGATTGCAACACAAGAGCATGCATATCATTCCTCAACCAATTAAAAAAAATGGCATCGCAACCTAAATAAATCACCAAATTGGGCAAATTAAAATATAGGGTTTCGGGTGTGAATTTGGATATCCCCGCAATATAAAATGGTATCTTCCAAGATTAGGGGAAAGATACCGTGATATCGCTATGATATGATGAATTGCTTAGCGGTGTTCATACTCAATTACACTAATATTTTTATAATTATCGTAAGGAGAGAAAAAAAGGGTTACATGAAATTAATTATTATGAGTAGAAAGTTACAATGATTATACGTCCGGTTTGTCAAAACGAAGGTGTGGGCCAGTTCATATTTCAGTCGTGTCAAAAGGCGAGAATCCAAGAGGTTGCGCCTTCTCCTTTTTGGGGCCGCCGACTATTTTCCATTTGCGGTCCCCGAACTGTTTGTAATTTGCAGAAGTGCCCCCGGATTGGTCGGTTCGGTCGCGCTTTCAAGCGCCTTGATGGAAGGCCAGATCCAGGACCCCGCCGGCCATTCAACGTCGCGAGATGCGACCCTCGTCTTTACATGTCACGCCCCGGGACCAAATCCGCCAACCAAATCTACCCCCGTCCCAGTACACACCATCGTCCTCGACGCGACCCTCGGGACCAACGGATGCCATGTATCCAAATGGACTCAACACACGACCTGCAAAAACACGATCGATCGTGGTCGTTGAACATGGAATTCCCATGTGTCTCGCGAAATTTCCGCCGCTATCTTCAAGCACGAGCCTCGTGGAGCTAAGTCTAGGAAAAATTACTCTGATTGAAGAGATTAGCAAAGACACTGAATCGAGCATGCTGGATATATTCCTGACCTTCAAATTCGATTCATTCTACATCAGATCAGGAGGCTACGCTAGATGCCCTCCACTTAGTGTCCCGCAATAGCTACTCTACCAACTAGTACCACGTATGTCGACAGAAGGGTTTCGCGATGTGCCAGTGTCGAAGAGAGGAAGGAAAGCCATTAACAAAGTGACATTGAGATCAAAAACACCTTTGTCCCTGGGGAGTATTGTGGTAAAATGACCGGGTCCTCTAGTCACCGGCCGAATGGCGTGGCGCTCGAACATGCACAGTCGCGTTCCCATGCAAGAGAGGGAGGTATGTTTCAGGAGAACCTTATGCGCGGGGTTAAGGGAGAAGGAGGGCGTTGGATTTTGACCGCCACGAGGGCAGAGGAGGACGCGGTCAAAGGGTCTCCTCCAATTCCTTGATTTGGACGGAACGTGCCAAAGCTTCATCATCACCGCGATCGACCTTGAAAACTGACGATCCCCGTGGCCCACCACAACAACAAAGTGCGAGGAGGTGCGAATCCCATCAAGCATCTCAAAGTGAGAAGAATTCATTAATTAAACCAATTCACCTCCCATTACGATCCATCGATGGATCTCATCGAGACGTCTTCAAATCGATGTGAGATTGATTGAAGATGTCGTATTCTCTAATAGGGCGATATGACCGAGAACTCTGTCGGGATAATGATCATCTTCCAAGTCGCAAAATCCATCTAGAGGATCCTATTTAAATCGATCGGTCAAAGGAGTACTCAAATATGATAAGTCGGGTTGATGATAGCTTCGGGTTTATGCATCGTTTTTTGCAAGGCTCAATCTCGTTTTCACCTCATCATCGTCTACATACGAACTTTCGCCAAAAGATTAAGAAAAGTGCACTTGTGAACTAATGCATGTGTATCTTCTGGAGTACCAAAGCAATTAAAGGGTCCTGTCATAACCCCACTTTGCTCCTTTGCTTTCCTCTCGGCCATCCACCCATTTCCATTCTACTTTTTTGGGAAAATGACACTAAAGGTTTTTAAACTTTTAACATTTTATATAATATGATACCTAAAATTTTAATTTATTTAATATTATCCATTAACTTTAATTCAATGTATAATATGCTTCCTAAAAAAATTACCAAAAATGTCCTAAACTTATTATAAATGTATCGATTCAGTTTTAAACATCTTCACGTTTCACTAATTGAGTTCATCCAGTCAATTTTGGCCGAAAATCATTAATGTAGATGTCGGTCATCTTACGTAGCACATTTGGCGCTGACATGGGTATTTTTAATAATTTTATGATTTCTTTTCTTTACTTTATCTTTTTTCTCATGGCCTTAGGGCCAATGAGGGCCGCGCCACCCTTGCTAGATCTAGGTGAGGGGTCGCATGTGCTCCCCCTGGTCGGTAAGGAAGTCCCGGCCCTTGCGGACCTAGGGTTAGAGAAACAAAAAGAAAAGGTGGGCAGAGAGAGGGGGGGGAGAGTGGGGTGTGTGGACGGTGACGTCGTTGGCTTAGGGTTAGGAAAAAAAGAAAAATAAATAAAAAATTGAAAAAAAAAAATCCTTTACATTAATGCCGATCGTGTCACATATGATGGTTATTATCCACGTTAGTTATTTCCAATCAAAATTAGTCATATGGACTCAATTGGCACAATTGTAATAAATTTAGGATTTTTTCAATAATTCTCTCAATTTTTTTAATTTATTCAATATAGTTCATAAACTTTTAGTACATATCCAATATAATCTTTAAATTACATGAAAATACTCAATGTTGTTCCTAAAGTTGAATTAATGAAATGAAATGTTGAACGGTTTCATACAATTCAAGCATTAACTTGAATATGTACCAAAAATATATGAGTACCTGTAGCAATTGCAAATTGAGTTAAAATTCAAGAATCATATTAAATAAGTTAAAAATCCATGAATTACATTGCATATTAAATTAAACTTCAAGAACTATTAGTGCCATCATTCATTTTTTTAGAGGGGAAGGGGGGTGTCAAGCGCACGGCATTTGTGCTCTTGTAGTGGTAGTTATAATGTCTTGAAACGTCAGCTAAATTCTTCGAGAACATCGTTGTATTGGCATTTCGCAAGCTTGCAAAAAAATATAAAAAATTGGTCATTAACCAAAGCCATCAGGATAATATGATTGTTCTTTCCACTAAGGAGACATCTATTGTACGAATACATGGAGATTTGAAGCAGCCCTCTTCCCATAAATGATGCAGCATTATCTAGCACGGTCAATGGGGCAATTAAGGGGCGTGGCTTAGTGATCCATCCACTGGCACTCCAGAAATGATACCCGCCCATCGGCTTACCTAATACTCCCTTCGAAGGTTTGGAGGTATGAATTTCTAAATAAAATAGGATTAGATAGAATAAGATAGTTTGGTGAATTACAGATTTAAAGTCGATATATTCACATTATACCATTTATGTTATTTGGTATAACAGCACATCGGTATAAATATAAATAAAATTTCTCAAGTGATGGTAAAAATCTCTCACAGCACTCGTGCTCACTTTATTTTCTTTTTTTCTTTTTTTTCCCTCTCTTTATTTAATTAGTTTCATTTTTATTTCTTTTTTCCCTTTCCAACATTCTCTAATAAAATTTTATAAATTAATAAGCTATACTAATATACCTAAAATACTATAATACCTAAAATCTGTAATAAATATTTTATATATATTTATATATTGAATTTATATTATAAGATAGAATTCAATTCGAATATATGAATAAAAATAAGATTAGATTAAAAAAATGTTATTTTTTGTTATTTTGAATTTCTTATACTAAAATTCAAATATTATTAATATTGAAATATAATTTTAATTTTATTAATTTAAGAAGCTTGTTATTTGAGAAAAATAACTTTCCTATTATGAATAGTAGAAATCCTATACATCTTTAACCCACCTCTCCTATAGGGTAATTTAATTTGGAAATATACATCTTATATCTAACTTTATCTTATCTCGAATAGGTACTAAAGGCATGATGGGATAAATTTTGTTCCGATTGCCAAACATAGCCTTTGAGTTTTAATATGGTATCATTGATTGGATGGGTGACATTCTTTTGTATATTTTTTCGAGAATGTATAGTTTCAAATAAATTCATACGAGGGTAACAATTTCACGGGCATAATGCCTAAACAAGGAAACATATGTAGTTCAATCCAAAAATATCAAACAAAAAGAATAGAGTCTTCGTTATGAAAATGGGTGCTCCCAGTACTTCCAGATGCCATGCAGGAATGTAGATGTGCAATCATCTTAAATAAAATGCAAGGTTCTAAACATTTATCACTCTCATACGGTATGTGTGACAAATAATTGGGCAAATGTTTTCCTTTGATTAATCATAAAATTTCACCTAAACACGCATAGCGGGGAGACTTGTACAAACTTAAAAATATAGAAAGACACTAGAAAAATGGCATACACGATTGCCTGCGAAAAGAAACAGTGAAAAAATTCAAATTAATATGGAATAAAAATAGTAAGTAAAGAGTTTTGTCCATTTTTTAATACAATTGGAATTGTGGTAAAAGGAAAGAAGAGAGATTTGATGGATATTTTACAACTGTTGTTGATTTTGGTAAGGGATTTATTGAATACTTGCCTATAATCTTGGTTATCATATGTAATGGTTTTCATCCATGTATGGTTTTGTTTTTTCGAGGAGGTCAGATTTGTCCATGTAAAGTTCAGTGTGTCCATAGGGTATAAAATATACATGGGTTTTCATGAACTTTTCTTTTTTGAAAAAGCCATCAATAATTCTAAATTATGCCAATTGTTATATATTTACCCCAAACTTTTTTGTAATACAAAAAATCCAAACTTATATCCGAATGACACATTTACCCTCTATAAGATATTGTTAAAAAACGATGTTAAAAGCCTGACATGACATTATTAATGTTTTGAAGGATGAGTAGCACTGATGTGGTACCACGAGAGCACCACACACGAAAAAGATTAAAAATAAAATAAAAGACAATTCGAAGTTACTATTCATTGTCTTCAAAATTATTATCCATCATGTTCAAGCTCACGATGGCTTGACCAAAGCTCATCCATTGCTTCCCTTTGCCACCTAAACCTCCAAGGACATTCATCGTATTAGAATATATAATAAATCACACATTCATTTAATCACTTAAATTTTTTAAATAGTTGGTGCACAAAATCTCACATGGTATTGAAGTAGGAGTAATTGAGTTTAAATCTTTCCAAACGTCTATTTGCATCCCTAATTACATAATTTCACTCTTAGTAATAGGTAAAACGATCAAACTGCCAGAGTAATTGTGAGGAGGAATGTTAGAATATTAAATTATAAACAATGCATTCATCTAATAGCCTTGCTTTACTGTTGGTGAGGTATTTGTCCCTTGCTCTCAAATATGAGATTTTAAATATACACAAGTGCATTAGGAGTGAGATAAAGAAGAGGGTGAGTCTCTTGAAGACGATGATCTAGCTACAGCAAGCTTCAAAGCCAAATTTGGCCATGGCAACCATGATCGTCAAGGTCAGATCTAGCTTAATTTTCTAAAACAATTAGCGGTGGTCTAAAAAAATCTCACACATTGACCTTTGCTTGACTACTCATGAGTTATTCGTCACTTTCTCTCAATTATGAGATTTCAGCACACAAGTGTATTAGGAGAAGTGAGATGGAGAGGAAGGGTAAGTCTCTTCAAAGACAATGATCTAGCTACAGCAAGTTCCAAAGCCAAATTTGGCCACGGTGACCACGAGTGTCGAGGTAAGATCCAACTACAAAGTTCTTGGTCACCATGGCCGCTCGAGCTCAAAGCTTGGCCTAAGGGTTTGTGACATGGAGGAAGACTTGAGATATGAGAGTCTTGAGCAATTGGAGGTGGTGGGCATGAAAATTAGGGGTGAGTATGATTCTAGAGTATGCAAGATGGATTTCAGATTTCAAAAAAAAAAAATGAGGGATTCGTTTCAAAAGGTACATTCTAAGTTCCACATATAGCCTAGACGGAACCTAGTTGGAACCTAGAATAATCACCCCTATTTACAAGTACCCTTTCACTACTTAAATTTGAATTGACTTGCTAAAGCCAAAGCAAGGATATGGACTATCAACAACTGGATATAGCCATCGAGTCCTCATTTGGTTGTGGAGCATTAAAAGTCTAGAAAACTAGGTAACTTTAGTCCTTTGTTCGTGTCAGGAAAAAAACACGCACACACACACACAAATTAGGCTTAACAAAAAATTAAGCAAAATAAATAAATTAATTGGTTGGTTTCCAAGTAGACTCTACAACCTATAACAAGGTAGGTTCTAAATTTTAGGATTTGTAGAGTAGGTTCTAGCTTCCAAAAAATGAAGAACCTGTTTCAAACGGTAGATTTTAGGTTCTTGATGGAACTTGGATAGAACTCAAAAATGCTTACCCTTCATGAAAATATTGGTGTTGAAGACAATATTTGAGCTTAGCCCATGTTTGGATTATTGCTAGAGTAATTAATGAAGAAGAAGCATTTCTATTGTTGCTGATGCTGCTACTTAGACTAGATCTAGGCAAGCTTGGCTGTGCCGCTCAAGCTTGACACCATCTAGGCCAAGCTCCACTTGCTCGTGGCATTTTACAACCCACAGTGGTCGATGGCCCTCACTGGCGAAGTCGAAATGGCAGTGGCGCCCCTAACCATCTACAATCTCTCTCTTTTAATGAATGGTAATTTCAAATTCTTTTTCCCCCCTAATGCGACGCTTGTGTGACACCATATCAGCGTCACATGTTTTTGAAAATCATTAATAATGCCAAGTTAGATATTTAATAGTGATTTTTAACAGAATCCTAACATAAGGTAAATGAATTATTTTGGTATAAGTTTGGGATATTTGCTGTCACGGAAAAAAGTTTAAGGTATATGTATCATAATGGACATACTTTGAAGTTTTTGGTTTTTTTTTTTTTCCTTTCTTTTTTTATAAAATTTTTATATTGAATTGGCCAATGGGTTTGTTTAGTTAATAGCATGCACCGCAATGACTAAAAGGTAACAAAAGGAAACTTGTCAATAAATATAATGATGCACTATGTTTACTTTCAATTTTTAATGATTGGGTTAGAAAATTTGTACGGAACTAGAATGAGTTTACTTCACTAAATAAGATGTTAGAAACACATGAAATAGGTTAAGAATGCAGTTGCGAAGATATTTGAAATTTTACTTTCTTAATATGACATGCGGCCAAGTAAAAGCTGGGCCAAATATGTTTTTTTATCAATCATAAGATAACACCACTTGTTAAGAAAAAAAAAAGATTAATACCACCAAGAAACTCTAAATTAGTACATATATGACAAATTTATCCCAAACTAATTATCTAACCAAAAAAAAACTTCTCAAACTGGTATACTTGTGACAAATTTATCATCTGTTAGCTTTAGTTAAATTTTACCATCAAATGCTAAATTGGATAACACATGACAATTGACATATATAACGTTTTGAGGTTTTACCTTACTAGTGTACCAATTTTTTAAATTTTTCATGGTATTAATCTAATTTAACGGAAACTAACGAAAAGTAAATTTGTCCTAAATGTATTAATTTTGGGTTTTTTATGGTCAAAAAATTAGTTTGAGGTAAATTTATCATAAATGTACTAGTTTGGGATTTTTAGTGATAAAAAAATTAGTCTAAGATAAATTTGTCATAGGTGTACCAGCCTAGGATGTTTCGTAGTATTAACCAAAAAAAAAAAAAAAAATACGATGAGGTACCATCTTTACTTCAAATTTTTTTGTTTATAAAATTCAAAAATTTGTGGGACCTCCATGATTTATCCTATTACAATTGAGGTCTTCCATTCCAGCTATAATATATATATATATATATATATATATATATATATATATATATATATATATAATTTACCTTCCTTATTAAAATCACTTCTCCACATTGAGGAGAAATTATCCAATCAATCATAAATCTATTATACGAATGTCAATTCGATTTTAAACTTTCCAATTTTATCAATTTACTCATGAACATGTTATCCTGCCAAGTTTTGCTAAAAATAGCTAATATAGCAATGTGCCACGTAGGACTTTTGTTGATGATTAAACCATCACGTTAGTGATTTCGATCGAAAATTAACTAAAATAACTACATTGAAATTTTGCGCAAAGGTTTAAGATTAAATTAGCATAATTGAGAAGTTTATAACTGAATTAGTATCCATATAATAGGTTTATGACTAATTAGATAATTTTCTCCGCATCACAGCTCTGCGTGAACATGAAAGCCATTGATGGAAGTATTGAAATTCTTGGAACATTTGGATGTTTGAGCTATATCGTACGTTCCCAAATTATTTATAATTTTCTTTTTCAAGAAAAACGGACGACGAGACGATTGGTGTAATGATATCTCAAATATTCTAGCTATCCTCACACATTTCACGTCCAAATCCAATAGTTATACTATATCAACAGGGCCCCAATCTAGTAAGATTTTTGTGGGTACGGAAAGTTACATGCACCATCAAAACACCACATCACCATCTGTTCCAACATGATGCATCTACTCCGATCCTCGAGGAAAAAATATTGCATGATTTGTGGATCATGTAAATCGAGCCTATCAAGACAGCCGAACATGTAGGGCGATGGCGAAACCCTTACTATTAATGGTTCATATGATCTTAATCTACATGATCGTCATCATCAAGCGATGAGTGTTAATTAACCCTCCTCCTTTTTGTTCCCCTAAAGGGACCGGATTCGCCTACTTAGGGTGCGCATGGTAAAATTTCTTGGTGGGGAAGAGTTTTTTTAGGAAATAGTTTTCTATTTTTATTAGGGAACAGTTTCGAGCAAAAGAACCCGTTTGATAAGCGCACAAAATTTCTAATCTTGGAATAGAAAAAGAATAGAAATGCGTTTGGTAACGCAACGATTCTTTTTGTATTTATTTGTTTTTTGTATTTTTTTTTATTCTTTTATTTGTTTTTTATTTGTTTTTATTATTTTTTGTATTTATTTGTTTTTTTATTCTTTCTTTGTATTTATTTGTTTATTTTTTTAGTATTTTTTTGTATTTATTTGTTTTATTTTTTTATTTGTTTTTTATTTTTTTTTTTTAAATTTTCTTGCGTTTGTTTTTTTATTTGTATTTATTTTTTTATCTGTTTTTGTATTTATTTGTTTTTTTATTTTTTTGTATTTATTTTTTTTATTTTTGTTTTTTCTTTGTTTTTTTGTATTTATTTGCTTTATTTTTATTTTATTTTTTTATTTTTAATTTTCTTGCGTTTTTTTTTTATTTGTATTTATTTGTTTTTTATTTGTTTTTGTATTTATTTTTTTGTATTTTTTTGTATTTTTATTTTTTTGTATTTTTTTGTATTTTTTTGCTTTATTTTTATTTATTTTTGTTTTTTTTACTTTTCTTGCGTTTGTTTTTTATTTGTATTTATTTGTTTTTTTATTTATTTTTGTATTTATTTTTGTATTTTTGTATTTTTATTTATTTTTTTTATTCTTGCTCACGGTCGGCGGTGGGCGGCGGGCGGGTGACCGGCGGCGACGGGTGACCGGCGGCGGCGGTGGCTCGAGACGGTTGGAGGTGGCCACGGCAAGAGAGAAATAAAACAAAAATAAAAAAGAAAATTTGCTTATTTCTAGAAATTGTTCCTAAGACAAGAAGCAATTTTTTTTTGTTTCTCGTTTCTATTCTCGGGCTAACTTTTCTATTCCGGAGAATAGAAATCAACTTGCCGTTATCAAACAGGTTTCTATTCTTTTTTTGTTCCGGGGAACAAAAGAATAGAAATTTTTGGGCTGGGGAAGGCTACCATGCATCACCTTAGTTTCCTATTCCATCATGTCAGACAAAAAAAGATAATATTCATCTCAGAATTAAAAGAGTAAATGAACCATGGAGAACCTAAAAATATTATGCGATTGCAAGGATAAGAGTGCAACTTGTGACCCAACCGAAAAGGGGAAGGTCCCTCCTGGCCTTCGTGCCTCATGTTCAAACAGTGTTTCCAAAAGAATGACCATGGTGTTGTTTTCATGGAAGAACGTTCATGCATCTCCAGGAACCTCAGATGTACTTAGCTAAATACGAGGGAATGAATCTGGGTGACGATGTTGAATGAACATAGTTTCTGGACAACTAAGAAAGTTTTATCACGGCTCGGTTGGTCATTTTTACAAGTATGAACTCCTATCTACTTTTTTCTGGCGAGAATTGAAAAAAGTTGTGAATCCTTTTCGAGGAATAATAGTATCGACCCACTTTCTTTCTAGCGGTGGAAAGACTAGCGAAAGCCGACATTTGTTTACGAGGTCGTGGCTAATGTGCACGCTTGTGGGCACTTACTCAGCTTTATCTCGTAACTTTGCGAAAAACTATTATCGCAAAGTAGACTCGCCCAATTGCAATGTCATTAGAGGACAAAAATGGAGTCCAAGGCGAATGGAATCATCGGCACCTTCTGCAAAATAGGGTTCAATGAGTCTACTTAGAATACTCAAAGATATACCCCCTCCAACGTCCCCCATTACTGGCTCGTTCTAGAGTTTGGCAAGGGTACGCTTTTGTTAAGTATATTGACTAATAGTAACTTGTGGACACCATGTTGGGAAAGCAAAATGCAAATTTGTCTATTGGTCCCCTCTGTCTCCCTCTCTCAATCAAAGTGAAATCAATCTCATCACTGATGACAAAGGGGGAGCATCAATTTCATCACTGATGACAAAGTGGCGGCATTTGCATGCTCCCTAACTTTGAAACCCTCCAAAAGAGAAATGGACCAAAACCATCGAAATTCAAAAGGAGACATATAATAGTCAAGTACAAATGCCAATTCCCAACCCAACTAATCAAAAGTTCATAAAGGCCAAAGCTACGAAATTGTTTTTGCAATGTCGCTTTTTTAGGCGGAGGCTTGATGGATGGAGCTTCCGGGAAGGACCGACTGTTTTTTTGGAAGGCATGCAAGCATTTCAAGAGTTTTCAAAAGTTTTCCCAGGATGACGAGTTGACCAGGCTAGATACATTGCAATATTAGACCGCAAACCCTGAAAAAGCAGACTTGGTTTTATTTTCCTTTCGCCTTTGAAAAGGCACGAAAAGGATTTTAAAGAATTCAATGAAGGACGACACACTTTCTCTTTGCCGTATAAAATATCTGGACCAAATATTTCCGGTTCAAATCACACCGGACGACGTAGCGAGTAAGATTCCCTTTTGAACTCCATTTTAGTTGGCCGGCTTTGTCTCATTCTAATCAATACAACCGTGACATTGTGACAGGATTTAGATCAATTAGTAGTAGCAGCCTCATTAAATAAATGTTTGATGGGCTTAGTGGGGCCTCACCTCTTTCTGCTTTGAATTGTAAGCACAATTCCAAATCATCAGGATCTATTTTGATACAACTCCTCAATAGTTTCGACAAAGATGGAAGAGAAACGCATCCCAAGTGCATGAAACTGCAAGGTCAAGTCAATATGAAGTTCATTGCATTCGGCTAAAAAATTTCAAATTCTGATAATTGAAAGCAAGCCGGCCTCAATTTACAACAGCCGCAGTTGAATTTTGCATAACTCGGCTCACCTTAGAGTCGATTATCATTCGAGTACGATGAGTCTAGACCTAAAATGTTTACATCAATCCAATTCCAAATTCAAAGCTTCAATGCAAACGTGAGAAGTCGAGCATTGCTGTGGGAAGATTGATGAATGATGTCGCTCATTCGTGGGCTTGTACTTCGAGTCCACCGGCCCATTGGAAACAGTTTGCCCCATGTGTATGTTGCCCTCGAAATCCATAAAAGCACATGGATTGTTCATAATGTCTTCCAGAAAAAATAAAACATTCACATGGGGCAATGCAACCAAGGCTACCCAATATCGAGAAATTAGATTTATGAAAGAATTGTACGTATCAAAAAAACTGTTTGGTGAGAAAAAAATTATCCATCACCTGATTTTTCCATAACTTATTGGAAACTTTGGGACTTATCGGTACTTTTATGAAATTACTAGCTCTTATTTTAGAGTTGCAAATTAGCAACTCCCATGTGAATTTACTGATTTTTATTTGAATTATTTACCGATTTTTCTGATTAAACTACCAATTAGTTTTGAGTTAACAACTCTTATGTGAGTTACTTACTAGGTCTATGTAGTTTTTTCTAATATATCGACAATTTTTTTTATCATTTGCCAACTTTTATTTCACTTTGGTACAAACACCATAAATTTATGAATTCTAATATGAATTAATCAACTTTCATTTGTGTGAGTTACCGTTGTTTTAACATTGCAAGAACCAACTAGTCTTGATTTACCGTGTCTTAGTTGAGTTGCTCACCAACATTTTTTTCCTTAACAAAGCTTTAAATTTACCAACTATTGTATAAAATACCAACCTTTATGTGAGTGACTTATTTTTTTTCTCCGATTAAGTTACTAACTAGTTTTGGGTTAACAACTCTAATTTAATTGCTTATTACCACTGTTTTTTTTTTTTAATTTGCCATTTTTTTTTATTTGTCTTGCTTGCCAACATTTTAAATTTACCTACTCTTTTTAAAAAATTATCAATTCTTTGATTAAGATACCAACTAATTTTACACTACCAACTCCTAGTGACTAGTGTTTATGTGCTTTTCTTTTAAAACGCCCATTTCTCTTTTGACAAAAAAAAAAAAAAAAAAAAAAAAAAAAAAAAAAAAAAAAAAACTTGCCTTATTTTTTTACCAATTACTATATACCCTTTTCACCAATGCCTTAATTTTACCGAATTATTATATAAAATCACCAACCTTTATTTGTGACTTACAAAATTTTCTTCAATTAAACTACAAATTATTTGTGGGTCGCCAACTATCATTTGAGTTGCTTACTAATGTTTATTTTTTTAATTTATCAATTCTTCTATTGAATTTTCACTTTTATTTGTCTTACTTATGAATCTTTTTTCTACGATTAGATTACCTACTAATTTTGTGTTACTAACTCTTGTTTGAGTTAATGAAACATTCATTTATTTATTCTAAATCTATCAACTTCTCTTATCAATTAAATACCCCGATAGAGAAGTTGGTAATTTAAAAAACACAAATAAACTTTGGTAACTAGCTCGAATGAGGATTAAAAACCCATAAATAGTTGGTAGTGTAATTGAAAAAATTGATAAATTACTTGAATTAAAGTTCGTAATTTCAAAAAAGAGTTTGTAAATTTGACATGAAACTAAAAAGTAAGATAAAGTTGGTAAAGGATTAGAAAATTTGCCATTTAAAAGAAAATTATACTTGGAAATTAACTTTAATGTGAATTGATAAACCAAAACTAGTTTGGAACTTAATCAAAGAATAGGTAGTAATTCATACTAATTAAGGTTAGTAATTTTTTCAAAAAGAAGTTGATAAATTTCAGGCGTTGCTAGAAACTTAGATAAATGTTTCTAACTATGAAAAGTTTGCAAGTTATTAAAAAAAAGAAGAAGAAGAAAATTAATTTCATTAAGTAAATCAAATGAGATTTAAAAATCCAATATTATGAAGTAATTTAATGGGAGAAGAGTTGGTGAGTCACGCTAATTTAAATTGGTAATCTCTATAAAGAGTTTGTAAATGCAATGGGTTTCTAAAACTAGGCAAAATAAACATGGGTAACTAATAGAAAAGTTGGTAAAATAAAAATAATAATAAAATAATTAAAAGTCAGTTAGCATATTAATTGAGAATTGGTAAACTAAAAGCACTTGATATTTTAATATGACAAAAGTTGATAAATCACTTTAATTTAAGTCGGTCATTACACATAAAAGTTAGTTAAATTTGAAACGTGGGTACATCATGCGAATGAAAGTGCGTGGGGAGGGAGGAAAACTTGGATCCCTAGATTGGCATACTGAAGGCACAACACCATGGGAGATCTCACGGATGTCTCTACATTTTGTCGTCTTCCGGTGGGACGTAATGTCCAGATCAGCTCGGATGCATCTAGACCTATCCAATTCTTCGATAACTCTCAACTTCACCGCTCGAGTCAATCCGAGGGATCGTACAAAGTCTCCCTCGCTCCCTCTTTTTCCAAGTCACGCATTGTCTCTGAGTCATATTCTAGATTTGAGTCCTTAATCAGTGTTCTGACTTTTCCTAGTGCTCGGTCGCGCAAGCAAAAACACAGTGACACGGTCGTTTCCATATTGGACACTCAGGACACAAAGATTCCTCAGCCGTGCACTACAAAAGAGCCAAGCTGGAGTTCGCTATATCCTTCTGCACATGTGTACAATAAGATGCCACTACTCTCTCTCTCTCTCTCTCTCAACGTCTTTTGCTTTAATATGAAAAAAGATCAACTGGGATTTGTCATGGGGCCTTTTGACTAATTAGTCCCCAAAGAAAATGACTTGGACTCCATACATGGTGCATGAACTAGAGGCGGGAAACAAGAGGCGTTTTAATTATGTTGCACCCGATTAAGATGAAGTTAGGTATGGAAAATCTTTTCCATTCTAGATGGTACTTTTGGATTTTACAAAGATCGGAGACAGTTGTCTTCTATTACATGACTCCGCGTGTTTGAAAACAACTGTACTCAGCAGAACATGAGTGACCATAGAAAACGTTTTCCACGTAAAACGTACCCTAGGTTTCAACAAGATTGGTACCAGGGAACAATGGAAAGAAAAAGTAGAGAGCCGGAATCTTTTGGAAGAAAGAAATCGTGTAAAGGACAAGGATGGGGGCAGGCAAGAGTATCTTTGGGGCCTTGAGAAGTTGACAATGTGAAAAATCCCACCATTGACAGTCCAAGAAGAAGACAGAACCTGTTCCCCCTTCTCTGTATGTGCTTTTATCGATGCACGTACGCATCACCGATCTGGCAGGGGCAGAGAATACGGTCACGCCCGAAAAAGGCAAAAATAAAAAAGGATACAAAAGTACGAGTTGACATATTTTCGTCTTACTTCATTCATTCATTTGGATTGCTAGATAAGAAAATCGTGAGTTAAATGCTGATTTGCATTGGCACTGGTTACGGATTGTCAGCCTTTACTTAGAAGCAAGATGTTGCGCAAACTACCAACCAACCAAATTTCAAGCACGAGAGAAATGCTCAACAGTTGAAATTTATCGATCTTTGTCATCATACTAATTTAGACTCAGATAATATTTCATCATAAATGTTTATAGTTTCCGAGCTATTATTTGAAGTTTTAATGTGACTTCTCAATCGATAAGTTTTCAACGGCGTCATAAAAATGAGGGAAAAAATGTCAGAAAAGTCATTAATCTATTGCATTTATGTCAATTTAGTCATAAATCTTTTAATAATGCTGATTTAGTCCTAAATATTTTGGCTTGATGCTAATTCAACAATAAACCTTTTAATGGTGTCAATTTAGTCCTAAACATTTTAAACTAGTGTCAATTTAATTATACAATTTTTTATTTCAATGCTCATTCAGCCTTTCTAGCTAATTTTGGCATGATTTTGCTAGCGGGTTTGTGTGGCACTATCGATGCTGACGTAGACAATTTTTAATAATATAGTTAATAAAAAAATTATTAATTTTTATGTTTTTTCCATTTTTTTTCTCTCATTCCTTTCTTCTTCCTTTAGGTAGTAGCCAATTGACAGTGCTAGGCGGCCACCGACAGTGCTAGGCCGGCCACTGGCCATGACCGAGCGAGTTGGCCTCGCTTAGCTAGGGCGAGGCCGAGCCTTGATGAGGGTCGACCTCGCTCGACCCCACCCAATTTGGCCTAGGCCTGGCGAGGGCCTACCTTAGCCCAAGTGAGGGTTCGCCTTGCCCACCCGGCCATTACCTGCCAGCTAGCCATCACCTTGAGGAAGAAGAAAAGAAATACAGAAAGAAAAAGAAATCAGAAAAATAATAAAAATTGAAAAACTAATAAAAAAATTTAAAATTTATTAAAATGTTATTTAAAATTATTCACTCAAGATCTTGGCAATGCCACGGAACCAACTAACATCCTCGTCAGTAAAATCTGGTCAAAATTATCTTAAATGATTGAATTTGCATCAAGTAAAAAAGTTTATAACTAAATTGGCATAATTAAAAGGTTTAGGATTAAATTTGCACAATTAAAAGGTTTATGACTGAATTGGCACTAAATCAAAAGATTTAGGACTAAATTGACACCGGTACAATAGATTTAGAACTAGTCTAACACTTTTCCCTAAAATTGAGAATCACGAAGGAGACATTGCATGATGAACTAGGAAGTTATGCACTCATATGTGTGGCCAAATTTCTGTTATTACCAAGAACGGAGATTTATTCAATAAAACAAAACTAAAAACAAAAAATTCCCCCTTGAATTTTCAATGCGTTATGCTCTCATTGAAAAATTGTAATTATTCTTTGTTTTTTAGTCAAATCACTTTTTTGCCACCAAATGAGTTAAAAATATAATGAGTACAGCAACTGAATAGAAAATGTCATGATCTTTATCATAAAATTAGCACAAAATTGAACAATAATAATATTAGTAATGTTATAATTATTATTGTTACCATAGTTATTGATGATGTTGTCGTTGTCGTTACTGCTATTGATACTATTATGTCTCATTATTACTTATATTATTTATGTATTTATTTGTATGAATGTTAACTTGTTTTACATATTTGGCAGGAAAAGAGTGATTTGACTATTAAAAGTCATAGAATTACAATTTTGCCCATAAAAATCACATGGTAGTCATGTATAAATGGAAAAATAGATTTGGGGTTGATAAAGGCAACAAAGTGAAATTTCAGGATGATTTTGTTAATGATCGAAAGTTTGGTGGTGAACATGCACTGTGCAAAATTTTGCTGTGAAAAAGTTGTTTGTTATGAAAAAAAATGAAATTGCCAATTCAATTATAAACTTATTATACATATATTAATCCAGTCCTAATTCTAAATTCTCATGCCCATTCGGAAGAAAAAAAACAACTAAAAGCCAAATCACTCATACCCAAGCAAGATGATAAAATTAGTTTGCAAGAAGGGGGTAATTTGATCATTTCATTGTGAAATTTTACTTAGAGATGTATGAATAATATTGATAAAAATAGCGATATCTAGGCAATCCTTGCGAGGTTTCGTTCTCCTCAACTTAAGCCTAGTTTTGCGGTCCAATATATTGGATCCATTTTGGATTGATGTGTTTTGTACTTCTATGTTTCTCTATGGCGACTCCTTTATTATTCATTGGCATATTCTCCGATAAGCTCTTATCACCATTTTGGCTGTCGTCTAGGTTAACTATTTTGCATAACATTCATAAGCAAATATAAGCAATCATTGAGTGAAAGGTGAGGTGCATATTTGGAATCTTCCCTCTATCTTTTGGTGGCAAACGTGCACCGAGCAAAATTTTTACCTGAAAATATTGTTTGCTATGGAAAAGGGGAAATTACTAATTCAATCATAAATTTATTGTACATATATTTATTCAATCCTTAACTTTTTAATTTTGTCAATGAAACCCTAAACCTTGGTGTAAAATTCAAATATAACCCTTCCAGCCATTTACTTAATTCTGACGGTTGAAAACAAGTGTACTCTACAAAACATAAGTGACCGTAAAAAGCGATTTCCACAATAACCGCTAGGTTTTCAACAAGACATATGCCATGAAATTATGGAAAGAGGAAGGGGCAACAGAGGAAAGAGTTGAAATCTTTTGGAAGATACAATTCATTTGCTTGACAAGGGCGGGGCGTGCAAAAGCATGTCTGGGCTTTTGAGAAGTTGACAATGTAAAGATTCCACCATTGACAGTCCAAAAAGAAGCCAAATTATTTCCCAATCTCTTTATGTGCTTTTTATCGCGCGCCTACGCAACTCGCAACCTGGCATTGGCAGAGAAGAAGCATATTAGATGGGTGGGAAATCATCTTTTTCCGGAATTGAGTACGGATCTTATCGTTTCTTTATAAATGATTAGCTTAGTCGCCAAAGGAGCTCGTGATCTCGTAAAGGAAGCAAAGTTTGGTGCCAACTTTAGCAAAGAACCAAATTTCAAGCACGAGGGAATTGCTCGGAGATTAAAATTTATCAATCTTTGTTATCGTACCGATTCAGACTTGGATAATATTTCATCATAGAGATATTACATTATTCTAGGCTATCATCTGACTTTGAAGTTTTAATCCCACTTCAAATAAATTCAAGCAGTAACGTTTCAGCACTATTATGAAAATAATGGAAAGGGAGATTGTATGAGGAACTAGGAAGTTATGCACTCGTATGTGTAGCCAAATTTCTATCATCACAAAGAGTGGAGAATTATTGAATAAAGCGTAATTTGTGCGATGTAATAATAAATGGATTATTACATAAACCCTCCCTGAACTTCATTGTGTTGCAGCATCCAACCCTTCATTTATTTTTTAGTTTACTCATGCCCGACATGTGATTTTTCAAATGTGAAATTCTCATTCTTCTTGATTCTTTTAGTCAAATCACTCTTTTCTTTTAAATGCTTTCAAAAATATAAAATAAGTACAGAAAGATGGAAATGTGATGATCTCAAAAAAATATTAGCACTAAAATTAGAAAAAATTACCAAAAGAACTTATGCATTTATATTAATTCAGTCTTAAACCTTTTAATTCAATCAATTTAGTCATAAATATTTAAACAACTTGTCAATTAAGTCCTTTCAATCAATCTTAGTCAAAAATCATTGACATTGATACTGGTCGCCTAGGTCTGGCGAGAGCCTTCATGCCCTTGCTCGTAGTTGGCAAGGCTACGACATCATCCAAGGCCTTTGTGGCCTTGCCAATTGCAAGTGAGGGCACAAAGGCCCTCACTAGATCTGGGCGAGGCCAGCCTCGCCTGTGAGCAACGATGGTCTCACCTAGGGCATTCGCAACCCCACCAACCACAAACAAGGCCTTTGCAATCGGCAAGGGCCTTGCCAGCAAAGGAAAAATAAAGAAAATAAAAAAGTATATAAAATTATTCACGTCATTGCCAGTTGAGCCACATAAAACAATTAGCATCCATATCAACGATTTCTAGCCGAAATGACTCAATTGGTAAACTATCAAAAGGTATAAGACTAAGTTACCCAAATTAAAAGGTTTAAAACTAACTTGGTAAAAGTACTATAAATTTAGGATTTTTTTTCTTAATTTTCCCTATCATGTCGTATAGTGCCGAAAATTACAATAGTGCATAACTTTGCCATGCCTACTACTATGGTCCTACAGTTAACTAATGAAGGATACATATAAATAAAGTACCAAATTTACACATTTTTTATGGTAATTTTCTGAATAAATAGTGAATCCTTTTGCTATAAAGTACACCATTCTTACAATAATCGTCATCGTCATAGTGAATTTAGCCTCAATAGGGAGGGCAGTTTGTGTCCTATCATCATATTCGTGTTATTCCTTGTCTCTATATTTTTTACGTGATTATAAAGTATTGTTCAACAAAAAAACAAGTCAATTCGTACCGGCGTTTATTTATGTCATGTGATGCCGAGCTCGGGCTTCTAAGTTCTATCGATAACTTATCAGTGTTTGAGTTGTGCTCCTGTGTCTTGCTAGCAATTGTCACTCCTAATGCCTCAAGCATGCACCCAAGATGTGCATATGATGCCGTGGGGATTAACATTGAGATGATTTCTTATCAAAACATGTCCCTAATTGAATGAAGAGTCTCATTAGATCTAATGTTGGTGTCTAGTAAAAGTAAAAAAAAAAAAAAAAAAAAAATATTTTGAAGCACTTCAAAATATTGCTCTAGTTAAAAGTCCTCGATAACCCTTCCTCCCATTCTTTCCACATTTGGGCAGCGATATAGGTAAATTTCGCAAATTCAACTAACTCTTTTCAATGCCATGGTCGACTTACGAACGGAAACAAGAAATTTCAGATATAGAAATTGATTATATACAAATGGGAAAAACCAAGAAATCCATACCTTGAGAGTAATATCAAACAGAGCTCTAGTGAAGTGGAAAATTAATTTATCTACGAAGGAAACTCTCTAATAAGCTAAGTAGAGATGAAATTGTTAGCAAGAACATGCGATTACTAGTTGTTACCACAAGAAGATACATAGCAGAAAGTAGCAATTCAACCAAACCCACAACTTCGAATTCCTCTCGATCACAAATCAATTTTTCACGACATTGTGCACGGACATGCAACCTGTTGAACAGCATAACACAGAGTACATACGCCTGAATTGTGTTGGTTATAAATTTAGTTGTCTAGTGACTCGACTCCACTTCCACGCTCCTCTACGGGTTTAATCACTAATCCAGCATGAAAATCCTATCAGTGAGAACAAACCTCTTGCATTCACGGTATGCACAGAAAATACTGAGCTGCTATATTTCCCATCATCGCCCCAGACAGCAAGCAAACAAATCTCCAGGCTCAAGATTTGCCCAAAACTTCATTTCCTGTTGCTGAGCATCAGATTCCGAGATATGAATCAAGCATTTTGTTAGTGGGACATCATGAAAGCCGCCCCCCTAATTAGCTTGTAGCGGGTGTTATCTGCCGGAGCCACCTCCCAAACGACCAAAAAGCTGCAATTGAAAATAGCATGTCACTAATTAGAGATTCAACCATAGGTTCCTAATTATGCATAATGTACTATTTAACATGAGAAGTTAACAAATAACTAATATTAATTTCCATATAGTTTTATACAGCATATCCAAGGATTGTATGAAACACGAACTAAGCCTGGTTGAATGCACCAAGAGGGCAACCATCAACAAAAACCATTCACATGTCCCGACAATCTTCCCACAAATTCTAGACCGAATAGCTTCTTGAATGGTCCTTGTTAGTATCTTTTGAAACTTCTTGACGTCCCCAGTTATACGAAAGCAAGTGCTTATGCATGCAAACATGGATCGCTGGCAATGGTAATGATAAGCACATCAACAACACGGTATGCATGTTCTCTTATCAAAAGAAATACGTTGCCAACATAGAGAACAAATGAATTAAACCAGAATCACTCAATACTGCCATCAATCTGCCAAAATAAGGACATAAAAGGAAGACTCAGCTATCTTGCAGAAGAGAATATTAGTATAATGACATCAAAACTCCAAGTCAAGATTAGCAGTCTGCGCAATCTGCAGAGATATCAGGCCCATTATACAGGCTGTGCACCACCTTAATAACGTGAGAACCTTCTCATGCATCTAAAAGCTGCCATGTACAGTACACTAGTATATATGAAAATGTGTACCCACTGCCTCCTCAAAGGGCTTCCATACAATGAACATGTCAATTAGTGACCTAGTACCATAGGCGTAGAGTTCAAAATGTCACAAATCATGGTACCAAAATTTTATGAGACCCGGACATACACAGACAAGCAACCACAATCGTCTGTTAGGCCTAGATCACCTCATAGACATGGTAGACTAAATGGGTTCCAGGACTCGCTCTCTAAGTCTCATCAAGTGGGCATTAGAACATAATGTTCTCTAACAGCTTTTCTGCTAAGGACTTACCAAAATATTGAGCAATGCGAAAGAACTGCCAAAACAAGTATGATGGTCCAAAAGTGGTCATGACCATGAATATATGTGGGGCGAGTGTGTGTGTGTGTGTGTGTGTGTATGTGGAAGAAGAGTTACCAAAATTGGATATTGAATAATCCATCCAAGAACTGGAATCTGATAAAGGAACACTTTCACCGACGGCCAAAAACCACTGCATCGAAATAGAGCAAAATGAGAACTCCATGGCTTCTAAATGACTTATTGATAACCTCACTTATGAGTGGGTTTGAAAACCAACCCAAAGAGAACAATGCAGCCGTATAGTTCAAAGATGATTCCCAGAATTGGCCAACGAACAAATATAAAGAATAGCCCCAGAAGGAAAGATGCTGAACCCTGCAAATACAGAAGGAGAAATCATAATAATACCAAATGGCCATAATAAAAAGATAACAACAACATCACAAGATGTAGCCAGGCATACCTTGTAGTTTGCTCTGTTTGAAAAAATTTTCCATGTAGAATACCAACCAAGCAGAATGGCAACCCCAGCCAACCAGAGGATCTAAATCCAAGAAAAAAAATGTGGAAATGAATTATATCTTCAACATGATAAGGCCAAAAATTAATATCAAAGAAGATGGAAAGCCTCACATTCCCAAGAGCAAGTAATCCCCTGTCAAAGAAAAGAAGCACTCCGAGAAAGGAGAAGAAGATGCCAAAACCTATAAGTCCGAGCCCAATCTCTGAAATTCGAAAACAAACAAAATCACACCTTTAGTCTAACTAAACCAAGAAACAACTAGAACAATGCCCGCAAGTGCACGCATTAATTTTTCGCACACGGAAAGAGAGATCAATCCAGAATTAGCCTTGAACTTAACGAAATCCGGGGCGCATCGCTACATAGCTGTCCATCAAATAGGCCAATCATCTAGATGACAGATGACCATCACAAATTGTTTAACTTGGGATGTTACTCCGGTCAACTTTCATCACTAATTTCTACCAAAACTCCACATCGAGAATCATGTCATTAACTTTATGAAACCATCGCAAGCAATTAGTAACATAAATTACAGGGCAAAGAGGGCCACCGACCCAAAAGGCCAGCATTCCAGAAGAAAGCTCCAAATTTGTGTAGCTCTACGCACACTTTTCAGGACGCGAGTACCTAAAACTCTCTAACAATCAGAAAGAACGCAGCATCTCATCAAGCAGCGATGGCTTCAGGCAAAGCACGATCGATCGAAACAAGAGTTGCGAATCTGCAGATCGACGCTGCAACACCGCATCCAAGAAGCCTCGCGGATCAACGCAACCACAACAACCTAGCAGCAACGCGACACCCAGAACTCTAATCATCACCACAAACCCAAAGGGTCCTCAGGTCGATGGAAACTTACTCTTCTGCTCGTCCATTTCCAACGCCATCGGTGATGACCTCGAACAGCGACAGTAAATCCGACCAGAACGAGAGGCGACGACCGGGTTTTGTGTCGGATCTGCAAAACTGGGCCTATGGGCCTCTCTCTTACAATTGGGCCTGGGCCCACAGTTGACTTCAATGGGCTTGAGGACACATTAGAAGATGATAGCATTAGAGGTCACCATTGGGCGGGCTCTGAAGAAGCTATCGATCCTGCCTCGAGAGAAATGTAACAATTTTCGAAACATACAAATACATGATGCGGCTACAACTCGGAGCATTTTAATGCTAAGAGCAACAATATTTTTATAAATCGACCATCAAACGGGTAAGTTTTGTTGAGTCGGATTGAAAATGGTCCAACCCAAAATTAATCATTTAATCCGTTTTGAGCCTGGTAACCCATATCTCATCTATCCTATATTGTTAAAACACTTTTGTGTTTAGCCTAATTTTGGAAAACTCATATCCAAATTGAGATAAGAGTACGGAGTGAGAGAGCGCGAGATAGAATAAAGACAAAAGAGAGTGAAGATAGAGTAATTAATGTGGGTTGGGTTTAAGTAAATTATGGACCCATTTATCACTCATATTATTTCGAGCTTCAACATTCTAAATCTATTAAATATAATTAACTCATATAACAATCCCCTCGTTAAATATGAATTTAAAAATGGATTTAAGATTCATTTTGATCAGTTTACTGATGAATCTTAGTGAACCACAACGATGGATCAAATGGGTGAGACAGAGGGATCAAAGTACACCACTAAGGGCCCATTTGGTTCAACTTTAGGAAAATAACTTTGGGAAAATGTAAATATCTTTGAGGTAAAGGGATTTTCCAAAATGCTACACAGTTTGGTAAATTGTAATGTCAAATAACATTGAAAAGTAATTTTGACATAAACACCGTTTGGCAAAATTCACATTTGTAATTGACTTTTGCTAATTTTATTTTTTATTAAAGTCTGAAAATAAAATCCGACGGCCGGCTAACTGCCGAACAACTACCGAACGGCCAAATCTAATTGCCGGACCGCTAGATCTGGCGACTTGAGATCACGCGAACCCAGACGGCGTCGCCTAGCTTGCGCACGCTAGGCGACGCTGCCTGGGTCGCAAGTCACGCCACCCTAGGTGGCGATGGTCATTGGGGACGTGTGACCCCTAAGCGGTGGTGGCGGCGGCTACCAAAGAAGCCCGACTCTCAAGCGGGAAAGACGGAGACGAATGGGGAAGAAGATGAACAATGACATTGATGAACAGTGAAGTTGCATTTCCAAAATGCCGAATGCTCAAAACAGGTCCAGACTTCAGCATTAGGAATGCTGATATTTGGCTTAGGGTGCGTTTGGGAACCACTTCCCAAAGCCCTTTGGGGGTCCAAAGCCCCTTGGGCAAATGCAAGTGTGTTTAGCATTTGTTTTTGGGTTTGCATTCCCCAAATGCTAGCTTTACAAGGCTGAAAGCCCAAGGTAGGTTGGGGGCTGCCTTGGGCTTTCAACTACCACCGAAAATGCTGAGCTTGAGGGACTAAAAAAAAAAAATTATTCCCAAAATACCCTCATTGATTTTTCGTTTGTCCAGTTTCGCCCTTACTATTCATCGTCTTCTTCGAGCTTCTTCTTCTTCCGCGAGCTTCTTCTTCTTCCGCGCGAGCTTCTTCTTCTTCCGCGACCGGTCGCCGATGAAGGGCGGCGATTGCCGGCAACCATCACCCAGACGACTGTCGTTGTGGGTGGCACGACCAACGCCGGGGGGTGGGTCGCGGCGAGGTTTGGGTCACCAAGACCCATATCTAGGGCGGCAGGGTCGCGAGAGGACCTTGCCGCCCCCGATCCGGGTCACGGCGGCGTCGCGCAACCTCCCACGACCTCGCCGCCCAAATCCGAGGGCGGCGAGGTCGCGTGACCCGGATCCGGGGCGACGAGGTCCTCCCGCGACCTCGACGCCTCGGATCTAGGTTGCCGGAGGTCGAGGCGGCGTCGTGCGACCTCGCCGCCTCCGGATTCGGGGTCGCCGAGTCTCACCGCCCCAGATCCGGGGTCGCCGGCGGCCGTTGCCCTTGTCGGTCAATTTTTTAAAATTTTTCTTTTGATAATTTTTTTTTTACCACAAAGTTGCTTTGTAAATATAATTCCCCAAATACCATTTTGCTCAAAGTGCTTCACAAATGGCTTTTAAAGTACAATTTACCAAACACATTTGCATTTTGGAAAATATCTTTAACTCAAAGGTGTTTGCATTTTCTAAAAACTTTCCCCAAAAGTCTTCCCAAACGCACCCTAACGAGCTTTCAAAATTGTTTGCCAAACACAAAATATTTTCCTCAATGGACTTTGGGCCCCCAAAGCCCTTTGGGAAAGTTGAATCAAACAGAGCCTAACCACCCCAACGTTAATTCCATGTCTTTAATGATCTTATGTTAAGTTGCATGTGAATTGATCCCTTTTCTAGAAAATCGTTCTCTTTGTTGTGGTCTTTGAGTACATGCTCATCTGCGATGCATGTAAAGACAAAATTGCATCCGCCCAAAATTCAAATTTCAAAAAGTCCAAAACAGATTCCGGTTGCCCCCAGTTGAGTGCTGCCTAAGTTAAGCTAATCAGATTGTTAATTGGTTACATCTTGGTCTGGAATAACGTGAGAGCTACGTCAAAATGCTAGTGTTCTTTTTATAAAGCTTTTGGTTAAGAAATTTTGCGCATTTGAAGTTGCATTTTGGTTACTGTATTCGCCGCTATAGAACGTGAGCCAGGCAGACACAAGGAGACGTTAGGAAGCATGACTTAGGCAGCACTTAATTGGGGCAACCCACATCTGTTTTTGGAGAGTAAACAAGTCACCTAGTGAAGCACACAAGTGCACAGCCATAGGCATTACCATCTCGAATGTGACATGCACGCGATTGTCAAAGAGCATCTAAAGCGGTCGAATCCACGGAATCAATCATATAGAATGGAATGACCAAGCTCTCTTCATATAATGTCGAAAGCTTATTCTTAAATCTATTCTCAAGATAAAAAAGAACTTATTTGATGTGGTTTCAACTCTCAGAACACGCACCGTTTTTTTTATTTTTATTTTTTTGAACTAGTCTTTGGTTTTTGTACTATATCATATTTTTCATCGAATGGACCCGGCTTGCTATCTATTTGAAAGCGCATGATATGCGTTTTCATTACTTTTATAACTTAGCTTGTCCATGGAAAACACAAAATCAAAACACGTCGCCCTCTCATTTATCTTTTTCGCTTGCCCGACTTCATACGCAATGATTCATATTTACCATCGTTTTCACTGCATCGACTTCGAGAACGCACTTCAACTTAAAATTTGAAATATTCCCATTATTTCCCCGGAAAATAAGACGTTCTTCCACGACCTCGATTGATTAGCAAAACGGCATAGTTGACTAATATGCCAGCCCAAAGGAAACGATCACTAAAAGTATGGATAAGATAGTGAACAGTTAACAAACCAGCTATTATCCAATGGGCTGGACGGTGCTGATGTTCTTCCCTGGATGATGCCAAACCTCCCCAATACGGTGACATTCGCAACCTAAGTCAAAGAGGAATCTTCCACATCTTCTCTTCCGCAACACTCCATGCATATAAATTTTCTACACTCCTTTCTTTCTTATAATATGGATTGTGAATCGAATCATTTGAGCAATCACGTTCGCCTCGTTCCCACATGGACTGACGTTGTTAGCCGCATCACAACAGGCCTTTTTGTCTTTGCTAGGCAATTTCTTAAACGCCTCAGCGAAGTCAACAAACATTGAGTGGACAACAGCAGTCAGTACCTTCATTTCAGTATGATTTATCAAAAGGATGACGATGTTTTGGTCCCGCCATCCCGATAATAGTAATTTGATGTGAGGGACTTTCTAAGTTATATGGGCACTTGTGCATTAGGAAAATTATGTAGGGGGACCGAGCAATATGATCAATTGATTTCGAGAGATGCTCGCCTGAGATATTCATAAATAAAGATGAACAAATCCCAGTTGTTCATCCGTTTCGGAATCCCCATGTGGCCTCATCTCGTCAATAGGTCTATTCTTAGAATTGCGTGCAATATCTTTGTCCAGTAATCAACAACCCCCTTCACCATTTGTGGATTATAGTTGAGTTTGCTGTGTTTGTGGGTCCTTGGGATTTGTCTAGAAAGCCGTGCTGTACTCATGAGCATTGAAAATGCAGGCTATAAGGAGAAATTTTTTTGGGGCATTTGACTTGGGAATAGAAATAGGGTTTCTTGGAAAGTTGTTGAATGTCCATAAAGAATGATTTTGTGGGAGAGTGCATTGGGACACTTGCCCCGTCTCTAAATGATGTACATCTAGGGTTTGTAATGTATAGACTACTGAAGTGTTCTTAAGGCAATTTTTTTTTCAGAAAAACTAAATTAAAACACGTCAAAACTTACGTACAATACTCAATCTAATCCTGTAACCCTCAGCCTTTATTTGGAGTTACACGGGAAATTCAATCACTCAAGTTTTATCGGTCACTTGCCTCATTGACTTGACATTGTTTTAATGTTGAATAATTTGACATGGCTCGATAAAAGAATCATCCTTGATACGTGAAACAAAAGGGTGTCGTTGAACAAAATCACTTTGCACCGTATTAAGAAACATGTTCACATTGCTCCCCAAACCAAACCCTAGGTAAGCGGGGCAGCTTGGCTCCTACACAACCCCGGCAGCTCGGGCGTCGGGCATTTCAAGCTTGAAGAGCCTCCTATCAAGGTTAGTTGTCGAGGAGGTGTGAACGCACGCGGCGGCCATGTCATTTTGAAGGATAGTGAAGCTGAGGAGGGGGGCGAAGGGGCAGGAGAGGTAGAAGGAGATGCAGAGCTGGGTGATCCTGTTCCGTCCGACATGGCAGAAATTTTTTATGGTCGGAATTTGGAGGATGATGATTTGTTAGGGATATATTAGGATTTTGTCACATTTACCCTTTCTATTTGCCGCAGGGGATCCTCTATCAATTGAGGAATCCATATAAAAATACGTGAAAAATCAAAAGAATATCATGTAAAATTCTCCCGCTAGCCATGTCATGGACTAACTTAAATGATTGACTTTCAAAAGTTTTAAATAAAATGAGCGTTTGAGAGTTTGCAACCAAATTGAGTGTACTACGAAAGTTTTGCTATTTTTTAACATGATCTTGGAGAAAAAAACAAAATGTTATTTAAAATGCAAGTACCCTTCTGAATTTCTAAAAAGAGCAAGAGAAACTCATGTCTTGATTTTTTATTTTTTTTTACCTTCAATTTGTACCTTTTGAATTCATATTTTCGAGTTTAGCGAGTAAGAATCCGACTTGTATAGAAAATTTGAATATAAATAGCCAAAGAGCTAGGGAGAGGCAAGCAAGTAGGAGCGAGCGATTTCAAGTAAACTTGAAACCTACGAGCTAAAATAAATTTCTTTTTTTTGGAACTTAGAACCTACCTTACATACCTTGCAACTTAAAACCTATCTTATCACGGGTTGTAATGCCAATTTTAGGTTTTACCCAAATTCCACATATGTAATTAATTGAATACCTTTGATGATGACCACTTATGATGTAAATGATAACCATTCTAATCAGAAATTGATTTCTATAAGAGAAATAGATTTTTCTATTTCTATTTTTGGATGATTTTCTAAATAAAAATACGCGTTTGATAACGATATAAAATTTATATTCCCATAATAGAAATTTGTTTGATAACGACACAAAATTTCTTCCTTCTAGCAACAGCCGGCGACTGGCAACCTATGGTGGCGGCCAATGACCAGTGGCAAAGGTGGGCAACGAGCAACCGGCGGCGGGGAGTGGCGACAATGGATGGCAAATGGCGGCTAGCGATGACGAATGAGCAACCAACTAATAATTAGGACAAACAATGAGAAGAGTTTTTATTTCTCATTGTTATTCCAGAAATATAAAAGTAAAAAACAAATTACTCCCGATTTCTATTCCAAACCTATTTATGAAGTATAAATCTATTTTAAAAATAGAAAAATGAAATAATTTTACCAAACAAATTTTTATTTTAGAAACAAGTCTAGAATAGAAAAAAGGTTCCAGAACAAAAATAGAATGATTATCACGCGCGTCCTTATTGCTACAATTTACTAACCACAACTTATATTTAAACATATGAAAAATATTAAATATTAACAAAGTAAAAATCTTAGTCATAAAATGAAAGTTCTACTAGTGGTTCCAAATTATACATTTATCATCAGATGCCATGAAATATCGTAGGATTACGCAAAAATGTAACCAAGAAAAATACAAAATCTTGTTCTAGGTTCTAGATTCTAACTACCTAAAACACGGAACCTATCCATAAAAATAAGTTCACCAATTTTTGGAACCTAAAACCTACTATGCATACCTTGGAACCTAAAACCAAACAAGTTCCCACTGGTCGGGTTATTCAATTCCAAGTTTTACCTTGAAACTGTGCTCACCTTAGCTATCATTTGCCCTCTCTCAAGACTCCACATCTTATTATAATTTATAATGGGCCAAAAAATTAATTATTTGAGTTTCTTTTGGGCTAGGAATAGCCTACCCAAACTTGTGGCCAACTTTTTATGTATCATGTTAAGTTGTGGTCGTTTTTTTTATTTACATTCATGTAAATAAAAAAAATTCTTTTGTTTACCTTTTTTGTGATTAATGATGAAAAATGAATAGAATGATGATATCTTATAAGATTTAATTTTTATTATTTTTATCTTAATCAAAATAATTTAAATTTTATATCAACTTTTGCGTCTTAGATTGATCTATTAGGCCATATTTTTCTACATCTAAGAAAATAAAAACTACATAAATTTTTAAGATGAGTGCATACATATCCATGCGAAATAATTGTAGTTTTGTCACAGGACACGGAATATATCCAAATTGGTGCCACAAATTTCTATTCTATCAGCACTATGCAATTTCCTTTTGCCTTTTTGTCTTGGACCAACATTCACATATCAAATCGAGTTACCTATCCAATTGAAAGGAATGCCATCAATACCAAACATAGAATAGTCGCACGAAATAATTTCAAGACATCAAGTTGGACAGAACCCGAGACACCATGCTCTTTTGAGATGCGAAATCTCTATCATGTCGTAAATTCTGCCAATCGCTCAAAGCTGTACATATGCTTCGTATGGGGATACCCATGTGACTTTTCTCTTGCTCGTCTGTTGCCGTGCATTAATGAAGACAGTGTCATTCAAACTACCTTATTCACGCCATTGACAAGGTCTTAGTCAACAACCAATCAATGTGGAGGACTCTCTAGCTATCGACCTAACCCACTCTGTTTTTCCCAATCCAACTTCGTGCCATTACGTCTTCGATCGTCGGAACAACGAACCTGCGCTTAGGGTTTTCCTCCTCGAAGCTAAACATTTAGAGCCGTTGGAGAACAACCATTTCATTTCAAAATGTTCGGATTGTAAAATGATAGTTCGAGATATATTATAAGTGGGAAACTTCAATTCTATGAAATGCACCGGCTTACGGCGTCTTTGGGATGGTGAATTGGTTGGCTAAAGAATATCCTAATTGTAAAACATTTTTAGAGGAGGAACACGAATGGGAAAGAGGGCAAGTTCATGGAACCGACGGGAATAATAGTACTTGAGACGCTTTGGCAATAGAAAGACAGGAGGAGGAGTCGGTCTGGCGAATGATATTATAGAAGTCCCAGTTCCTGTTGTCGGTTCGCAGAAGAAGAATCATTAGTCAGTAAGCTGCAGGACCGTATCTCTCGGGATAAGGAAGCCGCCGGACGCGCTGTCGTTTCTGGCTCCTGTCGTTTTACAGAGGACGAATGTCACATGCTGGCCACGGAGCCCCACGTGGAACCTGCTCGCTCGCAAGTTGTTTACGTCAACCGAACCACCGTCGTTCGCCATGTGACCCGACCCGAGCCCCAGGCTAGTGGGCAAGTACTCGTTTGCCATGTGCATAATACGAAAAGCTAAAAGCAAATGGATGGATGTGTATGGCGATTTGGTCCGACGGAATCCACAGTGTGCAAAAGCAAAAGGCCCCTTCGCTTTGGCTTCCAAAATAGAATAATGAAATGGTAGATCGGCCAGGCCAGGTTGAGTCGGGGGGAATGTTATCGAAGGCTTGGCTGGCTAATATTCGAGTGAATTGATTAATCGTGGTCAACCATTTTGAACTTTTACATGATACGAGAATTGTGTAGTCTTTTCATTTTTCTTTTTTTATCATGAGCCACCATTATGGAAATTATGTGAGAGTAGTTAGTTAATTTGGAAAAGAGATAGCTGTCTATATCTTCAAGCTACCAACTCCAATATCAATAGTTAATTGTGCCATTCTTCCTCTTCCATATTCGAATCCAAGGGGGAGTTCATAACTCTGGGCTCACCCACATTTCCTTTGATAGTCTATAGTGACACTTCAATCGGTAACCACTAATAGAAATGATAAAGTATCCAAATTAGATGATGTAGAGTGAGGCATTTCATTTTCTTAAAGATAGTATAAATCATGGTCCACGTCAATTAACATTCTTTCATGGATTTCCAGTAATTAGGGTAAAAATGATATCACGTGGTAATGTCTACATGACACATTACATTTTACCTCTTAAACCCAATCGAGATGAAGCCATCCGACTTGGAAATAGAGAATATTCATCAGGAATATCCTTATGATCACATAGCCTAATGGCCATATCCTAGTTGTCCATTTTGAAAAGGACAAGTATATTAGATATCGGATCTATGCTTAATTGGAGGAAACACGAATAGTCGGCCATCTTAAGGCCACATAACAATGGACAAGATTGAATGTGAAATTCATTAATCTTACACCTTAATCCTATATTCCCATCAATTGCACAAATCATCACTAGTGATAAACATAGAATCCTCTTTTATGACAATTGAGGAGTCTTTTTGACAATTTGCACTCAAGTTTTGGGATTGTACTAGAAGTTAGTCCAGATCTCAAGTGGGTTTAATCCATTCAAAGATGTCCTCCCTTTTTATCCAACCAATGAAAAATGTCTAGGAACTCATTCGTTGGACACACGTGGTGATGACCCATTGAACCAGCTGATGGGGCATCACCTTTTTTTATAATATTTTTGGCTTATAGAGAAAAGTAGGTGCATTTAACCTTGTAGTGACTTTTCAATTATACTGCCAAACCAAAGGACAAATGTCAATCCATGAGATTGAAGCTTTAGACTTGGAGAGATGAGAGAAAAGATGATGACATTGCATTGATAGTGATTGGGAGAATTTATCCTCATCCAATGGCCACGGCTGCGTGTTAAGGTGAGTGTGGTTCGAGTGTCCCTGTCATTAATAGAAGAAAGCTTGTCTTCAGCCTATGAAATTTGTTTCTCTCGTCCTCCCAGACACTTAGAATCGTTAATGATGTACACTCGAGATGCATGTATGAAGAAAAATCAACGTTTGAAATGTCAACTTTCAAGCTCCATGCACTTGGCAAATTCTCATACAATTGCTGCTGTTCATTATACCGACTGGCAAATGTGCACTAGCAATGCGCAATGAACTTGATGCTTGAAAGATTAAACTTGTAATAAAATATTTGAACCACTGGGTCATGAAGAGAATCATTGATAATAACACACAATACAAAGAAATTATATTTGTGGTAAGAGAAAAATTAATTCGAGATCCGAATTTAAGAAGGTTGGTGACAAACAGAAAATATCCGACATAAACCACGAATATATGCACTCGCTGTCTTCAGACAATAAATAACTAAGGATAATTTGGAAGAAGAAAAAAAATGATTGGGATCTTTTAAAGGGTTCTCTTTACTTTATAAAGTAGGATAGATGATGAATTAAATTATTTATTCATAAGTGACTCTGAGGTATGTAAAGTGTATAAAGGTCAGACAATCCTTCTTTTCCTAAAATAAGTTTGGGGAGGAATAAAGACATGGGCAATTCATTTTACCTCTAAAATAAATTGGCTTACATTATTGACCGAACTAGTCCCTGTGATTTAGGGTAAATGAGCTATATGTTCAATAGCCCATATCGACTAGCGTAAATAATTTTGTGTTTGGTCGAACAAACTACATGTTTTAGCTCAATCTCGCCTAACCTATGGAGACCGCACTTCATAATACTGATGTGTCTTCCAGGTCTAGACAATGTAAAGTTTCTATCATAAAAAGGAGGGAAACAAAGGGATTCAAAGACACTTATGGAGAACTTTGGGGACCACCGAAAATACGCAATTGACGAAGGAAGAGATAATTACACAAATGGTCCCAAAACTTTAGTCTAATACATAATGTCATCTTTGAATTTTTAATTTGTTTAATGTGATCCATAAACTATAATACAATGTGTAATGATGTCCCTAAATTTATAATTTATTCGATGTGGTTCTTATACTTTTGTTATATGTTTGATCTAGTTAAAATATTCAATGCTATCCTTTCATTAATTCAAATTCAGGGACAACATTGAATATTTTTTTATATAATTCATAAACTAAGTTGAATATACACCAAAATTTTATGGACCATATTAAATAAATTAAAATTTCAAGAAGCACATCGATGTTGACACCTAATTTTGAAAATAAAATTGCATTTTGAACAAATAAAAGGAAAAAAATGAAAGAAAATGGGGGCAATTGATTTGATTGATTATGCATGGAAATTTGAAATTCTGATGGGTATTCGGATTTTGTTAAATGCGGAAGCAATTGAATAAGGGGCAAGAATTTTTGTAAAATGAAAGGAATCAAGTAAAATCGAGCTGATTGCGAAATCACGTTCCGATTTGCAGGCTTGATTTAATGCAACAAGAAATGGCAACTCGGGAAATGCCATGTAAAGAGATCGTTTCGAATCACTATAAAAGAGAGGCTCACTTTTCATGACAGGGGGAGGAGAGTGGAGCTCACAAGGGAAAAAAATGGTGAGAAAACGTAGAGAGGTTTGATAGACAATCTCTCAGGGAGCTCAAGAGGTGATTTTCAAAAAATTCAGAGCAAATGTGAGGAAGGTTTTCTCCTTCGTTTCTTTCGAGTTCAAATTTCTTTAGGGGAGTCGACGATCTCGAGAATTCTTCGATTGGTCTATTGGATGGTGCAGTCCTCTTGACGATGCCCCATGTTCATCATGCTTCATGGATATTGACGACAAGCATAAAGCTAAGTCGAGCTTCTTCTTTTTTTTTTAAGTTTGATTGTGTGCAATTCCAATTTGCTATTCGCACTAAGGTGATTTTATATTTTCTTGCCTAGATTAAAACTCCTACATCTCCGACGATAATTCCAGCAGCGAGACATCGAAGTGGCCAACGTACCTAAGCGCTGATTGCCATTCAGTGATTTCAATGTGATAAAACCAGGCAATTCAATGCCAAACAAAAGGCCACGCAATTTCATATCCCACCATAATTGACAAGAGAGAGACGGCAAGAGAAGGGGGCGTCCACTCAAAAAGTTCTCGGATGAGACTAACAAATGATCAAATCAAGAACTAGCCATATGCCCACCAACGCTGCTGCAATTCCCTCCTTTAGTTTTATTTTTATTTCTTTCTTTTGCTTATTTTATGTTATATTATTGTGTTTTAAATTTTGTTATTATTGTTTAAGTTAGAATATGGTTTGTCAATGTTAATATTTGTGCATTTTGTATGCATTGTCCGTAGGGATTTTGTCCGAAATTAATGTAATTATTAATTTGATCCGAGAACATCGGATCATTTTTTTTATTATATTAATTTTTGGACTTTTTGGTGAAATTTTAATTGTTAAATCACAATAATTATTTAATTTGGTTCGTAGGACTTCGGATTAGATTTGTAATTGTTTTGATCTCCTTGTTGTGATAATTAGGGATAGAATAACCGTTAATTTGACCTGTGAGACAATAGGTTATTTTTTCGATTATTTTAATCCTTTCTTGCTTTATTTTGTTGATAGTTTAGATTTAATATTTATTTAATAATTAATTATTTAAAAAAAAATCAAAATTCTGCCTCGAGCATATAGGTTTAGTAAATCGACATGTAGGATTAGGTTTATGAAATTTTTGTCATCTAGTGATTGTTGCTAAGTTCATTGCTCGTCATTAGAACTAGGTCATTTGATTAAATTGCATATTTAATTGTTGCATTTCTTTAATTTCGAATTTCATGGAAAATACAAAAAATTAGAATAAATTCATTTCATGCTTTAAGATGGATTGCATGCTTATTCATGTTATATAGTTTAGGTCATATTGCCACGTCATATCATTTTTGTTAAATTAGTAGCATGCATTGCACGACTTTCATTAAATAAAGTGAAAACAAAAAATTGAGTGATTGCTTATTAATTAGAAATCATATCTAGGATTATTGATATGAATTCTAGCCTAACATCGCAGTTGCTTTCGTTGCTTTGAGGTAAGTCCTGCATTATTTTATTCGCTTTCTCGGGTGTTAAATTGGTGGTTTGTGCACTCGCATGATCGCCTCACACGTTAGGAAAATGAATTAAAATCAAATCAAGCTACCTTCAAAACATTTTTTAAAAAATTAAAAAGAAATGGTACCGAAAGGGCACTAGGATAGTCTAGTGTAACCAAGTCCCCGTACCCTTAGTCTCTGGTTCGTATGAGTAAAATAATTCTCCCATTATTTTGCTTAGATCGACCTACCAAAAACAGATTAGTGACGACTCCTAGATAGTATTTTGCATGTTTAAAAAGTTTAGACTCAAGTTGCGATTTGGTATGGGCTTGGGAGAGCCCGAGCTAAGTTTAAAAAACTTAGCAGTCCATTAACCTAGTTTTAGGCGGTGAACCTGAAAAAATTAGGTCACGACAATCGATTAAATTAAAATTTCAGGGACAACATTCTACATTAGATTTAAGTTCATGAATCACATTAAACAAATTAAAAGTACAAAAATGACATTGCACGTTGGGCCAAATGTCAATGACCATTTATCATTTCCTTAGAAAGAAATGATGGAGGCTTTCTAAATAACAAGATGATGTTTTAAATTTCCAGATCATGATCCGTGCATCATCTAGAAAAATAAATGACTGATGGAGATACAATTAGAGAAACATGGTGTCATAATCTCAATTGAATGAATTAATTCAGTTTATATACTTTAATACAGACGTTCGTGCATTATTGTCTGTGTCTCCTATCACCCATTGATCCCCCCCCCCAAAAAAAAAAAAAAAAAAGTTTGAAGGAGGCGCAATGGCATTGCTGGCACAGCGTTGTCGAACGGAGAAAGAGGGAGAGGCTAGCCGGTTAGGAGACACAAGAAACACACGTAAGGAGAGGTGACGCTTAGGGCGCGTTTGGTAACAATTCTATTCCCAGAAGTAAATTCTAATCAGAAATAATTCTTTTTTGTTTTATTCCGAGAACAGATTATAAGCATTTTAAGCCATTTGGTAACTGTCCAAAATTTATGATTCGGAATAAAATGGCGTTTAGTACCGTGTTCATTGATTCTGTTCCAAATCAATTTCTTTTAATTTTTAAATACTTTTTTCCTTTTTTCTTTTCTTTTCTTTTTTTTTTTTCTTTTTTCTCCTATTCTTCTTCTTCTTCAGGCCGATCATCGGACCGGCGACCGGCCAAACGAGGGCCGGCGACCTCACCGGAGCGTCGCCGCCCTCGTCGAGGTCGGCCTTCGTCGGCCGAGCCTCGCCGACAGTTGGGCGAGCCTCGCCCAGCCCTCGCCGGTGGCCAGGCCGGCCTGCTAGGGCTGGGCAAGCCTCGCCTAGCCACCGGCGAGCTCGCCGGACTGGTTGCCAGCGAGCGGCAGATGGCGGACAATGGTGAACAGCAACAGAGGAGGGGAGAGAAGGGTTCCACTTTTTTTTTCTTTTTTTTTTCCCGGAACAAGAATCAATTTTTTTTTTATTCTTGATTCTACTCCAAATATGTTCCCGGGAACAAAAATTTTACCAAACGCAATTCCGTTCCCAAACTGATCTCGGGAATAAAAAATCATAATCAAGCACTGTTTGGATGGTTACCAAACAGTGCCTTAGAGTCAAGAAGCGGGAGAGGCAAAGTGGGAAAGAAGAGAAAGGGGGGAATTAAAGCATATAATAAATTCAGATCATTTAAAATTCATTGCACCTATATGTCGGACCTTTCAAACGAGCGATCCAAAATACTCCGGAACCATTTATCCCAACCATACAATACAACTCAAAAAATATGTACGGTTTGCAGCAATGTCCATCCCCAATTATTGCATGGACAAAAAGTTGAAGAAAAATAAGGCAAAAATAATCAAAATGCTTGCCCCAATCGAAGGACCAAATCACGCCTGTGAAGTCTCTTTCGCTCTTTAGGATATCCGGAAAAGCCCGAGCAGAGCGACAGAGCATGCACTCGCAGATGCACGATGTAAGCAGTCAATGACTCTGTATTCCAATATCGACAGTGCCAGTCTAACGGACTCGCTCCATCCCCATGATTGCACCTATTTCAACTTTGGTGATGTCGTCCTTTTGAAAAGCCAAATCGTATCTCATCTCATCTCCTTCATCTTGAGGATCATGAGGTGCTCTTTTTCTTGCACTAAACGATGATTGCATGTCTTCATCTTGACTACATGCACCACTAGCATGGAGCATAACATGCACAAACTGTCATGATAATTTTTTTATACACACATGTGTCTTCATCTTGACAACATGCACCACTAGCATGGAGCATCACATGCACAAACTGTCATGATAATCATATATATACAGGTAGGTATATATATTATACTTGAGAGCGACCTTCACTTGATTTCGAATTCATATAGACTTTAAAGGAAGTGTCCCATCAAAAAATTTATCTTGTGTCACCAATCATAATAGCAAAATTTCAAAATTCGAACAATGGACGTTCTCAATTACCATTGTTGACTTGACCATTTTTACTAAAGAAGTGATGGTCGGCCTTGCTCTTTCTCTACACGTCGCATTAGAATACTTTGATCATATATCTCGGATGCTCCATAATGCGTTTTTTTTCAATTTTGCAAGTCTAGATGGTATACTTCAGTTTACCTCCAACTTGAGTTTTAGATAAATTAATTGCGCATTTCATAGTTTCACTTTAGCAATATAAGCAGCACTCTGGTCTGTTTATGAAAAGTTCCTTAAAGCAATTTATGACCATGTTGTCATGACAAACTATCTATGCTTTTAATACAAATTATGGCCCTTCTCAAATTTTTGTGATAATCTTTTAGGAAAAAAAAAATAATAAGTTAGATGATTCAATGCTATCAGTAGACTAAATTTTGTAAGTTAATCACTTGGCCCAGTTGGAGCTAAACTCTCTCCAAAAGTTGGAATTTTTTTTTTTTCAGAATGAACTATGGCCCTCGACTTATATTCCAAACTGCTCGAAGATCTTGAATCAAAATGAATATAATTATAAGTAAATTAAATGTTTTGAAAGGTGTAAAACTCACAAATCATGTGTTTGATTTCTGGGTTTTGTAGGTGAATGCTTAGTGCTAACCACATAAGATGTGTGATATCCTTAGTGCTAACCATAGGACATAATAACACAGACCAGAGGAAGATTACATGAGGCAACCGAGAGTGTGATTTTGTAGGTGGGTTTCGTTTCAAATTAGGGCAAAAATATTGAGTATCTTTTATAGGAGGAAATTGTCCAATTAGTTATAAACTTATTATATAAATGTCAATTCGATCTAAATTTTTAATTTTGCCAATTTAGTTTTAGACTTTTATATGAAATACTAATATAGTCCTTCCGGCGACGTTTATGATCAATTGGGTAATTTTTCCTTATAAACAACAATAGAAGGCAATGCTAGATATTGGTGTGTTTAGCTGGTCTTCTAAGGAATCATTTTCAGTTATTCTTTTGGTTAGGTTAATTTGGTTTTATGTTGGTTATGACCGATTCTAATTTGGCTTGGCTCAAATTAAGGACGTCCGGTCGAACTTTTCAAATTTTATGGGTCAAACTTGGGGTGCCAAATAATCGTTGGGTTCAAGCTTACGTTAGCATGAAAATACATGAGCATTCTAGAAAATTGAAGGGGGGCTATGTCTCCCCTCTATTTCCTCTTGCGTGCCGTGTCTGTCTTTTCCATCCGATGCCGGCGATCCCTTTTCATGGCGCGACGAAAAGGCAAAATCTTCCGTCGCAAAAGCTATTTGGAAAAAGGAAATTTAAGGTGCATTTTGTGAATAAGCACGTTGGAGACGGCTACCGGTTTTGTCGCCTGTCGTGACCAGGCACAGCAGCCATCAATGACCATTTCAATAGCAATAATGCACCAGATGGCAAAGAACCAAAAATAAATAAATATTTCTGGAATTTGATTAGTCCAATCTCGAATAACGAACGAAATTGACAAATTCCCCTCTTGACCCGACTTGCCCATTTGGTGCTCTTCGGTATTTTCAAACTTGCTTTCGCCGGCAAAGAATGATTCGGTAGAACTGTTGGCAAGAATCCCTTGGTTCTCATTGCATTTCCCTTTTTTTACATTTTATGATGAGAAAGTCGGCTTTCGGAGCGTCCTCATCACAAATTTATGCAACGATTTGACTTTTTAAAAATTTAGTTATAAAAATAAATTTATTTTTCCACCGGACATATCTTAATCGTTCATCGATGATCAGCTAAAACCCAATAGAAATCGCATTTTCATTTTATTATTGTCGTTGTGAGGTAATGAGTTCTAACTTCGCAAGCCATCCAAATTAAATTGGAAAATCGAATATTATATGTGTGTGTGTGTTTGTAGACTAGTCTAGAAAGAGAGATGCATGTAAAAGGATCCAATGCACGATCCAAACCCTGACCCCATTGTACTACTATCATCACCTAAATTAGTAGTTTAGTCAAATTGATTTATAGCTTAAATTCTAAAAAGATTGTCACGCACCCACCCCATCATGGTTTTGGGGAGAAAAATCGATTCTTTGCTTCTCATGTGGGATATCATTAATTCTATGATTGATTGATGTTGACTTCGCAACCTCACAAATTTGTAAAACCATGTTTTATTTTTTCTAAGAGCATAGATCGGATCAGAGGCACCTAAGTCTTTAATTAACCCCCATTTCTTGTACCATTATTTGGAGATAATTATAATTTATCACTTTAAGATAAAGCCATTTTTGTTGGGTTTTGCACTAAATGAATTCTTTAATGTTCCACTTGGAAATGTCTCTCCTCGTGGTGCGAGACTATCCGGATCGTGGCCGATTGGAGGACGACATGAAAAACAAAGACAAGGGACAATAATTATTATAAAAATCTAGAAAATATTTTTAAAAAAAATTGGGAGACAAGAACAGGACATTATTGATATGAGGACGATTCTTCGCTTCTCTCCTTCGCCTTCTGTCACTTTTGTCTTTTTAAAAACATAGATAAAGACTTGCGATTTTGGATGGTAATGACTTTGACAGAACCCTCCATGTGGGGACTCGTGGCCTTCGTTAATTTGATCATTAACACATCTATCTAATCTTAATTGTTGGTGACTTTTACACGTTTGTATGTAAATGTACGTATAGGTACTGTGCTAGTTCATCCATATCGTGGAGCACTTTTTATCGGAATGTTGGAATTAACTAGATGATTTTCAAGGAAGATCCATATCGAATTTTCCAATTTTTTTTCACGATAATCCAACAAAGAGTTAAGCGATCGAGCTAAAAAAGAAAAAGAAAAAGATAGTACGATATCTTTTGATTCTTTCGTTACAAGTATAAAGGAAAGAATAAAATCATAACCGAGCCTAGTCTTGAATAAAGATGATGGTTTGTTTTCACTTTTAACCAAGCCAAATAGGCCATAACTAAAATTTTTGTCGAAATAAAAATGATCTTTTAGTTAGTAAATTTGAGGGTTTTTCCATCCAAAAGTTGGAGAAAAAGTTATAAATAAAATTTTAAGTGTTGATAAACGGTTTTCTTTTTTTTTTTTTCCTCGCTAAAACATCCTCTTGATAAGAAAAATTAAAATTTTAACCCATCCATGAATTGTAAATATTTTTTTCTTGGGTACTTTTCAAATCAAAACTTATTAAAAAATTGATGATCAAATCAAAATTTTCCTCATTTGGATTCATGAAGAGTGAAAAAGGAAAGCATGCCTAAGGGCACACATGATAACATTTTTGTTTCTCTATTTCTCTATTTTTCTATTTTCCGAAACGGGTTTGAAATAAATTCATTTGATAACCCACTATTTTGCCGATTTCTATTCCATAAATAGATTTGGGATGAAATTAAAATTTTTCGGACACTAGAACAAAAATGAGAAATCAAAATTTTCCTCATTGTTGGTTGCCGCCCGTGGGATGTCGAACACTCGGCCGGTTGCCCGCCACCACCAAACTCCGGCCGCCCATTGCCAACCACCGGTTGCCAGATGCCGAACATCCACCGATCGTTGGCCACTCATTGTCTATCGTTGGATGCCGAAGGCTCACCACCAACCATCGGATGTTCGTTGTCAACCATCCGCTGCTTGACACCGGCCTCTGGATGTCAATCGCCCACCACCCACCGCCGGCCTCCGATCGCCGAACTCCGAATGTCGAATGTTGGACGTCAAACTCCGGACGTTGGACGCCAGTTGCCGGTCGCCAGACTCTGGCGTCAGACTATGGACTTCAGCAGCTCGCCATCGGTCACCGAATTTTAGCACCAGACTTTGGACTTCAGCCGCCCGCCATTGGTCATTGGACACCATATGCCGAACGCCGATCGTCGAATGTTAAACTCCAGCCACCGGACGCTAGTCGTTGCTACTCCTAGAAATATAAATTTTATTTTATTATCAAATGAATTTTTATTTCAGAAATAAAACTTTTGAATTGTTATCAAATACGTTTTTTTTGCTCAAAAACTCATATGTGGAATAAAAATTGAGAAATCAATTTTTGATCAGAAATTTTGTCACGTGCACCCTTATAAAATTGCTTTGTTTTATTTTTCATCACCCTCATAATCTTCATATGATATACGCAAAAATTACATCATCAGTGGATAAAATCTTTTTTTTTTTAAATGTAGTTCTGGTGATGGATACATCTACCCAATAATGCAATCAAACTTAATTCTCAAATTTAAAACAATTTACACGTGGCACTATCTTGATTAAGTCCTTAAGACAACTTTGTAAAAACTGTTTCTTAACCCAGCACTGCTATTCATGGTGAACTAAGTAGCTGTCTCATGAATACATATCTATTTACAAACATTTTTCACAATCTCCACGATCTGCTAGCGTTCTACTATTAGGGTTTGTCTTCTCATGTACACAGCTAGCTGAAGAATTTCTCTATATAGGTACTCTAGCTAATAAAGCAGGTGCACATTTGCATCTAGTGAAAATAGTAGTTGACATTATAAAGTACAGCGTTAGTCCAATACGTTTCAACATCTGTGCATTTTGATCCTCTGTGACTGATAACTCAAATTCAGATTTCTTTTTTCTTGTTTTTCCCGTTTGTTTTTTGCTTGTTTGGCGCCAAACTAGTGGCCCCATGTGAGACTAGATTGATTGAAAATTTTGATTGCATAAATTGAAAAGACTAGAGGAATTATTGAAAAAAAAAGAAAACTTAAAGCCCCGGACTGCACAATTTTTTTACTAAATTCAGAAGATCGAACTGCACAAACATTAAAGCCTGAGAGGAAGAAATCCGTACCTAACACTTTTCTTATCGGCACCGGCAGGTGGAGCCACCAGGAGAGAGGAATATTAGGTAAAAAAAACGAGCATATACTTATTTAAGCTACTAATCATACTTAAGCCTTAATTAATTACTTCCAGATTGTTTTTCTCTAATTTCTGTCAGGTCAAAAGAGGCAAGGGGACTCGGTGGAATTTCCAGCTAAAACAGCTGTTCTCACGATTAACACAGAAAAAAAAAAAAAGTTGCTTTCATAAAAGAAAAGATAATGCCATCATTTTCCTGGGCCCTTCTAGAAGTTGCAGTAAAAGAGTGAATGTCGTGCAAAATGCCCCTCACTTGGCCAAAAATTTTCTGCAGCTCCTGTCCTGTCTTTTTTTTATTAATAATTATTAAATGGGTCTAAATTTGTAATATTGCATGACTGCAAAATATTCTGAACACCCCTTTTGAGAAGACAAATTCAGAAAACAAATTAAAAGAAATTGAAGAAAAGTGAATCTGAAACTTCATATGTCTGCCTTTTGCAGAGCGAAGGAAAGGCAAAAGAAAAGTGAGGGGTATAGTTATAGACTAGTAGCAGGTGAAGATAGAAGGAGCTTTTTCCATATCAAGATTTCTAAAAATTAGAGCAGCCCCAAAGTCCTTTTTTTTATTAATTAAAAGAGGAAAAAGAAAGGTTGGAATTCAAAAAAGAAGAAAAAAGTGAAATAGAAAGCAGTGGTCCAGTGCTGACCATAAAAAAAAATTAGTATCGCCTTCTTTATGGCATGCTTTGTTCTTCATATTTGCCTTCCAAATTTGACCCACAATTTCTCAAAATCTCAAGCTTTGGAAAATGACTGGAACCTTCTCACTCCCTCTTTTTATCCCTTTGTTCCAGTTTTCACTGACCCAATTTTGCTAACTTCTGCCCAAAAAAAAAAAAAAAAAAAAAAACCAAAATAAACAAATAAATAATAAAACGAAATTATTTTATTCTTAGGATTACTAAATTTTCATGTAGCACCAGCCTCTCTGCATTATCCTCCAACTCAGGACTCCAGGCACAACACGGCACGACATTGATTAATTAAAGAAGAGGCTAGGGAGTGAGAAGGAAAGAAAGGTTTTTTGTGCGTGCAATTTTAGAAAATTTTATTAATGCCGTGCCTTGGGATGCAATTTCCATGGCATGAATTGGAATAATCAGAATGGCCATGGAAGAATTTCTCTTTTTATAAATATATTATCTAATCATTATTATGATTATTCTAGTCATCGATTGTGGAGGGGAGACACTGTGGGGAGATCGTGATTTGCATGTGGTGTTATTAGCATATGAGAAACATGGTGATTAACATCAGTGCACATTAGTGCTGTATACAAACCTATGATGACCAATTGATTGATGCATCATTGAATAGCAGGTTTAACACAAATGATCAGACCCTAAACTTGGATAAATTAGAATTTACCAATTACTGAAATTTATGTACAGGAGTGAAAAAAAAAATTTGGGGTGGGGTTGGGTTGGGTTGGGTCCAAGGATATTACTTCTCCTTTAGACAACCAAGTGGGGTCCCAAAGAAATAAAACCTTCATCTCCTTTTTTCTAGTATTTGTCAACTTTATGTGTACCTCGATATTCCTGAAAAAGCTGCAACTTTGCCATTGATTGATTGAGCTCCCCCAGCACATGCCATTCTCATTATTGAGAAATCACATGCACTTGAAGTTCACAAATACAAAACCCTAGAAAAAAAATTTGGGAAGTCTTGGTTAGTGAAGAGGTAGTAGAGACGGACGTGCAATTGTTTTTTTCTCTTAAGAACCCGATCACGCATCATTTAGGAAATTAAGACATGTTTCAAGTACCAAATCAAGCGTACTAGGGTCGGGTTTTGTTTGATTTTTTTAGTTTCTTCTTTCTTTTGCGACGAAAGATGGTCCATAGAGGGATGAAAAAACTAATCTATGTTTGCAATATGGTCCGATGCGTTAGCAGATAGGAACGTGCCCTGAAGACGGATTTAATTAATCAAATACGATCCAAGCAGTTTTTTGCAATAAGTTATCACTGCCAGCTAGAGACACCCATTTTGATGCATTTGATTAGAGAAAAAAAGATTAGTATTTTAATCAAAATTTGAATTCGTCCCTCATGACAGCTCCCCTCCAACGACCGGCTTGATCAGCTATTTATAGTCAGTCCGCTGCAAGCCCTAAAGCCATCACTCCCCCCACGACCAAACCCCCTCCATCTTTCTCTCTGTTCTCCCATCCGGAGGCAGCGACCTTCCCGGGTGACCACCGATGATGAGCCCCGGTGGCGGCCCCGATCGGGGTCGCCTTTGGCCGGCATTGGCCGTGGCGCTGGCCGTGCTCGTCGTCTCGAGCAATGTGGGCTCCGCCTCCGCTGATGGGTACGTGTACTCTTCCCCTCCTCCGCCTTACGAGTATAAGTCCCCGCCCCCGCCCTCCCCGTCTCCGCCGCCGCCGTACCTGTACAAGTCACCCCCGCCACCTTCGCCTTCCCCACCCCCTCCTTATGTTTACAAATCGCCGCCCCCGCCATCCCCGTCTCCCCGCCACCGTACGTTTACAAGTCTCCTCCACCGCCGTCACCGTCCCCACCACCTCCGTATGTGTACAAGAGTCCCCGCCACCTTCACCATCTCCACCGCCGCCGTACGTCTATAAGTCTCCGCCTCCACCATCCCCGTCTCCGCCCCCACCGTATGTTTATAAGTCTCCTCCGCCACCTTCACCATCTCCACCGCCCCCATACTTGTACAAGTCTCCTCCACCACCCTCGCCTTCCCCGCCGCCACCTTATTACTATAAATCCCCACCCCCGCCCTCACCCTCGCCACCACCACCGTATTACTACAAGTCTCCACCGCCACCAAAGAAATCTCCTCCTCCGCCTTACTATTACAAGTCGCCGCCGCCGCCTTCCCCATCTCCGCCACCACCATACTACTACAAATCTCCACCCCCGCCATCTCCATCTCCTCCTCCACCTTACCACTACACATCACCACCACCGCCAAAGAAATCTCCTCCGCCGCCATACTACTACAAATCGCCGCCGCCGCCCTCACCATCTCCTCCGCCACCATACCACTACACCTCACCACCGCCACCGAAACACTCACCTCCACCACCATACTATTACAAATCACCACCACCACCCTCCCCATCTCCTCCGCCACCTTACTACTATAAGTCTCCGCCACCGCCGGCGCATTCTCCTCCTCCGCCGTACTACTACAAGTCTCCGCCACCGCCGGCGCATTCTCCTCCTCCGCCGTACTACTACAAGTCTCCGCCTCCTCCGGTGAAGTCCCCTCCTCCACCGACTCCGTACTACTACACATCGCCACCGCCACCTCCGAAGTCTCTTCCTCCTCCTTACTACTACACCTCGCCACCGCCGCCGTCGCCGCACCCTCACCCACATCCCCACCACAAGGTCGTCAAGGTGGTCGGAAAGGTCTACTGCTACAGATGCTACGACTGGGGATACCCTGTGAAATCCCACGACAAGAAGCACCTCAAAGGTACCCAATACGCTCCTTCTGATCAACTTCATAATTTTATTATATTCACCATTTTTTAATAATTATTATGATCTAAACAAATCGTACTGGGAATAGCGAAAAGACATTTGTTACTTGCTAGCTAACGACATTAATTTCTATAGAGTAGGGTGGGTAATAATTGTACGGTCCTATTGACTAGTCAAATCATGCGGAGTGACTTTTACTGAACCCTAATTGCATTCGTGCACGGAGAGTCATGATCTTTGATCCTCGCATGGGTTTCTAATTTCCACAGCTCTTAGGAGACTATTGAAGTAGTTAAAGTGACAGTGGGGTCCAGCTCATCGTGGAAATTTCAACATTTTTCTCTTTATTTTCAGATTATACATCGTCCACTTCTTCCGGCTTTAGCAATAATTGCAGAATCCCATTTCTCCTTTTAACATGCTTAATTATTCTAAAATTTCCCTGTATAATAGTCACTTTAATTATCACAAATTAGAAGGGCCCACTGACCTAGTCAGAACATTGTAATCTACCACGTTTAGGCACATGCACCGCAATACAGACAACCAAGATATTCTCTGCGAGAGCATAATAGGTCAACGGCTTCTGATTTATGCAGAAAAGTATCATTCTATTATATATTCCTAGAACTACTCATCCTATATATTGTCCTGGGATAGTTGTCCTTTCTTCGGTGTAAAAAATGAGAATTACTAATCAATACGGCAAAGACAAGATTGGTTTGGATTATTCGGAGTAGGTGATGACCGTTCGGCGCATTGTAACTGTATTTGACTCGTACATCATTGGTTGTTTCTTACATTTTATCTTATCTTATATTAATTATAATTTGTTTGTCATTCGGAACAGGTGCTGTCGTGGAAGTGACCTGCAAGGCCGGCGAGAAGGAGATCAAGGCTTACGGCAAGACCAAGATCAACGGCAAGTACAGCATCACGGTGGACGGGTTCGACTATGCTAAGGATGGCGAGGCCAAGGCGTGCAAGGCAAAGCTCCATGCGCCGCCCAAGGACTCGCCGTGCAACATCCCCACCGACTTGCACTGGGGCAAGAAGGGGGCAAAGCTCGGGCTCAAGTCCAAGTCCGATTATGAAGTTGTGCTCTATGCTAAGCCCTTCGCCTACGCCCCGAAGACTCCTTACAAGGAGTGCGAGAAGCCCAAGCCCAAGCCCGAGCCCACACCCGCTCCTTACATCTACAAATCTCCCCCGCCACCACCATATATCTACAAGTCCCCACCCCCACCTACACCTACTTATGTGTACAAGTCTCCGCCGCCGCCATCACCCGCTTACATCTATAAGTCGCCTCCTCCACCACCATACATCTACAAGTCTCCACCGCCACCCTCGTCTCCTTATGTTTATAAGTCCCCTCCACCGCCACCCTACATCTACAAGTCTCCTCCACCACCACCACCGACTTATATCTACAAGTCGCCTCCTCCTCCGCCATACGTCTACAAGTCGCCTCCACCGCCGCCCTACATTTACAAGTCTCCACCGCCACCCTCATCTCCTTATGTTTATAAGTCCCCTCCACCGCCACCCTACATCTACAAGTCTCCTCCACCACCACCACCGACTTATATCTACAAGTCGCCTCCTCCTCCGCCATACGTTTACAAGTCGCCTCCTCCTCCGCCATACGTCTACAAGTCGCCTCCACCGCCGCCCTACATTTACAAGTCTCCACCACCACCCTCATCTCCTTATGTTTATAAGTCCCCTCCACCGCCACCCTACATCTACAAGTCTCCTCCACCACCACCACCGACTTATATCTACAAGTCGCCTCCTCCTCCGCCATACGTTTACAAGTCGCCTCCTCCTCCGCCATACGTCTACAAGTCGCCTCCACCGCCACCCTACATTTACAAGTCTCCACCACCACCCTCATCTCCTTATGTTTATAAGTCCCCTCCACCGCCACCCTACATCTACAAGTCTCCTCCACCCCCACCACCGACTTACATCTACAAGTCGCCTCCACCGCCGCCCTACATTTACAAATCTCCTCCACCCCCGCCGCCGACTTACATCTACAAGTCGCCTCCTCCTCCACCATACATCTACAAGTCCCCCCCACCACCGCCTTATATCTACAAGTCTCCACCACCACCATCCCCATCCCCTCCACCACCTTATTACTACAAGTCGCCGCCTCCTCCATCGCCATCGCCACCACCACCATATTATTACAAATCCCCGCCTCCACCTGTGAAGTCTCCACCGCCACCATACTACAAAGTCCCCGCCTCCGCCTTCACCGTCCCCGCCTCCACCTTACTATTACAAATCCCCACCACCTCCTTCCCCATCTCCTCCACCACCTTATTACTACAAGTCACCACCTCCTCCATCCCCATCTCCACCACCACCCTACTACTACGAGTCCCCACCGCCACCGGTGAAATCTCCACCTCCACCATACTATTACAATTCCCCACCACCACCGGTGAAATCTCCGCCACCGCCATACCATTACATTTCACCACCACCACCATCACCATCTCCACCTCCTCCCTATGTCTACAAGTCGCCACCTCCCCCATCACCATCTCCTCCTCCACCCTACCACTACACCTCGCCTCCACCACCGGTGAAGTCTCCACCACCACCATACCACTACATGTCCCCACCACCACCATCACCATCTCCACCTCCCCCCTACCACTACACATCCCCTCCACCACCGGTGAAATCTCCACCACCGCCATACCACTACATATCTCCACCACCACCATCACCGTCTCCACCTCCTCCTTATCTCTACAAGTCCCCACCTCCCCCTTCACCGTCCCCTCCTCCTCCCTACCACTACACATCGCCGCCGCCGCCAGTGAAGTCACCTCCTCCCCCAGCGTACATCTACGCGTCGCCACCGCCTCCAATTTACTAAGCTCAAAAGGCTTAGTCACGTACCAACTCCAATCATGTATGTCCACAATCTTTAGGAAGCTTGTGCAATTAGCAATTTTTCTTTCACGTGTTCCTAATAACACTCACTGATTTGATCTAATTTTGGTGTTGCAGATGTTATTTTGCAGAATAGAATAAAGGGGGGCTTTGAAAAGAGGAGAATTAGACTTCAATCTTCCAATCCTGCTTCGTCGAATAAGGCTCTGGATGCTTCATCAAGACACAACCTTCATCGATCAGACCAAGTTTCCTCCACTTCCTTGGTGACCATGTTCCAAGTTGCGCTGTTGTTATATTCAAGTGGGAAATGGCTTCAAAAGGCTTTCTGATACTGAGGAAAAGAAACAGGTTACGAGATTGGAGAGGCAGAGATAGTACAAGGAAGCCCCATTTGGCATTTTCTTTTCTTTTCCTTTAATTCTTGTCTGATTCTTGTTTAGATCTCACCTAATTTATTGTTGTATAGTCTGTACGTGTGGGCTTGTTTGGTAGGCTTCTCTTTATTCAAGGTCAATTGTTTTCTGGACCCTCTTGTGCTTTGTGCAACAACTCCTTTATAAATAAAGAGAAACCCAGGTTCCCTCAAATTTTAAACGATCTCATACCTATCTCGATGCCCTTTCGACTCAAACCCAAATTATTCACCTAACATAGCCAAAGAACAGGGGAAAAAAAACAAAGAAAAAACCACTACTGTATGCTGTATATAGTCAACACATGTACAAGAGCAATTGCTCAGTATATTCAGTACTATGAAGGAAACTCTCTGCCTCAATCATCAACTAATTGTAATTACTGATATACTGCCCCGCGAAACATGAGCATTATTTGATGAATGTCGGGTTAAAATTTGTGCCGAAGAGATTATCAGTGTGACTTAGTAAAAAAACTACTTAGAGTGACTCTTATACTCTGGAGAGTCTCTCGGTTCTGATCATTGCCTGTCCACTCTGTACTGTATCTCTGAGCTCTCTATTTTTTTTTTTTTTGTCCCTGTCTAAAAAATGCATACAACTTCCACTGTGGGTCGCACGGGCAAAGTTTCAGTAGTCCTCTGACTCATCGAAAACACACCAAAATCATCCAATGTCAAACTTCTGAAGAGAGGAAAAGGTTACAGGAAGGACAAATCCAACAACAGACTGAGGATAAAGTGATTCCAGCTTTTCGTTGGGAAATATAATTCGGGTACGTTTTTGTCTTTACATCGAAAAAGAAAAAAAAATTAAAAGTAAACTGCATAGGTTTGTGCCATATATAACTAGAGTTGGAATTGAGATTGTTAGCTCTTACGCTCGCTGCTTGGTTCGTTATAGTACTATTGTATTGATAATACATTATAAGAAAGTTAACTTTGCTATTTAGATTTTGTTATTCTGTATAATATCTTAACGTGTTCTTTATTTAGAATTTGTCCATCAGCACGATATATAATTTTCATGATTATCAAGAATTAATCTCACGTTGATGTTACCTACAACAATAAAATTATGACTATAAGGATATCCACCGTTGTCAAAGTAAATATGCTCGACCAAAGTGCAAGCCAAGTAGTTAGTATGGTTGGTCAACTGTTTTTGTTTGTTGATATATCATTAAGAGTATTTGGGGCTGATTAACAATGGACTCCTCCATCGACTATGACAAATCCTTCACTTCAACTTATACCAAATGATTTTAAAGTCGCACAGGTTCCTGATTCTCCAATTGATCTGGACAAAATGGATGACCCCATTGAGCCGGATTGGTATCACGCCTAAAGATCATTGCCTAAGATGGGCTAACAGATTCTGCTATTTTCATAGCTTTATCAAAATCATTTCTTTTTAAATTGATTCTGCTGTTAAAAGTTTTGTCATCATAAAAAAAAGGAGAGATTGTCGAGGAAAATTCCCTTATAAGTTTTGATGATTAACAAACTTTTCTTCGATTCTGATGATAAGATTTTCAGGCAGAAACTCTGATGAACACCTTCAGACGTTAGTCATCGGACTCTAAGTCTTGAAGTAACTCGTATCTTTAATATTTAATTATTAGGACATTTTTTTAGAAGACAATCCTCATGCAACAGCCATAAAATTAGCGGATTTCTTGCTATAATTAAAAGACCCATGCAAGAAGGAAGGAATATCAAATTCAATATCTTAAGATGGATTTTATCAAATCTTGGATGAATTGATCTACAAAAGGCGAGATATTCTTTCCAAATGAAGCATTCTTCTTAAAGAAACTCTATATGTTGTATGGGCAACAGAATTGACGAGAGACTTCAATCATGGCAAACTTGAAGCTATTAGATCTTTTGACAACGTTCAAGTCCAATGGGAAGATTGGTTGAGCAATCCTTTAAAGAAATGTCCAATAGTCAGCTTGGATACAAAGGATTATATAAGAAGGTCGAGATGTTGAAAGGAATATATAGAGCTAAAAATCCGAAGTCTATGATTTCTAAGTTTTGAGTGATCTTTAATCATAAACATTTGTCTATAAGAGCTATACTCTATAATCTTGCAGAGGTTGAGAGTGCGTGATGAAATTATTTTTATTCCGCACTATCACCTATTCACTTCCTTCTAGGTGATTCATCTAGACCTAACAAATAGATGAGAGTGATTTGGTGGAAATTGCGGACTGCCGGTCACCATAGTGAGCATCGATCTGGTGCAGCGAAGTTGCCGGAAACCGCTACAAGAAGCTCACGATGGCCGGAAAACCTTCAAGAAGGTGAAGCTCGTAAGCACACAAAGGTTGGATGTAATTGGGGACAGAGACAATTGCCGCTGCAATTCTATGTATTTATACTCCCCCACTCACCGACTCCCTGGTGGATGAATGCATATTTTCCTTCCTTTTTTTTCTTTCAATCAAATGTTCTCTTCTCTTGCTGACCGAATCCCTCTTCTTTTTATTCGGCGGCTAGGTTTTTTCATCTAATATATGCTTTTGATATGCCCATGATTATTGACCAAACATTCCTTTTGAAGATTGAAATATTCGGCCACAATCTTGCTTACTACATCCTCCGACAAATCTTGCACCACTAAATAGGTGACTATAATTCCCTTTCCTAACACAAAGCAATCTCTCAATTTGACAAACATCCCGATGAATTTCAGGCCATGAGAATTAATGGGACATGTCATATTTTCATTACCGCGGGCTTAACTCAAATAAAGCTCAGAACCATTTACTCGAGTTCATCCGCTGCCAGTCTGATCCAAATACAACTATATGAGCCTATTAACTACTAATGCAAATGCTCATAATAACTATATGCAGTTTAAATAAATATTTTTTTTGTTTAAGGACTAAAATTCAGTCTCATGAGATACTGGGCCGGAATCAGGACTCTTGGGCTGGGCCGTGATTGGCGATTGGGCCGCTCGGGATGCGCTCCCGCCCCCAACATCCTCGGCCGCCGCCCGAACTCCGGTTTGAATGTCTTCTTCCTTGGACAGAAAGATTCCTATTTTATTACATCCTCCTCCTCAGAAATCCTCCGATTCTGGAAGCTTCCATCTGAGATTCTAGGGTTTTCCGGCGGTCGGCTCGCTTCTCGTTCCATCCGCGAATCGAAAGGTCGTAACTTTCGACAGGTCCGGCGCAGATCGTCGCAACCCATCGGAGGAAGGAGATGGTGAGTTCCGGTGACGCTGCTGGAATTTCGAATCTGTCCGTCTTCGGCCTCTGTTCGTTCGAAATTGATTGATTGATTGATCTTGTGTGCGTGCAGGCGGCGAAAATTCTGGCGAACCTGATCGTGATGGGCGGTGGTATTATGGCTCGAGCTTTTGTTCAGGCGTATCGTCAAGCCCTTGCCAGTGAGTTTCGTTTTTTTTTCCTCTTTCTTTTGCCAATTCTGGCGTTGGGATTGTTTTGGTTTTGTACCTTTTCGTTGGGCGAACGTACCTTGATTAATGAATTGCGTTAGCAGTAATGGGTGGTGAAAGAAAATGTAGCTAGACCCATCTGAGATTGCTATCGGTTTTCGGGTGGTGTCTCTGGAATGGAATTTATCAGTTGTGGTAGGTGTGAGGCAATCTAATGGACTCATAAGGGTTTGAGCAAATGAAATGGTCTTTAATTGCTAGGTGTTGGTTGGTGGCAATGGGTCTTAGATGATTTATCCTCAAAACCCAAAAGGGTTTTCTGTTTTTCCTGTTAATGTAGGATTTTCTTTGGAGAAGCGTTTTTCTTGTTAAATGCGCATGTCATCGCATTCTAGCGACAAAAAGGGTGAGACGTAAATGGAATTATGGTATCGATGATGAAATATCACGAGGAAGACATTGTCAAGGTGTGGTCAGGAACGTTGTTTAAGTGTCGAAAATTGGCATTTTGGATGTGTGTGATAATGCCCAAATTGTTGTGACTTGTTCAGTCAAGAAAGTTGAGTTCTTTTAAGTAAAGTACAGCTACCTAACCATGTGTAGCAGAGACTATAGGGCTTTTTGATGCAATTTAGTACTTCCAGTCTTCCAGATGCTATTTAATTGGGTTGTAGCTAATGTAGGTGAAACTCACTTACCAATTAGACAGTTAGATTGATTGTAGCCATCAACATTTATTTTTTAACTCTCCAACCTGATGTTAATTGACTTATGACCCTCTAAAGTTTGATCTAATGTCCTTGCTTTTGTGATCCCATCAAACTTAAGACCTCTACCTTAAATTTTGGCGCCTGTGATATTAGCTTACAGCTAGGATTTGCCTTTTGAGTGTTATAAGACATTTGATTAGCACAGTTCATTTCCGTTGGAGCAGTATCCAATTGTCCCTTTGCCAGCATCTAACTTGTAGTGAGTTTTCAAATTTGTGCAATTGGTTACGAATAAATGGAAGGACCACTTTCCACAGATCAAATTAGATGAGTCAATTGTCAAGAAAGGATTTAGAGGAAATGGGAAAAGAAAAGGAGAGTTAGAAGTTCAGAATTTGAACTTACTTCTTACTTCACCTACTGTTCTTGGATGCCACTGAAAATGAGTTGCCTTCTAGTCCTGCCTCACTGGTCAATTAACTCGAAAGATGTCAAATTAATAATCCTTGACCTAAACACTCAAATTAGGGTTTGTTGCGTTGATTGCCCTTAACCTGATTGATCAGGGTTTTTCATCTCTTCTGCTGAAATTAGTGAGGCTGCTTAGTTCTGCAAAAATGATTTGTGTTCATGGGATTTAGTCTGTACTTCAAATCTATTGTTGAGAACAAAGCACGATGTACTTTAATGGTATAGCCTTATATGGGATAAAAAGTAATCGGAGGACTTCTCTCTCTTTGTTCCAGATGCCTCAAAAACTGGTGTTGCCCAAGAAACGCTACAGAACACTGTTCGCCGAGCTAGCAAGGCAATGACAGAGCAAGAAGCAAGGCAGATTCTTGGGGTGACGGAGGAAACTGCCTGGGAAGATATATTGAAGGTATGCAAAATTTTGCAGCATAAAAAGCTTTTTGTATGATCCCCGTATGCTTATATCCGTCTGTTCTGAGACAAAGCTCTTATGGCCTAGCAGAAATATGATGCTTTGTTCGAGAGGAATGCGAAGAACGGGAGCTTTTACATTCAGTCTAAGGTTCACCGGGCTAAAGAATGTTTAGAGTCTGCATATCAAGGCAAAGGCCAAAGTAACCCAAGTTGATGGTCCAGAGCTTGTGCATATTCTCGTATTTTGTACTTCCATGAAGCGTATTTGTTGGGTGCCTCAAAGGTGGAATGTGTCAACATATTTGCACTGTAAGTATTTTTGTCTTGAGTTCATCCCTAATGCCGAATAATGTAATCTTATTGCTGATTTATGTAGCGGTTGGCCGGCAAAGTTACGTTGTCTGATAATAATCAGCAAAGATATGAATGGGTTCTGTACAAAGTAATGACAATGACTTAGAAAATTTATCCGTTTCTCCCTCTTTGGATGAATATCTATTTTCTGGCTCACTTGTGGCTGAGATTGATCTCTCTGGTTTAGTTGATGATGACCTTTCCTGCTTCAATTCCCTTACCCCTGAGTCAACAATGTTCCATTCAACGTGACAAAAGAACCTTCAACCTCCACGAAATTACCCTTAAATTAAGATGATTTTCATGCGCTCGCCGTGTAAACTCTAATCATCAATTGACGGATGAGAAGGGGCAGTGAAAACATGTAAATCAATTCCGACAAAAGGAATATGAATTCACATGGTGGTCTGAAAGATGGTAGGAAATGGATTCAAGCAGTCGTAACAATTTTATTAACGAGTGCATGCGGATATAAGGGAAGCTTGTAAATGCAATGCAACCGTTTCCCATGTTATAGGTAATCGATATGCATAGAAAATCAATATATATTTTTAATCAAATATACTTAACAAGTGCCTTGAAACACACATTAATATTAATGAGATCCTGTTGTAATACAGAGAATAGTAGTTTAAGTTCAGAATTCACGGGAGATTTACCAAATAACATAGTGATTTCATAGGCTGTTTCCAAACCATATTTCTAGTAATGTACTTTTGTTATTCACCTAACAGTAATCAGACTTTCATGAAATTTTAAAGGGATTTCTGTCGTTGAGGTTAGTTCTTTCTTTCTTCTTTTTTTTAAGAATTTGCTTAATGATATGAACGAATTATCAGATTGGCAAATCACCTTCAAAAGAGATTGAATACTTCGACAGGGGGATACAATCTGCTTCCAGTTGTACAGAGTCCCTTCTTACCCCTGCGCAGATACAGCATACTCTTGGAGCCTTCTGCTTTGACCGGAATCCGACCACCTTCTGTTATTTTCTATGGCCAGATTGGCAACCTTTTGTTGAAACTTTCAAAGCCCCATGTCTGACTTCTCTATTGTTGCCTTGCCTGGCTGTACTTTCTGTCAAACGGTGACCCATTTTCACCTGAAATAACTAAATCCATCCCTTTTTTCACTAATTGGATAAAATTCATCCAGATGGTTTTCGTTTTTGCCCAATTTCCTTCAATTTAGTTATTTTTCCTATTATGGATTTTCTTCAAATTTAAACTCATTATTATTTAGAAGATACTAATACGCCTCTTCTTCACCACTGGTTTTATTGTGACTTGTCAATTTTTCGTTATCTCTATCTTTAATGCTTGCTTTTGTGATAAATATGTGCAGAAGTATTATCACATCGATTGACAACGGGTCATAAATATCCTTTATATTTATGTGGTCTTCCTCCACCTACAAACTTAAACTTTTGGGTTGAACTTTCTAATATAATATCATAGTCAATTATTCCTTACACGAAGGTATGTGGTAAAAAATTTCATGTGAATGTGTGTAGTGAAAATTTCACATTAGAGGGTGTTGAAATGTTATCCCACATCGATTGACAAGGGGTCCTAAATGCTCTTTATATTCATGTGGCCTTTTTACACCTATAAGCTTAAACTTTTGGGTTAGACTTTCTAACAAAATGTTACATTTTATTGATTAGTCTTGTAAAGGAATATCAAGTCTTTTCATTATCTAGTTGATGAATTCTCTTACCCTTAGTGATGCTTCTAACACGTGGCATGGCCGGGAGTATCCAAAAAATATACTAATAACAATTATGAAAACAGTTATGCACATTGAGACATTTTTTAAACTTTTGGGTTAGACTTTCTAACAAAATGTTACATTTTATTGATTAGTCTTGTAAAGGAATATCAAGTCTTTTCATTATCTAGTTGATGAATTCTCTTACCCTTAGTGATACTTCTAACATGTGGCATGTAAGATTACAGGAGTATCCAAAAAATATACTAATAACAATTATGAAAACAGTTATGCACATTGAGACATTTTTCATATAATTAATTATTGTCAATTCAAAACGAATAAAATTTAATCTTTCTTTTGGATTTTTGCTTTTTTTATGCAAAACTATGGTCTAATTGAATCTCATATCTTACATTTTCACATTGCTGAATTTTGTTATGGCAAATTTTCAAAGACGGTTTCTTTTGTTTCATCTAGTCATGCGGAACCTATAGCATGATGGAAATAAAAGTTTATAAGTATTTGACCCTGTTATAAAGTTCTTCCTGTTAAAAAATTTTGTGGATTCAATTTGATAATTAATATATTAATTTGCCCGGTAATGTGAAAAAGTATTAGATTCATTGAAAAATCTTTTGTTGGACAAATTTCCTATATATAAAAAAAAGAATTTAAGAAAAGAAAAAACATAGTGCATTTGACACGCCCGTTAACATCTATTTTAAAAATTTACATGTCCGTGGTACTGATAATAATGGCAACAACATCATACATAGTAATAGAAAAACCGAAAAAATTGAAAAAAGTCAATTTTGGGGATTCACCGCTTTAAATGTCAAATGGTGAGTAAGGATAATTTTAGTAATAATGGATTTTTAACCATTTAGGGATGGGAATAGCCCCACCTTTGTCAAGTTATCATTTAATTAATGTGAAAATAATTTTTTATATTTTCCAATTGGTAAAAAATTATATTTACATTACATTAAACAGAAAACATACATGTGCATTACCTCGATCACCAAGCGATTTTATTGCTAGAGATGCATCTCCAAGCTATTTTATCATGCACCGCAAACACGAAGATGGAATTTTCTTTGAAATTTCAATAATCATATCGGATATTGTATTCATTTGTATTTATAACAAAATCGTAGGAAATCGAGATGAGAAAAATGTGGGCAGTCTTTCTTCAAATTAGGCGAACACTATAAGTCATGTAATTTATCACAAAAATGTCTCGTCGGTTTAGATCCATCTAAATCACAAAAGACCAAACGCATTAATCCGTAAATATCCATGAAGCAAATTAAAAGTATTAACGTTGTATAATAGAAAATGGTTTTTTTCTTTTTTGAGCAAAATCTTAAAATTGCGGTGCTTGAGCTGGATCGGTGAAATCCATCTTTAAGGTCAATTCCCTTACCTCACCAATCACCATCCATAATTAATTAAAATTGAATTGGACATTAAAAAATTATTATTCAAAAGTCGTGCACTCTTGATTTGAGAATCCTTCCACCTTGTGGACCAGCTAAGCATGTTGGCTCACCAAAAAACAAAGCAATACTAATTTTAGGATATAAAAATAAATAACCCAAAAAAACAAGGTTGGTGAGTTTAACGATGGACAAGTCCAACGTTCCAGAAAGGATGATGATGCCGTTCCTTCGGGCAGCTTATCAATGTCTCCGTTCATTGCGGGCCAGAGAAATTCATATTTACATAAAACATTCATTGAACAATTCAAAGTTCTACATAACGAGAAATTACCATTAAATCCATGATTATGAATACCTTTTCAAGGTCTTCATAAAGCCTACTAGTATATGTATCGGTCGTGAAATTATACCATAATTTAATTTGAAAAATGTAAAGTACTTTCGAAATATGTCATCCTATTCTGATGATAAAGTCGAATCACTATGACGTAAATTTTCCTTTGATTTGTGTGACCTATGCTTTGGAGACAGCGAACAAATTAATGCGTCTTTGCAAGAAAAGCAAGAAGCACCAAAGAGGGGAAAAGAATAGAAAAGCAGAAAACATTAAGAAATGTAAAATAAAAAAGAAGGAAGAAAAGAAAAGAAAAGAAAGGAAAGAAAAGAGAAGAAAGTAAAAAAAAAAAAATTTTTTTAAAAAATTAAAAGAAGAAAAAGGGGAAAATTCATCTCCCCCTTGGTTTTCTGCGTGGAAGGTGCGCTGTGTCCATCTCTCTCTCTCTGCTTCTGCTTCTCAAAGAGAGAGAGAGAGAGAGAGAGAGAGAACCCAACACCGACCCTTAAGGATTGCATCCCTTCTCCCTCCTTCCCTGCCGATCCCTTCTCTCCTCTCTCTCTCTCTCTTTCTGGGTACGGGTCATTTTCGGTTGGCCGTCAACAGTCGCCCCCGGCAGGCAGACCCCCGATCGCCGAGGTAACGAAACGATCCCCACCCCTGTTCTCTCTTCCCTCCCCTCCCGCCGCGGGTGGGTGGATCTGGGTTTCTGGCGAGCTACTCCGTCGTGGGTCGTCCTCAAAATCGTCCCTTTCCCCCGCGATTCAGCTCGGCCCCCTTGCTTCCCCCCTTCTCGTTCGTTCCCGTTGCATTTGCCGTGGATGCCTGGCTGGCTGGATCTTCCCGTGCTCCGGCATGCGTTTCGTCGATCTCGCTTCTCGATCCGATGGCGAATTCTCTGTTCTGTGGATTCCTAAATTCGGGCATCTTGCGCGGGTGGTTGTTACGAACGGGAAATGACTCTGAAGTTTGGGGCTTTGGGATTGTCGGTGATCTGTTGCGGTTGTGTGGATGGGGAATGATTGGAAAGTTTTGCGCTTTTAGGTGGTGATGGATCTGTTAGAATTACGGAGGAGATTGAGATGTTGAGCTCGCGTCGGGAATTTGATGTTTTATAGGAGCTGATCTAATGTTGTTTGCAAGGAGAATGAGGGTAGAGTCGAGCTTTTCTTACCTTTGAGGACCAGTGCTGGGGAGTCAATGAGTTGTAATCTGCGGATTGATAACACACTACTCGGTAGTTGCCAATCCGTGTTTCGATAAGTCTATGGCATTTGGGAATTGGGATTTTTCTTTTTTTTTTTGGTTGATTCAATCGATTCATGCTGCATTGCAGAGAGTATTTCGATTCGGCATCAAGACATAACCCTTTTTTGATCGTGTGTTTTCAATTGCCTATGTTGAAAGTGGTGAAGTTTCTATGCTTGTTTGAATTTCTAGGCCATGCTCTTTGACTCGCACTTTTCACTATCGTCAGGCTTCGGAGAATTACTCTAATCTTTTGAAGCAGTCCTCCGGTAAAGAGGGCATAAGGTCTAAGTTTTCGGGAAGGTGTTCTCTGCCAAAGAAGTCTTTCGATTTAAACATCCACTGCAATGAAGAAGGTCTTTGATCAAACTGTCAGGGACATGTAAGTTATAGCGACTCCTGGGAAAAGTTCCATTATTTAAAGTCTTCCTTTCTTTTTTTCCTTTGCCATGAATTAAGTTAAATTTAGTACCCAGAAAACTACATAATCAAGATTAATCATGACTATGTTGGTATTATGGAGTCTCGGTTACTTTGAAATTGGAATTACTACTGATTTGAGTTTCCTGTTTTGCAGTAAGAGGGAGGTGAATAAGAAAGTGCTTAAAGTTCCTGGAATAGAACAGAAGGTAATGATTGTTTTGTTTTTGTTCAGTTAATAACTAGATAATTAATCTTTAAGTATTTTTCTGTTAATTAATGTTTGAGTGCGAGTATTGTCTCGATTGTTACTTATTCTTGGAAGAGATTTAAAGCATAAGTCCTTCGTGTCATAGATCCATGGTATGGTGGTTGATAGGAGCTCTCAGATATGAGGTGGTTTGGGGCATATATCAATTTGTGTTGCTTCTAATTCTGCAGTAATAGGACTTTCCACATGTTTTAAATGAGTTCTCTTTTGGTTTTCCAGGTTCTTGATGCCACGAGTAATGAACCATGGGGTCCCCATGGAACGCTTCTTGCAGATATTGCGCAGGCTTCCAGAAACTAGTAAGCTACAAAATGGTCCTCCTTTACTTGGATTTTGCATCATTGGGCAAGTCAATTTTACTTACTTTCGACTGTATGAACTGTACAGTCATGAGTACCAGATGATAATGGGGGTAATATGGAAGCGGATCAACGATACTGGAAAGAATTGGCGGCATGTCTACAAGGTCATTGTCCTTCTTTGGGCATAAATTCAACTTTTATTTTAATTATTTGAGGTGCTTCTTGGAAGTGGTAGTGTCTTCTCTATTCATTGTTTTACTGCATAACATTATGGATTGTGGTGTTTAGTACATGGTCAGAGTTATGTGTTCTATTTTGTTATACTGCTCAAGTGTTTCTCTTCATGCAGGCATTGACCGTTCTGGAGTACCTGGTTGCCCATGGATCTGAACGCGTCATAGAAGAGATTAGAGAACATGCTTACCAAATATCAGTAATTTTCCGTTCTAATTATCTTTGGATTGCTATGTTGGTCTTGATTGTACTTCTTTTTGCTTTTGCTTTTGCTTTTTTATTTGTTGTGGTTATTGCCTAGTTGTTTGCTGGTAATAACATAGTTGTGTTTTAATTGATCTCCTACCAGACATTGTCCGATTTTCAATACATCGACTCTAGTGGAAGGGACCAGGGAAACAATGTCAGGAGGAAATCTCAGGGTCTTGTGATGCTGGTGAATGACAAGGAACGGATTGTTGAAGTTAGACAGAAGGCTGCTGCCAACAGGGACAAGTGAGTTCACCCTCTAAAAGAGTCAACTTTATTATTCTTGCTTTCTTTGCATGTCTCTTTCTATGTATCATACTTTTTCACTTCGATTATGGATGATGAGTGACTCGTATTCCTTTCTGGACCCTATAATATTATTTCTTGGTTATCTGGTGGCTCAAATTGGCTAGTTCTTTCTTATTTTTCTCCCATTGAATGGGATTGATGATGTATGGTATTGGATAGGATAGCTATGGTACAACCTATAGGATTGTTGGCTTAGAATTTAGTGGTCACCATCTCATAGGATCGTTTGGACACAATTTAGTTACTTTTTTTCATCACTTGGTAAAGTCAGTTGTTGGTTGTCCTTTTGTTGGCTTTGGAAAATTACAATTTTTTTTTGCTTACTGCATCTAAATCTGTTTTTGTTCGGTTGTATTCAAGTCCTGACCTTCTTCTCAATCCATGAATGAGGCACAAAAGGGTGCCAAGCTGTATGGAAGGCTTCCAGGTTGATTTTTTAATGTTTGAAGTACGATGTGTCCTCCCTTCTGTGAACAGAGAATGTTGTTGGTTTGTAAGATAATCTGCATGCAGTTGGATGTCTTCCACTGGTTTAAAAATATACGTGGTTCGATTTGCTGTCTCAAAGCAGGTTCCGAAGTGTGTCATCCTCTGGTGGAATGTATAGACCAGGTTCAGGTGATAGATATGATGATGAGCGCTATGAAGGTCGATATGGGAGCAGGGATGAATATGGCTATGGTAGAGAGAGAGACTGGGGCTCCAAGGATGAGGGGTACAGTAAAAATGGGGATTCCTATAGTCGTGATGGAGACCGTTATGGCCGAGATTATGAAGAGCGTTATGGAAGAGATGGTTACAGGGATGATGATCACCGAGGAAGAAGTCGAAGCATTGACGATTATCAATATGGATCATCGAGAAGTAGAAGTCATGATAGAGATAGAGACCGTTCTGTGGATGATGATGGTCAATACTCATCCCGGTATGTGGTTTTTTTTTTTTTTTAAGAAGATTGGTTGGACTCTTTTGATTTGAGCATACTAGTTAAAATACATTCTTTCCCTTCTCATGTGAATTCTATATGCTTTGTCGTCTAGAATAATAATTAATAAGTCTTTTATTTGGATTAGTTGTGTCATTTATGTATGGATCTAATGTTTACATTTGCAAGAGGATGCTGTCTATTGTGACTTAAGAACTTATGCATATCCATGTAAACTTTAATTCCTGTATGCACTTTATGATTGTTTTAATTGTTATAAAATTGTTAATGTTTTTGGTCATCTGCTTCAGAGGTAGTGCTGGCAGAGCTGATGATAATTCTCAAGATGAGAGGTAATCTCTGCTGCTTCTTGCTTGATTTTTTGATGACGGCATGGTCAGCAATATACTTATTGAGGGGTTCCTGCATTGGGATTTATAAATAGAGTTGCTACATCTACAGGCGGCTTGATCGAAAATATTCTGAGCAAAACATTGGTGCACCTCCTAGTTATGAAGAAGCTGTCGTTGACTCTCAAAGTCCTGTTCACAATGAAAGGTACTTCTTTTTCACTATAGGAATATGACAGTTTGTAATGTTTCCCATTTTGCTTTTGTTCAGTCTGTTTTTCATTCTAATCGACTGCAGGGATGTAGAGACTTCAGCAACATCTGCTCCTAAACCTGCTTCACCCCCTGTAGCCCCTGTCAATGATAACACTAGCCCCCCAGCTAATGCTCCCGTTCCTTCTGCATCTCCTGCAAAGCAGGAATTCGAGACTTTTGATGAGTTTGATCCACGTGGTCCACTTTCAGGTAAACATAATTTTAGTTCATGACATCACATGTGATTCTTTCCTTACTGAGGCTTGTGTGCTCATATGCTAAATTGTGTATATGTATATGTATGCTAAATTTGGTTGCACACATGTGGCATAATCTATGAGCTAATATACAAGTTGACATTTCATATGGCAATTTAGTTACCTGCCTCAACACTGATTCTTTCGTAAAATGGAATGGTTGTTTCTAGATTTCCTTTTTTTAGCATTAATCTTATATTCTTCACCATTCTTAATCACAAAGTTCTGATTTTGGAATCTACCGGAACTTAATTCTTGATATCTGGTGCAAATGGTTAAAATGAAAGCAATTTGCTTCTCTCCCTTGAGGCTGCTAGTTAGTGCTAAGTGACAATTGCGTGAGTATTCCTGGTCTAAAGTTACTATTTCTTTTTTTTTTCTCCTTGCATTTAGATATAGTGTCCTGAGGCCAATATGAGTTTGGTCTTTCAGGAGCTTAGGTGGAGCCTCTTTGTCAATTTTTGCCCCGTAAACAGTGGAAAACTCATTTTTGTTACTTCCTTTGATCAGCTGCCCCTGCCCCTACTACATCAAAGAGTGCAGAAACAGACTTGCTTGGCTCTTTGTCAGATTCATTTTCTGTGAACCCTTTAGCTATCATGCCAGTAACATCTGGAAACTCTGCTCCTGAAGCCGAGGCTGCGGCGAACACTAACTTTGGACCCACATTTGCTGCAGCTCCACCATCAGCGTCTAATGTCATGAACCAGGTGCTATTTAATGTCTTGAACAGAGCAACTTTAATAACTGCTTTTCTTCTCAATTAATGATGGTAGTGTAACTGATGGGGCATGATAAATTCTCGTTGGTTTCCCTGGATGTGCACGCTGGGGTCTTGGTACCTCATCTCTAAAAGCATTGTGGGCTTATGGTGGTGAATATTTTTTTTGGTGAAAGCTTTTATGAAAAACATGAACTAGGTTGAGATTCAATGCAGCCAGACATGATGAGCCCCTTAAATAATTTGCATATGTTGCTAGGGACTCACCGTTGAAATTCTTATTTGTAGCTAATGTGCATCTTCAATGGCTCAATGGCCCTCTACCTTTTGAATTGTTCCATCCTGTGTATATCATAGTTATGCCGTGCTTCTGCAGTTCAAGTGTTAATTCTCAGCCTCATTTAATAGGAGTGTGATTTATGCCAGATATAACCCATGTATGTGATGTTACTATCTAAAACCCAGGCAGTGAACCGAAACTTGATTTGGGGTCATAATTGCAAGTTGTTGCCCACCTATGCCCCAAGTAAAGGCTTACTTTAAATTTTGGTGGTGAAAATAGAATGAAACTTAGCCTCACGCAGAAATCTGTGGAGAAACTTTTTCTGTCATGCTTATTCCTGAGTTTCTCTCTTCAATTGCAGGCTTGATGTCTTTTCATAGTCCTTTCTGACCTTAATTAGGGTCCACCTCTTGTTCTCGTAATTTACAACTTCTAAAATGTTTTTGTGGATGCAGTCATTTGATGATCCCTTTGGCGATTCACCTTTTAGAGCTATCCCATCTGGAGATGGCGCCCCTGTCCAACTACCAACTGCCACTCCTGTAGCAACTATGCAGCCAAATGTGAACCAAAATGTTGAAATGCCTCAAATGGCTGGCTCAAAGGCAGAAGCAACAGTCAATTATGACTTTGGGGATTCATTGTCTGGCTTAACATATGCTCCAGCTAGCGCACAGAATTCACAATTTTACTCTGAGCCTAACCCAAACACTGATATTTTGGCGGACATTCTTCCTCCCTCTGGACCTTCAGCCGTCGCTGCACCACAGCCACCATTTTCTGCTCCAAGTGGTCATCCTGCACACTTGCAAGCTAGTGTGTATGGGAACTTTGGTTCACAGAGTGGTCCCGTGGCTCCAGTAGCTTCACAAGTCCCTCAGCATATGCAAACTGGACTGGTGCCACAATTTAACTATGGGAACTTCCCACAGCACATGGGAACTTCAGCTCCTAACGGGAATGTCTACCCACAGGCAGGAGCTGCTCCACCACCACCTCCACACATGGCTCCACAGAATATGCCGCCCTCGCACACAACCAATGGAAGCTTTTTACCATCAGGAGGTACATCTACCGTAACTTCTCATATGCTCCCGCAGCAAGCGTCATTTGGAGGAGCTGTCCAACAGAACAATGATGTTCTTGGCAACTTACTTCCTCAAACGGGGCAAAATTCTCAGGTGGCTTCACAGCCACCACAGCCACCTCTGTCATCCTCAACTGGTGCACTTGCTATTGTACCTCAACCATCAAAGGACAAGAAGTTCGAGACCAAGTCCACTGTATGGGCTGATACACTGAACCGAGGGCTTGTCAACTTGAATATATCTGGCTGTGAGTGCTTAGATTCTATTTTCGTTGCCTTTTGTTATTAAATAGTACGCTGCTAGCATGTCTCTGAGATGATGATGCCATTATGGGTTTCTAAATGCAGCAAAGACCAATCCACTAGCAGACATAGGAGTTGATTTCGATGCAATAAATCGGAAGGAGAAGAGGATGGAAAAACAGTCTGCTGCTCCTGTAACATCAACGATCAACATGGGCAAAGCTATGGGATCAGGTTCGGGCATCGGTCGCGCTGGTGCTAGTGCTCTTAGGCCTCCACCTAACCCTGTGGCTGGTTCTGGCATGGGCATGGGCATGGGAATGGGAATGGGAATGGGTGGTGGTCAAGGGTCCGGCATGGGCATGAATCAGCCTATGGGCGGTTATGGAGGCATGAATCAGCCTATGGGCATGGGAATGGGGATGAATAATATGGGAATGGGTATGAATGGGGGGTATAACATGGGCATGGGGATGAACATGGGAGTTGGGCAAGGAGCTCCGATGCAACGGCCTACTGGCTTACCTCCTGGATCATCGATGCAGGGTGGTTATAACCCCATGATGGGTGGAAATCCATATGCTCAACAGCCATATGGTGGTGGATATCGGTGAAAGGTATTGAAGTGTGCCCCAATGGGGGAAAGCAGTAATATAATTACATGATAATTTTGTGAGGTGTGGATGTTGTCTTAGCGAAAGACTTTATTCTTGTCCTTACTCAACGGTAAGTCTCCTCGAAGATACAAAGGCATAGTTTCTCGTAATGATTACGGGTAATATTCTGTCTGCTCCAAAGTAATTTTGTATGGCCTGGGACTATTGCTCCTTGGACTATAGAGTTGAGATAGGTACCTCTGTATTGGAGTTGCTGTGATATTAAGCAATGGTATAGAACATGCTTCTGGGACTATCAGGATCTCTACCTTCTACAGCTATTCAAAATTTTTTTTCTTTCCCTTTTTTTTGTATCAATTGCCTGAGATTCTTAGTGTGATTGAGCATGAAAAATAAGTGCTGTACTTCAATTTTTGTATAAAATTGTGCTTTGCTTATGATTTGGTGGACTGGAGATGTCATGCTCTTCTTGCTTTGATGTGGCAGTCTAGAATATTAACTATCAATAAGATCCTTATGAGACCCGTTGAAGAGTCTGGATGAACTGATTAAGAAAAACAATGAGTGAGCATGGTTATAGTCCTCGAAGACTTATAAGAGGACAAGTATCATGCGCATTTTGCTTTTTCAAGGATATTTTAATCTAAAGGATGTCGGGTTGAGGCAGAAAGGGGATTTGGAATGGTGTCGTCCTAAATCCACATTGATCACGATGATGGTGTTGGATGACCAGAGATTGTGGATGAAAAATGCTGCTCCCTCGCAAGGCCCCTGCACCGTTTGGTATTTGGTTTAGACTTGTTTGATCCAGCTATATTGCCAAGACATTCGTAGGACGCACATGTTGTCCCATTCGAGGTGATGGGTCTGCAGCTTTTCAGATCTTGCTCAGCACTCTTAAGAAAGTTTCAGAGAAAAGATCACCAAAAATCCCAAACTTTGCCTAAAGAAATTTTTATCATGAAAAACTCTAAACTTTCAGAACTGTGACATATTTTTTTTTTTTTTTTTTTTTTTTCTTCTTCTTCTCTCTTCCCTTAACTGGCTATGGTGGAGGGAAGCTGGTGTCTGGCGAGGGTTGCCCTCGCTTGGGCTAGCTAGGGCTGCCCTCGCCGAGTCCTCGGCTGGGTCGGGCAAGGGCTTCCCTTGCTAGATTTAGCGAGGGCACCCTCACCCGACGCTGGCGAGGGTGGCCCTAGCCAGCCCAAGCGAGGGCAGCCCTCGCCGGACGCCAGCTCCGCCATAGTCGGAGGGCGGAGGGAAGAGAGAAGAAGAAAAAAAGAAAAAAAAATTTAAAAGTAAAAATATCAAAATGTCCTATAGTTTAAAGTAAATGTGTCATACGGATAGAAGTTAAGAATTTTTTTGTTTTTTGTATCACAAAAAAAAATTTAGGATAAATTTATCACCTGGGTGAGCTTTTCCCTTTTTTGACAAAATGGAATTTCAGTTTGATGCGGGGATGAGCTGGGGTGCCTTAATCTTCTCATCACACCCTAAGGCCGCCTTAATACCTTTCCTTCTAGATATAGATATGGTAGCCCGCAACTGCGAAGAGGAGATTAGTCTGTGACCCCTCTTCATTTTCCGTAAGTGAGAGCACAGCCGACCTAGTCAACCTACTTTTAGAAGACCCAGCCGACTCGGTACCCCCTCATTTCCCCTAAATGAGCAGCACGGCTGACATAGTCAATCTGCTCTTAGGAGACTCGGCCAACTCGGTCAATCTCCAGGTCCCTGACGAATATTAATAATGACCTTCACGAATTGCTGACATCAATCGACACCGATTGTTTGATGCGTATACAGAAACGGAAGCTTGTTCCCTCTTCTCACCGCGAGAGAAAATAATTACTCAAGCAAAAAAGAGTTAGCTTTATGTTGCGCATCATTAATTTCCATACAGAATGAACTTTGTTATAAAAAAAGACTGAACTGCGAAGTCTGTCCAATACCAAGTAATCCCCGATTCATCTAAACTGGGGTAACACGATATTCAAATGGTTTTCTTTATATTCATTCTCGACTCAATTTCAGTAGCGGTTTCAATTGATAATAGCACATGTCGCAAGTATACATGCTGAAGGATTCTTATGGGGTTCAAATCGCCCCCATGAAGAATCGGTAACGTCTGAAAATGTCAAATTCCTAGCTGTCATGTAATAAGTGAGTCACTGGCTTACCGGGGCAAGAGAGAAGGAAGGTGGCCCGAAAAGGAAGTTAACCAATTATATTGAAAGGATCCTTTTTGTTACTGTGGATCGTGTCTTCTACAGAGAATCCTCCGATGCCGCTGTTATGTGCTTGTGATTGGCTATTGTTCTGAAGAATCCAAGCAAGTGACGGCTATCTCTTACTCCAGAAATACTTGAATCCTGTCGCCCATTGTATCTTTAAAATCTAACAAGAGTTTCCCTCCAACTTCTGCACTTGCGTCGTCCAACAATTCTTTAATATTTACACCGGCAATAGCTGCAAAGATGAAAAAGAAGTCAATTCTCTTCATCTGCTCGGGACCTTTGTCCAGGACATACAGAAATGCCAAGATTGCCATAAAACACAAAGAATACCCGGGACAATATTCGTGATGTTATCCAATAATCCGGCCTGCAGAGAAGAAAAGGAAGGAAAGGTGGATACCTTCATTAAATATTTATAACGTGGACATAAAGGTGAGAATATAATTTTATGTACTGTGCCAGCTATAAGCATTATATCCATATGGAAAATACAGGCACGCAACATGGTAGGAGTTTTCGGGCTGTGGTTTAGCAAAATGATATCTTGGAGTAGGAGACCACAAGCAACAATGAAACTATTGATGTACTGCTCTACTACCACGGACATGCAAGATAAAATCCATTTTATGACTTACTGGAATCCTGAGGTCAAGTCTCTCAAGACCATCTCTTCCCGTTATTTTTATTCTCAAAATCCGAGACCAGAGACCTGAGAAAGGACCTCTTGAGCTTTCTGTTCCATAATATGTAGGATTTATCACTTCAACAATGGGAGCTTGCAGTACTTGACTCCTTTGCTCTGTATCTTCTTGAGTCCTCTGTGATGTACTGTACTCAGTGCTCACTGACAGATGATTTCATGTCATAAAGAGCGCAAAACTTGTAAATACTTCGAGGATGTTAATGGTGCCAAAAAGAGTAAGTGAATTTATGGAATCCTGAACAGGTTTGGATCTTCGTAAAAGAAGAACTAAAGTGGTTAAGCCAAGCCAAATTCCATTCTGAGCGATAAAGACACATTGAGCCTTTTTTATGGTTACTTGGAAAATCTGGTACAAAGATATGTAATCAGGGCTAACTGCTAAATTTCACAATGCTAATCCAAAAAATAAATGTACACCTCTACAACAGAGGAGGGAATGGTGATTGCTAGTTAGTATCAAACATAAGACAGACTTGACTTTTAGAAGAAATCGAAGGAATTAATTAACTGGCCAAACTTCTATGGGTCATAGGGAAGTTCAAATACCAACCTCCGCGAGAAGGCAATTGACTAGTGGTAGGTGTAGCATAACGCTTTTCCTCTTCATAGTAGGTGTTAAAACCTAAGATTTCTTTCATATCCTCAAAAGATGGCAGGCTTCCAGGAGGTGGCATACGTCCTCCTTTGATAGCTGCAAGAGAATCCTAAAAAAATAGAAAGATGGTTGAAAGCACAAAGAGTAATCCTCTGTGTTATGCAATTAGGATACACAACTGGGTGGAAGCAAGAGAAATGGAAGAACAGACCATGGCAAACATCAATGTACCCAAAACAGCTACCATCAACATGCTTCCAATTTAAGAAGAGAACTAAAGTGACATCTAGCATGACCAGTTTCACCTGAATTGCTATGAGAAAATGAACCCATCCATTTTTTTTCCTTTTATGATTTCTCCACCCTAACAATATTTGCCCTACATGCCACTCAATCAAGCTCATAAATGATCAATCCTTTTGCACCACTTAATTCCATATCACATTGCTTTTAAGTATTATGGGATACCAGCATTAAATAGGTCCTTCCAAGGAAAGAAAGGAAAAAAAAAAAGGGGGGTGGGAGGGGAATACAAGCATACTGACCATCCCTGTTGCACAATTAATTGAGACAAAATAATAGCTCCAGGCTTGAACAACCTTTGAAAACTTAAAAGGGTTTACCGCCCATCAGTTTTTGATCGCTTAGTAGAGGACAGAACCAAAAAATCATTTAGATGAAGCCAAGATGCTGCTTGATTTTGCAGAAAGGTAAATCTCTCATGAAAATTAACACTAAAAGGAAAAGTAAAAACATGCTACCTGCATTGCTCTTATTGAAACCCCGATTAAGGAAAGTGGATAAGCCACGAGTTTATATCCTATTTCCTCGAGTTCAAGAGGATTGAGTATCGGTGTTTTCCCACCTCCTTCAAGCATATTAGCCTATGCAGATCAAAGAAAGCTTTGTCAATCGTTGCAAATTACTTCAAACTGGCAAACAATGATTTAACAAGCAACTGACCTTGTGTGGTCACATTGTGACTCGTGAACAATGAGCGTAACCCAACATATTAATAAGCAGGCTATGGGACAAGTAACTTTACATTCTTAGAACAAAATTAAATGCCAAAATTAACTTCGTCCACTAAAAACCAAGTGTCAGCATAAACAATTAGACATTCATTGCACAAGGGCTGCACCGTCTGAAAAGCAATGCAGGCTAACTTTCAAGCAATCTAAGGGTTTTTTTTTTTTCCCCCTGATTCACGACAACTTTATGTTTGACTGAAGGAAAAGCAACAAAAATGACTTTTATGTTTATTTTTCAGTGAGTCAATTTTCTAGGGATTCCTTTTGGTACATTTGTGTACTGATGGTAAGTGGTAACTGCTATCATTCCTTCTCCTTAAGTTCCGAATATCCAGGAAAAAGACCTGGAGCTAACTCGGCCAGTTAATTCCCCTCCAGTCATAGCTCCTGTCATTTCAATCAAAGTCATGACCTAAAGCATTGTCGATCTGATTGAATAATGAATTTTATTAGGTGTGCCAGCAGAAAAATAGAAGATACAGATGCTGATAGGTGTTCAATTTCAAAGGTTAGGTATGATTAACTGTTCATGACAAAGACAGGCATAATGAAAGTCCAAACTTTAAAAAGAAGAGCTTATTGAATATCATATTAATGGGGAGTAGTTGTACCATTTTTGGGACAGACGGAGCAATTTCACAGAAAGCCATCATCTCTTCTTTCGAAGCTAGAGCATCAATGAAAAGAACATCTGCTCCAGCATCAGCAAAAGCCCGAGACCTCCAGAGTGATTCACCCAAAGAAATTGCTTGACGAGAATCAGTTCGTGCAATAATAACAATGTCAGATCCACTTTCCTTCCGCGCATCGAGAGCAGCTTTTATTCTCATCACCGCTTCTTCTCTAGACACCACTTTTCTATCACGAGTATGACCACAAGCTTTTGGAGATACCTTGTAATAAATACTTTGTAAGTATTTCATGTCTCATACAGAAGTAAACATCGGTTGATGTAACAGTGAAGAAGTAAATGGAAAAGAAGTACACAAATGAGCCAGGACTGAGGAAGATAAAAGCATCAAAGCAGAAGACCTATAATGCCTGGCAGAAAATTGATTAGCAGCTGTAGTTCAACTAATTTGTGGAGATGACTGGTTAATAAAAAATGATAGTCTGATCTAATACAAATTTACCAAAAGTCATATATAGACACATAACTTGAACATAAAAAGAGCTACTAGTATTTCAATATTGTTATTCTTTTACACATGTGGACCTAACAAATTGTCCCTCTTCTATTGTTTTATATTTTCTGGCTTCAGAAAATCAACAATAGAGTCAGAATTATGAAACAGGGAGACAAGCAGCGACAACAAATGTACAACTAAAATCAACACAGTTATCCCAATAACTGCTTGGAAAATTAACATGAAGCATAGTTGCAAAGTGGACATACAATTCATGAAAGAAAATCCTACTATATCGGGCTGAGAGTTGAGACTGAGATTCAAAAGATTTGGCAGGACGTAAAGAATTAGATTCAGATCATAGATATAAATATTAAGGTAAAAATGCAATGCTCAAATGAACATATATGGCCTTGAGAAAGGCATTTGACTTAATTATAAGTGAACTCCACATCATCAGATGGAACAAATCCCACCATTGTAATTTTATCAACAATGTTATTAAGAAGTTTTGCCCAGCCTATGAAATTGCTCCCAGAGAGGCATGTGTACCAAGAACTCCAGGTAAATTGTAGTCAGTTTCAACATGGATAGAACTGCGAAAGGTTACCCAAGGTACAACAAAACATTACAGAAAGAATCTCATGAAATACCCCGTTAGGATTTTCATGCATCAAACAACCATTTATTCGCCAATGAGATTGTACAGCAGGCTTGTAATCGACTATGCAATACACCTTCTGCATGCTTTATGTTTAGTCATAACATGTCTTGAGGGTACTTATCTTGGCTATGTTAATGAAACTTCACCTTTTACCACATCAGCACAGCAGATTTAAAGACTTGTTCCACCAAGAAATACATTTGTCCATCTGTTCATGCATGCATGGCTATATGATGTGTTTGTGCAGTCCATGGGATTTTACACAGCCACATGCTTTGCACCACTTACTCTCAACAAAATCCAAAATATCCTCAATTGATTATTAAAATCAAACACATTTAGTTGCCTAAAACATCAATCTTCTTCAAGCTTCATTTCTAGGTTGATGAGAGCTTCCACAAACAATCTAAGATGACACTTATTTTCTCTTGAACAAGTTACAAATCTAGTAAGAACGCATGAAACCAAATCAGAGGAAAGATAAGCAGATTGGTATTCATAAAGAACGCTCAAAACTCTACGAACTACTTTAGAGTAACTACCTGATCTTCTAGAATAAGTCCAGCGAAGCCAGCTTTGATATATCCTCTCACGGTCCTCTTCACATTCATTGCATTTCCATATCCATTATCAGCATCCCCTATGACAGGAATAGAGACAGCGCTAGTAATCTGTTGCCCTTGATCTACCATTTCTCCATAGGAGATTAAACCAGTATCAGGCAACCCCAATCGAGCAGCAGATATTGAGAACCCTGCCAGAAAGGGATAAGGGAACTGTTAACCTTATCACATAAGCATATACCTTTTGTAAGAGGTAGCTGATAGCTAAACAGAGCTAAAACTCCATCTGTCTCCTATCATCAGAGTAAGAATTTAATGAGAAATTCCAATAATCAAGAATGGGATTTTGTTGTCTTCATAATTACATTCAGGAACAGGCAACACTGTAGTGAGTTGATGACAATGAGCTCAAGAAACTTCTCAGCAGTGAGGAATGCTTCTAACTCAAGTCCGCCTTCAACTTTGACTAACTATACCAACTCAATTGCTGAGAAACAGAATCATGATTTCCTCGGATATTCTTTTGAAAACCACAAAGATCTCCTTCTTCCCCCTGGAGGGCTTATTGGCGACCATCCCCACCATTAAGGAGATTGGCGAACAGACCGATCATTAGTGAATTTGCGGTCCGACTGCCGCTTCACAAGCAATGTCTAGTGGCCCACCGAAAACAACTCTGGCCTATATGGTGATCAGCTGTATAGTGTTCCCGTGCAAAATAAGGTACACCTAGGACGCAGGATGCATGGAACTTGGAAAACGGTCTATCTATGCATGAAACTTAAAAGATCAGTTCAATCCATCGTCACTACGACTGTTTGAAATGGAAGCACCGATTCGCAATGGAAACAGCCATACAGTCCTCCAAACAAGCATCACCGATCAAAAATCAATCACGAACCGAATAAACGCAACTCCCGAACTCACCGCTCGTGAAGCAGTAATCGAAGCCCGCTCTCTCCACGAGCTTCGCGCTGAGGGCGTCGAAGCAAGCCGGCCCCTGGTGAATCCCCGGCAGCTCGAGGACGCGCCGGAGCGCCCTGGCCGGGGACTCCGCCGCCGGATTCCAGCTCGCGTAATCGCCGGAGCACGCGATCGCCGGGCGGAACGGTTTCCCCGGCGGTTTAGGATGGAGACCGCCGCGCTTGATCGATCGTCCGAGGTGAATGCGCGAGGGCGAGGGAGGCGAACCGGTTACGGAGGCGGAAGAGCGAAGAGAAGATAGAGAAGCCGGCGGCGGCGCCGAGCGGCGGAGAGAGAAGGCGGTTTCTCCGCAACCGACGACTGAAGGAGAAACCATCGTTGCTCTCTCTCTCTCTCTCTCTCGAGCTCTCTAGTGCATAGTGAAGGGAGCTCGCAAGCTATGGACAGTTGCAATATTAGTTGGCATTTTGTCGAAATTTTGTATTTTTTCTTCTTCTTTTTTTTCTTTTTTTAATCAAATTTCCCCCTTTATTTTATTTTATTTTAAACCTTACAAAATACTTGAGACCCTTTAAATTATTCGGATGTTGACGCGTAAAATCATACATAATATTTATTTTCGAATGATATATCGACAAATTTTATTTTATTTTTCAATGAAAATGAGGAGATTTTCATAATGGTCATTTTGCAAGTTCATGCTTGCACCGGAAGTAAGGTAGCTCCGCTACACGTACCAGAAAGGAAATGATAACGGGAGGTTCGACACTTCTAATGTTATTAGCACTGCCTTCTCACAATATAACAGAACATCAAAGTCGGTCCGATTAATGAACTCGTTAGGAACCACAAATGTGCATACAGCAAAAGGCGGCACGACATTGCTGGAATTATCATTGTGACTGCCTCGAAATGAAAACAGCTGCTATTCTAAAGCAAACTCAAAATGGATTTGAATTGCAGCAGTGTGAAACCAGAGCGCACTCGGTTGCGTTCGGCTGCTGTTCATGCTAAACCAGATGACACACTTTGAATGTCCAGGATGATTCGAGCAGATTCATTGAAAATCTCGGCTTACATTCATGGGATCCCCATTCAGATGCTTATATGCTTTGGCAAATTAACGTAATCGCCAAGACCTTGCGAGAAGGCTGCCTCCCCGATTCCTCAGGCTCCCAGAAGTTGCCAGTATTCAGGCCCTTCTCACCTGAAGATCAAATGTACTGCTAGTAACACTTAAATAACAAATAATGAGGTTCGGAAATAGACATGCCGAGGGAAAAACTCACAGCAAATTGACATAGGATGTCCTTAGATCAGCAGTCACCAAGAAGTGAGATCTGTACAGTGCAGTTTCCCTTCATTGGAGAACTCATCTGTCTCACCCCCAATATTGCTGCTTCCCTTGACCTCAGACGCCACTATAGCACCGGGAGGATTTTCCTTTTTTTTTCCAACAAGGATCATCCAAAGTCCCATCTGAATCATAATCTGAAAACATAAACGCATCTGTCTCTTGTTCATAAGTTTGTTGATCATCACTGATTGCTGCGCCAGCATCTTCTGCCAGATCACCAGCCACAGAACTTTTGTAATCCCCCTGCTTCTGTCTAGAAAACCTTTCCTCATCATGCTTGCCAATTTTTCCCGGAATTGTACGATGGGGTGTTCGTACAAGAGACGCTTTCCCTCAAAAGCCTCTCTAAGGATCACATTCTGAGTATCAGACTTTTTTGAAATGTAGAAGATTCCTGGATGACGCTCGAAAACCTTGGTGAACTTTTGGGGCAAACTTAATGGCTTGCGAAGATTACTTACGTTCTTCCGCTCTGTTTTCTTCTTGACAGTGAGGTGTAGAAGCTCATGAAAGACTCCAACAATCCTTTTCTCAGATACATCGGTACGAGGATCCAAGTGGGATGAATCCGAGTAAGGAGAAGTATAAGGAAGGCTCTGCCATTCTTCTAGCCACCTCATGCATTTTCTCTTTAACCCAAAGCCTCTTGTGAACCGAACTGGAAAAGATAGGATGCCATCTTTTAAATCTTCTTCCTTCTGCAGTAAAGCTGCATTCTTCTCCAATTCAGATACAGCTAGGTGATTGTCCCACAATAGAAGTTTCACACCAGTTCGATCATCGGGGAGCCTAATTAAAGAGAACAATTCTGGACTCTTTAAAATCAGTAATTCCTGATAATTATAGGGCAATCCAAGATCCCATTTCAACTGGTCAATAGTTTGCAAAGGAAGGATCCTATCTCTAGTGAGCATAAGCAATTTGCAAAGCCTGTTCTGGATATCTGTATGGTTCTGTTGCAAAACACTGAGTTCCTCCTGATGGAGTCCATGGGCTTTGGGTGTCAACTGAAACCACGGAACAGGAGTCCCTCCACTGTCAGGAGTATAAAACTCATGAAAAATATTTGGGTATCTCCTGATAAATGCAGAGAGCTTGAGATCATGGGGAAGGCCAAGTTGTCCACGAGAACGAGAGAGGTGGTATACAGGGAGGCAACTCCGCGGAGCAGAGGCAATAAGAGATATAAGGAAGTTCACTGCTTTGAGATCCCTCTCCCCTAAAACAACCGTGTCAAGCTCCCAATCTTTCGCCCACTTCAATTTCACATTCACCAGGCTACACTTCTGTTGATACCTAAAACCTAGCCGGCAGCTAAAGAAGAGCTTAGACTCTCCAGTCCTTCCCAGTAACCAGAGTGACATCCTTCATCTAGATGACAACTCTTATCAATCTCAGGCGCTAGTTCCTTTGTGGATTCTTTTCAGTCTTGACCATCCAATATACATCATTTCCACGGGCTGCTGTGCAGAGCTGTCAATGATGGAAGATGCAATGGCATAAAGAAGGGTACTTATTAACTATACATGTGTAAAAAGGGTATTAGAAAGAAAACCCAGTTGAGCAGGGATGAGATACCAAAAAAGATGGTTTTAGGACAGTTAGCTCCCTCATCCACTAGGGGAGCAAGTCCCTTGGGTCAGTACAGAGAGACTGAGGATGAGAAGCTGAATGCCCCCAAACAACAACAGACATTAGGCTCATCACCAGATCAACAGCACACCCAACAGGAAGAAAGTATGAATCAACAACCACTACAGCAAGCACAATTTAATCATCAGATTCAAGATTCAGCAAGCGTTTTGTCAACTCTATATAGAAAAAGAATGGATTCCTGTGATGACTAATGATTCATAATCAATCAAGTTCCACAAAGGAACTTTCCATGTCCAGACGAAACACAGGAAAAAAAAAACACAACGATGATTGATTTTTTTTTTTTTTTACCGAATTGATTGACTTTTATTAATACTCAATTAGGTTGAAGATTTCCACATTGACGTAGTCAACAATGATAAAAAGGAAATCTTGCAAATCCCAATCCTTCCCCAAGTCATCAAACCTTTATCAATCATGAAGAATCACTACCCATATATAAACTAGCATCCTCAAATTTGAAAATCTGCAACTAATCCAAGCACAAAGGGGACAAAGATAAAAAGGAAAAGAAAAGAAATGCCGCCTATATATTTGTATATATTGCATGATCTCACTGAAGCGTGCGCTTAGAGAGGCATTTCATCAAACGGGTGACCCGCAATGCATTTCCAACGTTACAATCCAAACCAAACTGATGCAAATATGAGTTTCGGGTCCTACCGGATCATCACAGGCGATGGTCGGCGCCGAACGGCGGGTTCCGGGTAAATAACCAAGAGGCGAAATTTGGGTAGGAGCCTGAGGAAATGCTGTGCGGAACAGCGAGTGTGAGGTGGGATGGTGAAATTGAGAAGCGGGGAGCGGCGGGGCTCTTCCGTCCGTCGATTGCGCACGTGAGGATCTCTCCGGCGAGGGACAGAGGCGGTGCGCCGGCGGCGGAGGGAGGAGAGATGCTGCGGTGGCGGCGGTTCTCTCTCTGAGGTACGGCGGAGTCACGTGAGCTCCGGCTCCGTTAGCGGCGGAGAAGTGGTGGGGGGAGAGAGAGAGAGATAGAGAGCGCTCGCCGGGAAGCGGCGGAGGAGGCGGCAGTGTGGCTGCGCAGTTCGACAACGGCGGAAGAAATCGCGAGACTGCGGGAGAAACGGAGGAGAAAATCTCAAAAACAAGAGAGGAGATCGAAAAGGGAAGAAAACGAAATTGAAAAAAAAAAAAAATAGGGCAAATGCCACAAATAAATCATGAACTATGCCAATTTTGATTTATAAAATCACAAACTTGTGAGATATTTATCATTTCGTCAAAATTTTATCAATGAAATTCATTAGAAATCTGCTTATATAAATATCAAAAAATAAATGATATTGATATGACGCTTACATAACTTAAATGAAATAAAAATGATGTTATTTTGAATTTAAAGGTCATCTAGCCTAACATTGACGGAGAATAACGTGTCACGAGAAAAACTATAGAGTAAATATGTTATAGGCATAGTAAGAGTTTTTGATGTTGCAAAAAAAAAAAAAAAAAAAAAAAAGGATAAATGTGTTACGGTGATTATAGTTTGCATTTTTTTGTGACTTTTTCTCAAAAAGTGTTCTATTACACATGTATGTTTATTTATATATATTTTAGTTAAAAGTATCCTATTACAATTGGCTATTGTCAATAACTTCAATTTTAGTCCCATAGTTCATGTAGCCTTTGCAATTGAACCATCGAGTTTTTAATTTGTGCCATTTAATCCTTTAATTCATATAATTTTGTGTAATCACGTCCTTTGTATTTAAGACACTTAGGAGGTGCATGACAACCTCTGTTTCTCTTTTAGAAATAATTTTTCTATTCTAGACTTGTTTCTGGAATAGAAATTCGTTTGATAAAATTATTTCATTTTTCTATTTCTAAAATAGATTTTTGTTTCAAAAATAGATTTGGAATAGAAATCAGAACTAAAAATTTTCTACTTCTATATTTTTGGAACAGAAATGAGAAATAAAAATTATTCTCATCGTTCGTCAATCGGTCCTCCATTCGTCGCCATCGATCACTGTCCGTCGGTCGCCGGCCACCGCCACTCGCCGCCATCCGTTGCCGTCGATTGTCAATCCACCGCCGTCCGCTGCCGTCCGAAAGGAAGAAATTTTGTGTCGAATTTCTATTTTTAGAATAGAAATTTTATATCGTTATCAAACGGTTATTTTTGCTTAGAAACTCATCTAGAAATATAAATTAAAAAAAAATCTATTTCTTTTCCGTAAATCAATTTCTGGCCATAATGATTATCATTCGCACTCTTAATTGTGATGCTAGGAATTCGACATAATAATTTTTAAAATTAAAATTATACATAGTTCGAAATCTACAATTAACAGCTTATAAAGGAAAATAGAACTAAGAAAACAAAGAGAAAAAAATATTCGAACTAATTTTGATCGTGTTATTCTATTTGCACACATAAGATCTATGAATGAAGTCAAGAAAGTCGAATTTTAGCTCAAATAAGCTATTTGGGTGGTTTTAATTGGATTCTAGCTAATCTAACCTTGTTAATTAAACACAAGTTATGTGGATTACGCTGGAGTCAACTTATTCGGTAAAATATCATTTTCCCGTTGAATTTTTTTTATGAGAATATTGAATATGCCATGTTTGGATTAATATTTTTTAGACAAAATATGTTTAGTCCACATGACACTGAACTTTACTGGTGGAAATGAATTGTCACTCTTACCTAATCCAAGATAATCATAGAATATAAATGCATGGATTTGAGGGATCACAATGGAAATTCATTTTAAACTTCTTACCATAAACGGCGCTAACTTTTCTATAATATTTATCAATTCCTCTATTATTATAATAATTATTATTATTATTATTTTTTGAGTCTTGCGTTTGAATTTTGATGAAAAGGATTGGAACAAAGACGTGTACCATTCTGGGAGAGTACAGGGGCGTACCGTTCAATGGACGGCATTGTAATAATTTAACGGTTGATCAGTTTTTGTCCAGTCTGACTTTTTGATCAACCGGTATCGCACGAGAGAGTACTGCACTGGTGTAGTGAATGCATGATATGATATCGATTTCGGCTCTTTTCTATACCATCTTACATAGCCACGCAAAAAACCTACTTCATTTCCATCTATTTCACGAAATGAAAAAAATAAAATAAAATAAAATTTCAGGTGAAACTTGTAGTTCTCTCTTCTACAAAAATGCGATATTATAAATTTAAAAAAAAAAACGAATTTACTTATGCTCCGTTTGTTTCGCGAGAAATATAATATTTCTAAAAAATATTTTTTCGGGAAGTTATTTTCAAGTGTTTGGTTGAAATTTGAAAATGAACCGAAAAATATTTTCGTCATTTGGTGTGCAAAATCTTTGATTTCCCTAGATAAATATACATTATTTGGACATTAGTAACCTACGCAAGGGCAACTAGGAAATTGGATACGAGTACCACAGTTTCGGTGGAGACTTGATGGATCCCAACTTGAGCGCTGGGTATTAGGGCACGAGCACTAGGTCTAGAGCCTTACCTTGATGGACCAGGGTGCAAGCGCCAGGGTATTAGGCTTAACCTTGATAGACCTAAGTGCGGGTATCGGGGTTGTAGGCCTTGCCCTTGATTGACCCTAGCTTGAGCACTAGGGACTCGAGCTCGAGTGTCGAGAACTTGAGCACGGTCATGGTGGACCTGGGCTCAATTGTTGAGGATCGGAGCTTGAGCATGGGGAACTTGGGCATGACCTTCATGGACTCGGGCTCAAGTGTTAGGGATTCGAGCTTGGGTAACAAGATCCTATACTCGGCCTTTGTGGACTTAAGCCCAGGTGCTAGGGCATCAAGGCTTCGAGCTTAGCCTCAATAGACCCGAACACTGGAGCTTGATGTCAATGGACCCGAACACTGGCATGGGCAATGGGATCACGAGCCCAACCTCAATGGACCCATCCTCGGGCACCGTAGGCCTGGTCCCAGACAACGGGACCAACATTAGGCTTTCTGAGCTCAAGTATAGAATTACGCGTCCAAGTGTTAATACTTAGTCATATTTCGAAAAATGATTTTCAATTAGGTTTTACATTGACTAGGAAAATATTTCTCATTATTCATTTTCCTAAACGAATCAAACACCGGAAAATATGGAAAAAATTTTCTTTAGCGAAATAAACGGTGCCTTATCAATGTCAAATGTTGCAGGATGTAGACGACATTGACTGAACGCATGAATCATCAATTTATCTTGGCTTGAGGGTTTGGATCGAGTCCGGTAGTCAAATTGCCCGTCGTTAGAAGTTATCACCTACCATCGTCTTGGTTCTGTGATTTGGCGAAACCAAACCCCTATTCACGCAAAACCAATAACAAGCATGGCCACCGAGATGAACGAAACTCTATAATGACTGGAAAAATCATACTTATATCCTTAATCATCTCTTAATCCATCCATCTTTCTCCCGAATCACCTCTCTCCCTCTCTCTCTTTTTGAAGATGAGCTCATCGCTTGGGTTTACAGTGATGCTCTTGATCACGACGATGCTTGCGAATGGCGTGACCTCGGACGTGGCACAAGACAAGCAAGACTGCAAGGCCCAGCTGGTCAATCTCTCGCCATGCATACCCTTCGTCGGCGGGGACAGCAAGGCTCCATCCGTGCCATGCTGCGCAAATCTGAGGAAGGACCTGGACGAGACGAGGCGGTGCTTGTGCATGCTGGTCCGGGACCGGGACGAGCCGGGGCTCGGCTTCAAGCTCAACGCCACCCTCGCACTCGCCCTCCCTTCTATTTGCCACGCTCCGGCCAATGTCTCTCACTGCCCCGGTAAGCGGCTCCCCTTACCGTAGAAGCTGTGAGATCATTGTCAGCTTATGCTCTCTCATCGCTTCCCTTTGGAATACAGCTCTTCTGCATATGGATCCGAACTCCCCAGATGCTCAAGCTTTCGAGCAATTCGCAAACGCATCGTACGACGGGAGCATCTACGGTGATCAAATCATCTTCTTTCCTCTTCCTTCCTCTCCCTTCTTCCTGTTCTTCCCCCCACAAGATGAACGAGAACTGATTTAAGTTACAAGTTATATTTCCTTGACAGTACAAAAAGAACAGTAGTCGATGATAGTTGATCTCTTCTTCGTTGTCACCGATACAGGAGATCGATCTAGCATCGTCTCAAGCAACGGTTTGGCAAAAGGACCTCGGCGTATCGGAGTCGCCTTCTGGCTCCTGATAAATACTGTTGTTGACATGGTCTGAGATGTATTTACTTGCCATCGCTTCCCCTCTTTCTTTGTAAAATGATCGTGCACATGGTATGGAGTCGGCAGTACTGAACTTAGAAGCAATATATCAATAATATGTGGCTACTTATTTTTCGTGTCCGTAGGCTGTGAATGGACCCGTGTTGCGCCATGAAGTGCCGTAAAGTTATATGTTTAAATAATGCACGTTTTGGCGCTCTAGTATCGATGTATAATTTATATGTATTATGGGACCTTTCCTGTAATTTGTTTCTAGTTATATCCTTACTGTAATTAGTCACTCCAATAAATACATATCATACGATTCTAACTAGGATTGAGCCACCATAAACACTTTATCGTTATATTTTATACGACTCTAAATATCAATATTAATGAATAATCTAAATTTACTTGGTTTTTTCCTATGAAAAAATAAATCTAGAGTGCCTACACATTTTCATCGCTTTCGTCGTTTTAGCATAAATATGTGCAATGCCAAAATCAAATTTTTACAAACTAATGGGGGAGGAGAATATACCAATAATTCATTCCGAATATACCGGTAATTCATTCCCAACATACCAAAGCAAAATTCGTATTATTAAACACTTTTCTTATCTAGATACCCATCTCAAAATGGTACATCAGAATACAAAATCAACACTCAGTCGAAATATCTCAAACCTTATTAATCCATTTCCATGCGCCTTCATCATATTGGATTGATGCTCTTCTCACTACTATTCTGTTATTAATCGACTTCCTACTTTGTCCTATCTACTATTTCTCCTTTCCACTGTTTATTTGCATTTCGATTTGATGATTCATTCTTTCGGGTTTTTAGGTGTATTTGTTATTCTCTTCTTCCATCTCATCTCCCATAGTGAGCACCTCATTCTATGCTATATGTATTTCTTTGGTATGCATCAAATTACAAAGGCTACCGTTGCCTTAATAGGACAAGTAATTGTGATCTTATCAATCGCCATGTTTGGTTTGATTAAAAAAAATTTACCCTTTTCACAAAATCCTTCAATTCTTAGTCTCGTAACTTAGCATTCCAATTCGACCCAACCTCCTAACTCGCCTGTCTCCTCTTCTCGACCTACCCAACCTGCTTTTAATTCTTTTTTTGTCTCCACCGGCCCCTCTCTCAACCCATTAATTGCATTCCAACTTGACTCCTATACCAACCAATCACTCCCACATTAGACCCATAAATCCTCTCTACATCTCTATCCAACTCCTTCACTTCCATTTCTTCTCTTCCTACTCATTCCATGCAGACTCGTGCCATATCTTGACCCACATTGGAAAGTGGCCATGGCAGATGAATTTAATGCCTTATTCACTAATCACACATGAGATCTTGTACCACCTAATCCTTTTAAAATTTTTAGTCGGTTGTAAATGGATTTTTAAGGGTAAGGAAAGATCCTATGAAACTATCAAACACTTCAAAACTCGCTTGGTTGCACAAGGATTTAAACAATAGGCTAGACTGAACTATAACAAGACTATTAACCCAAATGGTGTTCTCCTACTTCATTGATTACTTATGCAAATGCAGATTGGCTGGGTGTTTCTATACTCGACATCCACCTTGGGCTTTTGTGTTTTTTTTAGGCGCCAATCTTGTATCATGGGGCGCCAAGAAGCAACCTACTATATCTTGTTCTAGTACAAAGGCTTAATATTGCCGTGTTGCTAATATTATTTGAATTTGTCATTTACTTCGTGTGCTCACAGTGCCCCTTTTTAATCCTCTCATTGTGACGACATCTGTCGTATATCTTACTCCCAACCCTATGTTTCCGGCTCTCACCAAATATATTGAGTTAGATTTTCACTATGTTCGAGAGTAGGTCATTTCTAGCGATCTATGTGTTCGCCATGTGCCTACAGCGAATCAGTTGGCAAACATTTCACCAAAAGCCTACCTAGTTCTTGCCATGCACTATTGAGATCCAACTTTTCTTGACCTTAAAAAAGCAAAAAAAAGATCCAATCTCTCAGTTGTCACACCTCCTTTAGATTAAGGGGGAGTATTAATGTATAATTAAGGTGTATTATGAGGTCTTTCTGTAATAATATCTATTTGTACCCTTACTATAATTAGTCATTCCTATAAATACATATGATACAATCCTAATTGGATTTGGTCACCTTAAATACTTTGTTATTATTTTCTCTCCTACTCTAAACATCAACATGTAGAGCCTCAAAATGGATAGCTTCTTAAATACTGCTATATTTGACCCAAACAAATATTGCTATAAATAGTTTTAGTTTTGAAGGTGCTGCAACTGTTAAGATATCTGCCAAGCGACTCCTATCGCTTTCATTCTTTTAATTTTAATTAAGAGTGATTTACAAAATCAGTTTGCTAAATAACGTGCTAGGCTGGAGTGACCTTTAGTAAATCAACTTTGTAGAACCAACTTAGTAAGCCTAGCAATTCCTTTCTTATTTACAGAACAATCGATATATCGATTATAATTTAACATTTAATAATCTCAAATTCAAATTGCGCGTGACCCTCTCTCCCAACGTCGTTTTCATGTTCAATAACCATCTGGCTAATTACGGCAAAGTTAATCTGTGCCCGAACGTTTATGATAGACATGAACGGTCTGATCCGAAAAAGGGTCATTCCCTTTTTTAGCGTCATTAATTTAGTTCTCCAATTTATAGGTACCGCTCTAGATTTATGTTTCCTCAAATTGATATCATGTATCCATCCAGGCTGTCTTGCCGCTAATGATATTGAACATGGATCAAAATGACGAGAAAATACCAAACAACTGGCAAATATGGAAAAGAAAATGCCATATTATTATGAAATTGAGGACGACAATACAAGATAATATCAAGTGACGAGGAAATCAGCAATTTTGTGCTGTGATTTCAGTGAAAAAATTGAAAAAAAGGAGGAAAAGAGAAGGCATATGCTGTGATTCTCTGAGAAAAAAGACAACTTGGGAACCCTCTGTGCTGTTCATTTATACCAGATTTTCACTTTTGTCCAGAAAAACACACAAGACTCTGTCTCTCTCTCTGTCTCTCTCTCTCTCTGTGCGTGTCTGACACCTAACACAAGAGCGGGCGTAAACTAGCGGAGCGAATCAGATTGCGGCACGACCGTCTTCAGCCACATCTCGCAAGGCGACAAGTCGCGCGCACGACGACCCCCTCCTCCCTCTTCCCTCCCTCCTTTCGTCTTCGTCAAGCTGATCTCGGCCTCGTTGTTCTCTGCTTCTCTCATGTCGATTGCGGCTGCCTCCTCCCTCACCTTCGGTAACTACGACGACCCACCTGGCTTTTCTTCGATATAAACCGTTAAAATGGAAAATTTTGGATAATTTGCATGCACCTGTGTCCGTTCGATAGATCAAGCATCGATTTTTGAGTCTGCACGTTCTTGGGGAGGCTCATTGGGAGAGAAAGATTGCATTTTTTAGCTCGGCCGGGAGGGTCAACCTAGGACTCGGTGTCTTGTCCGAGTTGGTTAGACGCGTTTGGTGGCTAATGGGTTTCGAAGGGTTTAGGATTCTGTGCTTGTGCCGTGGCTTGGTTTGGTGGTTGGTGGGCATTCTGCTGATTTTCTGTTGTTGTTTTCGGTCGTGTGATCAGGTTCGTCACGCTACAATCTGTGCCATTCGGAATGCTCGACGTCTTGTGGAATCGCGGGCATGGGCAGCTGGATGAAACATTCCCTCGACGGGCGAAGGGCTGTGGATTTTCCTTCTATGAGGTGTGTGGCTTGACTTTGGATTTCGGGGATTATTTAGGAGGACCCATGTTTAGATTTGTTCGAGCATGAGTATATGGTTCGTCCAGTTTGATATTTGCATGTGGCAATCCTTTGGTTTGTTGGCCTAGAATTAAGTTTGGCGTACATGTAAGGCCTTCTCAGGTTGAGGTAATTGTAAAGGATCTAGGGTGAGCAAAATTGGTAGTCTGACTCAATATTCTGCTCTTGGATTGGTGTTTTCTTTTCCTTGAATTGATGCAGCCTTGGGAGCTATCCTTGGGATGGTTAACGTGTTTGGCTCAATATTCTGCTGATAATAAAGCTGATCGTACACCTGTAATCTATCATCTATGGAGCCTTTAATTTGAGCGTAGAGCTCCATTTGTGCCGATTGGAGTCATCTTTAAAATTTTGCGAGGGCTAGTTAGAGGTCTAGGACCAAGAAAACGGTGAAAGCCTGTGGCATTTCACCAGAAATGCAGGATTTTTCAGAGTTACTGTTGTTATGTTCTTTTCTCAGGGAGGTTGGTTTACTTTCAAGAATAATTGGGAAGTTCTTGCTTCTCTTGTATACTTCAGTCAATATCAATTAGGTGAAACTTTTTTTAATATTGTGTCACATGAGGTACTTCTTTAGAACATTTTCCATGGGATTGTAGTACCAAAAGTTCCTTTAAGATTTGAAGTACTCTTAAACCAGAAGGATATGAAAGAAAAAGCATGTGTTGGTATAGTGGAAACTTGCATATGGATGTAAATGACTTGAATTCCAAAAGATGGTTCGACTCAAGGAGTTTAGATTATCATACACCCTTTACTCATGAGCAAGAGAAACTCCAGTAAGTCTGATATGTTCATTTCATCCCTTAACTCGTGCTTTACTTCCATCAATTTTTTTGCTGATCTCTCCTTATTCCACCTTTTCAGTTCTACTTTCCAACCCTTCAAGTTCTGGCAAAAGAATGCTAGCAAATGGTTATTAAGATCATCTTTCGTAAACTACAAACAGAATTGGGCTATTCCTATTCTTTGATCTACTTTAATGTGGCCCAAAGCTAAAAGGCAGGGTTTTTTGCTGATCAAATTTCATGGAGCTGATAATAAGGCTAATAAATTGGTAAAAAGGATGATGGAGCCTTGAACTCCTAGACCGGATTCAAGAAATTGTACTCTTAATCTTTTAGGATACACAATAGTTATTTGGCCTGGTGTCACATGGACTTAATATTGTCACCATGGCCATGAAAGTAGACATCCTTATTTTCACGATCACATTTCTTATCAATTACCATCCTCAGAATGTATTTACCGCTTTGTTTGGCGAAATTGACTTAAAGAAAGTGAGATATATTGTACTTAATGTGTATTTTTTATAAGAATGTCATGGTGTATATTAGTTCCCTAATTTTTGTTGTTGACATGCCTTTTTTTATGCTTTGGTGCTCTCTCTCTTTCTCTCACCCTCTCTCACATGTACCTGTACATGTACACAGAACTAGAAGGGAAATAGTTCCTTTCTGTCAGTATCCTTATACTATTTCATGAGAATTTCACGTTGACTTTCAGATGCAACTATTCTTTTTTCAGATCACTACCCTTCCAACGGCTGCCAATAGGGAATGAGCTCTGCCTTTCAAGGGTTTCCGTTGCTGCTGATTACTCTGATTCTCTTCCTGATTCATCTAATTACACAAGCGACCAGGGTTACCATCCTCTTGAAGAGGTTAAAGCTTGCAAGAGAACCCGCGAAACTAAACTTACTTCAGCCGAAATTGCAAGGACAACTGTTGAGGTAAATATAATAATAGAGTGGTGCAAGATTCCAGAACCATTCTGGTTTTCATTAGCAATTTAGCATGTTGACATATTTCCTCTTCAGGCCTGCAGTAACGCTTTGCTAGTTTTCCCCGGGCCTGTACACCGTGAGCCTCATGAACAAATATCATGGGCAGAGTTCCAGTATGTTGTGGATGATTATGGAGGTTCCCTTCTTTCACCATTAGATTGTTGTTTTACTAATTTCAAATTGGTTGTAAATATGGTCTCACGGAAAATCTGTTCTCTCCAGATATATTTTTTGAAATTTTCGATGACGAGAACATCCTAGAAGATCGTGGTGCAACTAGCCCTGTGGTGAGTTTCTCCTTCCTTTCTGAAATTCTTTGATCGCATTTAGGAAGTCTTCAACTCAAAAGCCTCAGTTAGGGATTTTCATATCTAGGGTTCTATTGTTTCTCCCTTTGCTTTGCAAGTTATGCCAGCATCGTCCTGTAATGGCAAAGTTTTAGAAGTGTTCACAATTTCAACAGTTTGGGTATGTGGCAAGTTTGAAGAAGTACTATATTAGCTGGTAAAATTCAAACTATAACAGACTTAATTGATGTATTTAGCTTGCAGGAGTGTTCTTATCCCTCAAAAAATTTTATCCCTTTTCGGCCAATAGTTCCAGGTTAAGCAAGAGAAATTTCTGGATGATTGCCTTGAAGAGTTCTAGGGGCTCATTGTTTATAAGGAGCAAAGAGTTCCACGTTTTAATTGGAGAGAAATAAGGCACAAGTGGGAAGTGGCTTCAGAATCATCTTGAAAATGTCATTTCTACTTGTGTATGGAATGGTCTTAATGACTTTTGATACGTTGGAGCACGTGTATCATTTACTATTGGTGGATATCCAAAATCTTCACCTTATTTGAGATGAGCAGGGCTGTACTCACCTCCTCTTAAAATGATTTTGGAGGTAGTTGATGGACAGTTAGTCCGGGAGTCCTTTATCATTTATGGTAGATCCAATCGTTCACTTAATTGCCACATTAGATTTCTATCTTCATTGCATATTTGTGATCTTTATGGTTACTAGTTTTCCCTTAAATTTATTGCACAAACTTAAATTGATCTTTGGTTGGTAAATTTTTTTTCAGAATGTATTCATCGGAATGGATATACCAGTGTATGATAACAAGAAGATGGCTGATGAGTACGATATGTCAGATATTGGTATGACTGAGATATCCTATGAAGACGATTATCTCGAGGTGGAGTGCAATGTGCTTACTTAACATGGAGAAAGGAAAAGTCAAATATCTTTTAGATTTAACTATGCTATGATTCTCCAGTCACGTGCATTTTTGGGTAAAACAGGTAATGGAAACTGAAGTGTTCGATAATGCAGTAGATTGGGGGATGCCAGATCCATCTATCTTGGTCCATCCGGTTTATTTTGCCAAGTGCTTGACAAAGGTGATTACTACTCTCTCAGTAAATTAGGGGATGTAATTATCTATAGTTGCAGATTACTTTAACTAAGAAAATCTATGTTGCGGAGAAGCTTCACTCCTACTTATTATTAATGTTAAAACTGCAACCTCTTCAAACTTAATGCATGAAATGCATTCACCTCTGTGCTCGACTCTTCTCTGCAACTCCATTAACAAAATGAATTTTTCAGCTCTGGTTTATGGTAGCTTTAATTTGAGAGACTACTTGTTATAATTATGTCAAGTACTTGTTTAAAATGATGACACCAAAGGAACATGCATTTCCACAATGACCTTTCTTACTTCTCTCATTTGCTCCATAATCTCTATTGTTTATTAGTACTAAAAAGTGTAGTTTTTTAGTGTTGACTAAAAGTATTGCAATGAGGATATTGGTAGAAACACCCCTAAGATGTAAATTAAGTACTGTTGTACGTTTCAGCATTGGATGGCATTTTGATGGTGTACAAGGAGTTTTATATGTAAAGGTCTAAGATGCAGTCTCTGTCGAGGATGATGCCTTAGCTTGCTGGAACTTTCCAGATCAGTTGGGAAGTTTGTATTGAAATGCTCACTTGTCCCCTATTAAATCAGTTTTGCGACTGAGACTGTCAATAATAAGCCTCAAGGATTTGACTTAGAGTGCTTGCTTGCTCTGTTCCTTCTTTTCTCACATTCAGTCCTGTTTTTGTTTAATGCTTGCTCAATCCAGCCACCCCCTCTTTCGGCTCAGAAGAATGTGTATATGTAGCTTGATGTCTGAATATTTGCTAGAAGTGATCTCTTTATTGTTTTAAAAGAAAATTTTCTGACTTCATGTTATAGGCGGTCAATGCAGAGTATGACAAAAAGATGGACACTCCATCAAATGGCTTGTCCATTTTGGGATGCCTCAGACCTGCTTTTTCTGATGAAGAATCTTATCTGAGAAAGCTCTTTCAAAGTGAGGATGCTGGCAACCACAACTTGGACTGGACAGGTGTAGTTAAACAACTGAATCAATGTTATGGACCAACCCACTATTTTCTATGTGATTGCATGTTCTCAATTGAATAAAGTATTGCCATTGGTACTTCCCTGATTTAAAAGTACGAGGATTGAGGAGTCTATAATTTACTTTTAGGATTACTTTTTACATTGCTTACATTGCTTAAGAAAATCTTGTGCGTATTAGTTGTTAGTACTTCAATGGGATGTTCCTTCTACTAAAACTCGTCTTTTTGTTTAGATGCTGATGTTGTTACCTTGGCTTCAAGCGACAGGAAAGGCTATAACTCAATAATTTATAGGTTAGAGATTATAAGAATAGAGCTGTTCTCAGTGTATGGTTCTCAGGTACGTTTTACTCTCTTGGTGGTCATCTTTCTTTTGTTGCATTGCATCAAGACGATTCCAGTTGATTTGGGATTGGCATGCTGTCTGGTTCCATGTATATCTATTCGGGCATAGATTGTTGCGTCATCTTCTGACATGACACAATCAAATAGGTCACATAAAAGGTGTTGAACCTTCCAGTAACTCTGCAGTTTCTTGTTTTCAGTGCGAAATTCATTTGCAAGATTTTCTAGATGCTGAGCCGGATATCCTTGTACACTCCACATCAGCAATTCTAGACCGCTTTAGCGAGAAAGGAATTAGGTGCAATGTTGCCCTGAAAGCTCTCTGCAAAAGGAAGGGGCTTCATGTGGAGGTAAAGGAGACAGCCTCTGTAATTTGAATCTGTTTGAAGCTTCCCTATGCTAGGATTTGCCTTCACATGTTAGTTTCTTGTGGAACAGAACACTGCATGCGTCTTGCTTTCTATATATTTTGCTTTAGTAACTGTAATGTCATCATCACATTTTTTCCTTGTGCCTTTCCTGGGTAACTCATTTTACCTTTTTCTTTTTCACCCAAGTCGATAATATTTATATATAAATGATCAGTATTTATAGATTGTGGTTCCCATTTGTTCTGTAGAAGACCATACTCTCAGTAATGTCCTTGAAGCAACCCATTAAGATATAGCCACCCTAGATTGTTAATTTTGTCCTCTGACACTTTCTGCAGATTTTTTTCGTAGTATAGGCATGTCTGATGATACTACGAGCTTCCTGGTTTGACGCGTCATCTCCCACTGGATTTTTTCCTATCCCACACTCAGTATCGCTTTATGTGATGTCATCTCCCTAGTATTTCATTCTTGTCTTTCCTTGGATCCATCAGGAAAATGAAAGAAAAATATTGTTGTGTTCTCTACCCCAATGTTTTAAGTGAGAAGAAGCATTTAGCATTTGTCATGCAAAAAATAGCTGAATATGGTATTCGTTTATCATTTTCTTCTCGTAGGTTTTGTAATTTGTTCTCTGTTATTATTTATTCCATTTTGTATGCTTCGATTGCTCCTTGCAAACTTGTGTGCTTTTGGCACTTCGATTACTGTTGTTCATTTACAGGCTCTTTACTTTCTGATTAAATATCTGCTCATATAGGGAGCTAATATAATTGGAGTTGACAGTCTGGGCATGGATGTCAGAATTTATTCTGGAACCGAAGTACGAACACACCGTTTTCCCTTCAAAAGTCAGGTGAGCAGTGGTTGATGCATTTTAAAAACGAAGACTTCTGATTTGTCTTTTCTTTCTACCGTAAAAGAAAGTGGCATTTTTTCATCTGTCAGAATCATTTGGGTTTTCCCTGTTTAAAAAAATATAGAGCAGCTAGGAGCATCCTCAAATGCGCCAAGGCGCAGGGGAGAGAGATGCAAAAGCCTCATACGTTATTAACTAATGAACGAAGGTCCAATTTTCCTTCGCTTCATCAAGATTGACAGGATTATTCCAGGAGATAGTTCATGGAGAAACTTTTGCACTCTTTTTCATCCTCTTCTTTATCTTTTGCACTCTCCTTCTCGGGTTGTTTGATGGTCAGAGACCATATTTCCATTCAGGCCACATCGGAAGCTGCGGCAGAAAAGCAGATCCAGCAACTATTGTTCCCGAGGTCACGGAGGAAGAAGTTGAGAACTCATGGCGATGGATACAGGAACCCCGACCCTTACTAGCTCTAGCGATTTTCTCTGGAATGGGACTTGAATATTCGGATTAATAAGTAGTAATAAGTGAGCCATAAGGTAGGCTTTTATAATTTTTGTTATTGATATTTTCGGCGATGGGTAATGTTCTTTTTTTGTTTAATTGTTGTGCGATAGTTTTCAATAACGTATAGGGAGAATGTAGGAGAAGATTTGAGCAGTCCTGGTAGTCATCTTCTATATTAGAGAACTGCTGGAGATTTGTTAAAAGCAAATCATCAAAATTCAAATCGATGGCTCCGCGTCGCGCGAGCTTTATTCACTTTTGTACATATATAGATATGCAGATGATGGTAGTTCTACCTTGTTTGATGAAGTGAATCTGTTATTACGTAATGGCCAGAAAAGGGTCAGAGTTTACTGCGGCCCTGGAGAACCATATTGAGTTGGGGCTTGGCGGATGCCAGGAACTCCTGATCCTGTTCCAGTACAGACATCTCTTGCTCCTCCAACGCGATCAATGCTTCTATTCCATTCCGGACGGTGTGTCCATCAGGATGACCATGTTCTTGAACGCGTCGTCCCCGATGCTCCCGACGCTCACCCATCCGGGCCTCCCCCACCCGAAATCGACGTCGTAGAATCCCACCCTGTACCAGCTCACAAAAGTGTAACACTCTCGCCTCATCTTTGTATAGATCCGCCCCGCCTCTTCTAGCCACTTGGAGGTTCCCTCAAAAGCACCATTCCCTCGAATTTTCTTCACGTAGTCGACGTTTATCTCGGCAAGCGATTTCCTCACCGACTCGACCAAGTCGCGCAGTTCGACTTCCGGCCTCGTGTTTTCATAGGTCGCGAATGCCCTCCAAGCATTATTCCCGATTGACTGTTCGGGCAGAGGCGGTTCCACACGGTGCCGGAGGTTCACCGCGTGGACTACTGCCGATGGGGGCTGCATGCCGGACAGCATCCTAGAAGCTCTTATTGCATGTTTCCAGATGAATCCAGTCAGCGCTTCGATTCGAGTTGGGTTTGGAACGAATTCACTCCTGGCAGGCTTGCGAAGTTCGTGAAATGTAATAAACTAAACTACGAAAGTAAAATCATATCGAACTGCAATAAGAAATGGTTAGTTAACTGACTCCCTAGATGTCCGAATTACACTATCTTTTAAGGATTTTTGAGTTGGTCGAAAGGCTAAATCAGACTGTTAATGAACTCACCTAGCATCAAGTTTTAACTTCGATAGGGCGGCGGAGTCGAACACGAATCTCCTCAGACTGCTCTTTCCCGGTTTGGTAAAGGGGTTCCCAAGCCACATTCCAGCATTGCTAGGCATCGTGTTGCTGCTCGGGAAGAGGGTTGATGCGGCGGTGCAGTCCGCCTGCATCGCTTGATCAGGACGTCCCGTGGCTATGGCGGTCCATGTCCTCAAAAAAGCTATAAATGTGATCACGTCCATGATCTTGTGTGAGCTGGAAGTCCCGATAACGATCCCTCCACATGAAAGCACGTTCACTTGTATCCCCAATAGAAAGGCTTCCTCTTCCGGTCCGGTCGAAACCCCATGCAATGGGAGGAACTTGTCTAGCAGCCTAATCTCGGGTTTCTTGGCGAACTCCGAGAGCGAACAGTCCACGCGGGCCTCGACATACAGCACCCCCGCATCGTTGCAATCGATGTAGAGGTTGTTCTTGCTGAGCCGCCCCGAGAGCGGGTAAAACCGGGTCAGGGCCTCGGCGAGAGACTTCTTGAGAGTACAAGAGATGTGCTCAATTTTCAGGGAGAGATCACGAGTTGGGTCACTTGGGTAGAAGAAAACAACAGAGGCATAGTACATGAGGGTCATTTGGTCAAGGAGGCACAGATTGAAGGTCTTCAGGCGGCGAGGCGTTGGTGATGAAGGCTTTACCGTCTCTCGGCTGGTCACTTCAACTTGCATCTCCATTGCTGCTGCACCGATGCTTGTGGCAAGATCAGCAATTTTTATAGCTAGGTGGACTTTTAGACTTTTAGACTTTCTGATTAGTTTAATTTCAAGATGCTTTTGCTTCAGTGGTGAGATCCTTGGAGATGGAGACAAAAATTGATCACTGAACCAACCAAAATGCTTTTGCTTCCGTAGTGAGATTTTTGGAGATGGAGACACAAAATTAAGTTAATTTCAAGATGCAGAGTCTGGTCAAAGAATACGGCTATGGTTATGAACCAACCTTTGACTTGAAGCGCATCGAAATTGCAAGTTTCGGGAAGTCAACAAGTTTCATGACCTCACCGCAATTATCCGTACCGATGAAATAGCAATTCCGAGGACTTGTGAATGCGTTAGGACCACCGTAAACCGGGATGTTAGTTAAAGCGGAGGTGCCATAGCGTTTGAAATAGGTAATATATTGGCTCGTGCGCCCAGAAACCTGTGGAAGACATGATTTTTAGTTCTTACTGGCCACTGCATTTTGCACAGGTTTATCAGCAGATGCAGAAAACCTTGAATTTCTCTCGAGCAATTGAGTAAGGAATGATACAGCATGACGACTCAGAAAGATGGTAAGTTCGGGGTCATGCAAGCCTGCAGCCAATTATTAACTCTAGACCAAGAAGAATGAATCCAAAGATGTTACCCCTTAGCTCATAGCAACCAATTCAATGAAAATCTGCTAATGACTTTCAGCAGGCCATCAGTCTTCGACTCCATTTATGTTTTAGAGAACCATAGGTAAAACGGGTCCATCAAAAGTGAGATCTAAGATTTGGTGTTTACATTCAAAAAAACCTACCTTCCTCCAACGGCAATTAATGTCACCAGTTGATTTACCTTCATTTAGATTTACCTCTAAATGTACCAGGAACTACTGCTAGGTTTTCGTGCTCGCACCCGGCTACATTCTTAACAAAGGGACGTTTCAAAACTTCATCAGAAGTAACCATACAAGGGCAGTGATCCAGGATAAAATGGATCATGCAGCCATTGCCCTCTCTTCATTCCTGCCAGCTTTGCCTTTACGGTTCCAGATTGGAGTGGACTCAATGAGCTTATGGGGAACAAGCCGACTTTCCCGCTTTGTAAGCTTTTTGAAATTGCTTACTCTCAGCTTTGCTATCTCAGCCTCTTCCTCGGCGGTTATCTCCCTGACTACTATTGTCAGGCGGCACTCAGGTCTCACTTTGATTCCACACCTTCCTTTTGAATGGTAGCTAATCCTCTTCTGGTAAAACCCCTTTCCTACAAATGCTTCAGCTGCATCCGACAAAAATGAAAGTCAAAACTAATCCAAGTTAGAATTAAACAAATTGAAGCATTTCTCATTCGATAATTTACCAAGAAGAAGCTTTTCAGGATCTAATCCATGGTTGTGTGTCGCATTTGCTCTGGCAGAGTGAATAACCTGAAAAATTGGATTAACAAGATTAGTGCATAAATAAATGGAAAGTAAGTAAAAAAAATAACAAGAAATAATGGAAAAATATATGCGCCAAAAACCAGCCTCTCTTTTTCTACGAATATCACTCAGTGTCGCCTATTTGTAGAACCCTACTTTGCATTTAGGACAAAACTTCATAAGCCAAAAAGACCTCATTACCCTTCCTAATGGGAAAAAAAAGAAAAGAAAAGAGAGTCAGTTCTCAAATCACCAAAACTATAATCTTTCTACTGCCGTTGCCGTGTCTGGCCACTATTGCTAGCATCATTGCCAACCCCCACACCCCCCCCAAAAAAAAAAGAAAAAAAAAGAAAAAGAACAACAAAAAAATATTTCCACTGCACATCACTTTGAAAGTGTTGCAACACGAGCTTATGGTGGACAAATATGTCACTATCGGCTAGCTTCACCTCCATAGAGAGAGAGAGAGAGAGAGAGAGAGAGCTCCGTCGTGGTAGCGATGGGCAGTACCAACATTGGAGGAAGAGAAACAATAAACTGGGTAGCGGTGGCAGAAGCTTTGCTAGAGTTAGGGCTTTTTTATTTATTTTGAGCAAGGGAGGTGTTTTCAGGGAGAAAGGAGGGAGAGAATTTGGCCACATGTCCAATAGGCTAATGATAAACCTGAGGGTGCAATGCAATGACTTTAAAAGTAAAAGATGTAAAGTAGTTCTGCAAACAGCAAGGCGAGAATGATTCTCAAATTTTTCAAAGGATAAATGAAAAGTCACATCATCTAGAGTCGTATCACCTGGTAGACGGTTTTCGCAGCTCTCTTTACAGTCACTTGCAATTGCAACAGTGCATCTTCAACACGCATTCCACGAACCAAAGCAGCAACCAAATTGACCTTCTTAGGACTCTAAAACCAGAAGAAAAGCTAAAATTTCAGTGTAAGCATAAGCATCTGATTCAAGGGAACAATAAACACAAAAGGTACCAAATAGCAGCAAGACATACTGTCAAATTAAAAAATCATAGCTCAAGAGCTTTCATCAATCAATCAAACCACAACATGCACTTTCAAGAGATAAGAGAGTAAAATATGAGTATTACTAAGGGTACTGAGAAATGCAACACCGATGCTCTATCACAGCACCACAGATTATCCAGAGAAAAGAAGCATCCCACCAGATCCTGTGTTTGCAGACCCAAACTTAAGCAGCAAACAAGTCACTGGCACAAGTCCTTTTTCTGAAGCAAATTATTTCAAGGAAAAGATATATGAAAGTACATAAACAATATCAACTGCTATAATTAGTAGCCTTACAAGACACTAAAAATTGGTACTCAGATTTCTCATAAAACTTATCAATTTGCCTTATAAAAGGATTTGAGCAATGCTGGATATAGTAAGCCCAATTTACCAATTAATATGTTAAACAATCTGACAGACTACCAATGGACATATTGGTCATATTTAAACGAATAACAAGAATCTACTATTTCACCTAGGGCCTATTTGGTAATTGGCTAATTCCGTTCTTTTGTTCCCCAAAACAAAAAAAGAACAAAATTCTGTTTGATAATGCCAACTAATTTTTCTACTCCTGGGAAAAAATTTGTTTCCGAGAATAGATTTGGAACAAAATCAAAAAATGAAAAAAAAAAGAAATGTTACTTCTTTATTTCTGGGAACAATTCTAAAATCAAGCCAATTTTTTTTCTCTTTTCTTTTCTTCTTCTTCCTCCTCTAGCCGATTACTGGTCTTAGAGATGGCCGGCGACCGGCCAAACGAGGTCTGCTGGGTGAGCTCAGCCTCGACTTGGCTGGGCGAGGTTGAGGGACCAGCGAGGCTCCCCCAAGGTTGGCGAGGTCATCGGCTCTCATCTAGCCAGTCGCTGGCCATCGCCAAGGCTGGCAACTGGTTAGAGGAAGAAGGAGAAGAGAAGGAAAAAAGAAAGAAAGAAAAGAAAAGAAATAAAAATCTGATAAAATTATTAAAAAAATTAAAAGATATTCTACGGTACAAAAAAATTCGAAGGTCGTATTAAACGTAATTATGTTCTTTTTCTATTCTGGGAATAGAAATTTTGTGTAGTTACCAAACACTTTCAAATGCTAAGAAACTCATCCGGGGGATAGAATCAGAAAAAACTATTTCTAAGTAAAAATTGTTCTCGGAAATATAATGATTATCAAACAAACCCTTAGTACATCGAACTTTTAAACCAGTCTTAGTAGTCCCAATACTCAACAAACCGAACCTTCATACAAAAACTCAAGATCACCATATGGATCTTCACATTTACGTGATCTCAATCAATCTTATTGGATGACTAGGCTAGAAAACTTTTAATCAAGTATGGATAGAACCCGAATCTCTACACCATAGATAAAAATGAACAAAATCTTACAACATTACCTGCTTTATGCCTTTCAATACTGCTTGAACTTTTGAAGGCTTAGAAACCACTTTCTGACTTTCACCCGTTCCACTGCTTAGTGGCAACATAGGTGTTAATGGAGAAGAAATAGGAGCTGCATCAGATGAATCGGCCAGGAGCTTTCTTGAACTAGAAATCCCCTGCAAAAGAAAAGAGATAACCTGATTAAAGTCACCAAATTATCATGTTTCAGAAAAGAAAAGCTATGAATCAAGCTGGCTGTACATGACAGTTAATACTTCGTACCATCAACCAATAACAAAGTCAAGGGTAGCCCCCTACATCAGAATGCTCAACACCGGTGACCAAACAACCTTACACATAGGAATGCACCCTCTACTCCCAGTTTTAAACTACATGGTAGATATCAACTAGTTACCTTTTGCTTAAACAATTTCTTCCCTCTTCACAAACTTACTCATTTTATTTTTTTTGGCCATTTTTGTTTCTTCTTATACTTAGGCTCTTATTATTTCATTCTGATAAATTTCCACTATAAAATAAAATTGCAATGTCAGCATGTACATCAGCACATTGACAATGTCAGTGAAGGAAGGACCTGTTGCACAAATCCTACAAGTTGTGGGGCTTGATTTCATAAAAAAACAAAGTCAAGATCACCAAATGGAACAAACAATACTTCAAAAACAAAAAGTAGACTTAACCTTAACATGAATTACCAATGTCTATAGCCAAAAAAAACCAACATCATTTTGTCAAAATAAAAATCTCCGCTGCTTCACTCAAATGCCAGTGAACTTCCTTAAACAGATGCACAAATACATCATCACATCCATAACTGTGCCAAAAAAAAAAGAATTACTACCCGTGCTCTGCTAAAAAAAGAAAAAATTCTTCCAGTAAGTTCGAAGAGCGATAATAGTGAGAATGATTGTATGCCCACCAAGTTCTTGGAGGGGTACTCATTCCACTTGGGAGGATGGAGAAAACACAACCGTTTAGATCTGAAAGATTTAGATCTTAATTCAATTCAGCTTAGTTATACCTTTCAGAAATGCAACAAGTAAGTGTGTCGAATTGCTATATTGTAGGTTGTGCCATAATACACGTACAAACTTATTGCTAATCCTATAATACACATGGAATATACTAAAATTATTGTAAGTAATAAGCTTAAGCTCCAAATCAAACTTTCCAACCACTTGAGCCAAACTCATCAGCATAATCACCTTAGTTTTTAATGCTTAATTTGGTTGGGGAGAAGATGAAGTGATAGGAAAAATAAACATAAGAAACATTTCCATTGTCTGGGAAGCAGTGAAAGAAAGATAACATGGTAAAAGGGGAAATAAGGAAAAAGTAAAAGCCTTTGGGCCTAAAAAAAAAAAAAAAAATCTCATGAAGAATTTATTGAAGCAGATGGAGATCCAAATGGCTCGTAAGTTGAAACATGTAATTCCTGAAGTAGCTTTTTATTTCTCACTGTCAATAAGACTAGTCATATTTCAGGTTTACTTTTGTTTCTAACCACAAATATGACAAGTGACACTTCAGACTACTATTTACTTCTTTCCCCTCCACAGCTTTTACCCCACCAAGATATAAGCAAACAAAAATTGTGGAAAGTCACAAAAAAATTCTTCTTTCTTTCTCTGGGTTCCCTTTTCTAATTTACCTTTCAATTCCTTCTATAACTAAACTTACAAACAATGTAAGTCTCGACAATATATTAACCATTCCTAGAATTACGACTACTAGTCCTAGAGGTCTGCACCTACGAAAGCTCTGGCTTGAATAGTTTAAAATGGCATGCCCAAGACATATTCCCCTCACCTCTACTCTATCTATCAGCTACACATGACTCACATAGACATTTTAAATCTAGGTCAGAGGAAGGTCCAAGTTGCATGCTAGTCACTGAAGCCAGGCGATGCTGGTGTTAATAACCAGTCACCAATCTCACGGCCATCAAAGTCAGGACAACTAATCACAATGCAAGAGCAGGCCCTCATACAATGTCAGCCCAGAACCATCCCATTGCAGCCCCTGCCTTCGGCTTTACGAGACCAGGCAGCAGTACGTCTAACTAATGAACAAAAACCATCAGACAATGGGAGAGAATCAGCATTACCGACTGTTGAAGATATTGGTATAGCGGCCTCAGGACGTTTGCAGAAGGAGATTCCCAGAGTCTCTGCAAATTGGGGGCGCCACCTGCCAAAAGAACTCCAAAGTCATCAATTTTTTTTTGCATTCCACTCACTAGACATCAAGAAAACCGAATATTACGGGAGCTTTCGACGGTCATCACGAAGGTTTAAGCAGCACGATTCAAGCAGAGAAAGACTGAAAATGGACTAACCAGACGCGGAAGAAGACAGCAGACGGGAACCAGAGACGCCGGCGGCCGCATTGCCATCAATCTCCAGCCTTTTCCCGGCACGGCACAGCAAGGTTCGTAACTGCGTCCGCCAAGCCATCCCTCCAAGCTTCGTATTCAGCAGTTGAAACAAACTCTTATCCTGGAGACATCAAACGTAAGGCGAGCGTCGCCGGTTCGAGATCGTACGGGACGAGCGACGTCGACGGAGGCGACAGACATCGCCGTGCTCACCTCGGTTTCGACGGCGAATCGGCGAGCTAGGCGGCGGCGAGGATTGGCGGCAGAATCGGAGCCGGCGAGCTGCAGAAGAGCGAGAGAGGCGGAGCTGGGTTGCTGGCAGGGCGGCAAGCGGGTTCCGGAGACGGAGAGGGAGGTCCGGCGATGGCGGCGAGGGTTGCTGCGGCGAGGAGCGCGACTGCGGAAGTGCGACCGAGGGAGAGAAGAAGAGAGAGCGCGAGACGTGGGGAGGCTGAGGTTAGAATTGTATTTTTACGATTTCTTTTTTGTCAATGCTTTTTTCTTCTTCTTTTTTTATCTGATGTTAATACTTAGTTCAATTATTTTTGTTAATACTTAGTTTTTATTGTTAGTACTTACTTTAATATTAGAATTTACAGCCAAAAAATGTCCTTATATTTTATCAAAGTGCCAATTCCATAAAAAGGCACGAAATTTAGATATTGTCCCAAATCTAGCCCGAACTTTATTTTGTCTAAAAAAAAATACCAACTTTCACTCGTGTCCCAAATCTGCCCCTCCGTTAACACTCCTTCCACAAACATCCGATGTGGCATTTCCGCTCAAAGCCTATTTGAAGATGAATGAGTAAGTCTATTTTCACATCTCTATTTTACTACAAGATGCACACGCTTTTAATATCTCGCTTTAAGGCAATGTAATCTTCTGCTTCCAACCCAGCTTCTGACGTTGAAAACAGCTTGCCAATTATTAATTGATCTAATGGCCCTAGCTATGTGCCTCGTCCCCTATGAATTATTTTTCCCATGAGAATCATCTGTAAAATTCACCTCATTGGAGGGCAGAGTTAAATTTAACACTTCCTCCAAACACTCGAATGCGGCATTGTTTTGCACCTCAACAAATTTGGACCTCTTCACAGTCGACCCATAGGGCAGATAGGAGGAGCACGTTTACGGCAACCCCTAGATCCCATAAGTTTATGCATCTTCTCAGCATCAAGTCCAAAAGCATCTCCATGGTACCATTCTGTATCAAAGGAGTAGATATCAAAGTTATTTATGACATTCAAAAAACAATTAGACTCAATGCACATTAACTTCACAACTTTCACGGGGCCAAAATTTCCGACGGAAACAACGTCTCCGAGCAATCGAACTTGTGTATGTGCAAGAGCAAGTGTCTCCGTGTGAGAAAATGAGCGAGCAAGCCAGTGCGTGAGATCTTCCAACGAATTGAAGACTCCCTTGTGCGAACTCGCTGAGGAAAGGAAACCCTAGAAAGAATTCTCCCCAATCTCATGAGTCGTGCGTTAGAGAAGAAGAGAAAGCCCAGGAACAATTTTGCCTTTATATCCATGTTAGCTTGCTGTGTTGAATATTATTGCTGACGTGGAAATGCCACGTCGGATAACTGTGGAATGAGAGTTAACAGAGGGCCAGATTTGGGACACGAGTGAAAATTTGTGCTTTTTTTTTTAGACAAAATATAGTTCGGCCCAGATTTGGGATAACACCTAAAATTCGTGCTTTTTTTTTTTTAGACAAAATAAAGTTTAGATTTGGGACAACACCTAAAATTTGTGTTTTTTTATGAAATTGGCCCTTTTATCAAATGTAATTATCGATTACATTCTTTTGCTAGTGTTTTTCTATTAGATAAGTCTTGAATCTTGATCGATAGATCTCTCGTATAGGTGAACCCTTCCCACATGGGAAGGGAGAGGTGGAGAGTTCAATTCCCCAAATTTGTTGTCGAAGGTCGTCCAAAGGTTGCGGGCAAGTAATCACTTGGTGGTGGTGGCGTCGGTGGCGACCAAGCAAGTGGCCTTGTCGTGGAGGCACTACTTGAGATTTTGCAAGGAAGGGCGTTCAAGGTGGCGACAATGAACAGTGTCAGTAAATAGTGATGAATATCCACGTCAATAAGCAACATGGAAAACCTCCATCAGATCGACTAATGATAATTTTGCACGGAGAGTTTAGAGGGGCCGATTTGGAGTTAGGGCAAAAGTTGGTGATTTCATTAAATAATTAAAAAAAAAAATTGAGTCAAAATTGAGACTTGACCTGAAATTAAAGGTTTTTTTAATGAATTGGGCCTAATATTACCAACAAGTTTTTCGTATCGACTTGAGTAGAGATCCATTAGTTCTTTTATCATCAAAAAGAATTTGATAAAATTGAATACTAGAACTTTCTCAAGCCGCATCAAGTTTTTGTGCACTTGGACTGCATTTGGTGGTCTAGATTTAAGTCCAAATAGGATATTAAATTATCCTATCTGGTGTTTGGTGACATTCTCCGAATTCGCTAAACCCAAAAATATCTGGATAAAATGTCGAATAACAGCTCCAGCGTAGGGGGTGGGACTGTCAGAAAACATCCCTATGAAATTTTGATGATCATCAAACTATCCTTATTACTAATAGTTACAATGATCAATATAGATAGTGAAACAAGTTATCATTATCAATGATCATTTGTATAAGTAGAGATGAGATACTAGTCTCTTTCTTGTAGTAGAACAAGTACCAGTAACAGCAATTTGGAAGGACCAGTCAAGATAGTATTCCTAGGAGCCATTAGTATTGATAATTACTAATCCTAATATCACGTGTCTATAGTTAATATCATCACTGAAGATGGTCAGCCTGTCACTCACAATATACACCGACAATAGTGTTCGATAAATTGGTAGTAATGTATTAAGTCGATAGTAACATACGCACTAAAAGAAGACCATTGATGGCTCAGAATATAGCCATTGAAGTTTTGGATTCCATAGTTAAAAAACTAGGTGAGATGGCAGAAAAACAACCGACGACTCTTAGAGACAAGATGGGAGTAGGTAAATTTGGGGTTATCTGCTATGATTAGTGAAATGACTACAGCAATACTCTTGATGATTGCCATGGTCTCTCAAACGGCTAGATGTTTGTCCTTGAAGGTCCCCTAACGCTCTATCAAATACCTCAGTATAAAAGGTGTAGGATTTAATCATGGGCCTAAGTCGGCCCGGCCACGATGGGCCTAAGGGCCCGGCCCACGGGAATTAGGCCCGTGGAAAAGGGCACCTATAAAAGGGATGAGAAAGAGAATGAACGCACCTTTTCGCATTTTAGTACGTTGCATTTCTCTCCCAAGAATCTCTCTCTCTCTCGAAGGCCAAGAAGCGACGCCATTTCCACTTCACGGCGAATCTTCGACATCGGATCGAACGGGATCGAAATCTCTTCCTCAATACGGCATCGGTGTCTAACTGCGTGGCCAACAAGGTACGCTCGAATCCGTGGTGTGCTTTTGATCGGTGATACGTTAGATTTCGAGGGCTTATCTTCCGCATATGATTTAAGGGTTCGGTTTAGGTGCCGAATCCGGTTTTCGGGGATCCGATTGATCCCAACATTGGTATCAGAGCCCGTGTTAGCGTTTTCCCGACTTGAATGATGATGTATGAAGTTTCTTGTTTGATTTTTCGCAATTGATCTTCGGCCGTACGGATCGGGGCAAGGAATCCCGACACCCGAGAATGTTCGACTATTTTTTCGATTTTCGTAAGTCGAAACCAAAATCTGATTGCACGGGGACGAAGGCGACGTCGAGACGAGTCCGGCGACACGTCGCGAGCCGCCGGGGATGCCGCACGCGCCCACACGCGCGGCCGTAAGCCGCGCGCGTGGGCGTGGGACGCGCCAAGACGCTGGGCGGTTCGTCTGGGGCCGCGTGCGGCACACGCGCCGTGACGAACCGGCGCCTGTGAACCGCCGGCCAAGGGCGAACCGGCACGCGCCGGTCCACGGACCGACGCGTGGTGACGTCGCATGACGTCACCCAACGGCCGTAATCGCCGGGTGACGTCATCGCCGACGTCATCGCCGACGTCGTTTGGCCGGACGGCCACCGGCCGGCGACCCGACCGGCAACCCGACCCAACCGCCCGGCACGTGCGCGCATGTGCGGCCGACGTCCGCGTGACGTCGGCCCCATGCACGCGCACCGCACGCGCGGCGGTGTTCGTCCGACCCGGCGACGGTCCGCCGGCTCGACCGGTCCGACCGCCCGACCGGTCCGACGACCCGCCGGTTGACCGTTGACTCGTTGACCCGTTGACCGTTGACTTCGAAGGTTGACCGTTGACCGTTGACTTCCGTTGACCGTTGACCCGTTGACTTCGAAGGTTGACCGTTGACTTGACCGTTGACCGTTGACCCGAAAAAAAAAAAAAAAAAAAAAAAAAAAAAAAAAAAAAAAAAAAAAAAAAGGAATTTGTTTCTTTTTTCAATTATGTCTATATGGATTATATGTAATCCAAATTTTGTTCTCGCATTCGTTGCAGAACAATGCCTCCCCTTCGATTACGTACGCCTATTCGCGTGATTACCGATAAACAAAAGGCAAAGCTTTCTAAGTTGATATAATGAGTTGGTGATTATCGATGGGAGCAAGGTGACTTAATTGATCATGTTCTTGAAGTCAACGGAAAAATTCAACAGGTCATATGGAATGGTCATCCCATGTCGCAGTGAGAGATGGTGCGATTTTTCATTAACACTCTTCCACCCGAATGGCAAGATGTGTTGAATCGCATATGGGATGTCAACGGTCTTTGCTTCATATAAGAAAATTGTGATAGATTTTGTAAACGAATATTACCGCATTGTTGCAAGGGAAAATGTCAAGAAATTGACCAAAATAGGATCTTTCCCAGTTCGTGTGAAGGTTATTTGTAAGATGTATTAGCTCTTTTTGTTGAGTGTGCTATGTGGACATCCTATGTAAATGTTATCTACCTGATTGTTGTTGATGTAGCAACCTATACGTTAGCCATATTATGTGAAAGCCTTATAGTTATATTGTATGTCAATTATCTGTTGCTTTCTGTGATTGCTGGTTGCTGTGGGTAGGTAGATGTGGGTAGTAATTGAAGTTTTTGTAACTTCATAGAATTGATTTTGCATATGACAATCATATTAATGATAGTTTTAAGTTAGGATTTTTGGAGGATGATTGGAAACATAGTGACCTTTTGATTACGAAACCTTACTTAAAATTATTAATTAATATGATGGGTTTTGTGCAAAATAGATGCATAAATGATAGGCATTAATAACTCGTGCATATATGTCGATGTGTCGGATCAATGGCTTCACCACAAAGAGCATAGTTTTCGAGTGAACAAAGGTGAAAAGCTCAAAGATGACAACTATGAAATTTGGCAAATGAAAATTCAATGTGTGCTAGAAAAGCAAAAAGCACTAAAAGCTCTTGACCATGTTATGGAAGATCTAGAGGATTTTGTGCGCCACCTTGAGTTAGCCGATCATCGCCTCAAGGCATTAGAGCAGAAACAGATATTTTCTCGTGTTACTTTAAGCTCGAAGGGGCTTCATGCTCTAAGCGCAAGCGCATTGATTCGTTCAATATGTGGAAATGCAAGGGATCAAGTCCTTCTTGCAAGAAACCAAGTATTAACCAAAAAAAGAGAGGAAAACGTCCTCATGTGAAGAATATCTCAAGGGTGAAATGTTACAACTGTGACCAGAAGGGTCACTATGCCCGCGATTGTCGCGAGCCAAAGAAGGTACACACCCTTGGTACAATTGGGAACTTTGCATATGTGTCAAGTTCTGTATTCTTGACTGAATCTAATCCTCTGTGGACTATGGATTCAGGGGCGACAGACCATGTAGCGAAGGATAGAGGATCCTTCGTGGAATTCCGATGAGTACCTACTGGAACTAAGTGGATCTATGTGGGAAACAACTCCAGAGCTGAAGTGAAAGGAATTGGCACATGCCAACTGAATATGCGTGATGGACGCACTTTGTTCCTTCATGATGTGTTGTATGCTCCGGAGATTCGTCGGAACTTAGTGTCTGTTTTAGTGTTGGTTAAATTAGGTTTTAATATAAACTTCCATAATAAAGGTGTAGATTTGTATTTGGATACAAACTACTATGGTCATGGTTATTTTCTGGATGGTTTCATTGTATTGGATATTGATTATGTCAATGTAAATATTTGTTATTCCCTTCTCACGTCTCACAATTCATATGATAATGATGTGAATGTGTGGCATGCTAGACTTGGTCATATTGGCCAACAGCATATGAATAGACTAGCCAAAGAGGGCTTGTTGGGCAATATTGAAAAAGTCGATTTGTCCATCTGTAAGTATTGCCTAGAAGGGAAAAACAATAATGAAACCATTTGGAAAAGGTAAAAGAGCTGAATTTCCTCTGCATTTAATCCATTATGATGTCTGTGGTCCAATGAATGTGAGAGGAAGGCATGGGGCTGTTTATTTCATCACTTTTATAGATGATTATACTCGATTCGGATATGTCTATTTGATTTCTCACAAATCTGAAGCAATAAGTTGTTTCAAAAGGTTTATGAACCTGGTAGGGAATCAATTAGACAAGAAAATAAAAGCGTTGAGATCCGATCGAGGTCGAGAATATTTATCTGATGAGTTCAGAAAATCATGTGATGAAAAAAGGAATAGAAAGACAGTTGTCTATTCCATATACTCCTCAACAAAATGGTGTTGCAGAGAGAAGAAACAGAACCCTACTAGAAATGGTTAGGTCCATGATGGCGCAAATTAACTTACCTATCACTTTTTGGAGTGATGCGTTGTTAACTGCTGCCTATATACTTAACCGAGTGCCTTCCAAATCAGTCACTTCCACTCCATATGAGTTATGGATAGGTAGAAAACCGGACTTAAGTTTTCTTAAGCTATGGGGTTGTGCTGCCTATACACTTGAATCCTCTCACAAGTTTGGGAAATTGGGTCCCAGAGGAAAGAAGAGTATTTTCATAAGATACTCGAATACTCAAAAGGGTATGTGTTCATAGGTGAGCAGGAAAGTGGGAGTATAACTGAATTTGAATCACGGGATGTCACATTCTTAGAGGATGAATTTCCTAAGAAGGGCGAAATAGGGGTGACAACACCCTATTTGAAACCTCGGATCAAGATAATGATCTTAGTGGAGTTCGTCCAAGTGGGAGTAATATGAGAAGTGATGAATTGAATTTGACTCATTCTCAATTGCAACCACATGATGAGACGACATCATTATCTAATCCCAAAGTGGGAGCATAATGGGGAATGATGTGCAAAGAGCACAAACTCCCATACGGCGAACAAGTCGCCAAAGTATTCCCCGTCGACGTTTTGACATTGAAGGGGAAACTTTTATGGTTGCTCCACAAGATGAGGATGAGCCTAGAAATATTAATGAGGCTCGAATTGCCCTAGTAAGGAAAAATGGATTTTTGCAATGGAAAAGAAAATGGAGTCAATGAAATCAAACCAAGTCCGGGAACCGGTTGATCTTCCAAAAGGACGCTTGAGCTATTGGGAACAAATGGGTTCTCAAAGTAAAGCGAAAGGCTGATGGCTCGATAGAAAGACATAAGGCTCGCCTTGTTGCGAATGGGTATAATCAACGAGGAAGGGATTGATTATGAAGATACGTTTTCTCCCGTAGTTAGATTTACCTCAATTCGCATTATTCGGCAATAGTATCTAGTTTGGATCTTGAATTACATCGATGGATGTAAAGACTGCTTTCCTCAATGAAGAATTAGAGGAAGAAATATACATGGAACAACCAATTGGTTTCATGGTAAAAGGCCAAGAAGAAAAGGTGTGTCGACTTTTGAGGTCGATATACGGCCTTAAGCGATCATCGAGACAATGGTATATACGTTTTCATAATGCCATAATGGCATATGATTTTACAATGATTGATGAGGATCATTGTGTATATATCAAAAGATCCAAGGATCAATTTGTGATCATATCATTATATGTTGATGATATACCGATTGCCGGAAGCAATATGGAGTTTGTTCATACCTGTCAAGAGTTGGTTGTCTTCCAACTTTGAGATGAAGGATATGGGTGAGGCTGCATACGTTCTTGGAGTTAAGATTTCAAGAGATCGTTCGAAGAGATCGTTGTCTCCTTCGCAAGAAACATATATAAATAAAGTTCTTGAACGATTTCGTATGCAAGATAGTAAACCCATAGACACTCCTATTGAAAAAGGTGAAGGATTGAGCCATAGACTGTGTCCGAGGACTCCACAAGAAAAGGAACAAATGAAACATGTTCCTTATGATAGTGCAGTTGAGAGCTTGATGTACGCTATGATGCGTACAAGCCCCAACATATGTTTTTGCAGTTGGAATGGTGAGTAGATACCAATCCAATCCAGGTCTAGCACATTGGAAAGCCGTTAAGAGAATACTGTGGTATCTAGAGGGAACTGCTGATTATACGATGAGTTATCAAGGAAAGGATCTGCGACTCAAAGGCTATCCTGAAACTGTTTAGGGAGGAGGTTTAGACGAAAGGAAATCTACCTCTAGGTTTGTTTCCTTATTGAATAAAGGCACCATATGTTGGAGCAGTAGGGAACAAACGTTTATAGCCTTGTCCACGATAGAAGATGAGTTCGTGGCATTATCAGCAGTAATATAAGAATGAGTTTGGCTTAAGAGATTTTTTTGGATCACTTAGGTGTTATTGAGAAAGCTGCAAATCAATTATTAGTTAATTGTGATAGCCAAACAGCTATAGCGTACACTAAAGATCCAAAATATCATGGCAAGACCAAACATATAGATACCAAGTATAAATTTGTCAAATATAATGTTGCACGAAAGGATGTGAACTTGCAGTACATATCTACGCATAGAATGGTAGCAGATCCTAAGACAAAGCCAATACCTAGAGATGTGGTTTGTGGTCATGTAATATCTCTAGGATTGCGTAGAGTCGATGTCTTTGGATTGTAATTTCCTGAGTTGTTCACATGTATGAACTAGTGTTGTTTCATTATTAATGCCTATGAATCTTTTGTTTGATCTTTATGCATCTTAATGCTTAGTGCATTATATTATGTTTGAGAAAGTGTGTCGGACAGATAAGAGATTAGCCCACTCACACGGGTAATCGCCTCTATTTACTATGTGATAGATAGAGATGAGACTGTTTTTAAGCTTATTATCTAAGTGATAATCGAGAGCTCAAGCTTAAAATAAATATGTCGCCTTAACTGAGTGTTAAGATGAGGACATAATGCTTACGATGTCCGAAAGTAAAATAACCCACACATTTTACTTTATCCGTCTAAGATGCCGATGTGAGTTCGATGAATTTTGTGAATGAGTAACTACGTGAACTCAAGTTAGACATTGGGTATGTCCGAACTATCATCTGTACGGTATTGATTGTGTAGACATACGCTCCATGGGAAAGGAGTTAATACCGTAATACGTATTTCATACTACGTATGCATGAGACGACCTATAAGAGTGACAAAAGTTTGATCTCAACTTTTATGACGTGTGAGACTCTTGAGGAAAAGAGTTCCTCAATTTTTAGTGCCCTCATGACTCTTACTTATTCTCAAGATTTCTATTTAGTGTTTGCTATCTTAGAATGTTGCCAATGGTCATGAGTTGATTCGATCTAATGGAACATTTCTAGAAAAGCAAGTTGAACTGAAATTGAGAGTTTGAAGGAAAGAGGAAGATCGGATTTGTAGAATCACATTGTGGTTTTGTGTTCTGTGTCGACCAATTATGACTGTCTTTGGGATAATCATAATTGTGAATACAATATATATATCATTGTTTAAATGAGATTAAGAGAGATATAAATGTGATCGATCGATCTAGGGTACTGCATACTAAATTTACTCGGAAAATGATGCCCATTATGAGCTGCTATATATTCCTAACAGATGTACAAAGAACGAGCTCTCAAAGTATCTTTGGTCGCACGGATTATTCACCGGTATGAATGTTGAAAGAGGAAAAGAGGGTTTTTCAGTTGATGGGCCTAAGTTGGGCCTATCCGCCCATGCTGGTTTTTGAACCACCATGTGCGAGTGGGAGATGTAGGATTTAATCATGGGCCTAAGTCGGCCCGGCCACGATGGGCCTAAGGGCCCGGCCCACGGGAATTAGGCCCGTGGAAAAGGGCACCTATAAAAGGGATGAGAAAGAGAATGAACGCACCTTTTCGCATTTTAGTACGTTCAGATTTCTCTCCCAAGAATCTCTCTCTCTCTCGAAGGCCAAGAAGCGACGCCATTTCCACTTCACGGCGAATCTTCGACATCGGATCGAACGGGACTGAAATCTCTTCCTCAATACGGCATCGGTGTCTAATCTGTGGCCAACAAGGTACGCTCGAATCCGTGGTGTGCTTTTGATCGGTGATACGTTAGATTCCCGGGCTTATCTTCCGCATATGATTTAGGGGTTCGGTTTAGGTGCCGAATCCGGTTTTCGGGGATCCGATTGATCCCAACAAAAGGAGAAGTGATAATGTGAAGAGAAAGCTAACAATTGAGATATACGAAAACCTCTAATATTGTCTCTTGAGCTAGAAATTATATTTGACCTTTTTTTGTGAACCTCACTATATTGGTTTAACACTATAATAGCTTAGGGCGCGCATGATAAAATTTCTGTTTCTCGATTTTTCTATTTCTCTGATCCCCGGAATAGGTTTGAAACAGAAATCCGTTTGGTAACGCAATTTGATTTCTCTATTTCTGAAACAGATTTATATTCCAAAAATAGAGAAATCGAAGAAATCAGAAGCTGAAATTTTTAACTTCTCAATTTCTGAAATAGAAATAGAAAATTTTTTTTCTCAACTTTTCAATTTAGTTAATTTAGTCCAAATTATTTTAATGATTTTTTAATATAATCATTTCAATCAATATTGATTGAAAATCTTAACCATTGGGCCAGATGATGGGAATTGAATGAACAATGCTTCATTTGTTGCACGCAAGAGATTTCACGCATGGTAATAGTCAACTTACTATATTTATATCTAACGAGTCTTTCTTCATCTACTCTTCCGTAGTACACCAGACAATGGCTCTATCTGGCTAACTATTTTTTTAATCATAAACTTCATATTAAGGCGGTAAAAATGGGTCAAATCATTAGGGTTTCATCCTATTTTTCTTTTATATAGTGTCCTCACTTATCAAGACGCGGGTAAAAAGAGATCTAATAAGGAATCTGTTGTTCTTGTAAGAGTGTTGATGAAAATACAGATTTTGATAATAAATTTTTAAATAATCCTAGTGTTGATAATTTTGAAAAAAACTAGTAATGATTTTTGAACATGGTGAGGATTTTTTTAACAAAATTTGGAAAGAAATTGGAATTAGACTTGAAGTTAGGATTTTTTTTAGGAGATTAGACTATTATAATAATGGCTATCATTAGACTTATTTGATTAATGTGAAATCAATTTCGGCAAAAACATAACGACATATTCACTACAATTGAATTTCAATTGATTTTTTTTTTTGCCACATTTTTTATTTTTCGAAAGAAAATATTATGTAATAGGAAACGTAAGCACATGTAATAGGAAAGTCCATGAAATTGTATTTTCAAATTTTGTAATGTATTAGTATTATTTCGACTATTATTTTGTATTTGAGGATTTCCTATGTTATTTTAGTATTATTTCAACTATTATTTTGTATTTGAGGATTTCCTATGTTGTTATCTAATCAATTTCTAATCCTAGAAATAAAAAATTTATTATGTTATCAAACGGATTTTTGTTCCAGAAATAGAAATTTTGAGTAGTTAACAAACGGGTTTCTTTGCTCAGAAATTTGTCCAAGGAATAGAAATTGAAAAATCAATTTCTGGCCAGAAATCAATTTCTAGAACAGAAATTTTGTCATGCGCACCCTTATAGTAAAGTGTACAATAGTAAGTGCAGTGTTCTTGTATCCCAATAGTGTAATCTATCGAGAGAAGGTAACTACACTAGCCATCTGTAACTTGCATTGCTAATTACAAGTGGAATACAGCCACTGTTTAGGTTGTTAGTCTGAAAGTGGATATAAGCTTAGCTAAAAGTTACACCACTATATACCATCATACGATATGCTTATTCTACTCTTATTTTACTTACCAACATCACACATATTGATCCATCCACAACATTATCTTGAGTGTTGATAGTTTGATATTCTACAAAAGATTTTATTATATCACCACTCAACCTATTCAACCCCTTCTAGGTTGCATTGTTAGACCTAATAAGATATACTAGGATTGGATATAAAATTTTGAAGATTAACCTAACAATTTCCTATACCAAGAAAGCCCCCCACCTCAAATGAGACTACTTACCATCCTTGGCATATTTCTCCAACGGCCGTGCACCGTGACAAGCCCTCACTTGGGCGTCCTCGAGAATCCTTGTCGGTGCCCTTGCTCACGGCTCACTTGGAAGGTTATGGCTCACCATCTCATCCATGGCTCCCTCTCTTTCTCAGTTGGTTTTTCAGCTTTTCCACTATCATTGAATCATCTCTCAGTTCCTTTCTTTACTTCGCGTGTAATTATTCATTCTCACCCTTCATTGTTCCACGATCTCTCTTTCAGTTGACTCTGAGCAAGGCATTCATCAAGTGTTTGATGAAATGCTAGAGAGAGATCCTCTTCGCCTTCAGTTTAGAATTTCGCAAATCGACTTCGATTCTTGAATAATCCACATCACTTCTGCTTCTATTGTAACAAAAGATTTCCCTTTTATGTGGAAAGGGCCCGTATCAATAATTCTCAAATACGGTTCTTCGAGGAAGAGTACTATTGGTTTACCTATCTCAATAAAGTTTATGATTGGTTTGAAGAACGTCTTGAGATTCAGGCAATTGCAGATAGACGTCATGTTTGTTGAAAGTCATCAAACTCCCAAGGTCGATTTTCCAAAGACAACTTGTTGACGACAGTGGCTAAGAGGGTTTGAGTCATCACATACACAAGGAGCCTGCCGAAGATTGGATATTCAGAGATTTTTAGGTAAGAATTTTTTTTTTTTTAAGATTTTCAATTTCATCTTAAGTTGCAGATTTTCAAAAATTTCAAATCCTATCTTAAGTTACACCAAATATTTGATGGGATATTTCTACAATCCAGAGGATATAGAGAGGATTTCAAATCCCATTTTATCCTGTCCAATCCCAATCCGAATCTAACCGACCGAACACACCCTTATTGTTGAAATTTCTTTAGAGCGAATTAATTTGTTTAACACAATAACTTGTTTTCTAGGTTTCAAAACATATTATACATATGCCAATCCACTTCTCAACATTTCAATTTAACTAATTTAGTACTAAATATTTTGTTAATTTGTCAATAAAGTTTTTCTGACCAATTTTAACTGAAAATCGCTAACATGAACATTGGCCATCCTACGTAGCATGGTCGATTTTAGCGTGGACATTTTTTTCTTAATTTTTTTGAATTTTTTCTCCTTTTCCTTTCTCTTTTTTATTTTTATTTTTATTTTCCTCTATTGTTTCGCAGCCTTAGCAATGGCCCATAATACAGGCCTTCACTGTATCTAGGCTAGGGTCGCAAAGCCCTTGCCGACCATAGCAAGGGCCCACGACAGTCTTGCCCAATGTAGGTGAGGGTCGGCCGGTGACCCTCACCAGCCTTTAGTAAAAAAAGAAAAAAGAAAAATAATAGATGGAAAAAAATTAAGAAAAAATTAATAAAAATTGCAGAAATGTCCATGTGGCATGGACAACGTCTATATCACAATTTCAAGCTAAAATTGGTTGAAAGGACCACATTGTTAAATTATCATACAGTTTATGACTAAATAAATCAAATTGAAAGATTTAGAACTGAATTGTCATTGGTACAATAAAATTAGGATTTTTTTTTCTTATTATCACTTGTTTGTATGGTTCATTTTTCCCATCGACAAGTATGCAGGTGAACTGCAGAGGGCAAGGCTCCTGGGTTGTCGAAGGGCTTTCATAATTTGGGCCCGTATTTCATTGGTAATTTGAGCTTAGGCCTATGAATAGTTATTGAGTGGCCTAAGGCTTTCTCTGTCCCTAGGGTTTTCTTGTTGCTTATATATAATCTCTTTTGCTTGTAAATAGATAGTTGTAACATAGAAATGAGAAGAACTAATTATAGTGGACCTCTGCTGGATGTAGCCATAGCTTAAGGGTAAATCATGATAATCATGTGTCTTGATTTCTCTTTCTCGCATTTACTTTCTATTCCGTTGTGTTTATACACTTAATTCTAACATTCTGCCGGTGCTTTCTTGGTTTGCTCTTGTACAAAAGTTTGAATAAGTTCCATGCAAAATTTGAAAGTGATAAAAATCAACAGGTGATGATGCGCGTGTCATGTGGCCTCTTATACTCTTCCTGTCATTGAGCCTAACAAACATAAATTAAGTTGTTTCTTGCACACACGAGTCTGATCGAGGAAGCAATCCTCCGTTCACGACATTATAAAAAATCGATGGGCCAGCCTTCGCACGTTACGCAGACAAATTGTTATTTGCGGATTTTGCGAAAGGATATTGATTGATTAGCAGTCATATCTGATGTAAAGTAATTCCTAATATGACTAAACAAAGATGAACAACATCTAGTAACATTACAATCGACTTTCGAATGGTACATGTTCAGCCTCACGGGATGGCAGCTAATATCCTTAGATGTCTCGAGAAAAGGACATATGCTTCTTGAAAGCGTGAATTCATCTTTAGCCGAGTCCGTTCCCATCACCCCGGACTCGGGGTCTCGAGCCCGGGTCAGCACAACACATCAGAATTTCACAACAGCCACGACACATCGTCGAACGACGGAAAAAGCACAGAAACTACAACGCCAAAGGTCATCGTTACGCAGAAGCCCTAGGAGAAGCAAACGCTAGGAACTTGGGATCGTGTTCCAATAGGGCCATCTCTCGTTCCTCGAGCACGATCCATGCCTCTATTCCATCCCCGGACGGTGCGTCCACCAGAATGACCAAATTCCTAAACGCATCATCCCCAAGATTCCCAAGACTTTACCCATGCTGGCCTTCCCCAGCCAAAGTCCACATCATTGAATCCCATGTTACACCAGCTCACAAAAGTGTAGCAGTCATGCTTGGCCCTTTCATATATCTCTTTCACCTCTCCTAGCCATTTCGATACCCATACGAACGCAGTGTCGCCACAGATTTTCTTCGTGAGGTCACCGTTGATCTCTGCAATCGATCTTCTCAGTCGCTCGACTAGGCAGGGAAGCTTGGCCTCTGCTTCCAGAGAGTCGTGAACTGCGAAGGCCTTCCAATCGATATTTCCGACCGCATACTCGGGCAGAGAGGGTTTAGTCCGGCGCCGGAGATTTACAGAGTGAGCCAGGGCCGATGGTGATCCGACGCCTGTGGCTTTTCCGGAAGCTCCCATCGCATGTTTCCAAATGAAGCCTGTTAACGCTTCGATCCGGGTTGGATTCGGAACACTTTCGCTCCTGGCATATAAGAGGAGTTAAAAAGGCAAAGCATTAGTTAATATGAATCGTATTGCTACTTATTATAAGCTGTTGTTATTATTACCGTTACGTTCTTACCTTCTCTTGCGCTTGATAAGTCAAACATTTTCCAATGTTGACATGCAAGAAGGAAGTAAAAGACAGGAAATGATGCATCTCTATTACCTTGTTCGAAAGTCTATTCAATTACAAATCAAGCAACATTGAATTCGAAACCAATTCACCTCGCAAGGTCCTTCAATGTTGATAAGGCTTTCGAGTCGAACAAAAATCTCCTCGGACTGCTCCTCCCCGGCTTTACAAAGGGTGTCCCTATCCACACGCGGGCATTAGGAGGCATCACCTTGCTTCCTGGAAATAGGGTCGACGCGGCCGTGCATTCTGCTTGCATAGCTCGATCAGGAGACCCTGCAGCTATGGCGGCCCAGGTCCGGAGGAAAGCGCTTATTGTGGTGTCCATGATCTTGTGCGAGGAGGATGTTCCGATGACTATCCCCCCGCACGAGAACACGTTCACTTGAATTCCCAATAAAACCGCCTCCTCCCGCGGGGCAGTCGAAAGTCCATGTAACGGGAGGAACTCATCTAGTAGACCGATCTCGGCTTCTCGAGGAACTCCGATAGAGAGCCGCTCACTCGAGCCTCGACATACATAATGCCAGCGTCATTGCAATCGATGCCAAGGTTGTTCCTATCGAGCCGTCCGGCTAGCGGGTAAAATCGGGCTAGGGCCTCGGATAGGGACTTCTTTAGTGTGCAGGAGATGCACTCAACGGTCAAGGAGAGAACACAAGGTTTGTGAACGGGGTAGAAGAACGCCACCATGGGGGTGTAGTACGTGGGGGTCATCTGGTCAAGGAGGCACAAATTGAAGGTCTTTAGGTGGTGAGGTGTTGGGGATGATGGCTTTACTGCCTCTCCACTAGTCACTTCAACCAGCATCTCCATGGTCCACATTACTCGGAGAAAGAGTAGTCTTCCCCTTTTATAGCCGAAGTACTAGAAGGAATGAGTGATTGGCTTGCTAGCTGAGATTCCTTGAAAAAATGAAGAGAAATCCAACAAAAGGTCATCTTTGATTCACTCGGACCGGAATATGTCCTTAAAAGGTTCCATCTGAACTCTAGGGATATTCCTTCCTAAATGGAGAAGAAAAATATATGCCCAGAAACTTGGGAGACCATCAACGGGAAGGCAGACTCCCTGCCACTTCTTCGTAGGTAGCTACCGCCGGTTAGACAGATATAATAACCCCGCATCTAGGGTGAGGTAGTGGAATACTCCAATATTCCTGTTAGGTTGACTTATGCTTTGCACAGTGTCTTGTAACCAACTTATCGGCCTAGTACCCCGATTACAAGACATTGTGCAGTCATCTTTGTTTAGCCATATTATAGGATCGATGGACCATTTGTATTCGCTTTACTCCACGTTACTTGGAGAAGCAATGATCAATTTTTTTATGAGGTATAACTGGTTGGCTAGCCAGCTGAGATTCCTTGAGAAAATTAAGACGAATTCGACAAAATCAAGAAAAAAAGAATCGATCTTATTATATCACTGGAGATGCTCCGTTTTATGTTTCGTACTACATATAAAACAGACTCTTCCTAGCGTTTGAGCCTGTTCCTTTATATTTTACCGTTCCATTTCATAAAATTTCTGCGCACGGCTGAGGGTTGATTCCCCTGTCGTCTTCGGATCTCGGATAGTGCTAGAAAACAGAGTCGTTTTGAGATTTCCAGATATTCTAAAAAGGCAATAGCTAGCAATTAAAGTGGCAGAGGGTGAGTTAAGACATGCATGATAACCACTTTGTTTCTCTATTTTTATATTTTTTTCCTGAGAACAGGTTCAGCATAGAAATCGAGAGAAGTGCCAAAAAAAGTCCTAAACCTTTTGTCTTTGTGCCGATTTAATCCTAAACATTTTTACGTTGTGCCAATTCAGTCCTTTCCGGCCAATTTTGGCCAGATTTTACTGACTAGACGCCGGCCGGCTGATGTGGCCTAATCGACGCCGACGTGGACAACTTTTAATAATATTTTAAAATTTTAAAATATTTTTTAATATTTTTTATTTTTCTGTTTCTCTTTTTCTTTTTTCTTTTTCTTTTTTTTTCTTCCTCCGCGGAGTTGTTATCGCCGGCCAAAGCGAGATCTAGCGGGTCGAGCCTCGCCCATGCCTCACCCGCCCGGCGCGAGGCCGCCCTCGAGGCTGGTGAGCCTCGCCCGGATCTAGCGAGGGTCGAGCCTCGCCCATGGCGGGGCGATTGGATTAGCTCCGGCGGACGCGAGCGGGCGCAGTGACGAGGGCGAGAGGCGAAGACGCGCGAACAGGCACGCGAGCAGGAGATGACGCGACTGCAATGAGGCCGCCTCCTCGCCCTCGCCAGATCTAGCGAGGGTCAAGCCTCGCCCATGGCCGGCGAGGGTGAGCCTCGCCAGCTCGACGACGACGGCAGGCGACTAGATTAGCTCCGGCGGACGGCGAGCAGGGCGCAGGTGACGAGCGTGAGAGGCGAAGACGCGCGGACAGGCATGCAAGCAGGGGATGGCGCGACTGCAACGAGGCCGCCTCCTCACCCTCACCCTCACCGGCCATGGGTGAGGCTCGCCCTCGCCAGATCCGGCTTGACCCTCGCTGCCCCACGCGAGGCCGCCCTCGCGGCCACTGGCGAGGTGGCCAGCAAGGTCGACCTCGACCTCGCCAACCGTCGCCTCGGCCGATTGCCGAGCTCCGGCGACCGGCTGGATGAAAGAAAAAATAAAAATAAAAATAAAAATTATTAAAATATTATTCTAAGTTGTCCACGTTAGCGCCGATTAGGCCACGTCAACCGGCCAGCATCCACTCAGCAAAATCCGGCCAAAATTGGCCGGAAAGGATTGAATTGGCACAACGTAAAAAAGTTTAGAACTAAATCGGCACCAAAAAAATGTTTATGACTAAATCGGCACAAAGACAAAAGGTTTAGGACTTTTTTGGCACTTCTCCCCATAGAAATCCATTTGATAATATAATTTGTATTTTTCTATTTCTAGAATAATTTTCTAATCCAAAAATAGATTTGGAATAAAAATGAAAAGCAAATTTTTTTTTACTTTATTATTTCTGAAATAAAAATGAGAAAGAAAAACTCTTCTCATCACTCATCCTCGCTACTAGCCGCCCACCTCTCGTCATTGCCTGTCAGCCGCTTGAGAGGAACAAATTTTGTGTCATTATCAAACGAAATTCTATTCCGAAAATAGAAATTTTGTATCGTTATCAAATGCGTATTTTTTTTTTATCATAAACTCGTCCAAGGATTCGACTAAAATCTGATTTCTGGAACATAATGGTTATCATTCGCACCTTTAAAGAATTCCTCGACTCTAGTAATTCCCTCGCTCAAGATTTGCATGCCGAAGGTAAGGATCCAACCATAATTTTTTTTTGGGGTATAAATTGTCATAAAAATTCCTAAATTTATTGCACTTTTACCAAAGTAATCCTAAACATTTTAATTTATGCCAATTCACTCCCAAAACTTTTTCACGTTTTGTTAATTGAGTCCATTCTGGCAATTTTTAGCCAAAAATCATTGACATAAATGCCAACCATCCTATGTAGCATTGCTGGCGCTAACATGGACAATTAATAATAATATTTTTTTCAATTTTTTTTAACTCAAGTGAACAAGCCATACATTGTAGTTTCCATACTTTTCTTAGGGCTTCTGTGTAATGATACTTCATCACAAATATATCGGTTTGGGGTTTTTGTAAACAAAAATTTGGTTTGGGCTAAATTTTCCATAAACATACAAGTTTGGAGTTTTTCGTAGTATTAATCCTTCTTTATATGACATTAACACTTCGAATTTCTTTTCAAAAACTTATGCATCAAATAAATAAAAGTTTATAAGTACTAGGAAGAACGAGATCTAGATTCATTATGTTAAGTGTCATGACGTCTTTTTTTCCGTCCGGGTGAAAAGAAGAAAGTTTAGGGGTATTTGCCTAAAGAGGCGGACCAACGGCCCTAGACTAGGGGCGGGCTCTCCCAAGCCCATACCTCGCGCAACGTTGGATTTTGTTTTTTAGTTCTTAATAACCTATGTATTTCTAGGAGTCGCCACTAGCCTATTGGGGTCGGCTAGAAACCAATCAAGACACGGGAGTGTTGTCTCAATTCCTACGCAACTAGAGATTTCTAGGAACGGGGACTTGTTTACGCCAATGTTTCTATTAGCGCCCTTGCGGTACCACTAACTTAGAAGGTTTTAATCTAAATTGCCACACAATCTTGATTACCAATTATAATCTTTATGAAACCGCTAAGTGTCTATGCAAATGTTTTTGTAGTTTTTTTTTTAATGTCTAGACTAATCCTAACATAATTTAGAAGAGAAATTTACACTCAAATTAATGAAAAGCGGTGCATAAGTAAACATCCAAGAATTGAAATAACTTGAAAATAAATGCGGAAAATGAAATCCGATACAAGTCGGGCAAAAAATATTACATGGCCTTGTTATCACGCCCCGGGACAGGACCCCCATGAGCAAAATGGGAATTTAAATGTGCATGCAATTACTCTAAATGCATGAAACTACTCTAGATAATTTAAATCTACGCAACATGGATTATTTACAAAAATGGTTATAAAATCCCAAAATATCATTAAATTAAGAAAATGACCTTTTAAAATTAGGAAAATTTCTAGATGTTATTTCTATCATAATTTGATATCATCCATCATTTTTATAACTTTTTGAAATTTTCATATTTTTTCATATTTTTAAAATTTTTATTTAAAATTAATTCCCTAAACTGATATATGACGATTTACACTAATATGGGACTGCCTAGTACATGAATATAACAAGCACCGAGCTCAAATCGACCGTTTGAAGATCGAAACTTGGTTTGCGCATTTCGTCGAACACTTGGCGTGCATCAAATCATCCCAAATCAGCTTCATCGGGCCATGTTTGTGGCCTTCAATCTCAACCCACAAGCAATATTATGTGGAACTAAAGCATCACGATTATACTACCACATGCAATGAGCAATATTAGATAGAAATCATAGCCTACAACACACTAAAATCGTCCTCAAATAACCGGTTTGAGCAGCTAAAATCGTCCTCAAATACACAAGGGTTTGAGCTGATTTTGCAAAAATCTGGGTTTGAACCCAAGTTGAAGAGATTTCAAACACTTAAAAAAATTTCAGCCTCAGAAATCAGTTTTCCGAACTGGTTTTCCTCTTGATTTTCATGATCAAAACGTACTCAAACTCGAAATAAAATACATCTAAGATGCTTACCTTGCTTCTTAGTTTCCCTTTCAAGTGGTTCTTCGCTCAAGAATCCAAGAAATTATCTTCGGGGGCCCGTGGAAGTTGGCTTCTTCAACTGGAAAACAAGATCTGCAAAGAAAGAACTGATAACGAAGGTTTTCATTAACCTCCAAAATCAAGCTTCATAACATCTTTTGTTGGCCAAATTAAAACAAACCCAAACTATATGTATTCTAGTTTGGCTTGTAGGTTATGGCTTTCCTCATTTGTCTCTCAATTTTTTCAAAAACACTCGCTTTCTCTCACTCGTGACTAACCGGGCTCAACACTTAGAAAAAATTCAGACTTTCTTTGGCCCCTTTGGCTTTCTTTGGCCAGCCAAGAGGGTAGTTTTTCGGGGGGCTTTAGGAGGCCTTCCCGATCTCCATTTGGGACGTGCGACCTATGGTTGGAAAAATCTTTGAGTGAAGTTTCACTCTCTAGTTGAAGGTTTTGGCTAATTTTTGCTGCAAGTTTGTGAAAATTGCACTTTTCTCTCCGAAGGTTGATCTGGAATTTCTGGGTTTACTTTTCTGGAGTTGCTTTTAAGGACCTCTTTGGGGGACGACCGTGTGCTCTCTCCTCTCCATCTCGTCTCCTCTCTCTCCTTCCCTCAAAAGAGCATGCTTCGTAGATGTTATCCACCGAAATCATCAATCCATTGGTCGGCTTTTTGTCCACCTACCAAGCCTGCCAACTGAGCTAGTTCACCCACTCTCTGACTTAGCCAATTTTTCCAACTTTTGCAGCTGTTGAGTGTCCGGATTTGGTGCGATTTTCCCGTGCCTTCAGCAGCTTATCCCTGGCCAATTCTTGTCCACTTGCACTACTAATTATGGCCTTCCATCACGTACAAAGATCAGGCTGGTTGGGCAGGTGAGGAGGATATGGTGGGGCCACCAAGTTGCTTACTCAGCAACTCCGAAATCAGACCAACTCGTGGATTGAGATTTGTCAGCTGGTTTAGGTGCTTTAATCCATCAATTTGGCTGCGATTTTTGATCGATTAGCAAGCTCATATATAGTAGTTTAAGATCTTGGCCATTTTTCACAATTGTACTCACTCAATTTTGCAAGAAAGTCCCTCAAAGTTGGCCATTTTCTTATCCAAAAATACCAATTTCAATACAAACTTGGTCTTTTTGGCCCGATTTAATTGATTCAAGTTGGCCCAAGTTCAATTTCAACTTAATTGGTGACCAAGATGATGATTTCAGGGTTCGGGCAAAATTTTGCAAAATTTGCGAATTGGTCCCTCAACTTTTGGAAATTGCATTTTGGCCCCAATTTGCCATTTTAATTCCAATCTCGACCTCCCGGGCTTGGCTAGTCACATTTAGATCATTGGCCCCAACTTTTTTTTTTTTTTTTATCTTTTTTTATATATTTAATTTAATTTTTTTTTAAAGGAAAACCATATTCCATTTAAAACACTATATTAAATGCCTAGATAATCTATATGCAAGAATTTAATTTGAAATATTTTTGTGGAAAAACAAGTTCCCATTATTTTGGAAATGATTTTTGGGTAAAAATTTAAGTGTCAACATTAAGTTTTCAAATGCAAAAACAATCTACCACACAAACAGAACATACTTTTTCTGGATTAATTAGTGTTGATATTCAAAATTACCCATGTCGTCACATGCTGGCCGCGAGGGGAATAATAAGAGTAAAATGCCCTGTTTGGTTCGTGGAAGCTGAGGGCAACCAACATTTCTGAAGGGTATTTAAGCTAAATGTCAATAGGATTCTAGACATAAATACCAAAGTCGACGACAAGGAAATCAATTCCCACGTGTCAGGCTATGAGAACAATGCATCAAATTTGGAGTTTAAGTGGGATTAGCATTGGAGTTCAAGCGAGAATAACTACCGTGTGAAATGTGCATAAAAATAGGGAAGCCGTTAGTTACTTGATGAGTAAGTCGCGCAGGCGTCGTCATTAAGTTAGGAAACATTTGTTTATGGATAAGGTTGCTAAGAAGAAAAGGAAAATGTGGGGAATGCTAAGAGACATCCAAGGAGAAGTGATCGACTCATGGCTACCAGTTCACCTTATAAATTCTGCAACATATTCAACAAAGGACCCCTAAATAATACAACAAATATCTTTATTTTATCTTTACTATTTTAGCTATAATTTTCAAGATTTCCATCGTTGATTAAATTCCGGCGTTTGTCTTTATCCAGTTTAGCATCATTGATTAAATTCTAGTGTTGTTTCATAAACTCGTCGTTGTTTATTGAATTCTAACGTTGAATAATCCAAAGGTATTATTGTTGATTAGATTCAAGCTATATGCCTAAAACAAGGTGTGTCGTAAATTAAATTCCGACATAGTTTGAATTTGAAGTGTAGACTATCTAGCTACTTTTGTTCAGATTATATCGTTGATTAAATTCCAATGTAATTTATACTTGAAAGCTGTTGGTCTTTGAGTTTGAGTATCAATTATCAAGGTTGTACATACAAGTTGAGAATAAAATTTACCTTTACATTTGACATTCTCTTTCCGGATTCAATACAAGACTTGAGTATCTTATAATAAAACCAAAACGCAACATATGATGAAAGATTTTTCGTGGAAAACAAAATCGGCGAAACAACTAGCTATTTGGACAAGATGACAACTAAAAATGAAAAGTTACTTGCCAAGGAAATAACACCAAGTGATTCACATGCCACTTTAGATACTTTCAATTAGTGAATAAAAAGATGTCGCCTAGAAGATGAAGCACCAACCAGGTGATTGATCGAGTGGCATAAGACTTGGTTCGCAAATCGAAAATCATAGGCATTTTTCTAGTTTGTTCTCAAATAAAATGCTCTCGCCTAAAAGATTGAAGCACCAACCAGGTGATTGATCGAGTGGCGAAAGACTTGGTTTGCAAATTGAAAATCACGGACATTTTCCTTGTTTGTTCTCGACTTCAGAGAACCTTGGTTAGTCTATAAAGAACGGGTCTGGGCTTAGACCACCACCGGTATTGGACTTCTCCGCCTTTGTTTAGTCCCTTACCAATGTCTATTTGACCGATTCCAACTTACCAACTATTTCATTGACTTGCCTATTTTTACTAAAATTACCCTCTCTTATACTAAGCAGCCAACTTCATTTAAGTTAATCACCAATTTATTTTCGATAAGGAGTTGATTTTGATGAACATCTGGGTTCGAGAGTTCATCGAATAATTGAAATTTAATTTCTTGATCCGTATCTACAATCTGTGGTTGCTGGCGTAGTGCCTGGTGTCTGTCTTCTAATTGTCTCATTCTTTGGTGGCTTGCTTCCAATTTTTTAACAACTAATTTTAAGTTATCAACTCATAGTTGACCCTTCTCTTAAGGTTGATGATGTCTTTTTCAAATTACCATTTTTTTCTAGTAACTTACCAATCAACCAACTTTTTTGTCCACTGGAGTTAGTAACTAGCTTTAGATTATTATTCCTTATTTGAGCCACTTATCAACATCGATAGGGTGGTTTTGGATTACTAAACTTTCCTATAACTCATCTATTTTTGTTGACATTACCAATTTCTATATGACATTTTCAATTTTACCTTTATTTACCAACTTCTCTTGGACGAAATTATCGACAAGTTTAAGGTTGCCTGCTCTTAATTGTATCAATTGCCAAGATTTATCTTATCATTTTTGAGTGATCAATTTGTTTTAACAACTTATCATCATCATTGAAGTTACCAACTCTCATATGAAATTCTATTTTCTAACAAGTGATAAAAACATATAATCAGTTATTATTATTAATAATATTATTTTTTTTTATTTTTTAGTCTGGATATAGTCACTTATTCCAGAATTTCTGTTTCAAAAACAATTTTTCTATTCCAAACATGTTTCTAAAATAAAAATCCGTTTGATAAACTTATTCCATTTTTCTATTTTTGGAATATCTGGAATAGATTTATATTTCAAAAATAGGTTTGGAATAGAAATCGGAAGTAGAAATTTTCTACTTCTCTATTTCTCAAAACAGAAATGAGAAATAAAAAAATTTTCTCATCGTTCGTCAACCGGTCCTTCATCCATTGTCGCCGACCACCATCCGCCGCCGCCGCCGATCGCCAACCACCGCCACAATTGCCACCGTCCGTCACCGCTATCCGCCGCCGTCCGAAAGGAAGAAAGAATAAATTTTTTGAAATTTTATCATTATCAAATGGTTATTTTTGCTTAGAAACTTTTCTAGAAACTTATGCATGCCCTTAACTAGAAAAGGTTGGTAATTGGGGAATTGATAGAGTGAATTTTAGAGAGTGACTCAGCTCAAATAACAACAGGTAACCTAAAACTAATTAGTAATTTCGTCGAAGAAAAATTGATAACCAAGGGCGTGCATGGCAACCATTCGTTTCAGAAATAGTTTTAGAACAAAAATAGATTTTTCTATTTCTATTTCTAGAAGAGTTTGATAAGACACAAAATTTCTACTCTAAAAAATAATCGTTTGATAATGACACAAAATTTCTTTCTTTCGGACGGTGGCGGTGACGACCGGCGACCTTTAATATAAAAAATAAAAATAAAAATAATTTATTAACAAAAAAATAAAGAAAATAAAATAAAATAAAATAAAAATATCATTTTATTTTAAAATTAAAATATCCTTAAAAATAAATTTATTTTATTTATTCTATTTTATTTTATTTTATTTTACAAATAAATTTATTTTAAAATGAATAAAAATAAAAATAAAAATAAATTTATTTGGCAAAACACTCAAGACAAATAAAAATAAATTTATTTTTTTTATCATAAAAAATTTATTTTTTTTATCATAAATTTATTTTTAATAAAATAAAAATAAAATGATAAATAAAATAATTTATTTATTTTAATTTATTTTTAATAATTTTACTTTTTATTTTTAAATGAATAAAATGAATATTTTTTTATTTTTAATAAAATGATATTTAATTAAATTTATTTATTAAAAATAAAAAATAAAAATGAATAAATGATATTTTTATAATAATTTTTAAAAATAAAATGATATTTATTTATTTTTAAAAATAAAAATTTATTCATTTTATTTTTGAAAATATTTTTTTTTAAATTTATTCGTAAAATAAATATTTATTCGTAAAAATAAAAATAAATATCATTTTATTTATTCTAATAAATTTCATTTTAAAATGATATTTTATAAAAATAATTTATTTGGCGGCCGGCGGCGGGGCGGGCGGTCGGCCGGCGGCGATCGCGGACGATGGTCGGCGGCAACGGATGAAGGACCGATTGACGAATGATAAGAAAAATTTTTATTTCTTATTCTGTTCCAGAAATAGAGAACTTATGATTTCTATTCCAAACTTATTTCTGGAATAGAAATCTATTCTAGAAATAGAAAAACGGAATAAGTTTATCAAATGGATTTTTATTCCAAAAACAAGTCCGGAATAGAAAAATTGTTTTTTGAACAGAAATTCTGATTTGTCATGCACCCCCAACTCAAACAAAGTTCATCATCATATTCAACAAGTACAGACACTTCGAAATACCCTTGCCGATCACCAACTCTAGCTATAGCCTCAACACATTATCGCACATCAAAGCACCAAACCGCGACATCGGAGGCTACAGCGAAGCCCGACGGGTTCGCAGAGAAGTGAATTCGAGGAACTCTCCATCATTCTCCAGTAAACCCATCTCTCGCTCCTCTAGCACAATCCATACTTCTATTCCATCACCAGACCATGTCTCCACCAGGATGACCACGTTCTTGAACGCATCATCCCCAACGTTCCCGGTACTTAACCATCTAGGCCTTCCCAAACCAAAGTCCACCTCATTGAACCCCATGCCGCACCAGCTCACGAACGTGTAACAGTCGTTCCTGGCTTTTGTATAGATCTCGTTCACCTCCTCCAGCCATTTCGATATCCCTAGGAATGCCCGGTCGCCCCGGATTTTCTCCACGTAATGGCTGTTTACGCTCGCCATCGATCTCCTTACTAACTCGACTAGGCAGGGTAACTCGGTCTCCAGTCCTGGAGAGTTGCAGAGCACAAATGCCTTCCAGTTGATGTTCCCAATCGCGTACTCGGGCAAAGGCGGTTTAAGCCGGCTTCGAAGATTTATGGAGTGGGCCAGGGCCGACTGCGATCTGATGCCACCAACTGCCCCGGAAGCTCTCATTGCATGTTTCCAGAGGAATCCTGTCAATGCTTCGACCTGGGTTGGGTTTGGAACATTTTTACTCCTAACAAATAAAAGGAGCGACACAAGAAAAGCATAAGCTATTCCTTCTAGGAGTAGTAATGTTTCTCCTAATCAAAACCAATTCACCCGGCAAGCTCTTTCAAGGTTGACAAGGCTTTGGTGTCGAATAAAAATCTCCTCGCGCTGCTCTTCCCGGGCTTCACGAACGGGATCCTGATCCATACCTGGGCATTACTAGGCATCACCTCACTCCTCGGGAATAGGGTTGCCACGACCGTGCTCTCCGCTCGCATCGCTTGATCGGGATGCCTCGCGGCGATGGCAGCCCACGTCCTGAGGAAGGCACTCAGCGTGGTCCCGTCGATGACCTGGTGCGAGGAGGACGTCCCGATGACGATCCCCCCCGCAAGGGAACACGCTCACTTGGATCCCTAGCAAGAAGGCCTCCTCGTGCGGCTCAGGGGCAAGCCCGTGCAACGGGAGGAACTCGTCCAGTAGACCGATGTCAGGGCTCTCAATGAATTCCTAGAGCGAGCCGCATGCACGGGCCTCAACATAGAGGATGCCGGCATCATTGCAATCGACGCGGAGGTTGTTCCAGTTAAGCCGTCCAGCCAGCGGGTAGAACCGGGCCAGGGCCTCGGGCAGGGATTCCTTCAGTGTGCTAGGGGCCCTCTCAATGGGCAAGGAGGGATTGCAAAATTGGTCAGTTGGGTAGAAGAAAACGACGGGGGCATAGTACATAAGGGTCATGTGATCGAGGAGGCATAAATCGAAGGTCTTCAGGTGGTGAGGGGTTGGAGAGGAAGGCTTGATTGCCTCTCTGCTAGTCACTTCAATCTCCATTCTCCACCATCTTCCTTAGGCGAAATCTTCACATTGCAAGAGTTTCTGTTTATGTACTCATACATTACATACATACATATATATATATAGCCACAGATTGGCAGCTGAGATTCCTAGAGATAGAAAGGCCAAATTAGGTGTAAATTCGCTCTTTGTCGCGTATGGAGGGATATAGTAATGCCAAATTAGATAGTCATATATTTTTTCTAGAATGTCTTCAAGAATGATTCTATCTTTTCTTTTTTCGATTTTAGTAGCGAACATGTACTCATTCTATGCGTGATAAATTATGAAGGGGTTATTGTACAAATGGTTCCTTAATTTTAATCTAATATGCAACGTCGTCCTTGAATTTTAGTCTGTGAGATGTCATCCTTGAACTTTTAATTTATCAAATGTGGTCCTTGAAATTTTAGGATACTTTTTAACATTTTTCTTACTAATCAAGTAAAAAACTCCTCGATTCTCAAGGCCTAGGATCTATGTGACCTTGTAATAATAACTCACTATGATCATGGCCAGTCAACTGCCACGATGGACGAGAATATAATTTGTTGTCTATTATTAGCCAAACACTCCCAGATAATCATAAAAAAGAAAAGTCCATTGTCTAGCATTTTCCATTATAAAAGAAATGGGACTCCTGGGAAAGTTCAAGGTAGTGAGATGAAGATGATCGACAGATTCTCTGAGAATAGAGACAGCTGTAAAATGGCACCAATTCAGATTCTTCACTCATGCGTAGTAGCTATCCATAGGTGACCGCACATTGACGATGGGATCGATATCCATCGATGAGGTGACAGATCGTTTTTACCGATCAATGGATATTCGAATTGCCAAGCTGAAAATTGACGGATTGGTATTGGATTGCTATCGTCAATGGTTTCGAGAACTGTAATTCATAACAATGTCGAAGATCATATTTAAAATGCTCTAACTTTGATATCTCAAATTCATTTCTTTTCATGCGAATATTTTCAGGATAAGATCTACTTGCTACTGTGGTTTCTATGCATAACTCAATCTTTCTAAAATTTGTGTTGTCTCATAACTAATCACAACGAGTATGGTGAGAAATGAGGATCCGTTTGACTGACTGGCTGTTACAAAAGACGACAGCAGATGATAAAGAGCAAAGAGGACCCAAAAATGATAAAGAAGAAGAGTGGAGTTTAAAGCCTAAGAAGCAGCCGTTCGAGATTGCAAGATTGGCCCAGTTCCATGACTTGCTTGAAAGGGCATAAGCCCAGGCCCCTTTATAAACACTACGCCTCTAAACCTTATAAAACTGATTTTGGACGGTTTAATTGGAGATATAATCTATGGTTCTATGATTTTATGCTAGGGAAATATAAGTTTATTAAATTCTGCTTGCCTTCTAGTCACTTCTACTGGATTAAATGCATCCATATAGATATGATATGATTTACAACAATCCATTCTCTGCAAAGAAGTTGAAATAGCCTCATCAAATTTCAACGTGTCTTAGAGATCTTGTATTCTGGCTTCTAGAATTAGGTTTATGAACTCGCTTGTGACTATGTTCGGTGCTTGACTATGATCACTTATCTAGATGTATGCTTAAAGTTTGTTACATTTCCTGAGTTATGTTCCTATTCAAAAGACTTTTCAAAGGATAGAAAATTAAAACATAATTGAGGAAAAACGAGTGTTGGTTTTACTTTAGTAACCTACAAGATTAAGTATAGTTTCAGGCTCATGACTCTTGTCGATTATGTGATTGGATCCTTAAAACCATTCGATAATACATTTGCCACTTAATTAATGAAGAGAATTTCCATTGAAAGTCAACAAAAGTAGGGGACTCTCACCAGGGGCTAGGCGAGGGTGACTCGGCCCTCACTCGTCTATGACGAGCAGTTATGCCTCGCTCATGGTTAACTAGAGCCCACACAAGTGCTTGTTACTAGACCCTCGCACGGTGGCGGCAAGAATGCCTGGCATAATTCTAAGAAAAAGCCCATCTAGCCTCGCTTGGACACGGCGAAGCCGGATAACCCTTCATGCCAATCTCTTGAACTTTCTATCGAGATAATTAGCAAGCCATGGTAGGACGAGTTGGTGGTTTGATGGTTGAAATATAAAGTTCCGTTTTTTTTTTTTCTCTCTATCCTCTTAACTTATTAAACAAATCGAATCATAAATGTTCTGTAACGCCCGCTTTTCTCACGCGTTATGCCAGTCAAATTGAAATTTTTGGAAACCGAGACATCCTTATCACGTCAAACTTCACAAAAACCGAAAGAGACAACAACATCAAAAAATCAGTTTTCGATGCGTCGGAACAGACAGGAGCCGAGGGGGGGCGTGGACGAGCACCTCGTCATGACAGATTCCAACGCCGACCTCGCTCCTGTCCTGCATCGTCCTGCTGTCGATGCTCATGCTTTTCCTTGGTAGAGAGAGCGTTGGAAATAAAAGGAAAAGATAACAGCGTCGGTCTCCATATTAAATTTACAGAGCACAATCCCAATCAACGCCCACGAGGAAAAAAATAATATAATACAGATAGACCGCAAGAGAACAAGCGAGCGCGACGCGTTTGCTTCTCTGTTCTGTCACCCCGGCCAAAAAGCAGAGCAGCGAGGAAAAAGCGAGAGACCTCTTCGAAACGCACCTCTACTTTCTCCACTCATTCCCCTCCCCACATCAACTGCTGCATAACCCACATCTCAAGAAGAAGGCTTTCGGCCATCGACGCAGAGCGAGTGTGGGTGCGTGCGTGTCTCAGAGAGAGAGAGAGAGAGAGAGAGAGAGAAGGGGAGAGAGGAGAAACAGGTATTCTTGTTCTGCCCTTTTCCCCCATTCCTCTGTTTTTTTCCCTTTCCGGGTTTTCTTGTTGTTTAATTATAGGATGCGATCCCTTCTTCTTGTTGAACCAAACCCCGTAAATTTTGGATTTTGAGCGCTGCCCGATTCAGCTCTCATCGCTGTCGTTCCCCCCCGCTTCTTCCCCCTCATATGGTTTGGACACGTTCCTGCGCCCCCTCCTTGATCTTCACGCAGTATATATTTGTCCTTTCCTCGCGAATTTAGGGTTTCTCTGCCAGATTGTTCCTTTCCCTCTTCTTTTTGCATATCTAATATCGCGTTGGTATCGTAAAGATCGCTCCTTGCCCCCTCTTTCCAAATTGGTAATTGCGGCTCGGGATTCCATCGGCCGGATTGATTGTTGGGTTTCGCTCGTATTGTGAAATTAATCGATTGTCCTGCGCTTGATGGAGCGCGATCTTTATCGCCGCGGTTTTGGGGTATGTAGCAATGGCCGTTTTGTTTCTTTTCCCCTTTCTGACGATGTGTCTTTCGTCGACAGCGGATGGTTTTTGATGGTCTTCTTGATTTGCTTGTCACATCGATGGTTTCATGCATATGCTCATGCATTGGTGAAGCCTAATTTAGTCACTGTTTGGCATTACAACATTGCCATTATTAGTCAATGGGTTTTGTCCGTTCTTAACACGAAGAAACTTCTTAATTTTCCTCGTGAATGAATATGTATTACAGTGGCCATAAGTGAGATTTCTACAAGTTTTTTATTGGTTTCTAAGTTAAAGGTGTTGTGCAGGGGTTTTGTGATGAAATGTCATAGGGTTTTCCTTTCAACTCACATCCAAAATTCGTACCCATATATTCGGCACCAGAATCTGAGGTGGAATAATAGATGCTGCCTTGGTTTCTGGACTTCTGTTTCTAATTTTCTCCAAGAATAGCTCTCTATAGGAATTGAGATTTATTTGCCTTTTTTAGCGGCTTCCTAATAAAGCCAATTATGATATGTTTGCATTTTTCCACGTTTTATGATGTTTCATTATCCCTTTTCCATGAACGTGGACAAGAATACCGTAGTGATGGAAATACCGTAGTGATGGAACTTAGGTTGTTGTTGGGTCCAAGTTAAATGTACTAGTGTGAGGTTTAGTGTACTTGTCATCTCTATAGTTTGATTACATACGGTGTAGGCAATCATGTATCCCTTCTGCTGCTGCATATGTCCTTTGTCGGTAGGTTGCATATATTGATTTTCGTGGTCTTGAAAATTGGTTGAGGTTGTTATAATATGGTCTCATAAAAGATAACTTGTGAATAGTTGGGATCAGTGGTTATTATTGATAGGTACAGTGTCCAGAGTTTTCCTTTTCTGTGTTTGTTTTAGATGATTTACATATCCATCCCCCGTGGCAGGCACATGCTTCTCCTCCCAGTTACTTTATGCGACTGGACAGACCGAGGGCACAAGACGATCTTTTATTAAGGAAGAGGCATAGGATGAGGAGGTGGCTTTGTTGCACATGTCAAGTGGAAGAGGCTTATCCATCCAGGGATGATGAGCTTCTTAAGAGCCCGAGGCACCATGCTGATGGTACCGTCACTAAACTCTTTTCATCTGAAGAAAGCAAATTACTTCTTTGAAACTTTTTTGGTTTATTATCTATTTGCTTTAAAGTGTTTGTTTAAGTAAATGATGATGCAAGTGTAGCTCTCTGAAAGGAGTGCTAGTCATACTTAGATAATAATTTATATATAAATGTTATTAGGCAACTGAATGATTTGTAGTTATCTGTGTTAGTCTTTTGTTCTTTCCCGGTAATACTTTACCATGAAAATTTTTGAAATGCTTGGGAATTCAGTTTTCTTTAAGTAGTGCAAGCTTTTTATGTAATTTTTCTCGGAAGTGCCTACTCAGAATTGCCCTATGGTGTTAGCTGTGATGGCTTCAGTTCTACAAATTAATGTTTCAGGGTGCAGTTTTAATGAGTACTTAGTATTTGAGTTTGGTCACTATGCATCTCCGTAGATTATGAATTTTTCTAATTTATCTCTATTAACCACATAATCATAGAAAGCCTGATGCTCAGCCAAGTTTTTGCTGGTTTTATTTTCTTTATCTTAGTGAAGTGAGACATCTATGTTTGCTGGATCAATTATAAGAACGGAACTGGTATGCTATCTTATTTCTGTGAGAGATCTATTCCGAAAGTTTTGCAAATTGAAAATCTTCTGCTTATCCGTTTCTCACACAAGAATATCTGGGAGATGACATGGATGCAAATGGAAAATATCTGCCTCAGAGTACTTTATGTTGCTCACCAGATCTTCTACTTGTGATTTAATGATAATTTTCAGCTGATCTTAGGATACTATGAATGTCCATGAAGGAATAGTGGAGTTACCTTAAATGATTTTGAAGGGGAAATTTGTTCTTGCGTTTTGCAATACTTTTCGAACCAATGGAATATTGACTAAGGGATTCCCCATTTCATAATAAAGCAATGTCAAGTCTGATAATTATCTTATTCTGTATATGAATTGTGCATGTTTCTCAGTTGCTATTTCATCTAATTTCATTGCTTTTTGAATCTGTACAAACTTCATTCACTTATGACATCTATTCATAATTTGTCATTCTAGGGTACCCAAAAGGCTCAAAGGCATCACTCCCTGTCAAGCCTGAGGTGCAGAGGGCACCGCCACCTATCGAAGTACCCGCTTTGTCTTTGGATGAATTGAAAGACAAAACTGATAACTTTGGATCAAAGGCGTTGATAGGTGAAGGATCTTATGGAAGAGTATATTATGCGAGCTTAGATAGTGGGAAAGCGGTGGCTGTCAAAAAGCTTGATGTTTCTTCTGAGCAAGAGTCGAACATAGAATTTTTGACACAGGTGCGTCCTGTCTTGGTATTTGGATATTCTGCCCTTGTGGGGCATTGTATGCAGGATTTTTGCCAGTCAGCAATTTTTACCTATTCTGTTAATCTTGTTTCTTTAGGTCTCTGTGGTTTCAAGATTGAAGCATGACAATTTTGTTGAATTGCTTGGTTACTGTGTGGAGGGAAATCTCCGGGTACTTGCTTATGAGTTTGCTACCATGGGATCTTTGCACGATGTTCTACATGGTACTCAGCCTCCGTGCGTTCTTCTTTTTTCTCTTAATTGTGTTGATCATAAGAGGAATCATGGTATAACACACTTGTTCTTATTTTTATGGTGCAAGTACAGGCAGAAAGGGAGTGCAAGGTGCACAACCAGGTCCTACACTTGACTGGATGCAGCGAGTCAGAATCGCTGTCAATGCAGCACGTGGTCTAGAGTACTTGCATGAGAAGGTTCAGCCTTCTGTAATTCACAGAGACATTAGATCCAGCAATGTTCTTCTATTTGAAGATTTCAAAGCGAAAATTGCAGACTTCAACCTGTCAAATCAGGCTCCTGATATGGCTGCCCGTCTTCATTCTACTAGAGTTTTGGGAACCTTTGGCTACCATGCTCCAGAGTAATGCATCTAATTATCCTCTTTTATTTGGTTGTGGGGTTCTCCAATTAGTCTGTTTACTTATCAAGTTGCTTCAGGAACATTGCATTTTCGTTTCTCTCAGTCATGTCTCTTCTTGTTCTGGGTTTCATCCATTTCACTATCACAAAAGTACGTGCATTAACAAAAGATAAAACTACATTTGGCAGCGCTGTATCAATCCATACAAGAATAAAAACTGTTTGGGCGATCATATCTTCTGTTTATGTATCCATATTAACAGCTGGAGCTTTTTTGGTTCAAGTTTTCAGCATGATTTGGTTTTGCACCTGTTGCTGGAAAAGCATGATGTAGATGTGATCTTCATTATGAGATTGCCTGAGACCAATGGCTGTTCAAAGTTTTTCTTGAATTGGAATTTTTTGATAGCTTGTCAAAACCTCTACAGAAGGTGTAGTTAGTGTTACGGGGTGGTATTTGTAAAGGGCTGTCTTAGAGGGCTTTTTTAAATAAAGAGGAGTGTTCTCTTAGAACATGCTATACCTCGGTTCATCCTCACCTATGTTTAGCATTTGCCACATCATGGACAAGCAGTTATGAACCTGATATAGTGAGGTTTTTACAGCTAATTGATATCAAGATATTTTGTGAAGTCCCGCTTGGTTCATCCTCACCTTTTTAGGAGTATTCTCTTAAAAAATCCATGGCTTGAATGCCTAATTGTATGCATATGCTGGGAATTTGGGTTTTCAGGCAAGATATTTGCCTGTTTCTGGTTTTAGCTAGTGTGAAGATTAGTCCAATTCGGGTCTCAGTCAGGAAGGGCTTCTTCCATTTTATGAGAGGGTCAGGGTTATATTTCTTAGCTAGTTGCTGAGGTATATGCCAAAGTCACTAATGATCAGATCAACCTCAGTTTGAGAATTGCTCGCGATACATTTTCAAATCTGCAGCTTATGTAACTTGGTCATTTTGCATGATTCATTTTAGGTATGCAATGACCGGGCAGTTGACCCAGAAGAGCGATGTCTACAGCTTTGGCGTCGTACTCTTGGAGCTCTTGACTGGGAGAAAACCTGTTGATCATACAATGCCCCGTGGACAGCAGAGCCTAGTTACTTGGGTGAGAGCCTTTACCTCTGCTTCCTAAAAATGAAAAAGAGTACACTTCCTTTTCCTCTCTAGGATTTCTCTACGTGCATGTGGGTGGAGTTTAACTTAGATTCACGGAATGAAATGAAATGTTAGGCTACTCCAAGATTGAGTGAGGACAAAGTCAAACAGTGTGTTGATCCCAAGCTGAAGGGAGATTATCCTCCAAAAGCAGTCGCAAAGGTATTCCTCTTTTGCATGTGCATTAGCGTACTATATATATAGTTGGTTCACATTTAATCATGTGTTATTTTGGGTTCATTCAGTTGGCAGCTGTTGCTGCATTGTGTGTGCAATATGAAGCTGAATTCCGTCCCAACATGAGTATAGTTGTCAAGGCTCTTCAACCGCTCTTGAAGACTGCAGCTCCAGCTGCGGCTCCTCCTTCTGAGACCTAAAGCTAGACAAGTCGAAAGCTTCCTCTCGCTGTTTGCCTTTTCTTGCTTCTCGTGCACAGTTTGTTTTATTCTACAGAGTCGATGGAAAGGACTCGTATTCTTTTAATTTTTCTTTATAAAGATGAGCGTGCGTGCGGAAATTGGATAGACCCATTTCTGTCAATGAGTGCGATTTGTTTGAATGATTATCGATGCTCCTTTTCCTGGAGAGTTCGGACTGAGGATGGGATTGGACTTTGTGTTTGGGTGGTGTTCCATGAGTGGTGTAAATCTTTGTTAATTTATGCATCGGGTCTGATGTTGTTTGCATGAGACACCTTGAGTACTTTAGTGGCATGAGCAGAATGGGCTTTTGTTTATCTGATGCTGCAGTTTACTTTCAACCGAGCTGAAATAATTGAGACTGGAGAGGTTCGTGTACCATGTAAGAGGGACTTGTGCTAGACTTGGTGTGTGCTCTCTTTTCGCATAGTCGTGGGTCCCACACGAGCGGGGTTGGTAAATATGCTAAAGGATGGGTGCATACGCAGGGCAACCTTCTGTGAATCAAAAATTCGCATTGCTGATTCTTAAGTTCGATCTGAATCTGCTTTGGAGCTCTGAATTAACAATTTCCTTTACAGTTCATGTGTATAGAGAGGTCTGATCCTGCTACAAAAGCTATCATTCCTTTCTGTAGCTTTTCAAGATTAGAAAGGCTGCAGCCCTCTTTCTAATTCTCAATTGATTGATAGAGGCATGTGCAGGTTGGCAAAGTTTGTACTTCCTATTTCAATTTTTGTTCATTGTGCATAGACAAATCGGCTAATCCGGTTTGAGATTATGGTTTTGGCTTCCGCTTAGATAACTTCCCAATTGATGTATAATTTTTTTCTATTTTCCCTATGTTTTCTCCTAGTCTTGTGTTGGAAGACATCACTGATCGTCAATATTATTCCTAAACATAGTTTTATCAGACCATCATTACATGTGTGATGATGAAGTCAAGGATTACTGATTCCCCCTTATTTTAATGCCGGTAACCTAAGACAAAACCGGTAAATCAAGTCACATGTTAAAGCTGTGTCTCAACTCCAAAATTTTGTAGGGTACAATTTGGTTTATAGATAGATCAAGGACTAAACTACAACGATGCCAAACTCAAGGGACCGAGGATGCTAGTTCTTTGCAACCAAGGGGAAGAGGAACAGCAACTGAAAGATCTTCAATTCTGGCTCTGAAGTATATAAACATTGCAATTTGCATACAAGACCGCAACTTTTTTGTAACCTCATCCCATTTTTACATGATTCTCATTTGGACTGACAGGACCATATCCAATGTCTTCCAATTGCGAAAAAGCTTGTATAATTTCAGCATCTGCGTCTACATTCAGCATACCAAACACTCCACGTATATCACCGCGTCTTCTTCAACGGGAATGCTTTCTTTCCCAGCAGTGAAGCAAGAAAACCTCTTAACATGAAAAGTAAGGCAGCAACATGAGCCGAGTATCGACTTGTAGCATACATTCTCAAGATCATCCATTTTAACCGCTGCCTTTAAGATATTAAATAACTTTGATCATAGAGGAATCCAACAAGTGGGGAAACAATCCAAAGAGTTCAATATCACCTCACTGAGCCACCCCATTCTCCTCAGTTACTCAAAGTTACGTCTTGACCCAAGCCAAAACCTGCCCCCTTCACTATGGAACTTCCTCTGTGATTTCATGGCAAAATTGTCAACCCAAAAGTATCATGTGGAACCCTTTCGTCTCCCTGTGGACCAGTCTCGAGGTTATATGGATTTCAGAATCTCTCCCAAAACTAGAGCCCATTGGGTCCAGTGTGTGCCTCCCTATATTGCACATTCAATCAAAGTGTAAGAACAACCCCGAAGCATGACTCTAGATGCTTAACTAGTTCAGCAAAGTCGAACACGAAACTCTTCAATAAAAAGTAAAGGGACACACAAGCAAAGCAAAAATAATTAACCTGGCAAAATACAGCAAATGGCTCTCTTAGTGGTCCATCACAAGAAAGTTCGCTTGTGCTCCCATCAATGAATGTTCCATCAGCAAAGATTACCTAACAAAGTGCAAGGGACTTTCAAGTATGAGAGCTTTCTAGGAATACTCTGGCATACAAATCGAATTCTTTATTTTGTCTAGATAATGTAGTTATCATAGTTTCATGGAAAAATCAATTCACTACCAATAGAATGTACAAGACATCAACTCCAAAAAAGAATTCTCCAAAAAAAGCTTCATAGTTCGATAGAACTATAACACGAGTGCCAAATATGCTTGCATATGACATGATACAGACATCCAAAATGACCGTCATCCTATGTAATAGTTAGGGTCACCTTCTTCTGTTAAAGAGAGGTGCTTTTGCAACCGAAGAAAGCTTAAGTGTAGCAACAATTCAGAAGTGAATGATGAATTGTTGATTGCAATGATGATGTAGTCCAAAAATTAAATTTGCTGAGAGCAATCCCTAGATTAGATGGCACCCACTGATTGACAAGGAAAGGTACGGTAAATTTCTGGATAATCACTGATGATAACTATTTGTTCATAAAAGAGTTCAGACCTCAGAAGCATAACCCGGAGTGACTCCTGCCACCGGTTTAGTGAATGAAGCTACTGGAGAACTTCTCTGGACAGCTTCGCAGAAAGCAAGAAGTCGTTCCCGAGTACCAAGCTGCACCGCCTGAAATAAATAGAGGATCAAAAGCCAAATCCACATGTTATATTCAGTCTGCAAAAACGCAATTATTTTGCGCTACCCCGTTGAAGATTCAATAGTGGAAAAGTGATTTTCCTGTAATGCCCAACAGGGCCATGAGGAACTCAACAAAACGATAATTCCTAAACCAAACTCTACAACACTGTAATTCCTAGAACTACACCCACCTATGAAGGTGCATGTGGCACGGCACATACACCATGATTATAAACCAAACAAAAGTTTACACAGAGATACAAAAATCAACACTCAAGTTTCCAGCTATTATCAGCCTAGACCTGACAAACCTGCACAACATCATGGCGAGTAGCACGAGGAAGTGGCTGCACCTGATAACCTCTTGATGCCATGACTTCAGCTACAAGATAAGTTCCCTTTTAAAAAAGAACAGAGCCAGTAAATGTCGTGGAGATGAGGACTCAAATTTTATTCATTCAACCAAAAAGAATGTCCAAACAAAATCAAATACCTTGATTGCCTCACCAACCATTTGAGGCGAAAGGAACAATCCCTGGAAAAAGGCACGCATAATATCACCAGGGGTTGACCCACAATCAACTCCAAGCCCAGGTGCAGAGAGACGAGCAGCTGCAGCTGTCACCAATTTGTTTCTGCCAGCAACATATCCACCACATGGTGCAATGGTTCCCCCTGGGTTTTTTATTAAACTACCAGCAATCAAATCGGCACCCTGCAACCCAACTCAATGGCATGTTCTTCACTTGTCTCTAGGGAGGGCAACACAGATAACTTAGAAAAGAACCAAGTCACATACCACCATTGGAGGTTCAATTCCTTCAACGAATTCACCATAGCAATTATCCACCATCACCAAGCAGTTAGGATTTTGGTCCTGTAAATGTCATGTAAATGTCAACAAAATAAGACTCAAAACAGGTCCAGAGTTGCAAGAAAAGTTCTACTTCACGCTCAAACAATAAGTCTGTGTCGATGTTGATCCAGGCATAGAGCAAAGACAGCAATCCGTTCTATAATTTTTTTACAGTACCTCCCATGAGAAAGTGCACCTACACATCAATTTAGTCTAATATGCAACACCTGGCCTAATTTACTTCACACTGACAAACAATGGCAAATAAGGTCGATCATGATGCAACCTACTAAATCAAGATTCCAAACCCAGCTCAATCCATGCTCAAATTGATAAATTTTCTCTTCAGCATCTCATGCACCTGTCAATCCTACCTTTATCATCCTTATTGCCTTGCCTATGTCCTTGACACTTAAGCTCCTACGCCATGAATAACCACAAGACCTCTGTATCAATGCACATTTTGTATGACATTCCACAGCTCTGGAAAGTGAATTCCAGTCAAGTCCACCGTCCTCAGCAAGCTGGTTTATGCCAATAAAGAGAAAGTCATTACCAAAAGTAGGAATAGCTTAAGTTGAAGTCCTAAATTGTTGTAACATACTGGAACTTCCCGATACTTCACTCCAAAATCTTTCAACGAACCCAGGCCATGAGAATCCCTCTTGCCAATAACTTCCTCTAGGGTATCATATGGAGCCCCAGCAACTGCCAAAAGCTGACAATCAAGTAAGTGCAGACCTTACTTTCTCAAATTTACTTTGCACTCACAACGAAGGATACTCAATCAAGTTAAACACAATTGTCAATGATATGATGTAGAGCTAACCTCATCCCCCGGCCTCAGAATGGCAAAGAGAGCACAAGTAATAGCATGAGTGCCAGAGAAGAACTGTATCAAAGGGCACATGCTTAGCCAGTTAACCAAGTGAAGCAATTATACTTCCACGTAAGTATAAGCAGTTTTTCATCAACCTGAGAGCGTACTATTGCTGATTCAGCCCCAAAGATTTCTGCAAAAGCCTGGTCAAGCGCTTCACGTCCACCTGCTTCCTCATGACCATAGCCAGTGCAACCACCAAAGTGCTGATGACAAACATGAAAGGACGCAAATCAGGAGGTACAAGACTAGAAGAGATGATCGAGAATACTATTCATCTTCTTGCATTAGTTGTCTAAGTATTATGTATAGATGAGAGAAAGAAAGGAAACATGATATGAATTCCATTGTACTAGAATATTCCTCAACAAGTGCCAGTGTAAAGATACAGTAGTATTTCCTTTTTATGCATAGCCTCAATTAGAAAACTGCTGACCATCTCTAAACTAGACATCAAAAGTTAATTCCTAAGTCCATTGAATACTTATTTGTGATTCCCAACCGAACATATATATGTTCAAGTTGACATAATGTTCACGCAAAGAAGCTCAGCTGTGAGCATGGCTATGTGACTTAATCTACAGTCTACCCCAAAAACCATGGAAAAAGTCCACTTTCACCTCATGTTAAGTTTGATCATTATTAGATTACCGACCTTTAACTCCACATCTGCAGCTAACAAGGAAAAAAAAAAAGTTCACTTCCTTACATGGGATCCAATTCGAGCATTCTGAAAGGCTTTCAGTACACGGGCTGTGTTATGCGCCACCATCACATCTACGGATCTGAATTCAGAGTGCAATGAATCCACTGCTTTCGAAACCTGTGTTGCCCAAGGGGTTAATAAAAGGGGGAAAAGAAGACAAATTTAGGCACTTGGCATTCCAAAATAAAGATTTCAAGCTGCAAATAATTCAGGCTCCTTCCAAGCACTAAGACCCCGCTCTCATTTTTCACAGCTGACCTGGGCTACCATCATGGATTTATGAATGGACGAAGCATCTCTTGTTTTTTCATCATTTGTCTCTATGCCTCAGCAACTTAAAAAGATTTCAAGCCGAATTCTATTCCTAACCTCTCAGTGTGATACAATACATTTTTCGCTTAGTTCCCGACTTGGTTTTTGTCCTTTTCTAGGAACTGACAAGTCATCATTCGATTTAACAGCCAGAGGTCAATAAGCCGTAAGTGCAGTGCTTTACAGCAATGCAATCAAAGTCAAGTTCTAACCAACACAGTTTAACACTCGAACTCGACCCGCCGTAAAATGCCAAGGCCCAATATTCGCCGCAAGGCACGATCTACCAACCTCGAGCTTGAACCGACTCAGCTCTATTATGAAACATCGAGTCTACAGACATTAGCCCGAGTTACGCCCCGAACTCGAGCCTGCGTAAAGATCACACGACCAACAGCGACACGTCTAAAAGATCAAATGCTCCAACACTTTGAGCTCGAACTCTGGAGCCAAGCATTCAATTCCTCCATCCCTCGACACCAACTAGTCCTCCACTTCACAAGAAACGAAATTGGCGAAGACCCAACACCCACTTTCCACCCCCAACCTCGATGGAAAACAGAACGCGCCACGAACCGTCACGAAACGATGGATTACAGCAACACCACAGACGAAAAAGATGGAACCTTTGGGTCGAATTTCTTGGCGCGTTACCTCGGGGACGAACGGGTGGTGGTGAATGGGAATCGAGACATGAGAGCTCGAACGAGCTGCGACCGCGTTGCTTGGTGGGTGCAGAGCGCAAGCGGAAGGCGCGAAGGATAAGGCCCGCATCTTCTTCTCCCCGAATCAAGAACGTGTCCGTTCGCAGCTACAGACCGTCTGTCAATAGTGGTTTTTGTGTGCTGTCGCTCGGCAGTTTTTCAGCAGATTCAGGCAGTGAAAATAACCCGATATTTTCATGCTTGTAATTTGGTCGAATTCAAAACAGATTGATAATTAAATTTTGAGTGGCAATTCTTTTAGCATGTAATATATTGGTAAGTTTCCAATAATTTTAGGAAAGTTCAAATGGTTATTTAATATGTAACATGCCGGTTATTACTATTATATTTTTTTTGAGAGTATCAACGGTTGTTTTGATTCTTTTCAATTGCCGACTAGTTCTATAAATTGCCAATATCTACTGGCTTGACTTATCAATATATCAAATTACTAATTTTTATAAGAAATTATCAACTATTATTTGAACCTATTTAACAATTTTATTTGATTTTTTTTAAAGATTATCAGTTGTTTCGAAAACTTACCAATATTTATTTGCTACACTCTTATAGCAAATTATCAACCATTAACTCTGATTGAGTAACCATCTAGTACTGTCTTGATAAGTCATTATCTGGTTGACTTAACCATATGCACTGGCTTTTCTGAAATCACCACGTTTTGTAATAATTTACAAATATATAATTAGAGATTAGCGCATTCATAATTTTAACAAATAGATGGTGGTGAACTCTTAAAAAAATTTGGTAAATCTCGGAACAATCAAATAAAAAGTGGTCGGTGGACTTGAATATGAGTACATGATTTTCTATAAAACAAAAAAAATTAACGCATTAGTAAGTTACACAAGTAAATGTCAGTAACTTATTAAAATAGTTGCCAACGTAAAACAATCGAACAACTGTTGGTACTTTTTGTTAAGTTACAAGCATGTTACCAACCAAACAAGTTGTCTCGGTCAAAATTTGATTACCGTTTACCGAGCAGATTTGACAATTACTAACCTTTTTCACATTGTCACAACATTTTAACTTTATGGAATAGTAGAACCCTCGGTGAGTACTCAATGCAATGTTTAGGGTGCATTTGGTAAAGTTTATATTATTAGGGATAATTTTTTTTCAGAAACACTTTTTTTTATTTCTGTTACCGGGAGAAATGCATTTAGTATGACCTGATATATTTTTATGATTTAAAATTTCTTTTAATTTATTGATAATTTTATTCTTTTATTCTTTTTCTTCTATTTCCTTAAGCCGATCGTCAGCCGGCACTCGACTAGAGAAGGGTCGACCTCGGGGGAGGTTCGTGTTAGGACTAGAATTAGCACCTAGAGGGGGTGAATAGGTGTTTAAAGCAATTTTGATAAATTAATCCGAATGAGATATAAATAACTTAAAACCAACAATTGCAAAGCAAATGAAAGCGAGTTAAAGATAAGAAGGATTAAGGATAGAGAATCAAGACTCAGATTTATAGTGGTTCGGCTTAGACCAAGCCTACGTCCACTCTCCCGCACGGACCCTTCCTACTGGATTTCACTAAGAATCAATAAGAGTGATTACAGTCTCACGCTCTTGAGTCCACAGTGTAGATTACTCATTACAGTCTCACGCTCTTGAGTCCACAGTGTAGATTACTCTACTACACTTCCTCAAGGTCTTACTACAATATGATCTCTCTTTTGATTACATATAATGCTCGAAGAATAATATCGCAAAAAGAAAAGGAGATTCGACTTTGGAATTCTTCTATCCGCACCCTTCAACAACTAGAGCATCTCTCTTATATACTTCTTCAATACCGTTGGCACCTTCCAAAGAAGTTCTTCCAATCAACCCGTTGGACGAATCAATTAGAGAGATCTCGAGCTCTTGAAGGTAAGTGTTGATAGCCCATCAATCCTGCTCGCCCATACAATCAGGATCCTGCTCGCCCATACAATCAGGATCTCGATTTCCATAAGTAGATCCTTCCAAATATAAGTTGCGAAATCTTTAGAGAATCTATACATATTCGAATATGAAAGTAAGATCTTTTAGTCTTAATTCAGGAGAAAGATATCCATTAGTCGTTAGAATAAAAATCATATAAGATCGGAATAAACGTCTGTCCGGAAACTATCCATGTGAGTAGACTTTGAAATATAAGTCTTGACTCTCTAGCTTCGTGACTTTGATCTTCGACTTTGTCAATAGAGTCCGTAAGTCTTCGACTAGACGATAAAAATGTTTTGTCAACTTCAAAATACTTTAAGAGAATTTATCCAAGGTTCGGTTCACCGGTGGCCAGTGAGGTCACCCCGAGCCTCATCGTGACTAAGCGAGGCTTGGCCAAGCGACCTCACCCAACCACTGGCAATGTAGTCTTGCCGTGGCTAGGCGAGTCTCAGCCTCGCCCAACCATCATAAGGTCCGCCAAGGCGAGGCTGAGCCTCACCCTTGCGATGGCCGAGTGAGGCTCAACCTCACCAAATATGGGCAAAGCTTGGCCTCGCTAGATCTAGGCGAGGTCACCAAGCCTCGTCTAGTTAGTCACCGAGCCTAGCCAGTCGCCAACCAACGCCAAGAACGACGACCAGCTAGGGGAAGAAGGGAGGAAGAGAGAAAAAAAAAAATTTTGTTTCTTGAATTGTTTCCGAAAAAAAAAAATTATTTATTTATTTCTTGTTTAGGTTCCCGGAAACAAAAAACTTACCAAACGCATTTCTGTACTATTTCTTCTCTCGGGAACAAAAAAACAGAAATACAAAAAAACAGAAATACCTATTCCTGGAAGCATTCCCACACGTGCCCTTAGACGTATCTAGTTGTCAAACTTCAAGTTGATCTATATCACGTCATCTGCGTTTCGTATCTCATGATGCAAGTTCTCATTGTTACTTATTACCGAAACAAGCTCCAACATTGCTGCCATCGTCTTTACTACTGAACATCTTGCTAGTCCCCACAAACTGAAATGAACCCAAATTACTCCTTTTCAATTGATGAGGAAATGTATTATTTACCATCACAACATTTCAAATTTACCTACAGATACCCTTATTACCTAGAGATTGGTCGTACGTATGCTTCATAAATTATTATTTTATGCATTATGCAGAAATAACTAAGAATGGACAGTACCGTTTTCATGTTGTCATCTTAAGATCGCAATGATGACGGGCAGGCGGGCGAGACTCGACTAGCAATTCCCTAATCAATATAAGAATTAAGGAAGAACGTCTTGATCTAATAGGAAATCCTTTCTTGAGGTATGATATATTTAAAGCAACGACTCCCTGACAAAATACATGTATGAAGTAGAGCATTTAAAAGTCGCCGGATCTTTATCAAACACACCATCTCAGAGCTACCAGGTGCAAATGCACATCAAAATGTCCGTGACCTTGACACTGGCATTGTCATCAATTTTGCTTGTTGAGTGGTTCATGCCCTAAACCACTAGCATTTACAGAACACATCCAATCTTCACACACGACGAAAGTATCAATCACCCCCCACTTGCCTCTTCCAAGAATCTTCCACGATCAATTCATCTACTCCCCAATCCTCATAACTGTAAAACCATATAATAGATATAATGGAAATAAGCAGGAGGTATATTGCATTGGCAAACTCAAACACATCATATTCGCTGCAATGGAGGAGGATTGACAGTGAAGCTCACCTTCCATCAGGGAGATATCGACGGATGGTGAAGGGTATTTTCCTCTCTCGGAGCTCTTTCATGGCAATCTGCAAATAGTAAAATATCCATGGTTAAGTAATCACTGAATAAGGCACTTTAAATGTTCTACAAACTAGGAGAAAACTTGGGGTACAGTCAATACCTCCAGTGGATCAGTTTCGCCCTCTAACTCAACCATGACAGGCGCATTCATGCTGTTCAATCAAAATAAATTTTGGTAAACCAGGAACTAACAAGTGGCTTATAATGCCAAGGTTTCTAACACAAACCTGATCTGCAGAGCACGAGTACCCAGAATTCTGGCACGCTCATATTTCGTCATAAACTTTGATGTCTTACGAGGTCGCTCTACAGGTTCTTCTTCTTTTTCTTCACCATCAAGAGCATCAGGAACATCCTCATTGTTATTGTTTTCTACATCCTCCTCGACACCTTCCTGTGTGTGGAGAATTCATCAAAACTGTCAGTCAATTCGTCAATGATCAAACATTTAAGGAAATAATGTGAAAGGTTGGACCCTTACTTCAATCTCAGGCTCCGGCGGTTCATCTTCGTACCTGCACAGCAAAATTCATGAGCATCTAAAAACTACAAAATGCCCAAATCGGCATACTGCTTCCTCTGGAAAACTTATGCAACTACAAAATGGCCGTAGTTACCGAACTACAAATGCTCATGTCCCCAAAAATACCAAGAAAAGAAATCTCAAGAAAATAACAGATTGAGAAATCGCCAGACTCCAATGAAGCCGTGCCGACATGGGAACAAGAGATACAGCACAGAGACTACGAAATTAAGGATGGCAACTTGCAAATCATATAACAGGACCGAAACCACAGTAAAAGCATAATTCAGGTGAATTAGCATTCAACGCTAGTTTTCCCTACCCATTGATCACAGACCAAAAGAGAAAATCCAATAAACCCTACAAGGAGCTCTAAAAAAACTCTCGAGCGACTACTGGAACTAAGAATTACACGTACCAGCTCTCGGTTCATCCAGCGCATAACTCCACGCCCAAAAGCGAATCCTACTGCTCAAACGAGCAAGAAAACCAAACAAATTTATAATCCACACATTCCCCGACACGTCGCACCGACCGACATGCAACGGCCAACGAAAATCAGCAGCAGGTGCCCGAAGGAGGAAAGAAAGCCAGCTCTGCCATCTAAAGGTCGGTCCTTTAAGACGCGAATGACCATCACATCGACCCTAACACACGTTTGGACCACGACGCACGGAAATAGAGAGAGAGAGAGTGAGAGAGAACCCCATGTCGACTTCATTGTAGTCGTCGTCCGCCATTGCGATCGGCCGGCGAGCTCCGCGCGGGAGGAGGAAGGGCGAATCGGGGGGGAAGGGGCTAGAGCTAAAACCCTAATTTGATCGGAGTTTCGTTTCCGATTGATTCTGGAAAACCGATCGCTTCTCAGCAATTTATTTCACTTGAAGTCAAGAAAGAAAACCCAATAAATGGGCCGCGCTTCTCGTATCGGGCTCTGGATCAAAGCCCAACCCATTGATTTTCATTTGTTGATAATTATTCTATTTCTGTTCCAAAACTATTTTTCTATTCCGAATTCTTACTAAAACAAAAATCCATTTGATAAAATCATTTCATTTTTTTTTTTATTTATAGAATATATTTTTACTCCAGAAACAAGTTTGGAATAGAATTCACTTCTCTATTTCTAAAACAAATATAAGAAATAAAAAATTTTCTTATTATTCATCTTTGCTACTAGTTGACCGCCATCCACTATACACCCGGTCACCCTCCATCGATCGCCATCTGCCATATGCCGCCATCACTAATCACTATCTGCCGATCGTTGGTCGCCATCCGTCATCCTCCATTTGTCGACAGCCATCCTCCATCACCACCTGTACTATTATTTCTTAGGTTGATACCACCAAAAAACCTAAATCGGTGCATCCATCACAAATTTACTTCCAAAGTAATTTTTTGACCACTAAAAAAAAAACCCTAAACTAGTAAACCGATGACAATTTTATCTTCCGGTAAGTTCCTTTTTTCAGGTCAAAATTTAATTTTAGGTAAATTTATCATAAGTGTATTAGTTTTTGGTTCTTTGTGGCATATATCATTTTTTTTTTCTGAATAAGGATATTTATTGGGATAAGTGTACTATAAGTCGTAAAACTAATCACAAAAATGCAATCAAGTCACGAAAACTTGTCAAATTGATCTAATCAAATCATTTTGTTGATTGCACTTTTTGAAATTTTTAAAACTCAATTGCACTTTCATGATAAGATTTAAGACTTGATTGCACATTTTTTAAGTTTTACAACTCAATTACACTTTTCAAGACAAATAGTATAGTTATGCTGATTTTTATTAGATCCGCTTTCGATGTAATATAAGGGAAAATTTCTACTAGAATTCTATTTTTTATCCATATAATTCACCTAATATTGAATGTCGTCGTATGAAAGCCTCATGTCTAATAATTGAATTCCATTACCTTTTCAAGTTATCTAATAGTAAACTAAGAGGAAATCACATTATTTATGTGAATATTTTTTGGGATAACTGAATGAAGGAGGACATACTACATTGCTATTTGACATACTACATTGATATGCATTGCTATTTGACTGGTAAAAAGATATGAAATACAATTAGATTTGAAGTGTACTTATTTGAATATGACGCAGCATGTGTTTATACATGTTATAATATGTTTCGCTCTACGAGAACGAGTATATCTGTAATAATTCCAATAAATGTGTATCGAGATTTTATTGATAATCTTGCAATAATGATGTTGGATTCTTTCTGATTTTCCACGAGATTTTTTGCAATTGAAGGATCAGATATGAACGTCAATAGAATCTAGCAAGATATAATTTTTTTAATTATTTTTCCCTTTTCGTTTTGTATTTTGAGCTATATAAACCCTCTCCTTTGCTTGTCCTTTTAAACATCAAGATCCTATCCTTCATATTCGGGCAGATATGTCCACACGGTCGTCTTTGTTATCACACATTTTTTGTCCATGTCTCTTATCATATGAGTATAGACAAATGTGCTTGATATACATTGTTGAAGATAAATTCCTAAGGATGCCGTCAAGGATGGAGACTTTGATTATAAATGAAGACTCTGATTACTGAGGAAGGGAATGATCTGAGCTGCGTTGCCACTGATCTTGATCATCTAATGAGGAATTCAAAGAACCCGGCTCGAGGGGGATGCCAATCAACGCATTGTTTCGTTATCTAACAGTTTGCCTTCATTTTTCTCAGGATAATGTGTCGAATTTTATTATAGCTGGTGGATTTCAGAATTCATAGAATGTGAAATTCCCTAATCAAGAATTTGCCATCGAATCTGGGGTCAGTTTTGCTACACCATACAAGTAGATGAGAAAATCAGACCTTTTGCATTAAAAATGGTACATATGACAGCATCAAGATCTAAAGCGATCCAGACGTTTGGGCCCTTTAGCGAAATAGGAATATGAGGTCCTTATTTGTCCATACCAGAAAGATGAAGATTATACAATCGAGGATACGATTATGTATCATTATTTTATTCGAAATTATTGTAATAGATGTTTGGGATCCGATGTTATTTGTCCATACCAGAAAGATGAAGATTATACAATCGAGGATATGATTATGTACCATTATTTTATTAGAAATTATTGTAATAGATGTTTGGGACCCATTAATACATCGATGGGCATATAGCAGTCGTCCTTTCGAGGTGCTGTCTTTTTTGGCTTTTGGCCTGACAAGGCCTTTCAATTCCTCCTCGAGATCTTTATCCACCGCCCCAATCTGCGTTGAGCTTGCGCCAGTCAGACGGCAGCTTTTGCCGGGGCACGGTGCAAGTCAGTTGCCAAGTCAGTTGCCGGACGAGAAAGCTACAAGCATTATGACAGACCCATGGAAGAGCCATCAGGAGGACTTCACGAAGGGAATGAGAAAGCTGCAAGCTTTAAAAAAGAGCCATAAAGACTTCAAGATGGGTTCTTTTTTCTTCAATGGACTATTTTGTTTTCTTTCTTGCTGATTTGTAGGTTGTCATGTCTTCTTTATTAAAGGTTATTGTCCGCATTTGCGAGCTTAAATTCTCATGTAACGAAATGAAGTCATGAGCAGTAAATCCAATTATAAGTACGAAATCAAAAATGCGAAAGCGTTCCCAGTAAGAAGTTCTCCCTTTCAATTTCTACTTGTGCTGTGATTCTAAGATTCCAAAGTTTATATTATTCTTTTGGTTCCAACAACAAATCGGATAACGCTAAACAGATCAAATGAGTCGATCCTTTAAGTTTTGCATTTGGTTCAGAAATGTGGTCGTTCCTTCAAACCGCTTATTCTTGGATCTGTTATAGGACCAGGGGACAAAGTTGGCGGAGGCGGTGCAATTAGAGATGGGAATCGAATGTTGATAACTCCGGACGATCTATTCCAATTGTTCATCCGGCGCATAATTCCACATGCAAAAGTGAATTCTACTTTACGTACAAGCAAGAAACCAAACAGAATTATAATCTACAACATTCAATGGACTCAATGGTCTATCCATACCCTTGCTTGTGCATGTTGCGCCGACCAACATGCTATGGCCAACGTAAATCAGCAGCAGATGTCCAACGAAGGTAGGAAACCAGCTCGGCCAACTAAAGGATGGTCCTTTGAAATGCGAATGATGATCATATCGAGCTTAAACCGAAAGAGAGCGCGCGACATGCATCTCACAAGTCATGTTTAGACGACGACGCACAAAAGTTGAGAGATAGAGAGAGGACGAGAGAGAACCTTATGTCGACATCATTGTTGTCATTGTCCGCCGTCGGGGAAAAGTACCAAAACAGTCCTAAACCTTTTATATTGGTACCAATTCAGTCATAAACTTTTCAATTGGACAAATTTAGTCCTAAACATTTTCATATTGGTACCAATTCAATCCATCTGGGTAATTTAAGCCGGAAATTGCTGATGTGGCCACCAGCGGTCTTATGTGGCGCCATGTGGATAAATTTTATAATTTTTCAGATTTTTTAAATTATTTTTTTCCTTTTGTTTTCTCCTTAGGCAAGGTCGCCGACCACAGCTGGTCGGTGCAAGGGCGCCGCACCCTCACCGGCCACAAGCGAGGATCGAAACCCTCGCCCGTTGGCCGGCGAGGGCACAGCGGCCCTCGCTCGTGGCAGGCGAGGGCACGGCAGCCCTCATTCGTGGCGAGGGCGAGGGTGAGGGCGAGGGCATCGTGCCCTCGCTGGATCTAGGCGAGGGCCGATGCGCCCCGCCCGCCACGAGCAAGGGCCACCGCGCCCTCGCCTATGGCCAACGAAGGTGCGGCGGCCCTCGCACGCCACGAGCGAGGGCCGCCGCACCATTGCTTGTGGCCAACGAGGGCACAGAGGCCCTCATCGGCCAACGAGGGCACGAGAGGCCCTCATCGGCCAACGAGCGAGGGTTTCGACCCTCGCCCTGGATCTGGCGGAGGCCGACGCCCTCGCTATTGGCGGCGAGGGCGCGGGGCCCCTGCCCCGACCAGCCTATGGCTAGCGAGGTCGCCGGGCCGGCGATGGTCGGCCAGTGGCGGCGACCTCGCCGACCAAGGGCTAAGGAGAAAAGAAAAAGGAAAAAAAAAAAAAAAAAAAGAAGAAGAGAAATTTAAAAAATCTGAAAAAAATAAATAAAGAAAAATATTTAATTTGTTCACGTGGCGCCACATAAGACTATCGGCGGCCACATCAGCAATTTCCGGCTTAAATTAGCCGGATGGACTGAATCGTACCAATATGAAAAAGTTTATAACTAAATTGGTTCAATTTAAAAGTTTATGATTGACTTGGTATCAATACAAAGGTTTAGGACTGTTTTGGTACTTTTCCCTCCACCATTGCGATCAACCAACAAACTCCAAGTGGGTGGAGGAAGCGAATCGGGGGAAAGGGGTTACAAGCGGTCCGTTCGTTTCGCGGAAAATGGGCAATTTCCGGAAAATATTTTCCCGAAGTCATTTTCGGGAAAATGACAATATTTTCAGTGTTCGTTAAAACCTGAAAATATTTCGGAAAATATTTTCCAAGAGTGTTGATAAGGAAAATATTTTCTAAGACTTTACAACTTAGGCATGCATCACTTACCGACCTATAAATCCATCAAATATGAACTTGCCTTTAAATCCGGCAAACTTACTTCATATATTTGTTCTCTCGTTGTTACCAAACGCCCATCTACTCTAAAAAATGTTCGTATAGATTTTAAAAAGAAGCAAAGGATAAAAGAAGCAAAGCATGTACAAGCCTAATGAGAATCTTTCAGTTGAGTGGCTTGTTCTCCTCCTGCGTCTTTTGTGTTCCAATAAACAAAAGAAAAAAGAAGTAAAGCATGTAAAGCCTTTTGCTTGAGCAATATATAACTGCAGAATAGAGTAAATAAAGAAAATGATAAGGAAGAGTGCAGAGCGCGAGCTTGAGATTAACGAGCTCGAGGTTCACCTAGCAACGACCGACAACTAGCCAAGAAATAATAAGATGAGAAACAAAAAAAAAAAGAAATAGAAATAGAAAAAAAGAAAAGAAAAGAAAAGAAGTAGAAAAGAAAAAGGAAATTAAAAATAATTCGAATTAATTTTCCACTTTTCAAGAGTGGAAAACATTTTCCCTTAATTTATAAGACTTTTTCCTTTCATGGAAAACATTTTCCCAATGAATTCATTTTCCGTGAAACGAACGCCAGAAAATCCAGAAAACGTTTTCTCATAAATTATTTTCCGCGAAACGAACGGAGCCGGGGTGTGTTTGTTTTACGAAAACGTAACGTTTTGGAAAATGTTTTCCGGGAAACCATTTTCTAGGAAAATTGTTAGTTTTCATTTGTTTGGTAATACATGGTGAAAGCATTTTTGGTGTTTGGATCGCATTTGAAAAATGATTGAATGACATTTGACATAACAATTGACAATAGTGTGCCTCTTACTTTCAAATTAGTCTGTTGAGTTCATGTTACTTTATAAACGGATTTTTCTCGATCAGTTTCATAAATTTAGAATTTGAACATGCAAAATTAAAAGGAAACCTGGATTCATACACGTATTTTTTTTTTTCTTGAAAATGACCATGATTTTCAGTTACAAGAGCAAGTCAAAACGATCTCATTAATTGCTTCAATACATTTGGCTCTCTTCAGATGGATGCGCCGTAATATTAATTAATTTGACAAAAATTAATGAAAGATAAATTCGTTATAAATGTACTAGTTTAGAGGCTCTTTGTGATAAAAAAATTAATTTATAATAATTATATCAATTTGAGATTTTTATATATAATATCATATTAATTTGTATTTTTCGTCATATTAAGTAAGAAGTAAAGGAAGCGAAAAGAAAGAAAAAGGGAGAAAAGAGGAAAACATCACCATATGTCCTTTTCTCATTTCTTGCAAAAAGCTCTCTCCCTCCGCATTGGACAAAACTCTCTCTCTCTCTCTCTTCTAGTGACAATCGCCTAATCCGTATCGCCCCCATCGACCCATTGATCTGGAGCTCCAATCGCCATCTCATCGAGATCGATTTCACGAGGCTTCTGTTGGTATGGTGGTGATTGTTAGGCACGTTTGGCTGTCTGGGTAGCTCTTTGGAAGGTTGGTTGCGGTTGGGTTCTGATGGTTACGCCATGCCCGATTATTGAATGTGGAGGTTTGGGTTCAACGTGTTAATGATGCGCGATGTTCTCATTCTAAATGTACTAGCGAAGAAGATGAGCGTCGGTGAAGAAGAGCCGAAGAAGAAGGGCGAGCGAAAAAGCGAAGGGAGAGTGAATAGTGTACCTCAGAAAAAATGAAAGAACTTGGAATCGTGTTGAGCGTCGTTGAAGAAGAGCCAGACCTTCAATGATGAAGAAGAAGATTTGGACCTTCAATGGTGAAGAAGATGCGCGTCGTTGAAGAAGAGCCGAAGAAGAAAGATGAGCGAAAGAGCGAAGGGAGAGAGTAGTGTACCTTAGAAAAATTTGGAGAGGAAAAGTGAAAGGTTAAAGAGAAAAAATGAAAAGGGAAAGTGATTTCACTTTATGAGGTGGAGGAATTTGTTTTCCTAAAATAATATATAATATTTTGTTGACCATAAAGTATTTTCTATTGACCAAATATTTTTAGAGAACCAAAAGGTTGAAAATTCGGAAAACACTTTCTAGTAAAATTCTTTCAGTGAAACAAACACACCCAAAGATTATAAACCCTTTCCTTTCCTTGTCCTTTCAAACATCAAGATCCTATTTCTTCATCTTTGGGTCGAATATGTCAATGCAATCATCTTGGTTATCATACATAGTTCATCTGCATCTTGTCATCGTATGAATATAGACAATTATGCTTAATATACGTTGTAAATCACCTAATAATGGAATTTCGTCACATGGAAGCCCCATATCTAATAATTAAATTCCATCACCTTTTCAAGTTATCTAACGAGAAACCTAGAGAAAATCACATCATTTACATAAACACTTTCTAAGGTAACTAACTGAAAAGGGACACGCTGCATTGTTATTTGACTACATATGAAATACAATCAGAACTGAAGTGTATTTATTCGTAGATAACGCGTCATGTGATATATATGTGCATAATCAATTTCGCTCCACGAGAATCTTGCAATAATGATGTTGGACTCTTTTAGATTTTCCACGAGATTTTTTGCAATTGAAGGATCAGATATTAAGGTTAATAGAATCTAGCGAGATTTATTTTTTAAATTAATTTTCCTTTTTCATTTTGTGTTTTGAACTATATAAACCCTCTCCTTTGCTCGTCCTTTCAAACATCAATATCCTATTTCTTCATATTCGGCTCAATATGTCAACGTGGATGTCTTGGTTATCGCACATTTTTTGGTCCGTTTCTTGTTATCGCGTGAGTGGAGACAAATGTGCTTGATATATGTTGTTGAAGGTAAATTCCTTAAAATCTGGTCGGAGATGGAGGCTATGACAACCAAGCAAGGGAACGACCTAGGCCGCCGCTCCAGTATTCTTGATTGTCTACTGAATAGTGAATATTGAATTATCCAAGATTTCGAAGCACCCGTTATCAGGAGGACACCAACTGACACATTGTTGTACCATCTAATAGTTTTCCTTCATTCTTCTTGGGATAATATGCTAGATTTTATTACAGCGGATGGACTTTGAAGTACAAAACGTGAAATTCACCAGCCAAGGACGATGGACCGCATTCGACATGTACTATATTCCAGCATGAAAATCTTGCTGTACCATACAAGTAGATGACAAAATCAGACCTTCCGCATTAAGAATCATACATGCAACTAACCACCCAGCATGGCGGCGCAGTTGGCTTGAGCGTTTGTTCCTCCCGCAAAAGGTCCGGCGTTTGAATCGCAGCTGCGTCGTGCTGATTTACTTGGTGGCACGTGTGTGGTAGTTAGCACGCGTCGCCCCCAGTGGTTTACTCTGCTGCGAAGCGGCACACTGGGTTCCTTGGGTCACAAAAAAAAAAAAAAATCATACATGCAACTGCAACGATGTTTGTCAATGCAATCTAGACTTCGGGCAATATTAGGTCCTTAATTGTTCGTATTACTAATGTATGGGATGAAGAGTATACGATTGAGGATACTGATGGGTATACATCATTATCATTATTTTATTTTTCTTGAAACTATTGTCATAGACGTATGGGATTCAGTAATACATCAATGATTGTTTTCCTAAGTGTTGTCTTATTCGGCTTTTGGCACGACAACGCAACACCACGAGCACTCGAGAATATAATGAAATGTGTCATTGGAACTTCCATCTATGCAAGCCAGTCGACTCAAAAGTCAGATTTCGTAGAGCACATTCCTCAAGTTGCACTATTCCGGCCTCTTTGCTATGATACTATATTCGTCATGAACACATTGAATAAGAGGTCAATCAATTGATACAAAAGGATCCGATTTAATTGATACTAAAGAATCAGATTTCATCTTAAGGTTTTGAATGTTTAGATATAGAGCAACTCTGGGATTTTTTTATATCCTATCAATTATTTGGTGAATTGCAATATTAAAGTCGGATATATTCACATCATATCATGTACATTTTTTTGATATAAACAGCATATCATTAAAAATGAACCTAAATGTTCATAAACGGAGATGATGAAAATCTCTCGTAACACTATTCCTTAATTTATTTTTCCTCTTTTTTATATTATTTTCTTTATTATTTCTTTTTTCCCCTTTCATCATTCTTTAATAAAAATTTATCAAATAGTAAATTGTACATACCTAAATATATAATAAATATAAATATTTAATTTATAAATTGAATGTTTATTATAAGGTAGAATTAAAGTTGAATATATAAATTAAAAAAAGATTAATTAAAAATAATTTTAAAATTTTTAATTTCTTAAATTAGAATTCAAATATTATTATATTAAAGTATAATTTCAATTTTGTTAATTTAATAAGCTTGTCATTCGAGAAAAATAACTTTTCTATTATGGACGTTAGAAATCCTATCCACCTTTATCCCACCTCCCCTATGGGATAATTTTATTTTATTTATGTCCCCCTTATATCCAACTTTATCTTATCCTAAGCGAGCACCAAACGTATGATATGATAATCCTATCCCGAATTTTATCCCGACTACTAAACGCAGCCTAATTGATTATTAATGAGATTAAGCAAGTCAATTGTTGGATGAGAAAGCTGCAAGCATTAAAGAAGAGCAATAAAGGTTTTCCAAATGGCTTCTTTTTTCTTCGCCAAATGAATCTGTTTTGTTTTCTTTCTTTAGGATGTATAGGTCGTTATGTCTTTCTTATTAAAGGTTATCATTGGCATTTGTGAGCTTCAATTTCTATGTAAAGGAAAGAAGTAATGAGTCATAAATTAAGCTATAAGCATGAAGCTAATAAATAAAAAAAACATTCTCAATAAGTTCTCCCTCTAATATCTATTTGTGCTCTTATTCTAAATTTACAAAGTCTATATTATTCTTTTGGTTCCAATAGCAGGTGTGGGTGTCATCCCCTTGTCTTGGTTTCTCTTTGACTGCTACCTATTCCATGGAGTTGAAAAAGTCACATGAGTCAAACTTATAAGTTTTGCATGTGTTTCACAAACATAGTCGTTTCTTTGACCCGCATATTCTCGCATCTGGTTTAGGATCATGGGGCAAAGTTGGTTGAAGTACTAAGAGATCGAAATCGAGAGAGGACAAGGGAGATTCAATGGTTGAAGCTGGGAGCTGTTGAAGAAGAAAGAATTGTCAACTCAAATACTATATTTGGATCGATATAAGTTTAAAAGGAAAAAATGACCCTAAAAGTACCAAAACTTTTATAACTTCCATACCAAAACTTTTCAAATAATCATTGGATATCGCTTTCGTTGAAAAGGTGACCACTAAATTCCACTAATTTAATATTTTTACGATTGACGTGACACACTGCAAATTGAGTCAACATGAATTATTTCGAGGACAAAGTCCCCAAATTTGTGAATTGGGGCTCAATTCTTTTCCTTCTTTAGACACTAAATTTCCTTGTGTTCTTCAACTGGGGCAAAATTAGGTGCTGAAATTTGCAATGGAGAGCGGAGCAAGACGAACATCGCCAAATTAAGCATGTTTCAGTTAAAAAATGAGGCGAACAAGAGCTGCGAAGGAAAACATAGTTACCAGAACCAATTTACTATGCTTCTTGGGAAGGAGATGAAGACCCAGGCGGATAAGATGAAGATGAAGATGATTGTTGAATTTTAGTAAGGCAATCAGAAAAGACAAAAACAGGTTGCAATGTGCGGCAACAATGATGAAACATCAAAGATGCCGCACGAAAGAGGGACCTTGGTGAAGATTTTCGCTTTGGTCGCGACTTGGGTGATGAAAGCTTTGTCAAACCTCAATGGAATTTGGAGATGCATTGGACGTGGGTGGATGGTGGAAGCCTCCACCCAACGTCTTCTCTCTCTGGCTTTCTGCGCTTTTTCTTTGCTTTTCTTGCTCTGCTTAGGAACGAGACCAATCTGTACATGGCAACACGTCCATGTCCCACGCCATGGGAGCAAGTGTTGGCTCTGCTGGGATATTAGCAACACAACAACATTTCCTCCCCCCTCCCCCCAAGATGAAGCGGGGTCGTTTTCATCGGGCCCGGCCATCTTGTTCTTTACCCGCATTGGAAATTAATTTTTCTCGAGAAAGTGACGTGAAATTAAAATTTCACAAATCACCGAAAATATTAAGTGATTGTTTTTTCCACTTAAGTGATCTTTTGAAATATTAGCACCGAAGTAAATGCCATACTCTTGACTAGGGATGATCGGTTCTTGATCTCGTCTGGTCCCACCCAAGAAAGGGACACTGGACCAAGACTGGAATCGGGGATTGGATTGATTCAGTTTCCAGGCAATCCAATGGATACGGGACATGTGAGAAGGGAGAGAGAGGAAAGATAGACTCGTGAGGTAAGACAGTCGAGAGAGAGACGAGAGCAAGACACATGACAAAGGAAGACAAAGAAATTTGAATAAGAAATAAAAAAAAAACTAGATATCATCAGTTCGATTGATACTACAAAATTGGCCTATAATATGAATAAGGGAAAACCAAAATAAAATTTCTACTAAGTATATTTATCCCACATGCACGACTCTTTCGACCGTAGAATAGAAACTACTTATTAACCATCAAATCTCTTTTCAATTTTCGATTCATATAATCCAAAATTTTACGATAGTAGAAATCGACCTATGATATAAATTGAGGATCGGATTTAAAATTACAGCTTTTAATTTTATGGAATCGGGAACCTAATGAATGCTTTTGGAAACCGCCTAGAATCGTCCGGTCTGGTCCGGCCCACCCCTATCTCTGTTCTTTCCCCCGAAAAAAGGGTAAGGGGGAGGGACCCTTCTGGTATTTATGCTGGGGGGTGGGGGTGGGGGTTTCCAGTTTTAAACTTCGAATAAATAAATGAAGGAAGAAACTTCCCCTTTTTGGGTTCCGATCGCCTCTGCGGAAACGCTAGTCCCCTCTCTGTCCACCGCGCACGCGCGTGAGTGTTCGAAACATCGTACGAAAGGCCCCTGTCGAGTCCCTCCCTCTCTCTCTCTCTCTCTCTTTCTCTCTCCTGTCCTCTGTTCGACTGCAAAGCCTCGAAGCAAACACCCGCCCACGCACGACCACCGGTTTTGATCCTGTGTGCTTCCCACTATAAGATCGCCAGCACCACCCAGCGCCACCGGCACGGGCATCGATGAAACCAAACTCAAATTTCCAAATTCCTCTCTCTCTCTCTCTCTCTCTGGGCGCTTGTCAAAAATCCCTCCAAAATTCTCCCGCCCCGCCCACTGTATCCCATAATGCCCGATTCTTTATTTTAATTCTTTCTTGTTTGCGCCAATAATCGCGACCCTGTTCAGTTCTTGGGACGTATAAGAACCCCCGCGAGCAAAGTTCCGTTCTTGGAGGACGAGTGTTGTTGGGTTCCCTCTCGATAGAGCAATGGGGAAGAAGCTCCGGAGAGCGAAGCAGCAGAACGGGATTGCGTCGGAGGTCGGCGAGGATCGCGGGGTGTCCTCGAGGACCCGGAGCGGGGGCCGGAGAGCGGTGGCGACCGAAGCGAGACTGAAATCTCCCGCCGATGGCGAGGGCGAGGAGCTCAGGTTCCCCAAGAAGTGCCGCGCGAAGCATCGGGATGAGAATGTACGTTTTTTGGGTCGTGGGTTTTGAGTGTTGATGATGTTCTTGTTCTCTCTTTGCTTGGGTGGGATCTTATATTTGCGGGTCCTCGGTTTCAAGAATGTATATTTGGAAGCTGTGCTTGTTCTTGGGTTGGATTGATTTGTTTCTTGGGTGGTTTTTTGGAATGAGAGGTTCTTGACTGAGTCGTTTTAGGTATTGCTTCATCAATGTCTCCACATTAGATGAGTTTCTTGAACGATATCTGAACTTTCTGCTAGTTTCTGGATTATTGCCTTCGAAATGGTTTGTTTTAGAAGGTAAAAAGTACGGCATGATCCTTGCCATCTTGGTTACTTGAGGATGAATTGATTCTCAAGTTGGTTTTTGGTGGCGTCGAACTTTTGCTGAATAAGTGTGGTTGTTAGCTACTTCAGAATGTAGTAGTTTGAAGATCGTGTTTTCTGTGGTTTGGGCTTTATTTTAGGGGAATGCGGTGGAATCTACAATGTGTCATCAGTGCCAGCGGAACGATAAGGGAAGGGTAGTTCGCTGTACGAAATGCAAGACCAAGAGATATTGCATCCCCTGCGTAAAAACTTGGTAACTTCTCCTTTAGCTTTTGTTCTCTGTGTGTATGGTTGATTAGAGTTTGGTTTATTGGTAGGTTTCTTGTTCACCCTCTGTTTGTTCAAGAATATATATCGCATTTTTAACTGGATTGGAAGTCGAAGGGAGTATGATGTCATTTATGTTTCCAATTGCTCTTGATGTGTACTACTGAGTCCTGAATCATCTGATAATAAGCAGTTTATAGGATACAGCAAGAATGCTTAATGAGATATTTCATAAGAATGCACTCGTTATACCTCTTCTTGTGTTTTTTTAATGGGCTGGCTGCATTATATGTCTGTGACACTTTTGTTTTGTATGCTGATGGGTTCTGTTTGTTGGACCAATCACTGATGTTTGTCAATAAGCCCTTTCTGTTCATGTTGAGTGATTTGAGAAGAATTACATCCCTGGTGCACGCAAGTGCATGCACAGAGGACGTCTTGTTGTGCTGCAGATCAGTATCACTTATAAACCTTGATTGATGCTAGTAACTAGTTTTGATGCTAAACAATGCATAAACCGCAATATCAAAGAAAGTCTACTGGTTAAATTGTTCTTTGCTCAAGTAGGAAGGTGCTCCCACCCCTTTTCGTTTTTCATCAGAACACTGAAGAGTCTTTTAAATTGCTGGAGGATCTGTTTGTCACGATCCTCGTTGTTTTGTTATGTGGTCAGTGCTCAGGCATGCTGAGAAATTTTCATGGTCATATGTAATCCACTTTTTAGCAATTTTTTTTTTTGCAGTCATGATCCCTTGACTCACTACTGGTATTCAAATGCAGGTATCCTCAATTAACAGAGGAGGCTATTGCTGAGGCGTGCCCATTTTGTCTTGGCAACTGCAATTGTAAAGCATGCTTGCGCCTGGATGGGTCACTGAAAGTCAGTCACCCGATCTTTTCCTCTTCATTGATAAGTATATCTCTTGCTGGCTTTGACTTAGGTCGTCTGTGCTTTCTATCAGAAAATGCTTGATGCTGAACTAACCTATGGCGATGATGAAATGTTGCGACACAATGCATATATTTTGCGACTGCTTCTTCCAGTCCTGCAGCATGAGAATCAAGAGCAAACACTGGAGAAAAAATTGGAGGCAAAACTTCAAGGTCAGCTTTTTATTTGTCAGCACAAAGTAACTTACTCCTGATGTTAAGTGTCAATGCTGGATGAGGCTGTTCATCTTGGAATTGTTTTTTGGTGATTGTTTTTTGTGTGCTCGATGTACAAATTCCATAAAAGAAATAGTCATGAACTACATTATTTGTCTCGTAAGTATGAAATTTTTTTATTTATGTGTGGTTAACAGAAGGATGCCTGTTAATAGTACTTTGTTTTGTGAAGAATACTGTGTCATGGATAGCGATTGGTTTTATTTTGTGACAGGTTTATCCTTCTCAGAGCTAAAGGTTCAGAAAGCAGATGTTGACGAAGATGAGCGTGTATACTGGTATGGGGAGTTTGCCATTCTTTTGTATTTCGGTTAGCTAAGTATACAGCAGAGTTGACTTTATCACAATGCCTGCAGCAACAACTGCAGAACCTCTATATTTGATTTTCACCGGAGCTGTCCAAACTGTTCGTATGACCTCTGTCTCAATTGTTGCCGTGAAATCCGCGAGGGTCACCTCCAGGGAGGTGAAAAGGAAGTGGTCACAGAATACATTAATTATGGATTTGGCTATTTGCATGGTGGTAAGCCTCGCCGTCAAAGTCTAGAAGAAAAGGTAGAGGTTAATGTTGATGTAGCTACCTCAGATGACAATGCAAAGTTAGCATTGGAGTGGAAAGCAAAAGATGATGGAAGCATAGCTTGCCCCCCAGAAATTATGGGTGGTTGTGGAAATGGATTGCTCGAATTGAGGTGCATATTTCTTGAAAATCCGCTCTCAGATTTGGTTGAAAAAGCTGAGAAATTAGTCCAAGGATATGATTACTTGGAGATTCAAGAGGATCCTGGACATCGATGCTCTTGTTTCACATCAGATGGCATTATTGACCTTGCCAGTGATAAGTTGAGAAAAGCAGCCTCTCGTGAGGATTCCCATGATAATTATTTGTTTTGCCCAATGGCTAAGGACATCCGATCTGAAGATTTAAAGCATTTCCAGTCCCACTGGACCAAAGGCGAACCTATTATTGTAGGCAATGTTCTTGAAACTGCGTCTGGTTTGAGTTGGGAGCCAATGGTCATGTGGCGTGCATTTCGTCAGATTAACAATGCGAAACATGGTCAACACTTGGATGTTACTGCAATTGATTGCTTAGACTGGAGTCTGGTTAGTTCACTGTACGACCTTAGGTTGCTTTATCACAGTGAACCTAAACATGCCAATGGTCTACCTCTCTTGTACTTGTAGTAACCTGAATCTGATATTTCTTGATCTTCTGCTCAATTTCATGTGCCTACAAGCTGCTTCTCTGCTCATGCAGTTTCATGAAATTTTTAAGAAACTCTGGTGAAAAATCAGAAAATCAGGAACAGGGGATTGGTCCAGGGTGGCCCTCCCTTACCAAGATCCAAGAGGTTTCGTCTGATTAGACAAATTGAAACTTATTCGATCATGGGATCATTTATGATTTTAGATTGTTTATGATAGGCAGTTATGATTTGTAATGTTAGTTTTGAATAATAAGACAGTAATTTTTCAGTTAATAGCCTGAAAATGAAACCACTTTTAGACTTCCCATCCCCCTTTGGAGCAATGCTATGTAATTAGTACTATACTTTCTGCATTTGTTTCCCATTGATATATATATATACACACACACACACACATATAGAGGCTGATAGAAGGCATGATAGTGGGTGCAACTCAAATTACCTTTGGAATGAAATTTCTTGGATAATCTGGTGATTTTTTATATTAGCTTCCTCATGGTGGTCATATTTCTTGGGTTGATGATCCTGCAGGTGGATATAAACATTCACCAATTTTTCAAGGGATATTCAGAGGGCCGATTTGACATTAAATCATGGCCTCAGATACTAAAGTTGAAGGACTGGCCACCAAAAAATGCATTTGAGGACCGATTGCCACGCCATGGGGCCGAGTTTATGACTGCGTTGCCTTTCAAAGAATATACGCATCCTCGCCATGGAATTCTTAATGTTGCTGTGAAGTTGCCCAGTAACATCTTGAAGCCAGACCTTGGACCGAAGACATACATTGCTTATGGAGTTCACCCAGAGTTGGGGCGTGGCGATTCTGTTACAAAGCTTCATTGCGACATGTCTGATGCTGTATGTTCACTATTCTAACGATACTCTTAAATCGATGCAATCATTTTCCTCTTTATGGCATTACTTGGGGAGACGGGAGACACCATGTGCTTCCCAACTGAACTTTTTATTGAGTTCCCGAGGGTACAAGAGTTAGCTGACAGAACTTAGTTGTCCCGAGGACATTACTCATTGACAATTTTAAGTATAAACGGACCAGTCCCGCTACACTTTGGTTAGGATATTTTACTGCCTGAAACCAAGTACTAGACTAAACATGATTAAGGAAGCTGAGCAAAACATGCCTCTTCAGTCTGGTTTGCTTTGTTCAGTTCAGGAATTCTTTATTTTTCTCCTTCTGCTCTTGCTTGGTTTATTGCTTCCTGCCAGGCTGTAAAAATGAAATTGATGGGTTTCTCTTCTTTATACATGCAACGTCTAAGCTTTTCTCGTTAAATTATTCTAAAGTGAATCTAAGTTTAGTATCCATGACCTAGAATCGTCAATTGTGCATTCTGTTGCCATAGAAAGTCACATTCTCAATTCATTAGCATTTCTCTACATGAAACATTTTACGTCTTAGCTGCTTTTTTTGTCCTTTTTTTTTTTTAATGACAATTTTTGGCTCTCTTGTTCACACACTGCTTTGACTGTAGTGACATTGCCTCTAGTGTCATTATTCATTTGCATTAATTGTATGTTTCTCTGGTTGATGCTAATTTTGCGAGGACCCTGCATCTGAATGCGTCTCTTAGTTGTGGAGTGAAGCATCGTGGTGTTTCTTGCTTGTTAAACTTTTCAGTCTTTCTTTTGTTCTCACCGTATTTTCCAATATCACAACTTCATCTTTTCTCAGCTTCACTTTATTGTTGCAGCCTATGTAGCACCGACACGGACACGCGACACGACACGACACGACACGACACGCCGACACGTCATTTCTTAAAAATAGAGAATTTCGACACGTTCCGACACGTTATATATTAAATATATTTTATATATAAATACATAAATAATAATAATAATAATAGCCTAGAATTAATTTACACGAAAAATATTAAATAATATCATTCATTATTTTAATTTGTTACAATAATACATAAAACTTAGAGGAAAAAAACATTGTTTAAAGAAAAATGCTGAAATGATATTTTTAAATTTATTTATTTATCATATATAGCATTTTTTTTTTATTACTTCTTTCATAGTAAAAGAATTTTTAAAAAACTAAAACAATTCTAAAAAAAAAACTGAAAAAGAAATTGACCCCGTGTGTGTATTTGTATAGCAATTTTATTACTTCTTTTGTGTATATTTATATTTTGACCCCACAAGTATTAGAAATTTTAAAAATTGACCCCGTGCGTGTCGGAGTTGCGTGTCGGAATTCTGGACTCGCGTGTCGGAGCGTGTCGGAGAGAGTTGACCACGTGTCGGATTTTTCAACACTCGTTAACCACGTGTCGGAGGGTGTCGGGACGTGTCGGACACGTGTCGGAGTGTCGGACACGATACGAAGGTTTCCGGAGAGTGTCCGTGCTACATAGGTTGCAGCCACAACTAGAGTCTTCACCTTCATTTCAATTATCAACTGCCTTGGAATAGGGGAAAATTCTTGATCAATGTTTTATTGTCATTCATTGAAGATTTATCTTGTGTTTCCCCTTTTGTGTTGTTTACTCTTCTATTTTGATATTCTTGTGTTAGATTGAATAATTTGGATGTCAATTTTCAGGTAAATATCCTTACACATACGGCAGAGGTGGTTCTACTCCTGATCAGCTTCGTTGTGTTAACAAGTTGAAGCGAAAGCATCTTGCACAGAATAAAAGAGAGCTGTACTCTGATTCTAATGTGGGGAAACAGGGTGAGGAGAGAAAGCTTTCATCAACATGTGAGACTGAAGAAGCGGATGTAATGTTAAAGAATGGCTGCGTTTGTACATTGCCTGGAGATACTGACCAGCTTGTTTGTGACGTTAATGGTCTAAAGAGTGATTTGAATGACAATAAGATGGATTTATCAGGGGACCCGGAAGGAAAAAGTGAGTCCACTTCAACATTAGAAGAGAAATCTGTTTGCAATCCCACTGAAGCGGGTGAGACAAATGGCACAACGAAAAGAGGTAATCCAGGCAGAAAAAGGAAGAGGAGAAAGCATTCTGGTGGAGTAAAGTCGAGTAAACTCAAAGTTGAGATGGATGACCAGGAAGATCTGACTGATGAGGAATTACTGGGTTCTGCAGATAACATGAGCGAGAGTAATGAAATTAACCTGGATTCAGCATTGGAGAGGATAGAACAAACAGAGGGAGGTGCACTTTGGGATATTTTTAGGCGACAAGATGTTCCAAAGTTGCAGGAATATCTTATGAAGCATTTTAAGGAGTTTAGACACATCCATTGCAACCCTCTGAGCCAGGTAATGCTTGTATTGGAAACAGAAGCCCGCGTGTTTTGGCTACTGAAATTATTAAAGTATTGGTGCACATGAGTGCTTCTGTCCTCTATTGACATCTGAATTTTAACCTTGGATCAACAGTCTTTGAGTCTTTTCTGACTTAAAGTTGTTTGAATAAACTAGATGCCATTCTTTGAGATGTTGAGAATCCTCCCTCTGTTTTTCTAAAAGAATGTGATCTCAAATAATTTGTTTCAATGTTATAAGTGAAAGAAAATAGCTAGAAAATTTGAAGACAAGTAACTAGTCAGCAGTTTGTGTAGTTTTCGCAAAATATCATCTGATTTGCTTTTGTATGTTCCCATTGTACTATGGATCGGAAAATAAATTGGAGTTGAGTTGATTGGAGTTGTCTAATTTTGTGAGATTGGATCTCACCCCGAGCTCATTTCGTCAGAACGGGCTGTAATGTGTGATATATAACCATGTTTCTCCACTGCAGGTTGTCCATCCAATTCATGATCAGACAATGTACTTGACTTTACAGCACAAGAGGAAGCTCAAGGAAGAATATGGTTAGTTGGTCGTGTGTTTCATCTGAAGGAGGTGCAACATGCATGGCAACTTCATATAGAGTAATCATTAATCAAGAATGGAAACTGAAACAGAGATAACGAGAAATGTGTGCGCGGGGGGAGACTATTTGATTCTACTGTCCATACTCATGATGGGCTGGGCTATCATTAGCCCCCTGATGAATCTGCCAATGATCTTTCACAACCCCCATCTATCCAATACAATATTTAGAGCTAAAAAGGGTTGTTAAGAACACTGCCCCATTTATATGATCCAACTTTTAAAGTTGGAAAGGGTTATTAAGTAGTAGATCACTACCTATCTCAGAACCCTTCCAATGTTGCATTTGTCCATATCCTCCTCCTCCCTATCATTCCTGGCTCACTCCATTCATTTTATTGATCCAGCAGCTATGATTTTCATTGCTCTTGACTTTATTCCTGTATAAATAACGCAGGAATTGAGCCCTGGACATTCATTCAAAAACTTGGAGATGCTGTTTTCATTCCTGCTGGCTGCCCCCATCAAGTTAGAAATTTGAAGGTAAATAATGCATCGAAATGGAGATTTCTATATTTAAAGTTTGCAATTTATTTTGAAAATAAATGAGTTGGGAAGCTTAATGTTACTGATCTAAAGGTAATGCATGTAAGTGGATTTCATTTTTAAAGTGCATCTAGATGATGTGTAGGACCTTAAAGACGAGTACGATGTTTAGAACCAAAAATTAACCTTGACTTCAATCTTATATTATTAATAGGATCTAATCTAACCCATTTCAACTTGATTTTGATTTGTCGCAACTATCATGAGAATATGATCCACTTGTAAGTGAGGGTATAAGCAAACTTGTTGGTTTGTTGCAGTTTAGTTTGTAACATCTCACTACCCCTTCTTGGATTTAATACCAACTAAGCGTACACTAATCAATTGCTTGCTTCATAAGTGGCTTATGCACGCCTGATTCCTGAACGTACTGCATAGATAGGTATCATTCCCATTGACTAGTCAGTTCCATAAACTGGGTTGGTTGACTTGTCACCTATCCCTTTTCATTAGTTTCTACTGCGGACTGGTGTCACTGATTTTGAGAGATGGCATATATCTTACTTTTCTTTCACATATGGAATTCACATGACCTTGGGACTTTGAAAATGTATAATTGATTGCTGAATTGTGGCAAGTAGTAGAAGATTGGTTGGAAGTAGTGCACACACTACAATTGCAAGAAATTATGAAAGCCTTTATGGAGATTCTGAAGGCAAGCATAAACCCTTGGACTTGCCGAAAGATAGTTATAATGGTGAAGATTTTGATGTGGATGAAAGTCATTTCCATGATGATGGGTTTGTTCGTAATGCAGGAATAGGTGGATTGACAGATGTGTTGGTTCTGGTCTTATGGCTAATAGTGTGCATACTAAGACTTGTTTATAATATTAGTATAGTTATATGATCTGGCAAATTGCAGATGGATGTTTTAACAAGTAGCTCATATTCAATAGTTAATAAAAGTTTGCTACATTACTTAGCATACTTTTTTATTTCTATTTATCAAAGTATATCTCAATCTTAATAATGGAGGAATCCAGATTGAAGTTACAAACTTCTTGAGTAAAAGGCATGTCGGTGATTATTTAAATTGGTAAGCAACTATTGAAACTTAATTGAGTAAACATCTATGGCCAAAGATAGAAAGGTGTTTGTTAAGCTACGTTGAAAACTTGAAAGTGGTTGTGCTTATATTGTGAATATTTTAACAAGTAGGTCATATTTTACACTTACTAAAAGATTGCCACATCACTTAGCATACCCCTTTTTTTTTTTTTTAATTAATTGAAGTATATCTCAATCTTAATAATGAAGGATTCAAGATTGAAGCTGCGAATTGCCTTTGCATAAAGAATGTTGATGACTATTTAGATTGGTGAGCAATTGTTGAGACCCATTTTGAATAAAAATCTATGGCCAAAGATGGAGAGGTGTTCGTTAAGCTGAAGTTGAAAACTTGAAAGTGGTTGTGCTTCACTCGTGGAAGAGTTGAGGAGCAGCAACCCCTTTGAGAAAAGCTAAGATCAGTTCATGGGAGGCCATGGAGACCGACCATGTAAGCAATTCTTACTGGCTGATTATACCATGGCATTATAAAAGAAGTTTCATCATTTGACACAGAAACGTTATAGATGAGGAATGCGCTTTTGAATATAATAACCTATCCATTCAAGTTGGGTTAGGTGAGACCGACAACCAGATGACCTCTCTTTATTGGTGTGGTTTGAACAAGTCTATCCGGGATGAGATGGAAGTGGTTCGTGTGCATAGTCTTCATGAGGCTTGAGAATATGCTCTAATGGTGGAGAAGATGGTTCAGCGCCATGGGCCAATAAGGCGATTATTGGATTGAAGCAATTAAGTTGGAATGCAGAGAACTCCATGTCCAGGGTTTAGAAAACTGGGTTAAATTGAATGAATAATTTGCAGTAATTAATAGAACTAAAGATTGCTAATAATGAGGTTAAGGGCCAATTATAATAACAGAGCAATCTTGAAATCTCAGCCCTTAACTTTATTAATGATCTCTTAATCAATGCTATGAACATCATTAATCGTCATATGTCAGCCACATGATTCTAATGCTCCCTTTGGGAGAGGAGAGAAAGTGGAAGGAATCAAGATTTGGATGGAAATTTTGAGATGTTTTTGAAATTTTGTTGTGAAAATGAGAAGTTGGGTGTCTAAATTCTGCCCCCCTCCCCCCAAAAAAAAATCTTTAGTGTCCCAAATGGAGCAAAAAAGCATATCCAGAATATTGGAGTTCAATAAAGAGATAAAAAAAATCTATAATATAAATTAAAAATAAATAATAACAATTGCCTTATTAAAGTTTTCAGCTTGTTTAATGCTCCCACATCAAGCATATGCTAGCATTTACCACAGCATTGGAATTGTGTTTGTCCTCTTCTTCGATTAGGGATGTGGTGCCCTCATTGCTGTTTGTGCAAGTGGGCTGGTTTGACTTAAAAATTAATTTGAGCTGTCTTTGTCAGTATCATTCTAGGCTGGTTTTAGGAGAACCTGCTTGGTTTCCCATTCTCAAGATGCAAAATTGAGTATTACTGGTTTCATTCCTGCTTCCTAGGTAGCAATTGCTGGTCATACTCAGCAACCATCCAAATTGGGCTGATTCTTGGGTAAACCAGCTTTGATAAGTTCTATATACATAATTTACTTGATAAATTCAATATGAAACCTGGTACCACATAACCAAGGGAAGTTCTCGTGTTTAAATGACTTAGTTTTTTAGGTTATACGATAAATTTACAACTCTTGTAAATAAAAATGAACTTGGCCTACTAGTCCTGGAATTAGCAGGTTTAGAACAATTGGTTTTAAAATTGGCTTGTTCGGCTGTTGGTTCTTAAATAGGAACAGGAAGCAGGAGCAGCTGGTAAGACACGAACTGATCACCCTTCTGGTATTGGTTTCCCAGTACAGTCTCCCAATTTTGTACGATAGTGTATTCTCATGTTTAGTTTTCTTTACAACCTCCATAAACTCTGTTTGGTGCTTTCTGGCTTTTGTGCTCCTATTTTTTTATTAGTGATCTATGGCCTTTATTTCTTAGGTGCAATTCAGTGTGTACTATCTCTGAAACTACAACAATTTGTTTTCTATTTATAGTTTCTGTCAGATGCATCTCATGCATTGATCATGCTTTCTATCTTGTACAAGTCTGCTGATTGCGTTCTAATGTCTTTGTAGTCATGCATCAAAGTTGCGCTCGACTTTGTCTCACCTGAAAATGTAAAGGAGTGCCTTCGACTAACAGAAGAGTTTCGTGTACTTCCTGCAAATCACCGGGCCAAGGAAGATAAGTTGGAGGTATTAATTCTGTGGACTTTGTTTATTCTGTGCATTCGTACACATTTGGGCGTGCGCGTACAAAATTTGGAGGTATTGATTCTATGCAATTGTGTGCGTGCGCGAGCACACACAATCTCACGTATTAATTGCTTTTTTACGGAGCATTGTGATAAAAACATTTATGGGCACTTGCTTTTTTCCCTTGTTTTGGCTGCGCATGGTCCTAATTTTTTTCCCTGGTTTATCACCTCAGTTAGTTTCAAGTACAATTAGTACTCTCTTTGGGCACCTTCTATGAATGAATGACATTTATTCTGAGATAGTCAGTGTCCCTTCATCTACCGTTACTAATCATAGTTTCTGAGCTATTTAACAATCACGTGTAAATCGTCTTTGTACATGATGCTGTTAAATATAGGAGATGAAGTAAATCTCTCGCTTTTCTGAATTGAATCCTTAGATTGCAATTTAACATTTTTGCAAAATTTGTTTCCCATGTATAGGTGAAGAAAATGGCTGTTTATGGATTGCAAAGGGTTGTGAAAGATCTGGAAGCACTTTCCAGGTAAGTGGATACATCTGACTGGAAAACCTGCTTTTCTAGTCCTTAGTTTCTTTTTATTCTCCAATCAGTTTCTTTTTTATTCTCTAATGGCGAATCTTTTTGGGGACTGGACGCATCGATCTCAAGCCTATAAAATTGAAGACTATCCGTGTACTTGCTTCTGATTGATTGATTACCAATTTTAGCTCCTTTTGTTTTGCTGCAGTTGAGTACTGGATGTAGAAAAATAATTTACTGAATCGATGATTCAAAGAATATAATATGTTTGTTACAGTGAAGAGCATGCTCTGTTAAGCTATAAGCTTACTCTACATGTCAAAGCACCAACTCAGCAAGATCAAGTGCTTTTTGTAGGGTTTGTGAAGCTCGTACTAGAAAATGAGAGCTATTAGACTTCCAAACTTCTTTGATCAGAGACTTGGCAATACATTTAAATGGGTTTTCCTTGATGAACATTTGCAGAGGAAAAGTCACTGTAAACTTACTGGACCAATGCATTTTACTTAATAATTTAAAGATTGCACGTGACATTAGCAACTGGCTTTAAAAGAAAGCACTAGGCTGAAATGATCAGAGCATTGTTTGACTTAGTGAAGATGTACCTGGGTATTGGCTGCTTTTAACAGTTCGTGTAGTTCTATTTTTGATTTCATACTCTTCTAGGGAGATAGTTTCTCTACTGTTTTAATTTTCCTACAATTGACAAAAACAAAGAAAATGACCATGAAAAATCAGGAGAATTACTCGCGAAATTCACTTTTTATGGAATTTATTCATAGATGAAACTGTCAAAAGTCTTGCGTTCCACTATATATGTGTTTTGTAACCAACTTGATGGTAGGATTGGCAGTGTGTGATGCCAACCTGTGACCTATTTTATTCTATTCTTTTTTCTTCTTTTTTTTTGTGTGTATATTTTGTAATGATCTCATGTCCATTAAGGCGGTTTCAACTTCTGTCTTTCGACTGAATCGTTCACTAAATTTGTAGGATGGGCAGTGTGTGATGCCAGCCTGCCACCTATTCTATTCCTTTTTTGTATATTTTGTAATTATCACATGTCCATTACGGCGGTTTCAACTTCTGTTTTTCTACGTTCGCTAGGTTCTTTCTTTCTATTCTTCTACCGGTAGAATTTTGCTCCTTTTCTCCTCACCACCCCTCTCTTTTCTATCTTGTTAAATAACAATGCAGGAAAGTTGAAGTGGAGGAAGGTCGTGAAAATGGAAACGGGTCTTGATGCAGTTCTTTTTGGGTTGCATTGTTATTAGTGCCAGATAGGTTTCTTTTGCGGAGGCATGCACCAGCGAAGCCTTTCATGTTTGGGATGATCCTTGCCGATGGATTGATAACAGCTCAGTTTTGTCCTTTTGATTTTAGTATTACTAGGCAGGCAAGGACTTTTTGGGGGAGGGGGGGAAGTTGAGAGTGTCATGTAATGTGATACGTTTTTTTTTCTTTTATGCGTTTTCTCTGCCTACCACGTCGACCATGCAATGTTGTATAATTCTAAGCTGGCATTTTGGGTATGACAATTGTAAGCCGTGTTGTATAATTTTGCACCTAACTGAATCTCCTGTAGTTGAGGTATAATTCGGCTAATATAATTCTAATCGGTGGCAATTCTCAGGCTTCAGAGCAATATAATTAGAATGAGAAGTGTCAGATGCTTTTGTTGATAGGATGTTTTGATATTGTTCCATACTTCATTCTTTCCTGGCCAATGGTGTCTCATTCGGCCCAGAAGACTCAGGTTTTCTAAAGCATACCATGTTTATTGTTTACCGGACATTAACTTCTGGTTTAGAAAAAAAGGGGTTTTCTAATGCGAAATGATGGATAAACCTGGATTTTCAAGAATGTTGGTCATCGTTGTATATCTAGGTAAATATGAAGCTTTGCTAGATTGGCCAGCTACATTCAAGAGAAACAACATAAAAGATAGTACTTTTTTCATTGTTTCTGAGCAAACTATGTTGCCTTCTGCTCCAAGTTCTTGATTCACCACTCTTGGACGATCTACTCATCTGGTGCATAAATGGGACACACGGAGTATAACTTAGCACTCGTATGGTTAAGAGCATGGCTGCCTTGGAAGAGAGGAAAGCTAAAAGTTTGTTCAACGACTATAAAAGAATTTGATTTCTATTCCTTTGGAAGAATGAAATTGAAATGAGAACCTCTGTTTTCACAACCAATGAAAAAAGAAAAAAACAAAAAACAAAAATACATATTTTGAGAAACCTATGAAAAGTGGAAGAAAGAACATTTCTCACATCGTCTTAAAGAATACATTTAAGAATGATTGGCTTTACATTGTCTGCAACAGAAATCGAAGAATGTTGAAAACTGGAGTGGCACCTTATGCACTGGTATCTTCTATCCATAAGAAGAATGCTTTGAGCTCTCCCGAACAAAAAACCTTCAATATTGGAACTAATGAGACTCAGCGACACTCGAGGATCCCACAGGAGCAGCACGTATCGCTCAATATTCCATATATAAATGGCCATCTCTGTACCATTTTCTTCCTGGACAATGCCTTCAAAATTCCTGCAAAGGCAAAGCAGTTTACTCAGAACCAGGAAGCGAAATATCCAATCATGTCTATGGAGCAGCCCAGGGTCTCTCTCTCTCTCTCTCTCTCTCTCTCTATGCGACACCACATTAACACCATGGAAGGCCGAGCTAACAAAAAATAAAAAACACCATCTCTTAAGCACAAGCATCAACATTTGGCCAGAAATCTAACTAGAAACTACCAACACGTAATGACTTAAAGGAACTGCAAAAGTCAACGCATCAGGCACAGCCTTTGAAATTCACTAAGTGAGAGAGAGAGAGAGAGCGCGCGCATGCGCGGGGGGGGCGGTTGGGGTAAGGTGAAGTGAAGAAATTGAATAAATAGAATAGGCCGGTTGGAGTGTTGGACTAATGCCTATACCTGCATGTGCAAGTTATAATGTCACCTGTGGTGGATGAGATACACAAAAGGCTCTCTAAAAGCAAAAAAAGAGTTGGAGTGTTGGACTAATGACTATACATGCATGTGCAAGTTATAATGTCACCTGTGGTGGATGAGATACACAAAAGACTCTAAAAGCAACAAAAGAAGAGTTCTCTGTTTCCTGCACCAAGTTGAGGTGGATGGACGAGATTTGGACCATCAGACCAGTGCATCGTACGGGACTACCAGATGTGACAGTCAAGAACTATCCAGTCCACATGGACCCAGTGTACCCAAGTTTTCCACTTGGGAAAACCCATACCTTCGTGGTATACTTAGGGTGCATTTGTTTTACTGAAAACTTCATGATACAAGAAAATATTTTTCAAGTTTTCATCTGTTTGGTGATTTAAGAAGTGATTTTTTTCTTGCCAAAAGGGAAAGTCATTTTCCCCCAATTTAAGCCTGTCATTTGTCGTTTTCAGTTGATGAAAAAAAAATTGGTTGATCGATTAGTTTTCCATCGTTCAAACACTGGAAAGTGGCAAAACAATTTCTGGAATATAGTTTTCTTTCAAACAAACGGACCCTTGTTGAAAATCTACTAGCAGTAAGACCAACTGTTAGTCTCATTCTTAAAGTTCTCTGGCTAGCTTTACCCCAAACATCCACTTGACCAAACCCATTTTGGATTTTGAGAGACAAATATCTTAAGTATCCCAGCAAACAAAGTCTGACAGTAAACACGAGAAGTACAAAGTGAATTTGGAAAATGAAAAAGGGAGTATCAGACCTGATTTAACCTATCTGGGTAGCAGAGGCTGTTTCTCATCAGATCCTACCAGATGACTAGCCTGGAGTAGGCAAATAAATATAGAGAAAGATTAACAGATGGATGAATTTAAGAAGGATTAAAAGCTATTAGTTCAATAAGATAAATCTCATACCTCTTCATTTGCTCCTGCTGCCATATTTATAAAGGACTCCTTAGATCTGGAAAGGAAGAAAATACATTAAACTTATATTGCCAGGGAAAGAAACTGGTATGTTTGTGCTTAAAACTCATTTCTACATGAAATATTCTAGGCTTCTGGTCAGTAATGGCAAATAATTTCTTAGACGGGCACTAGAACCAAATCTTTATCACCCCTTTTGCAGAAGGTAAAGGAATGTAGAAAGATGAATAGATATTGGAATTACCTGTGGCTGTCCTGATGATCAACCAATTCCAGAGTCCCATTTTGTGGTGGATCTTTGACCTTTGAAAGGGGTGAAAAGAACTGAGGGAAAGATGCAGAAGCATTCTCTTAGCTGTATGATTAAATTTATGAAATTTGATAAAACTCAAATCTGCACAAAGAAGCCAGTTTCAACCACAATTTACCTGATGCATTGATATAAACACAACGGAAATTCCTAAGACGAAGTTGACAGTTAAAGTATGACCAAAGAGTGCGGCTGAAGCTATGCCGGTGAAGATTGTGGCAACAGTTGATGAGTACTTCTTCAAAATTGTATCTATTTGCAACCAATGCAAAAATTAGGGGAAAGAGACTAATTCTATAAAAGATCTTAAAAAGCTGAGGACGCAAGTCAGGCAAAATTTAGTAAAAAAACTTGGACATAACAGACAGATCCATTATACATAATACAATCACTTCAGAAGTTAGAGAGTTCTAACTTAAGATGCGTAAAATATAATATGCAGAACAAGCAAAACAAAGTCAAACCTGCATATTTGAAAAAAAAGGAAGATAAAATTCCTTGGGCTGCATTATTAAAGATTAGAAACATGGTAGCTTTTGAATGTCCTTCCAGGATGTTGAAGCTGCCAGGACCTGCAAAGAAAAAGTAATTACTGTAAGTATTTTACAATACATCAAAAATTGATTCCCATCAAATTAATGCACTCAAGAATGTCATCCGATAAAGCGCAGAGAGCACCTCACAATCAAATAAAACAAAAAACTTACATAATGCAAAGTTTATATACTAAACAGCTTCTTAAAAGCATGCCAATACCTTCAACAATGACAGTTCCAAGAATTCCCATAAAGTTAAATATAGCACCATATCCATATAAAAATAAATTCTGCAAGAGAAAGAAGAATTAGAAAAAGGCATAAGATGAGATTCGCCAAGCAAGAAAAAGATAGAGAAAGTAACAAATATACTACGAAAGGGATAGCACAAATATAGCACGATGTGAACTATTTGATTGGAGACGCTTCTCCAAAATAAGCAAGAAAATCCCTAAATATGCAATGTGCGCTCATTCCTAACTTAAATTTTGGGATAAATGTGTCCACATGGTACCAGAATGCACATTAAGAATTCTGATCCTATCACTCATCTTTTTTTTTCTTTTTCCTTTTTCCTTTTTTAGATTTGGGCTTGTTATTGTCAATTTGACATGGTCACACCCATCCAATGTTTGATGTATAAAAATTTAACTTATACATAAGGGGACGTGTCAAGAAAATGGCCCTTAAAAAATCTACCATAATAGCTACTGGAGATGTTTCCACAAAACAAGAAATAAACCAGATATTCATCGCGAGTCCGTTTCCTGACGTGTCAATCTTTTGCAACAAATGTTGGTACCGCAGTACAGACCAATAATTCCAATCCTATCACTAGCTTTTTTTTTTAAGGGTTTTTCTGTTTGTGTTGGTAGATGGACTTGGACATGTTGAGGACGAGGCAGGACAAGAAATATGCTAGACATATTATGCCTTTTTCTTGACAGCCTAAACTATTAGGATAGTAGATCTCTAGCGATATCCATCCGCATATATTGCAAAATGGAGTGTAGTCTGCCAAAATAACAAGATATAGGAGCGCCACAGAATTATACATGTTGCAAATATTACCTGAAGGTATATACTTGTCTCATATTGACTCTTCAGAGCATATTCATTATATACAGAGGCGAGAGAAGGAATTGTGATCTGCAAAATAAAACACGGGCACCCCTCATGATGAAATAAATCTAGGTACCAGAGAAAACAGTCCAAAAGAGAAGCTAACAAGGAATAAGATGAAAAAGCAAAAAGAAATTACTTACAAAAATAAATGTATAGATGTATGCACCCATTCCAACAGGAAGACCCAAAGCAGGTCCTTCGGGTTGCGAGCGTAGCTGATTAATGCTAATCCCAATGAGCAAGAGAGCTAGAGCTTCCCACTGCCAATAGACGAATATTCAATTTACATGTTCAATAGTAAAGATGGTGTATTATGCCTACAAATAGAACCTTTATGGACATTATGGCATCAACAGAATCCCCCTCCCAACCAAAACCCAAAACTTCGTCAGAATTACAAAGTTAAGGAAACGGAATATCAAAGCCCAGAATGACCTGAATGATGGAGAATCTACGCTTCATTATTATTTTCAACAAAACTGCAATAACCAGAACCTGCAGGATTTGTGATAAAAACATTAAATTAGGAATAGCGCATTAAGTGAACTCTGACAGTTAAAACTACTATAAAATAGAAAAACAAGAGAAACAAATTATAAATCAGGGTACCTTCAAGTTGCTTAGCATTTTCACCGTTGCAGGATTAAAGTATAACTGCAGAAAAAAATTATCCCAATTATTAGTTGCCAATCTATGTAGAAGCTGCAGCAACTCCAACATTAACAACAAACCAAGTCCCAAAAAGAATGAATAAGGCGAACGCTATTGCTTGAAAGCCGCACAAATTTTCTAGTTGTAAGCAAGGTGTGTCATTAAATGCTATTCTATTTAAAAGGTCAAGTGCAATCATACAAACACACTGAGCATTCATTTAACATTCCTTATATATTAAGATCGTACATAGGAAAATACACATATAATTCATTATCACATATATATTACCGATGATTAAAAATCTATAAAAATGTCAATCATAAAGCCCAATCAGTCATATTATGATGTTTGAGCAAACTTGTTCACTACACTTGATTTTAATAACTAGTGTCAAAACATTTGTAAAAAGAACAGCATATAATAACACAAGCCAAATGGACACTCACTTACAAACTTGTCAGTTAAATTTTATTGCCATCATAACTGTGTGGTAGAGTCTCTTATTCTGCGCACATGGTGATCCATTCCATACTTAAAACTCCCCTCTGACCAAGTTTAAGTTGTAAAGCTACATCAAAACTTTCACGAATTTCTTGGTCATGTTCGAAAAAAATGCCTTTTGGTATCAAATCATGTCCTCATTTCCAGCATCAACTATTTTGGGGTATTGTCAAACCCATGATTATAAAGAGAATTAGGTAAGTCGGTACTCAAGGCCGTCTTAATATGTATGATGAGGGAGAGAGAATGTAGGAGTCAAGGCAAAGATCTCTTAGATCATGATAAGGGCAGAACATCACTAGGTCAAGCAGCACATAGATACGTCAATGAAGCAGAAATACCTGCATGATGAACTTCAAATAGTTATTGATGGCATAGAGAAGGGCTGGAACAGCAAGAAGCACATTGTTGCGTGCTGCCTACAAATAGATGAAAATTGTAAACAAAAATCAAGGCTGAAAAGCTAGGCCAATTGAAAGGACAGCTAAGGCTATGTTTCATTGAGGTGTATTGATCTGAATTCAACAGATCACGAGCAAATGCTTGGTTGCTGAGAAAAAAACAAGTAGAAGATAATCCTTCTTTCAAAACAATCTTCAGCCTTCTAGACTGATATCTTTCAAGCAAGAGTATTCATCTTGTCGCTGACACCAGTCCATCACCTAGCAGGTAGACCTAATGTTAACCTGCAAGTACACTGGCGGCAGGTGACCGTAAAACTAGTTTTGCTGCCACAGACCATCAGTGGGTCAGTGTTATACCCAAATGGAAACTGCAAAGTCCCCCATCCTTCATCCCATGGGCACAATAGTCACCCATGACGATCCCCACATCCCCATTTCTTCCAGTTCCATACTCTACAGTGGCTACACTATGCAAAGTCTATTATAGTGGAACCGGGCCTACTTAATGCCAGCTCTTTGGGCAGTAGTCATTTGAGTCTTTGTCCCACCTCTCTAGCAGTCTCAATGTGGTGCTAGCTAACCGTCTCACAACTTTTATTCATCCTTTTGTTCATTCCCTGATTAAAAATACCAGAATCTCGAAGCACAACAGCCTAGGTTTATAGAAGTAGCCGCAACAAGTAGAATCTTGATCATGTGAGCACAAATATTTGTTCACTTGCAAATGTACTCATTGACAATTTTGTAAAGGCAAATGCCAGATCATGGTGCAAAAAACTGACATGATAACTTTAACAATGTGAATTTATTTTCCCACGTGATCCTCCGATTGAGCAAAAGTCTTAACTTTAAACTAAGAATAGATAAAAACTAAGGTGGATCAAAGTATCGAAGTGATACCTGCACCAAAGTCGATATTGATAACAATGGCTTCTCTCCAACTTTTTGATTTCTTGCCTACAGAGTAAATCAAGACGGCAAGAATTTAGCATGAGATATAGAAATAAAAGGTAATTGTTAAGTCTTTCAGACAGTACCTCTATCTTCTAAACTCCCCTGCCCCTCCCCGAACACCCCAAACCCACCCACCCAACAACTCAATTCCCGACTAGCAGGTCTTTATTTATGCAACAAAATAAATGTACATTACATGCTTAGAAAAAGACAATCATTCAACATTATCAACACAAAAGACAATCTTCCTTCCAGAGTCTCAAATCAATTGTAATATTATATATGAAAAGCTGGACAGCGGGAAACTTATGACGTATATTGAGTCAGGAAAGAGAAGAAAAAGAAAAGTACCTCGAACAAAAGCATAACAATTGCAAAAGTGACCTTTGCAAGCTCAGTCAGAAAATTAACGCTGATTGGGCTAAATTTGAACTTTCCATCCACCTTGGACATATATACCAAAACAGGCTGGCAGAACAGAAGTCATAAATAAGTTAGATGATCTTTGCACCTTCTGAAAGCATGGACTAAGATCCTATAAGTAGACCATCAAAAATCTAATTCCGTAGTCGACAGGAACACGAAATGGTAAAAATAGTCAACCGTTTAGAAAAGCCAATGACTCAATAGAAATCTTAAAGAATATAATGCTTGTTGTTTTTTTTAAAACCATACAAAGTCAATGACAACTACTAAGCGAAGTCAACGATCAACTGTAATGTATGATCGATTAATACATCCAGTAAAACGTCGTGTTTCTAAAATTAAACCAGAACCATGACGATATTTAAGCATTTCATGTTTCTGGGAGCACAATAGGATATATAAGCTAGTCAGATGACCATGAATACTTCTTCCTTTGAGAACAGATGGAGAAGAGAACAAAATGCTTTTACTATTACCTCGTGCATTAATTTAAGAACATGCACCGCGCCTTTTGCTACTAATTTGTAATAATGAAGAAAAAGGTTTTCCTAATGAACCAATCAATCCTGGGAAGAAAAGCAAAAATTGATATAAATGCAAGTAATTACCTGAAAACCAACTAAGATACAGTCACCGACCACCAAGAGGGTGTTGAGGGCACGCTGCTTGGACGATACTCTGCTTCTGTGCCGATCATAGGCCCTCGATACAGTTTTGGCGCTTGGTGACAAAAGCTTCGAGTGGCAAACACTGCATTCTATAATCCCGTTCTTCATTGATCTGCCCCTAAAATCTCACGATCTTGCCAGATGTATCTACAGAGAAACTCCAAAATCAGCACAAAACCAAGTAGAGGATTGATTCAATCTTCATCATGATAGAAGCATGTCTACGAGACTTGCATTTCAGGTCAAAAACATGATCTTCATTGCCTTAATCAACGCTAGAAGCTCGCAAGACAAAAATCTGGACTCATCGCCCAAGTGCAACGAAAATCAACAGAGACGACACAATTGTAAGACCTCTCTCATTCATTATGATCAGCAACTCAATCCAATTCTCCATCGATATCAGAAACTCAAATCCGAATGCCGCCGTTACGACCAGACTCCCACCAGATCTCGCCTTTAACACGACACGACGAGAACCCACCTCATTTTACACAATTACAGCTTAAAAAAATCCAAAATTGATGCGATCCCAATGAAACCCAGATCGCGGACCGCAGATCTCACCAGCGGGAAATCAAATTCAAGCATTCGCCCGACGAGACAGTCGTAACCGAACTGCGAACGGGAGCGAAAACGTCGCCCCTGGATCAATGGGAGCGAGCTGCGAAACGAAGACTCACCAGAACGCGCATGCCTCGGGACTGTCCTCCCCCGCCGGCGGCGAATTCACACACCGGCCAGATCGCGGCAACCCGACCCGCCGGAATCCGGAGCTTCCCTCGAGCCGGCGACTTCGAATTCCGCTCCCGCGAGGCTCCAATCCACCCGAGCGAATGCGCTTTCGAGGAGAGGAATGTGCAGAGATCGGAGAGAAGGTGGACTCTCTCTCTCTCTCTCGCTCTACTTTCTCTTTCTTCTGCTGCTGCTGCTGCTTTGAACTCAACAGCAATGGGGGCTGCTCGTGCGCCTCGCGCGCTCGAGGGGCCCCGCGGGTCGCGGCCCGGGGAACGGTGACGGACCAATCAGGACGCGAGGGGTGCTAGGTTGGGCCAATGGGATTTCGCCAGCGCCGCGGGTGACGGTTGACGCGGGGTGACGCGAGCGTCGAATCTGGAAGTTGGTGTGGGACTCCTTTTCGTGGCGCTTTCCATCGTTTTTTCTGGTTTTTCTTTTTTTTTTTTTTTTTTTTTTTGTTTCTTTTTTGGTGAGGTCAGATGTTTCTTTCGCTTGAATTGGTCGCACCAACAAATGATTAATAAAATAAAATAAAATAAAAACAACACCTAAGCATAAACCATACATTTACGTACAACTTATGCATGTATCTATGTATTTTTTTTCCCATCGCATTGCTAACGAATAAGACAGCAAAAAAGGAATAATTCAAAAAATATTTTTTTAAGAACTATTGTCTACATCACTTATAAGAATGAATGGATAGAAAATGTTTTCATTGTACAAGAAAATATTTATATTGAGTTGTTGTCCGTCATGAAAGTAATACAAGCGATCTTTTTCAAATAAAATATGTTTTAAATCATTCTGTTTTCGCGAAATAATGAAATCATATTTGGAAGAATACTTCGTCGTTGAGCGAATGATTAAATAAGTACCAAATTTGTTCTTTGATGGAGTAAAAAGACGCTAAACTTAGAGAAAAGGAGAATGAATTTCCTAAAAGTGATTATTCATATAGAGAGAATGAGACGTGGAATCTTTTAAAACGGATTAAAAATAGCAATTAAAAGTACAGTTTGACTTTTCAAAAACAATTGATAGATTGCCAAGTCAGCAAAATGGACAAGACATGGAGGAAGAAGGAGAAGAAGAAGCGTGTAGAAGCACGGAATTTTTCCCATTGGCTCTAAATGGTCCACGTGGAATATCTTTCGTTTGGGGTCATTGAGGGTGGGTACTTATCATCGCAAGACTCGTTGCTTAAGTCCAACGTTATAGTAAGAATCCACGTGTAAGAGGATGCATGCGACTGGTTGGGTTGGCAGTAATCTGCAAAGAGTCCTCCAAAATCAATCTTTGAGTTGTTTTTTCATATCTAAAGAAAAGGTAAATGTGAAATTTTATATAACCATTGTCCATGAGATTTTGTGGAATCACTCTTATAAAAAGTTTAAGCTTAGATAAAAATATTGTTTAATATTTAAATATTTTAACACTTTTCCTAAAAAATCAAACCACTTCCTCGAGGTGCACATGAAGGAGGCCTTATATTCCTAGTATTCGACTATTGTCACCTTCACTACTGAAAACAACTAAACATAGTTGTCCCAACCGTGTGACCGGGGAGATTGACCTAGTCATTGTTGATTACATCTTGTAGGCCTATGAATTGTTGATCCACTCATTTTAGTACTAATAATTAGACATGGATTTTAGAGTCGCGATATGGCCTTGGCCCCATCGAAATGATATAGGTCCTATTAGGAAGGACGAGAGGCAACACTAGCAAGATAACATTTGGTATTTCCAGGTAGGACTTTGGCATAAATGTGAAACTATGTAATTGGAGAGGCAAATATGGGTTTGAAAAGATTTGAATTGAGGACCTCCTATTTAATACTAGAAAAGAACAATAATGTTTGATTGTTGATCTCTATGTAAAATTTGTTGAGATTATTTCTACTCTATAAAGATATTACAAACCATTACTTTGTAAGGAAACAATACAACAATGGAATTGAAAAGGTTACCTGCATCCCCAATCATGGGATTTGAAGATCTAGTGGCAATGAATGATTTTGAATCTCGACTATTTCCAACAATAAGCACAGCAAATGCCTTTTGCACATCTGATCGAAGGAAAGACTAATAAACTGATTAAAACAATCTAAAGTACACCCTTTTTTTCATCCTCAAGGAGACATTGACTAGCAAATAACTCATTAAAATTATTTCAAAATGCACCGAGATACTCATAAAGAGATGAGAAATTATATCTACCACATTTTGGAGTTGTAAAAAAATTGAAACTTCACGTTCCTCAAATACCTTGGCCAAAATGTTTTGTAATGCTAACTACACCTCAATAGATGTCTTCAAATTTACTATATCCGCAAGGATGTCTTCAGAGAGTGTTGCAATAATCCACCCCTGCAGAAGGTGATTTGACATTCTCCATTGCAAGGACTGTAGATTTGTCACTTCCACATGGACTCCAACTTCTTTTCCGAGAGGTGATTATTGTTGGACTCGGCATCTGGTATTTACCATCAATTAATCCCATTAGATCTTGACTTTCAATGAATGCAAGCACAAGCAAGAATAGCTTGTTTGTGTCAGTTTCAATGACACAAAATTGCTTATGTTTAAAGACGATGGGTATGAATATTTTAGCATGCTAGAGGCATTAGTGGAAGGCATGGTTAAGGATCGATTTTTCAACGGGATCACTGTCGACTGTTCCAAAAGTTTAAATTATTAGATAATTGTGTGATTTAATATATAAATATTTTAACGGTGAGGACGTGGGTATCAACTTGTATTATGTAACATGATGACATCAAGAAAGCTTCAGCTGTGAGGATGAACCTGCCAAGAATCCGCATCTATTGTTGCTAGAGAAGACAAAGAAGGCAACAGAAGAAGGAGACGAAGGTAATAGGAGAATCGGTGGACCATGGTAGAGAGTGACTACAAATGCGCCAAGAAGTGATGCCATGGCTTCCCCACACTAGCAATATAATGAAGAGTAAGGGTGAGGACATTGATAGTTCCTAGCTACATGTTTCCTTGGCTACATTCAAACCAGGAATCTCTCTCACGCACATCCATTTCCGGTCAACCAGCATACCAGCCAAAATAGAAGATAGATGACTAGTGTACTATTTCGCACAATGAACGAGTACCCAACCCGCTTGGTGTTTGTACAAACGAGTTCACAACGCTTCCAATTCAGTTCGAGTTTAGCCAAGGAAAAATTGCTGTAAGGAAAAGGTGACCCTTGTTGCGGAACGTGTTTCTGCATATGCTAGCGTCATTAATCTGTGCCGGAAATGTTTGGCTCGTGTGATGTTGAGTCGAAAATGTTATACTTGATGAAAGTAACGAAAACAGTGAGCACACATTCTGCGAGAGAAGGGAAATTAAACGACTTGAACAAACCTGTAACGAAAGCAAGACTGACGACAGCCTCTACAGATAGCTTTCTGATGAAACAAGACAATGGAAGAAGCAGCAAGGACAGTTGCTACAGTGCTCGAGCTTGCATCGGATACTATGTCGATACCAAATCTCTTGCCTTTCCAGCACAAGCTAAGGTAATGAGGGTGCTGATTCAAGGGCGAGAGGGGCTAGGGTTTGTTGCCTTCTTCTGTCACTGCTCTTACTTCATTGATGATCAATGAAGAGCCATATGCATTAGGCAACTGTTCAAAATACACACAAAGATTAACAGTTGAGATGCATAGTAAGTGGTTTCCCATCTTCGATCTCATTTTTCATGGCTATACTATACAAAGGGGGGAAAACAGCTTCCACTTAATGCAAGGGCAAGCAACTAGGGCCTAGTTGCAAATTAGCTGCTCTCTCCGCCCCTTAATATAGTTTCTTGAGTAAAAATTGTAAAATTTGTCCACGCTAGCAACAACAATTAAGAAGAAGAAAAAAACTCAGCCCCTCTGATATCAAATAAAATCTCCGTATTATCTCAAACAACATGAACCCGCATAATAAATCCGTAACCTCTCGACTTCAGTTTAGCCAAGGTGAACTTTTTCTTCATAAAATTAAGAGAGCTTACCAACTACTAAATTTTGTTTTCTTTGGTTGGATCAATAGGATGAGTGGTTACAAACACCCTAGCCCTTTAGGCCTTAGATCAGGGGAGCCAAAGTGGGATGATTTCTATCAAGAAGTTGGTTACCTATTATACAAGCCAGGAAAGAAAGAATCACCCTTTCTCTTCCTATAAATCCAACACATGCTCCACATTCCATTAGCTTCTTCTGCCATTTCTCTGCTTCACTCATCTTTCCATCTTCTCCTAGGCTCATCACCCACCTCTTGGCACTTGGGGCTCTGATGGATTGGGTTCTTTTGGCCACGCCGGTGGTCTTGGTCATCATAGTCCACTGGTTGTCGTTCACCGCGCCGCTGCAGCACCGGCTGGCGGAGGGAACCTTGCCTCTAGGCGTTGCTGCCTTTGTGGTTCTGATGGTCGTTCTGGTGCAGTATGAACCTGTCGCCTTCTTAGAAAAGCTTGGTTTGCTGGTGATATTTTATTTCGTGATCTTCTTCAGTACATGATCTGTATGAAGAGAGGAATTCGCAGACTCATCTTTTAGATGCATGGCATATGTTGTGTATCAAAACTAAGATCACGTTTCTTTCACTTCAATATGACTTCTAGCTTTCTGGTATCCGTCAGTAAAGAATATCAATACTCCATTTGAATGTTATGCGGATACATAGTGAGGATTTTGGTTACCTAGGTCAATTATAATAGGTTTTGCCATATATATCAAAGTTTTGGGAAATTTATTTGGATTATACAAATTATCTACAACAGGTAGATCAGGAGGCGAAATATATAATACAAAATATAGGTCTGCCAAACTTTTGGTTAGGAGTTTTTCGAACTTTAACCATCTTTCCAAAGGTCCAAAAGCTCGTTAACTTTCTCCGAATAGCCGAGCAAGAAAGCTGAAAAGGGAAAACATTGACCCTGATTTTCCCGTGTACTCTCGGCCAATATTGATTCGGTTTATCAATCGAACCAATTCGATGATTGTAATCAGCAATCACATCGGGCAAATTTGTTTCTTTTTAAGTGGAGTAGGAACGGTGCTGCACAGGTCACGGCCATCAAGCAACGGCCGACTGGTTCTCGCGATAGCCACGCAAAGGTTCACCACAAAAAAAAAAAAAAGATGTACACAGTAGATTGGTTTCGGACATATTAATAAGTTGAGGTGTTAATTTCGGCAAAATTAAGAATGTCGCTTTAGGGTATATTTTTCAGTCTAGGTGCGTTACGAATCGACCCAACACTTCAAACTTGGGCCCTGTTTTCTTCTTGACCATTTTATGAGTAACCAAGCAGTATAGCTCGGGTATAGAAAATTAACACGTTGGTAGTTAAATTTCCTTTTTGGGTACCTTCCCAATTCTCATCTCGTTCAATTGGTAAGAAATCAAGTAAACATTTCGTAATGGCCCCGAAGGCCTTTTTTTTCTAATCAAACAAGGCCAAAGCGCACCAAACTCATCATACCTCCTTTGTGCATTATTAACGACATTATTTTGTTAGGATCTTGACTCATTCATAAAATTATATGAGTCCTAAATAAGAAAACCCGCACGTCCTCGTGTCGTTCTAGGCACATGAACTTGTGTCTTTAAAGCCTACCCAAGGGTGGTCCATTGTCCGATCCCATGCTATTTGGTTCCTCTAGTAGGGATGTGGCTGTGGACAAACAAGTTTGGGGGTAGTTGGAGTTGTAGATGTGATGTATTTATGAAGTTTGATGCTTTGGACAACCTCACTTCCAAGCTCTAGGACCTGAAAATAATGCGAACCCCTTGGAATCGGTAAGGTGGTGAAACGCTCGATCGAGTAAGATAGATTTCGTAATTACATTATGGCGTTTTTCAATCCAAATGACCCTAGGAGTTTCGCTTCATATGTGTGGATAGGATATTTTGTATGCATGCAAGAGAATTAGTTCAAGTGGAAATTTGGTTACCCAATCATCCAAATGAAGCAAGTTATGAAATACAAAAAGAAACTTTCATATTCCCGTCATCCTCTCTCGCTATGTAGAGCTCCGTCTACCTTCCATGGTAGTCTTCTTGCCAATTTCGGCCCTAATCTCCCAAATTTCCCAACATACCACCTCTCAATTCCTGTCTTCTCTCTTTGCAACTAACCAGCGACAATTACCCATGGGTTTTGATGGTGGTTGATCCTCTCTGCCGCTATTCACATCTTCCTCCACCTCCCGCCATCATCGTGGTCTTCCACCCATGGTTGCATGTATTGGATTTCTTCTTCGGAGGTCTTTGCCACCTGGTCCAGAGGTGAATTTCCTCTGCAGTTGTGATATCTCAATGTTTTTTTTACCTTTTCACTTAATTATGAAGATAGCGTAGCTGTTCGGTATCTGGTATCTGCTCCCTTTGCCTTTGATTCGCATATGCTTTGCGAATTGTCTGGTAATGGCTTCGAGTGGCCAAGAGGAAACTTCACGACTGGTTGCTTTGTGTCAGTGATTGGGGCGTCTTTGTTCTGCACAAGAAGTAGAGGTATGGGAGGAGGAACCTTCAATAGAAAAAATTGAGGAATGTCGATTGACATTGGTGGGCAAGATTATCACAAAATCAACTATAAATTTTCAAGCTTTCCAAAGTACCATGAAGCGTGTCTGGCGAACTGACCTAGTTGAATTCTCACAACGAGAAGGTGGCCTGTATCTAGCCAAATTCCAGTCAGCAGCGGAGCAACAACGAGTTTTACAAGGTGGCCCGTGGCTTTTTTCCAGCCACTTAGTCATTTTCAAGCCCTGGACTCCTAACACCCCACTCCACTGTTATGATTTTACTCGATGTGCCTTTTGGGTCCAAGTATTTGGTTTGCCTTTGGAGTGGACTACAGAACAGATGCTGAGAAAGGTGGTTAATCAGCTTGGTGAAATCTTAGAGGTTAAAGTTGACTGCAAAGAGGGCTCCACATTAAAGATTGGGCGAGTCCGAGTAGAAATGAAACTCGATGAACCTTTGCAAATTGGAAAGTTGATTCGTTTAGATGGGAGAATATTATGGTTGGATTTTAGATATGAGCAGTTATCCCAATTCTGTTATTCATGTGGGAGACTTGGCCACTACGCCACGTATTGTAAAGAAGTCCCTTTCGAGATAGTGCAAATGGAAGGCAAAGATCGAATGGCTTATGGTCAGTGGTTAAAAGCGGAGGTTCAAGAATATAGTTCGTATTGGCATGCGTTTTATAACCCTCCAGCAGAGTAGGAACAAATTGAGGAGACAATCCCAGAAACCCCCCCTAGATTTATTACAGAATGTACCCCTATAACCAACAACAGCCAAGGCACAAGAAGTTACCTGGTTACATTCGGAAACGCAGCACCCTGCTGCTGCGCCAGAGCCACAGATACATACCTTGCAGCATTTGAACCACCAGGGGAATGCTCTTACTATAGCATTGATTCCTGCGCAAGCAAAAGGAAAGGGAATTATCACTTATCCACAGCATCCTGTTGCTACGGTAGAGCCATAAATACACACATTGCAGCCTTCAAACTAGGGGTGAGCGGTTCCCGGTTCCGGTTCGGTTCCGTCTGGAACTTGGAACCTACCCTCGGGTACAGGTTCCTCATTTTTTGGAACCTGGAACCTACCCTTCAGAACCAAGAACCTAGAACCTACCCCGTCACAGTTCCGGGTCGGTTCCAGGGTTCCAACAGGTTTTTTTTTTTTTTTTTTTTTTGCACCTAATCAATGAATTAGACCGTAGGATGAAATAGGCAACTAGTAATATTCTTAGCCAATTCAGAAACTACAGGACTTCCTTTCTTGCGTACTTCATGCACCACTTCAACTTACTTCAATGATTTGGTGGAAATGTAATCCTTAAGGTTGCGGACAGCATCAACATCATTTACAAATGACATTGCAATGAAGTCTATGCCTTCATCAATTCCAAAGTTTATGTCAACCCAGTCCTGCAAATCAACCATATAATACAGTGAAGTAAGAAACTTGAAAGGAATTCGTGGATTTTTGTATTTGAAATCATCAATTGTAGGCTTGCAAAGTGCAATTTCTCCATCTACGCACACCAATCAGATTAATTAATGACAATGAGAGGACCAAGGAGCATCAAATTAGAATTTATGACATATGTACTGTTGTTTAATTAGTGGGAATCAAGAAGAGAGAACACCAGCTTGGTAATCCTCTCATCTCCAGTCATATACTTCCCAGCAGATGAGTCCCTTTTTCGTATCCATCCTTGTAAAACAAAGCTTACTACTCAGTTCTATATTCACCACTATTTCCATCAAATGTGAAGGTATCAATGATTTAGATGGTAACAGCATCAATACATTACTCTGAAGTGCTGAGGGCATGTGGTAAGTCTTTAGCCCCATCCCATTAAATAGAAATACTAATATAGTATGTGTAACCCATGGATAACTCTTCAACTGACAATATTATGAATCGCCTACTTTAGAAGAAAGGAAATAAGGGGTCGCAGCAAGATTTTATAAATGAAGCTGCGAGGTTCAGGTCTATTAATGGTTTGCCAAAACCAACTTTTGTCCCTTATTTCTTGCAAATGTTAGCACAAATGGAAATGCATGTGGATCTAGGATTTCTCCCGATCTCATGTTTTCTTATGGTCGACTATAATATTCAATGACCCAAAGAATGAATGAACACCATGCAGAATGTCCACATTGAAGCAAGAACAAGATACTTAAAGCGTCAAAGAACTACCAAAAGCAGTAATGTCCGAGGAATATAAACAAGAAACCAAGATTATGAAATCCACCTTTCTTGACAGAGTAGGCAATTTGTAATTCCTCTTAACAAGCTTCCCCTCTCACCAAAAGCTGAACTTTGCGCAAGGTAGAAACAAACTAGAATCTATGCACTTGCACTTCAAATCATTCCCAATCTTTTCAATGACTTCAAAACTTGCCATGCCTCCATCAATAACGAGCTCATCACCAACCTCGATACCTGCAGTTCAGGTTTAACATAAAGAGGGATGGTTAGACATCAAATTATGTCAATTACATTAAAAGACTGTTGTCTATGCAGTAACTCGTGCCTTTAGAAAAATCGGAGTGGTTTGCTTGGATAGTGAAAGGGCGGGAACCCTCGAACCCTTTCGTAGTAAATAACCAGATTGATCCTTCCTAATTTTCTCATAGCAAAACAAAGCCACATGAGAATAGCAGTAAACAAATTAATGTATCTTCCATTAAGATGAAGCTTAAACATAAATGCACTGCACTGACCAGACAAAATTTCACAAAAAGAAGTCCGGAACTATCGACACTTCCTAAACTATGAAGCATTAAGTGATCCCTTTGTCACACACTGACCTCTACTTTGATAGAGGAAGGAGCACCATGATCAACGACATTAATCTGACTACCCTCGGTATCAATCAATGGGGATATGTTGACACGGAAAGGATCCGTGAGCGGCATCGGGGGGCGCTTGGGCAAGCGGTGTCGGGGCAAGTGGCGAGCGAAGTCCACCGGGGGGACAAGCGGCGTCCAGCGGCTGAGCGGCGAGTGGCATCCAGCGGCTGAGCGGCGGGGCGAGTGGGGGTGACGGCATCGAGGGAGGCATGGGTGGGGCGAACGGGGGCGAGTGGCATCTAGCGGAGGGACGAGTGGCGTCCGATGACGACATCGAGGGCGAGCGGTGTTTGGCGGCGGCGTCGAGGGCGAGCGGCGTCCAGCGACGATGTCGAGGGCGAGGGGACGAGGCAGAGGCGAAAAGACAGAGGCAAAGGTAGAGAACGACGGGAGAGGAGAACTGAGGCTGGACAGTGTCGAGGGCGAGCGGCATCTGGCGGCGACGGGGCAGAGGCAGAGGCAGAGCGACGGGAGAGGAGAACTGGGGGTAAAGATTTGGGGGGTTTTTACTTTTTAGGAACCCTAACCGGTTCCGGTTCCGGTTTTGGTTCTCGGTTCCGGTTCCGTTCCCATGGGAACCGGAATCGGAACCGAGAACCGCCGGTTCCCAGAAAAAGGAACCGGGAACCGGAACCGGCCTCGTTGGAACCGGGAACCGAACCGGACCCTCCGGTGCAGTTCTCCGGTTCCCAGTTCTACCCGGGAACCGTGCTCACCCCTACTTCAAACCCCCAAGGGCATACTCTTACTACGCCTTTAATTCCTGCACAAACAAAAGAAAAAGGCATTATAACTTATCCTATGGACATACAGCAAACCAAGAAACTAAAGGGTGCCCGAACCACTCCAAAAATAGGACCAGCTAAGAAGCAGAAACGATACTCTCCCTATGACAAGAGGTACGTCGCAACTGAGAACTTAGATGAAACACAACTACTAGAAACACCAGTATTCGCAGCAGATGAAGTACTTCATCGGGCTTTGGTGGCTGGCCCTAAACAGCCACCGCCACACAAATGAAGATATTATGTTGGAACTATCAAGGTTTGGGCAATCCCCTGACAGTTCAAGCACTAAAGGCCTTGTCGGCCAAAGAAAAGCCCGACCCACTGTTCTTGATGGAGACAAAGAACCAGGAGATTGTTCTTGATAGATTGCAGCGAAAGTTACATTTCAGCAGTTCCTTTGTGCAAAATCCGGCCGGCCTAGCTGGTAGTATGGCGGTTTTTTGGAATGATATTATTTCATTAGAGATAGAAGGCGTTTCGGAGGAATATTTTGATATGGTCTGTAGGGATTTCAACAATGATCGGCTCATGAGAATCACTTGTCTTCATGCTCCATTCTCTTATCATAATCGACAACTGCTCTAGGAGACACTTCGATGGATTAGTGCATTCAACACACTTCCTTGGCTTTGTGCCGGGGATTTTAATGAAATTCTCTATCCGTGGGAAAAGGTTGGCAAGCGTTCTCCTGTCGGGTCTCGGCTTAACTCCTTTCGAGCTGTTGTAGATGACTGTGCCTTGATGGAAGTAGAAAGCAAGGGATGTGCGTACACATGGACAAATAACCGAGAAGGTGCTAAACTTGTAAAAGAACGGTTAGACCGGGTTCTGTGCACTATGGAGTGGCGACTACTATATCCTGATGTGGAGGTGTTTGCATTACCGGCACTGGGATCTGATCATAGCCCCTTACTTATCTCCACAGTGACCACCAATAAAAACTGTCAACGAGCCTTTGTTTATGAGGCATATTGGAACAACGATTAGGAATGTAGCAAGATCGTCTCTGAAGCATGGAACTCTGCCCAGGTAAGATATTCTGATCTATTGAAGAAATTGCAAAGTGTGACTGTTGCTTTACGAAGGTGGAGTAGATCAAAATTTGATAATGGCCACATGATAGTGACAGCCTTACAACAGCAATTGCAGATTATAATTAACAAACCTTACAGTTCAAATGCTGAGAAGGAGGAGGCATCTCACCTTCGAGAAGAGATAAGAAGTATCTACCAGCAAGAAGAGCAATTTTGGGCCATGAGGTCTCGGATAAATTGGTTGAGATGGGGCGACAAGAACAATAAGTTCTTTCATGCCACTACTATTCAACGAAGGCAGAGAAATAGAATTGGGATGATTTGGATGCAAATAACAACTGGGTGCGGGATATTACAGCTATCAAGGAGATGACGTCTGCATTTTTTTCACAGTTATATACAACTGTTGGCTATCGTGACTTTGGCCCGGTTCTTGATCAATGTCAACCAGTTGTGATTGAAGAGATGAACGAACACTTAACGGCCTCGGTAACCGTTGAGGAGGTAAGACGGGCCACTTTCCAATTGGGTGCCACAAAAGCTCCAGGTCCAAATGGCTTCAATAGGCTATTCTACCAAACTCATTGGAATACTGTCCACAAAGATTTATTCTGTTTGGTCAGTGAATTCTTCCGAACCGGATTGCTGCCTGGCGATCTAAACAAAACGGTAATAGCTTTGATTCCCAAAGTAAATCATCCTGAAAGCCTTGATCAGTTTAGACCGATCAGTTTGTGCAATTATGCATATAAAATTATTGCTAAGGTCATGGCAAATCGCCTAAAACCTTGGCTAGGTGAGCTGATTTCAACAGAACATGCGGCTTTTGTGAGTGGGCGTTAGATACAGGATAATATTTTCATCGTTCAAGAAGTTCTTCATCACTTCAAGACAAGGAACAGGAAGTGACATTTCAATGCTCTCCTCAAGACAGATACGCAGAAGGCCTATGACAAAGTTGAATGGGATTTCCTAAAAGACTACCTAACTAGATTGAGATTTCATCCTTGGTGGGTCCAATTGGTGATGCAATGCCCACGACAACATTGAGTGTTCAATTAAATGGGGAACAACTACCCTACTTTCGACCGTCAATGGGACTACGACAGGGCGACCCTCTCTCTCCACATATATTTATTTTAGTGGCCGATGCGCTATCAACCCTTATTCATCATGCAATCCAAATGGTATCGGGTCATGTCCAACTCTATCTCATCTTTTCTTTGCTGATGATTCAGTTTTCTTCCTAGATGGTACCGTAACGGAATGTCAGAATCTGGCAAATATATTGAACCAATATTGTATGGCAACGGGTCAAGTGATAAATAGAAACAAGTCTGGACTCTACTTTAGCAAATCTTGTCCGGTAGGTCTTCAGAACAACTTAGCAGCAGAATTTAGGGTACCGGTGCTACACCGTTATGGGAAATACTTAGGTATTCCTTCTGAATGGGGACGATCTAAAAAATAAATGTTCGGTTGGATATTAGGAAGAATCAATGCTAAACTGGAGGGTTGGAAAGAACTGTTACTGTCGAAGGGTGGAAAGGAAATCCTACTCAAGTCTGTTGTACAGGCCATTCCATGGTATGCAATGTCAATATTCAAGCTTCCTTTGTCTCTTTGTCGAACGATTGAGAAAAAAATTTCCAAATTCTGGTGGCGTAATGATAAGAACAGGGTCGGTGTGCATTGGAAGAACTGGGATTTGCTTAAAACCAGTAAGAATAATGGAGGGTTAGGCTTCCGTGACCTCATAGCCTTTAATAAGGCCATGCTTGGTAAGCAGGCCTGGCGGCTACTTCAACAACCTAACTCGCTATGGGGTCGGCTTTTCAAGGGGATATATTTTCAGTCAAGGGATTTTCAATCAGCAGGTAAAGGCTCGCGCCCCTCCTGGGGATGGCAGAGTCTTCTCATTGGCAGGGACGCCATCTTACCAAATGTAAGATGGTCTGTGGGAGATGGCAGAACGATAAACATAAGGGAGCATTGCTGGTTACCTATTAGCCCTATCGGAGGACCAGCTGACAGAGAGGAGCCAAGGATGGTGGTTGATCTTATTGATTATGTCCACCATACCTGAAATATTCCCCTTATAACAAAAATGTTTGATACTACCATTGCCGAAGAAATACTACGAATCCTTATCAGACCCTTACATGCCACTGATCAGCTAATTTGGACAGCAACATCAGCAGGGCATCATACAGTAAAAAAGTAACTACAATGCTTTGGTCAAGACAGCAAGCACACAGGATGGCAACCAGGCTTCAACTTCGTACCAAAATCCCAGAGAACTATGGCGTAAACTTTGGAAAATGCATACAGCACCGAAAATTCGAATATTTCTATGGACAGCTTGTCACAATGCCCTAGCTACCAAAGCCAATTTATATCACCGACATATCATCTCCAATCTAATATGCACTCTCTGCAATCAGAACTCACTAGAAACTATAGAACACATATTCTTTTTTTGTTCGTGGATTGAAGGAGTGTGGAAACATCCCCATCTCAACATCTCGATGGTGCCACATACAATACATCGTATGGACAAATGGATTACAGAAAGAGCAACAGATCAGACCCTCTTACATGGACTGGCGACAATAGCTCACGTCTTATGGCAGATCTGGTGCCAGCGCAACAACAGTGTTTTTCGTGGCCTTCGCCCTGATCCACATCGAGTTGTTGAAGACGCCTTGGCACAGACTCGGATACATCAGCTCTCGGACCAGCGGAACCCCAAACAGGACTCTCGCGAACAAGGGCCTCTGTTATCACCTCTGCAAACTTATGGCACCCTCCGGATCCAGGTTTCCTCAAGTGCAACATCGATGGATCGTATCGTCCTGGCAATAGTGAGGGCACAATGGCCTGTATTAGTTGCAATCACAGGGGTCTTCTAACATATGTCTACACCAGTAGATTTACAGCAGCTTTGGCCTTTCAATCAGAAGTGCAGGCGCTTACCTTAACTCTTCATCATTTGCAGAAGCAAGGCCTACATAAGGCACATCTGGTGATCGAGTCAAACTGTTTGCTGTTGATCGATGTTGTTCAAGCGAAGAGGAAGCCACCCTGGGAAGAACGCGCGCTGTTCGCAGAACTCGATTCGCTTCTGCCCCTTTACCCTAATTTACAGCTGCGACACTGTAACAGGCAGGCCAACGCGGTAGTAGATTGGGCTGCCAAAGCCCACGGCAGATCGGACGTGGCCCAAAACTGGAATATATTTCCCCCTTTTATTTTGCAAGCCTTGGTAAACTGTTGATGCCATCGCTTTGGCTGGTCATGTAACGCCTCTTTGTAATATCTCCTCTACTTAAATGAAACTTACTGTTTCTGACCCAAAAAAAAAAAAAAAAATCATCCAAACGAAGCATGCAACGCGAGAAGTTTTAGATAGAAAGTGATAGAGTGTGCACAACAAGACTCCCGTGTAAAATGACTATTGGAGAGGGGGCAAGTATTTATAAGCACGGAATGTAAATTTAAGTAGTCATTTGCACTTTTTGTCCAGAACGGCATTAATTATTAGACTTTTATTAAAAATATCGAGAGCATAAAATATCCTTCTTTGAATATAGTAAAAGAAGGGAACATCCATTAAATAAAGAGAAAATCCCAAATAGGGACCCAAAATGCATACTTTTTCTCAAAACAAGACTTGAAATGGAGTTTGTTTCAAATAAGAACTCAAAGTGGTCATTTAGTCTCAAAGAAGGATCTCACCGCATCTCTAATGCATATTCCGGTGACCTGTTCAGGGATATTTTTGTCCAAAAAAAATCTTTTTTTTTTTATTTTTTTATTTTCGGTTTGTTATGTTCTTTTTTTGTTTTTGTTTTTTTTTTGTCTATGGTTGCACTGTTCATCATTTTCTTCGTCCCCTCTTCGTCTTCTTCTTACCCAGACCAAGATCAAGGAGATCGGACTTGGGAAGGGCTAGTGAGGGTTGGACACTCATCGCTAGTAGTGGGTGAGGACCGCCGAGCCCTCGTTGGCCGTAGGCAAGGGTGGCCTCGGTCGCGGCCGGTGAGGGCCATCAAGCCCTCGGCGGGCGCGGGCGAGGCCATCCTCGCTAGATCCGGCAAGGGTCGGCCTCTCCCAAGGCCGGCGAGGGGCGACCTTGCTGATGGCTGTGAGAGCCAACCTCCCTCGCCTCCGCCCGCCGCTCCACTAACAACCTCGTTTTCTGCCAGGACTATGACTGGGACGCTCACATCACCTTCTTCAACCCTTCCTCCCACCACCGCTCCTAGATCGACGGCTTCTCCGGCTACCCCTTTTGCCCTTGAGCAGCTCTTTGTAGGGCCTCGATTTGGATGGGCCCCCTCCCCCACGGCCAGCGAGGGCTTGATGGCCCTCGCTGCCGGCGATGGGCATCGAGCCCTTGCTTGCTGCCGGTGATGGGCGTCAAGCCCTTGCCGGCCTTTCCCCAAGTCCAACGTTCTTGATCTGGGCAAGAAGATGAATAGGGAGAGTGGAAATCATTATCAAATTTTCACTTTCCTGTGATTTCATTCTGATTCCTTCGCTATTCTAGGTGACGATGTCCGAGAACCCATTCCTTAGTCTCTTCCAAAATCTTGAGAAGATATCCAACTCCATCCAGACCCATTTCTCTACCTTCATCGCTCGTCCCTCTGACCCGTTATTGAGCAATAACAATGCTCTCTTCTCCGTCTCGAGCTTGCCCAAATCGAGCGCAAATTTCTAGGCTTTCGGACCAAAAGAGGTGCTCAAGAAGGAGGGCACTTTGTTTTCCTTCCCCTTTGCTTTGTGTCATTACCATCTTGAGTGAACAGTTCAGGGTTCTGCGTGTTTTGGATATAATGGTGTGTATGCTCGGTCAGTGTTTGTTAGTATTCCTAAGTGAAGGTAGCAAACGGGTGCCTTTCGAAATGCATAATTGCATGTTTCATGGGGGAAATCAAAGGAGACGTGTCCCGAAGAAGACAATGAATAGGAGAACCAAAAATGAAAAAAAAAAAAGTTGGACGAAAATACTCTAATTAGCCATCAAAATATGTATCGGAGATGTAACTATTCACCGGCCGGCGACTAAGGTCCTTCTTTGAGACTAAATGACCATTTAGGTCCTTATTTGATACTGATTTCACTTTAGATCCTCTTTTGAGAAAATGATGGTACACTAGGTCCCTATTTAAGATTTTCCCTTAAATAAATGGAGATGTTGAAATTTAAAAATTTATATGCCTTGTCCAGTTCCCAAATTTGCTCAAGGAGAAATTCTTTCCCATTGGACATGAAAGAAAAGTATCCGACCAATTGAAAACAACAATAGTATATCTTCATATAAAAGAATAATTATCCACGTTTATCCACCAAAAGATGTGAATACTAATAAAAAAAGAGAGTTAATAATACTTTATAATTTTTTTACCAAAACACCATTAAAAAAAATTAATTCAAATCTTTATTTGAGATGATTTGATCGCTTCAAGTCTTTATTTAAAATGAGATCCATTTCGGACTTTTATTCAATGAAATTACGATATTTGAAATCTTATTTGGAATTTTCTCGTTTATATTATTGTTAGTTTCCACAATTACAATTTTTTTATTAAAAAAAAAAAAAAGAAGGAGAAGACGAAGAAAAAGCAAAAAAAAAAAAAAAAAAAAAAAAGGTCGAGTGAATTTGCAGTCATATCTTTTGGGAAAACCGCATCTCCGCACGGCGACAAAGCGGGACGGTCAAACTCCGTCCCCTCCATCTTCTTCTTCAACCTCCCGTCAGCATCTTCTCTTCTTCCCTCTGCAGATTCCCCTCTCTCTCTACATATCTCTCTCTCCCTTCTCTTTCTCTCTCTAGGATCGCCAATCTGCCCAATCAGCAACCGCCTCGCGTCGTTGGTTCTCTCTCTACATTCTCTCTCCATGGCTTCCGCCGCGAAGCACAATCAGCCCCCAAAACCCCTCAAAACCCTAATTTCCCCCAGCCGGACCCCCACAACCCCTCCCTCCACGCCGCCGTCGCCTCCACCAGCGCCGCCGGAGGCTGCGGCGGCGGCGGCGGCGGCGGCAACCCCTCGCCCCGACCCACGAGGATTCGGTCCTCTCCCGCGCCTCCCACCTCGCCCGCCCCGAGGTCCTGCGGCGCCGGTCCCGCCGCCTCAAGCAGCTCTCCAGGTGCTACCGGGACCACTACTGGGCGCTCATGGAGGAGCTCAAGGTCCAGTACCGGGATTACTACTGGAAGTACGGGATGAGCCCCTTCAAGGAAGAGAGCCAGCGGATGGAGGTGGACGGGTCGGCGGAGCGGGACGGGCCGAACGGGGAGGGTATCGGGGAGAACGTCGGGAGCAGCGTCGTCCTGAGTAGGAGCGAGTTCGAGGCCAAGGGCAACAATAAGGGGTGCACGTTCCAAGGGTGTAAGTTGAAGGCCATGGCGCTGACGAGCTTTTGCCATTTGCACATATTGTCTGATAAGAGGCAGAAGCTCTACAAGGCTTGCAGCTATGTCATCAAAAAGTGATTCTTTTACTCTGCCCTCTTCCTCTTTGATTAGTGTATGTTGAAAATTGTGCGGATCATTTGCTGGGCAATTTCCTTGCCCTGTTACTGTCTCGCCTTTGTCGGATTAGTTAGCGCGGTTGCAATCACGAATAGAGCCAATACAATGATGTGGATACTGGCCATTCGAGGATGCATCGAAATTTGTTGAACCATAGTCATTTCTGATAAAAACATCATGGCATTGTATAGAAAATGGAGGATTGTTTTTGTGGGTGTGACCCATATGGAGGAAAATTTGCAATTCAGAAATTCGCTAGAAAAAAATGTTTATGTGAGAGCAGGAGAGGAATGAAAACTCTACCTCATCAAGTTGGACATGGAAAAATGCTTATTTAGAGAATGCACTGGGCATGTAGTTTACTTTGGAAAGTGATGCAATTATCTTCTATGCTCGAGGAGTTTAGGATTCCAATTCTTTGATGTATCTTCTAGTATGATGCTTTAATACCTCAGCCCTGTTTCTACTAGTGCTTATTCATTGGGAGAAAAACATCGGAAAAGAGCCCTGCTTTCTACATGAGGTGAGAAGATGAGCTGTTTCTTTTGGTGAGTTGGATGGATCTCAGATATTTGGTGCATTGAACCCTTGTGAAGGGGACTCGGAGTGCTGGAAAAGATTTATGTGTATGTTTCGCAAACTCGATTAGTTCTTAGGGTGAGAGACTGGGGCAGGACATGTGTAAGCTCAGATTAATTGCTCTCGAATTTGAAGTTTAGCTTTGCACTGGGTCACTAGTTAAGCATTTTCACCTGTAAATTTTATATGTGAAGTAATCAGACTATCAGGTATATGTACAATGCCAGGTTCTCCATCACTCCTTTAAATGCTTTTACTTTTTCTTTTAGGGTTGGAGCTGAGTAAAGAGGGTAGGCACTTTTTCTTGCTTCTTCCCCATGAGGGGTGTTGTTGGGGACAGGAAAGGAAGAGAGGGGTGATTCACTCTCCTGGGAACAAAGTCTCATTAAATAATGGTGATGACCGTGTCTCTGTTATTGTTTCGTGGAATTCCAATATAGAGGTACACCGACTGGTCGGAGAATCTGATTGATCTGGTCTAGTAGATTAACTCCTGGCAATAGTTTCCCAATGGACAAAATGGAGAATTAATTAGTTCTTTTTAAGCGGTCTTCTATGGAGTTCCAGTTCCCTGCTCTGAAGTTTTGGCTCTAGAGAAATATTCATGTGCAGGGTTAAATATACCACATCCTTCCCTGTGTTGTGTCACTTTTATTTCTCGGTTTCTATACTTTCTTTTTCTCTGCGGCTTAATTAATTTTCTACGGTGATTAAATCATGTCTTTTAGATTGCAAAACTTTTATTAGACGTGTGATTTTTGTTCTGTGTATTCAAACACAATACCGTTTCATGCTATCTGTGACTGACTGATCATCCATTTGTTTATAGTTCTCCGGCGGGATCAATAACATGTGGGAAGCCAATATTGAGATCCACCGTTCCTTCTCTTTGTAGTGTCCACTTCCAGAAAGCTCAAAAGCATGTCACCCGGGCCTTGAAGAAGGCAGGGCTTAATGTTACTTCATCAAGTAAACTTGCTCCAAAATTCCATGTTATAGTGGCAGAATATGTGCAGCAAATTCAAGCCAAAAGAAGGGCTGCACTGAAGAAGCCCAATACTAGTGAAGCTGTTGTGGTTAAGGAAGAAACCATGAGCTGAGTCCCTATTGCGAATAACTGCAAATCAGAAATTGTTGCATGAGTGGAAGTGTTGTAGCTGCAAAACAAATCAGAGGTAAGATGGTGCAAAGTAGATATTTCGACACTGTACAGACTTGAGAGTTATTTAGGTCATTATTTGTGCCTGCATACTCAAAAGACTGGTTCTGTTGTGTATGTTCTGTTATCAAATTTTTATTTCCGAACTCGGTTGCTGGAATAGGAAATGCAGCCGTCATGTGTATCCAAATTTGCTTTACACAGCTGGAACAAAGAGTACAAAGAGAGCATGTGTTGAAGGAGAATACGTCTTTTCCTGTTTCTTCTTATTTTTAGACTGTAGCTATGTCATCATCCACTGTAGTCACTCATGCACATGACATTTGGAACCTGGACCTCACTAAGAAAGAGATAGCCTGATTACTCCCTCATCTCTGCCTCTCTTTTTTAAAGAGATCCATCTGTTCTGATCAAAATTTGTTTGCATCTTTTTGTGCCCCCAAGCCAGGTGGTTTGTGGGAACTGAAACCAGATGGAAGTTGTACGTGTTGCAGTCTTGAGGCACCTTCCTCAGTGCAAGAGCTTGTTGAGATGTCTTCTTGGCTAGTCCATACGTATTTGCTTTACAAGCGTCCCGTGCAATCTTGTCTTGATGTTAAATGTCCAACAATGACTAGTTTGCGATTTTAAGTCGGGTCTTCCTTCTTCATTGTCTGCTGTACAGCCACAGAATATGTGAACATCCTTCTCTCTCCGGGGCGTGGCCAAGCGCTTTTTTAGACTTCTTGTAGACATTCTTGCAACACATGTATGCTCTCTCCCCTGATAAATTTTTGTCCGTGTCACCTTTGTCATTATGTTTATTCATTTTGAGGGACTCAGAGGATATAACAGGATGAATGGACGTGTCGGTTCACTTTTGTATAAATCAGCTTCTCGTCATTTGTATAAGATGGATGAACTCATTTCCGGAGACCCGGTCACGCTAATTTGTTAATTTAATCAGGATCGGTATGACGCCTAATACTCAAAAATGACTATGAGGACCCCATCCTCCCTCCGGATGAGTAGATGAACTGTAAGATGATTTTTTAGGCAGAGGAATTTAGAAAATTGGGCCTTAAACAGATCGAAAGGATCCAGAGCTTAGTCTTTTCTTCAGCGTGGGAGTGAAGCAGCTTCTTGAGAAGGAAATTATGTTACGAATAAAAAAAAGACAGCAGCACTAGAGTGCCTAAAAGATGAAAAGGTGCTTTAGACTGCGCTTATGCGATAACAATTCTCAATTTTCCTGCAATCTGGAGCACGATCCGTCGTATGTCCAATTAAAGAGTTACTTTGAGTGACAATTGTTGGCATCTAAAAGTTGTGACGCAGATGGACTACCCGAAGAAGGAATTAAGTGTTCCGGATGGTGAAGTCTCCCTCAGTATGCCCTTCGTATTCACACCTCTGGTTAAACTCAATCACAGAAACAAGACGACCATCTCTCGTGCAATCAATAACCGAGTTTCTAACACCTCTAGTTCCTCAAGACCGGCAAACCGTCCTCTGCAAAAGTCTCCGCTGGTCACTCTCTGTGGCTTTGTTGTAGTAATGTCGAGGAAGCGTCAGCATGACAGGTAAAATTACTTAAAATCTCTATATACATCATTCTCCTAAAAAGCAAAGCAAACTTCATCATGAACGGATGCATGGTGGGGAATTACACTCTGTAGAAGGCCAGCAATAAGCAATTCCTACGTGCATCTTTCTCGGGAATCAAACCAAATAACAACGGCCTAAAAATCAATAATCAGATGGATAGTCTTGACTGATTGATCTTTTCCCCTCACGCTGATGGGATCTCTCACGATGTTTGTGACGCTCATAAGAGCATTCTTTCTCATCTCGAGACCTGCTTTTGTGATGGCGCTCCTCTCTATCAAAAGAGTCTCTCTCTTTATGATCCTCTCTCTCCGATGAACTTCTTCTGCTCCTTTTCTTGACACGTCCGTCGTCATCAATGGAGCGCTCTTCCCCATCCAAAGAGCTTCTTACAGTTTCTTCCTTCTCCACAGAGCTTCTGTAATGGTGCTTCTCTTCTAATTCCACTGAGCTCTTCCTATTGGAAAACTCCCGATCCTTACGGCGCCTCTTGTCATGGCGATGTTCTTCCTTGGAACTTTTGTCATAAGAGTGATCTAATGTATCATCAGGGCTCCTCCCATGCACGCGATCTTCCCTGTCCTCAGAGTTTCTTTTGTGAGTATGCTCTTCTCTGTTCCCAGAGCTTCTGTAAGATCCTTCTTCCTTATCTAACAAACCCTCTCCTCTTCTAGGGGGTGAAGGAACCTGAAAAAGATATAAGATCATGACATTCTGATTTACAAGATTCCTAATAAATGTCACGACTCATGAAAAACTCAAAAAGGCTACCGCTCTTATACTTCTCTTGCAAATTTCCTAAAGGAGAACGAATTCAACATAAGGCAGTGCAGGTTGCCATAGAATTATCACAGGAAAGTCAACAAGGGGAAAAGAAGGTCAAGCCCATTCACCAAAAGTGCGTAAACTTTGTCTCCAAGGCCAGTCACTCCATGGGACTTAACGAACCCAAATTAGCCCATTAAGGTGCAATTAAGTACAGAAAGCTAATTATAGCCTCCTCCCCTTATGGAGTTGGAAACGTCATGCAGCCCATTCACCAAATGTGCGTAAACTGTGTCTCCAAGGCCAGTCACTCCACAGGACTTAACAAACCCAAATTCATCCAAATAGGTGCTAGGAAGTACGGAAAGCTAATTATAGCCTCCTCCCCCTAATGGAGTTGGAAGCATCATGCCTGTTGACGGGCAAAAGGCAAACAATAGCATGGAAACCCATACCAAGTAAAAGTATCAATAGTTCCATTTCTGATAGTACATTCAGGTAAAGAATTTCAGTAAAATCTTAGTATAGAAGAAAGTAAAGCTAAGAGTTAAAGTCTCCACAAGCCTTTATCCCAAATAAAGCCACGAAAAAGTGGATTAAGTTCAAAACTGAAAAATTCCTGCTGGGTAAGCTCCCACCAAATTTACAGCAACCTCTGGAATGCCACTTAACCTTCATGCTCATACATGCCCACAAATTAAGTCCTCAAGGGTGATGGTTTCCACAAATGCCAGAAAAGGAAGAGTATCTTAGAAGGGGAGGGGAACAATGATCTAGGCAGATCTCTAAAGAAGCTAATTAGGCCAAGCTTACTTATGGAAAAAAGGTGAAAAGGAATTCTCAACAGTGGAAATTATATTTTCATGAGTAAAAAGGCGAGCACCCTTTTCATGGAAAATCTCTTCTTGTACAACAAGAATATAAAACATTTGAGCAGTGGTTATTGGATGGAATGAATAAGGAAGTGAGCTCAATTAGTGAGGGTTAGTACCTCCATCAACGCCATTGTTCATTTAGCTGGTCCAGGTCTTAGTTTTGAATTATAGTCAGACTTAACCTAAGAAATATCATGACACTCTGGTATAGAAGTTTAATTATAAATGAAATTTCATAACTAACTCAGGAGGGCTAAAACATGCATTTCGATGGAGCTAAATGCAGCATTTAGATACAACAGAGACAATACCTCAAAGCGAGACATGTACCGTCCCTCTGGAGGAGGTGGAATGCCCAGCCTCTTCAAGTCATCCAATGGGATTGGGCGACTGATCATATAATGACAATATAGAAAGAGTTAGAATCATCAAATGTGGCCCAGCTTCATCTTTGCAACAGAATTCTAGGATTTTTGAAGTGTCCAAAAGGATCACACCTACTCCTTCAAATTTCGGTTGGTGAAAGTAATTCATAACATGCCACTTCTCCATTATTTAAGACCCTATAATTTATCCAACATCTTTGAACAAACTATTCTAGCGCACTAAAAGATCCCATATTATTCATTCTGAACACAAATATCCTAAGCCCAACGAAAATTCACACTGCACTATTCAATGAAAACTCTAATAAATATGAAAAAAAAAAAAAATTCCACGATCAGCTTACTCAGGCCAAGTAAAGTTCTCCCGCATAGATTATAAGAAAACACAGGATAATATAGTTCCTAGTCACTAATCCATATTAAATACTCATGGTACTGCATAGACTTATTTTTGCTATGCTAATTTTTTTCAAGAAACAAATACAAAACAGCAACAGTTGTCCTTGTAACCACCTTAAATTAATGGTAGGAATTAGAACTCTTTCTTGCATATTTGTCTCCTCCCAGATGAAGACTAAATACTCACATCCAATATTGATGACAAGTTGATAGTTATTATTCAAGCTAAACAATGAAGACTATTGACTGTAAGGATCCAGAAAAAGGAAGATATGACATCTGACCATCAGCAGCAAAATTCTTATTCTTGAGTTGAACCCAGGAAAGGAAACATATAAAATTTCATTTACTTTACCCTTGTTTCCCAGTGTGCATTTTCCTTGAAAGACCCTTCATAATCATGAACCAGATAGGATGTGACTAAAATGCTGAATAAGATTAAACATATTTTATTCCACAAACAATGACTACGATTCCTGAGTCCATGCAAATAATATGTAAAAAAAAGTACAGATAGATCTCACATCATACATGCAAAAGCAAAACAAAAGACTAATAAACTATCAAAATTCACGTGAAATGCATAAACCCTTATAAAAATAGAGAATGCTTACAGAGGAGCTCGAAATGGTCTTTCTCGTCCTCCAAACCTAAGCTGTCCTGACTCTTTCCTACCACCAAGACCTCCTCCTGGCAGGAATTACTAGAATTTAGTAGCTTATCTTGGCAGCAAGAAAAGAAAGAGGTTGCTGAACTAACCTAACCTTCTTGGGATCCATCCTGGCATCAATTGTTGTCTGTTATAGTCAACTATAATTTCAGAATCATCAATGAAAGAATGGTGTGCGTCCTGCAAATTAAATGTAATTTTAAGTTTCACAGATAAATATTCAATAAGCTATGCATAGCAATCTAGGTTAGTTTCCAACTAGCTTCAAAGCACGTGTTTTGCTTTCGTTCTGTTCTTTTACAGAAGACAAGATATGATAATGCTTTACTTGCATTTTCCTGTTTTAAGGGAAAAAAACCCAGTTATGTATAAGCACTTTAAAAGACAAGCTAGTCTTAGTCAAATAGATATGCTATCTTTACACTTAAATGCAGAATCTCACCATACTACATTATTTCAGATTCTAGGTGCCTTTCTGATCAGTCAAATAGATATGCTATCTTTACATTTAAATGTACATTATTTCAGATTCTAGGCACCTTTTTGACGAAAGTTGACTAAAAGTGGCACCCACAAAACAAGTTCTGAATTACCTCAGTTCAACCAAAGTAATCTCTCATTCTGAAAGCTTTCATACGCAATCTTTGTGCAGAAAAATTTCCACTATTTTTAGGCTTTTAGGTTGACCTAAACAGGTACAAATATTCATGCTTTATGCTCCTTCCATGCTGTAAAATTCAGCTTTCTAGCAACAACTCAACAGAAGTCTGTTTACATTACTCAGACTCTAATAAGTGTGCCCGATATGAGCATGTATCGTGGTGCCTCACTAATCTATGCATCTAGATGAGGGAAAAAGTATAATATAACAAGTTTCAGTATTTAAGACCAAATATATTGTTGAAAATGTGTGATTTTCTAGTAGCTTTTCTTTATTTTTTATTGGTTACACATTTCTTCCAGTCGTTTTTCACTAAGAACATTGCAGTAGGTTTTCAAAAAACATGGCATCAGTGTCTCATACCCAATATACATCAAGTTCATATCCTATTCACATTAATTTTCAACCTAAATAAAATGGTGACTAAAAGCAGCAACCACATGAAGAAGCTCTCAAATGAGTTCGCTATACAGATTTTTATCTTAATTTTGCATGTCTTCCTATCTCCTTCGTTCTAAATCCAAATGCACTCATAGTTAGATCTCTAGGTTGACTTACGCAATGTATCTAGCTATTGGATATGATGAGAAAGGCACCTAAAAAGCTCTTAAGAAGCTGCATGGCAAAGCATCAACAATGAATCAACAATAAAAGCCATCAGCAGCATGTCATGGACTATCTCAAAGACATGAGGACCAATTCAGAAGACTTAACATTAGGCTTCTACCCAGTATCAAGCACAACGACATGCCTAGAACAAATAAAAGTACCTTATATGCACGTCTCATTTCTCTTTCAGTTTCATATTCAACAAAAGCATAACCTCTTGAGGCACCAGTCACTGCAAACAGGCACCGACAGAGTAAGAAATTGTAGAGCCAATACCTTGAATTTAAAAGGAGGCAGAAACAACTATGCCATCCAAAATGCAATCAGCTCATATGCACAGGATAAAGAATATGATAAAACCAGCGATCCTTACTAGCTTCAAATTGGCTATCGGTAATGTTAAAAAGCTATATAAATTACTGCCACTAAAACATCTCCACAAAAACTGGGGTATAAAAAAACTAAGCATATAATAAGTTAGAGATCAAGCATTGCTGCTCTGTCAAAACAATGAATAAAGTGCAAGCTACCAAGATTTGTTTCATATTAAGTGAAGTTTGAATTACTATCAACCTGAAGCACTTATCATGATCTCTCCACGAACTGAAAATCATAGAAATTACAAGAGCTAATAAGATGGTTACCAATGTGCCTGACCAAGCGCAAGTTTTTCACATGACCATACTTGCTCATAGCCTGCACAAGGGAACCCATATTGTAGGTCAATAAAGCCTACATCAATCGAAAGACGGATAGAAAAAGCAGTAATTCAAGGTAAAATGCTCAATTTAGCAGTCGGAACCAACAAATATACGTTTTTTAATGCCAAAACTACCATATTTCGGCAAGCATTTCCGTTCCCTTCCTCGAAAACAAAACAAAGTTCCATCTCTTAACACTCCCCTCATAAATCATGAGAACGACGCCAAGTCGAATCATTTATTTATCTCCCAAGCACTCTCCCAAGCAGGCAGGCAGGCAGCCATTGTCACCTCAAACGAGCTCAACAGCTGAAACACCCATTTTCATCAAAAACGAAAAAAAAAAAAACAGCTGAAACACCCACATCCCAAAAAAAAAGAAAAAAAAAGAACTACTCTTCCTCAAAAAGAGAGAGAAGAGAGAAATGGGAATGAAAGAAAACCTTAGAATCAAGACAAAGGCCAGACCTTGCGGAGAGTGTCCTCGGAGGTGAAGTGGGAGAGGCGCCCCACGAAGAGGGTGCAGTAGGGGTCGCCCACGGCCTTGGGATCGCCGAACGGGTCATCTGGGGGGGAATCGAAAACGGAGTCAGAAACCAGGAAGTAAAGCAAAGAAAACGGGAAAGAGAAGAGGGAGGGGGATTTTACAGAGGCCGGCGGAGGAGCAGAGGTGGGCGCGGTAGACGGCGTTGTCGTGGGGGAGGACGTCGGTGCCGTCGATGCTGCCCGCCTGGATCGGGTGGTACGACTCCGCGTAGAACACCGAGTTCAGCCTGCCGCTGTTCCTGCTCATCTCCCTCCCTCTCTCTCTCTACTTTCTCTCTCTAGGAACAGAGTCTCCGACGAAGACGAAAGCGCAGCGAAACAGAGGAAGATGGGAGGATGCTTTCTCTTAATGATTAAGTCCACAAACAGCACTAGAAATTTAATTCCATGATGTGCTAAATCTTAATTTTCTGTATAGAAAAAAAAAGGTTAAAGAAGTCCTGAAACTTTTAATTTTAAAATTTCCAAAAAGTATAATTAACTTCTAAAACTTGTTACAAAAATGTAACGAAATCTTAAAACTTTTAAAAATATAATCAAGTGAAAGTTTTAAAATTTGATCAAATCAAGCTAAATTGCATTTTTGTGATAAATTTTAAGATTTTTAATGCATTTATCCCAAAAAAGTTAAAAATCATTTTGACATGTTTATGGAGTTAATTTTGTAGAAATAATAGAGCCACTTGTGATAAAGAGAAAACTTATTTTTTCATTGGGCGAAATTAATTAATGAACGTGAAAAACTTTGCAACTTAATTTCTAAATGAGTATCGCATTTTGATTTTTTATATGTCATGGAGAGATGAGAGTTTATTTAGTAATCGAAAAGGTATTTTTCCTTTTCCATAAGGAAATTAATTAACCGGGTTCTGAACTTTATTAACGTCTCATCGTTTGACTTTATTAAGTTTATTTACTAAATATGGGGATGCTCGTTCCAACTTTTAAAGGAACGGGGATTCATTAGGAAGACCTATGCAATGTCCATTTCATTTTTGTCCTTCTATTCATATAATATGATATTAATTATTAGGTTTATGGTGAATTTTACTCGTGCTTTTTAATACTTTGAAAAATAGAAACCAGAGTAACTTATTGAATCGATCGTGAAGATGGCTATTAGATAAATTTTTATGGATGCTAAACTACATAATGCCTTATTAATCTAGCAATATTCTCTAATGGTCCTCATTAGTGACTAAAATCCTTTAATTTTAGTTATAAGAGTAAAGATCCTTGATGGCCAAAATGAGATAACGAAGCTAACAGTGATATAAGTAGTAAAAATCAAAGAGGTCGAGTTCCGAAAGTTACTATTGATTTTTTTTCCATGAAAAATCAATGATCCGCAAGCGTTTTTCTAAATATAGTTATTTGTATTGATTAAAAAATCTAGTTAAAGGAATATATTTTCGTCATCAATAATAATCTTTGCCTAAACATCTTATTGATGATAAAATGTCTCTCATTAATTCATTGTTACAAGTAATAGAAGTGAATATTTTTGGAAGTATTTCAAATTGGGATATTTCATGAAGCAAACGCATCTAAAAAATTAAAGGATTTTATGTATTTTTTCGATGAGGGTTTTTCCTATCATCACTCTCTCTCTCCAAAATATATTCTCTTTTTTCTCTCCCTAACTAAAGGGTTTATAATTGTATTAACGCCACGTCAACGGCTTGGGCGCCGGCGACGAAAAGTCGCTAACGAAAAGGGTCGAAAATGTTAACAAAATTCAGGGGCCATCAGGGTGCGTTTGTTTGTGTTTACATTGCTTTTTGTGTTAGAGCAAAATAAAAAAAATTATTTACATTCGGGGGCGATTTTGAACAAAATGCGCGTTTGGTAAACATGTTTCGAAATAAAAAAACAAAACAACGTGTTTGTTTAATTTATATTCTTTTTTATTTCTTTTAATTTTTAATGTTTATTTTTTATTTTTTCTTTCTTTTTATTTTTTATTTTTTTCTTGCTTTGGCCGGTCGCCGGCCTCGGCCATGGCCGGCTTGTCGCCGGCGACCAGCCGACGAGGGCCGGCGGCCTCGCCCAGCCACGGCGAGGCTCGCCGGCCCCGGCGAGGCCGAGCCTCGCCGTGGTTGGGCGAGGCTCGGCCTCGCCTTGGCTGGGCGAGCTCGGGCTCGCCCAGATCCGGCGAGGCCGAGCTCGCCCAGCCACCGGCGAGGCTCGGCCTCGCCGGGCCACCGCCAGGTCGGCGTCGCTTGGCGGTGGCCCGGCGAGGCCGAGCCTCGCCGGTGGCTGGGCGAGCTCGGCGGCGTCAGATCTAGGCGAGCCCGAGCTCCCCCAGCCAAGGCGCGATCGCGGCCGGCTGGGCGAGCTCAGGCTCGCCCAGATCCGGCGAGGCCGAGCTCGCCCAGCCACCGGCGAGGCCGAGCCTCGCCGGTGGCTGGGCGAGCTCGGCCTCGCCGGATCTGGGCGAGCCCGAGCTCGCCCAGCCAAGGCGAGGCCGAGCCTCGCCCAACCACGGCGAGGCTCGGCCTCGCCGGGGGCCGGCGAGCCTCGCCGTGGCTGGGCGAGGCCGCCGGCCCTCGTCGGCTGGTCGCCGGCCATGGCCGAGGCCAGCGACCGGCCAAAGCAAGAAGAAGAAGAAGAAAAAAAGAAGAAAAAAAAAAAAGAAAAGAGAAGAGAGAGAAAAAGTGTTTCTCATTTTTGTTCCAGAAACAATAAACAACTTTTTTTTTGTTTCTTGTTTCTTTTTTCTTGTTCCTTAAAAAAACAGATTTGGAACAAAAACGCTTCCAAAACGCGTTTTACATTCTTTTTTTTGTTCACTTTAACAAAAAACAGAAAAACTGTTTCGAAACAAAAAAAAAAGAAACACAAACAAATGCCTCTAGACGATGACATGGTAACATTTTATTTTTTAAAATTTCTGTTATTTTGTTATCAAAAATAAAAATAAAAGAACAAAACCCGTTTGGTAATCTAAATTGTTTTTTATTAGGAATAGAAAGTTAGCCGAGGAATAGATTTAGAGCAAAAACGAGAAACAAAAAAAAATTACTTCTATTCTCGAGAACAACTTCAATAAGCTAATTTTTTTTTTATTTTTCTTTTATTCCTCTCTCTCGCCGACGACCCGCCGCCTATCATCGCTCGTCGCCGCCCGCCCGCCGCCCACCGCCACCGATCACCGCCGATCGGCCGCCGCCGCCGCCACCGGCCGTGAGCAAAATAAAAAATGAATAAACACAAAAAGAATCGTTGCATTACCAAACGCATTTCTATTCTTTTTCTATTCCAATAGTAGAAATTTTGTATAGTTACTAAACGGGTTCTTTTATTCAAAAATTGTTCCTCGGATTAAAAATAGAAAAGAACTATTTCTGAAAAAAAAAAAAAACTTTTCCCCAACGAAGAAGCGTTGTCATGTGCACCCCAACTTGCTCAAAGTCTAGAGAGGGAGAGAGGGAGGGAGACAAGGTGGTGATCTCATTCTCGCTCGCTGTTCCGAATCCTTCGCGGTTCTCAACCAAAATATATCTCTGACTTTGATTCTTGATCGCTCCTTCCTTTTGCTTAGGAAGCTATCAACTTAGGGGCCATTTGTTTGTGTTTCTTTTTTTGTTTGAAACAGTTTTCTGTTTTTTTGTTAGGAACAAAAAAAGAACAAAACGCGTTTGGAAGCGTTTTGTCCAAATCTGTTTTTTTGTTAAGAACAAGAAAAGAACAGAAACAAGAAACAAAAAAAGTTGTTTCTTGTTTCTGGAACAAAAACGAGAAACACTTTTCTCTCTCTCTCTTCTCTTTTCTTTTTTTTTCTTCTTTTTTTCTTCTTCTTCTTCTTTTCTTCTTCTTCTTGCTTTGGCCGGTCGCCGGCCTCGGCCATGGCCGGCGACCGGCCGACGAGGGCCGGCGGCCTCGCCCAGCCACGGCGAGGCTCGCCGGCCCCCGGCGAGGCCGAGCCTCGCCGTGGTTGGGCGAGGCTCGGCCTCGCCTTGGCTGGGCGAGCTCGAGCTCGCCCAGATCCGGCGAGCCCGAGCTCGCCCAGCCACCGGCGAGGCTCGGCCTCGCCGGGCCACCGCCAGGCGACGCCGACCTGGCGGTGGCCCGGCGAGGCCGACCCTCCCCGGTGGCTGGGCGAGCTCGGCCTCGCCGGATCTGGGCGAGCCCGAGCTCGCCCAGCCGGCCGCGATCGCGCCTTGGCTGGGCGAGCTCGGGCTCGCCCAGATCCGGCGAGGCCGAGCTCGCCCAGCCACCGGGAGGGTCGGCCTCGCCGGGCCACCGCCAGGCGACGCCGACCTGGCGGTGGCCCGGCGAGGCCGACCCTCCCCGGTGGCTGGGCGAGCTCGGCCTCGCCGGATCTGGGCGAGCCCGAGCTCGCCCAGCCGGCCGCGATCGCGCCTTGGCTGGGCGAGCTCGGGCTCGCCCAGATCCGGCGAGGCCGAGCTCGCCCAGCCACCGGCGAGGCTCGGCCTCGCCGGGCCACCGCCAAGCGACGCCGACCTGGCGGTGGCCCGGCGAGGCCGAGCCTCGCCGGTGGCTGGGCGAGCTCGGCCTCGCCGGATCTGGGCGAGCCCGAGCTCGCCCAGCCAAGGCGAGGCCGAGCCTCGCCCAACCACGGCGAGGCTCGGCCTCGCCGGGGCCGGCGAGCCTCGCCGTGGCTGGGCGAGGCCGCCGGCCCTCGTCGGCTGGTCGCCGGCGACAAGCCGGCCATGGCCGAGGCCGGCGACCGGCCAAAGCAAGAAAAATAAAAATAAAAAAAGAAAGAAAAAAATAAAAAATAAACATTAAAAAATTAAAAGAAATAAAAAAGAACATAAATTAAACAAACGTGTTTTGTTTTATTTATTTCGAACATTTTACCAAACGCGTTTTGTTCAAAAGCGTTAGGAATGTAAATAATTTTTTTCTATTTATTCGATTAACACAAAAAGAAGTAAAACACAAACAAACGCACCCTTACTTGTTTAATTCTATACTTCTCAACTTGGTCAATATAGTCGTAAACTTTTTGACAATTTGTCCGTGTAATCTATTCTGTCAATTTTAGTTGGAAATTGATAGCCCAATGCTTATCATCTTATATTTTCTTTTTTTATCCTTTTTTAATTATTAAGGGCCTGCCAGGGCTGGGGTTGCGAGACCGAATGAGGAAATAAATGTGTATTTCGGATTTTGCATTTGCCATAGAATGCCAATCATCTTCTCTGGTTGGTCATCCCTCCCTGTGACTCAATAGAAATACATACTAATGATGGGGGCAATAGGGGGAGCCGATAGGTGGAAAAGTCCAGAGTGAAAAATCCTTTCTTTGTCAGCACCTGTGTTGCTCGACATGGATCTTCTTTGCATTGTACATCCAAATGATATAACATCTAGAATAATGCCTTCATATGTTTATGTACAATTTCTCATATGTGCATTTGCTTATGAAGCATAAAATATAGTATGTGTTTACCGAAGCTCAGCAAACAAAAAGTTGAGTAAAGTATCCCTGATTTCTTAGAATGGACTCGGGTAGTGCTTAATTTCTGGAGTAGCCGTCATTCATGGACCATGGGGCAATTACGACTTGTCTATAGGTCTCTTTCAAGCTAAAATTCATGGTTTGCCCCCAACAACTGCAATGTAACCCTTATCACAGTTGCACCTATTAGCATTGTTTTAGCTTCACAGCCTTGTTCATGCACTCCTTTTTTTTTTTTTTTTTTTGCGCGGGGTGGGGGTGGCTGATTTTGAGTATATGGATATCTTAAAGTGTCGGGCCATTCTTATTACACTAGACAGCCCGCTTGTCGCAACCGAATAATGGAAAATTGCCCAGCGAGTCGTAAACCTATCATATGGTAGCCAGTACAACCTTGAATTTTGTTTTTAATTTTGCTAATTTAATCCAAAATCAAAGTAGTCTTTTGGTCAATTTTGGCCTAAAATCATTGAAGTGGTAGTTCAGCTAGCATCACCATCTAATGTGGCACAACTGGCACTAGCGTGGATAAATTTAAAAAAAAAATTGTATTGTTTTTCCTACCAATAATGCGATGAATAAAAAAAAATTAAAAGAAAAGAAAAAGGAAAAAAATTTAAATTCTTTCAGAAATCATCCATGTCATCATCGATTGTACTACGAAAAATAGCGACTTTGACTTGACCACCACGTTAGCATTTTACGGGCAAAATTGACAAAAGTCTATATTGGCAAATTGTCATAAAGTTTAGAACTCAATTAACAAAATAAAAAATAAAATGTTTATAACTGAATCGATCTTCATACAATATATTTAAGACTTTTTGAACAATTATGCCACCGAATAGCTATCGAGATAGGAGGCTCCTTGAGTGGACCAATGAAATTGCCCCACTTCCTAATGTGCAAGACAGTGATGAGTTGTCTCTGTTCAGGTGAACATTATTCAAGATTAAACTGTAAAACTTATCTCTTTATATTTTACTATTGTCAAGACGAGTCTACACATGAGAACGTATGGAAGATGATTTGCGGAATACAGGGAACTGAAGTAATTCTACTACATCTAGAACATACCAAGAGTATTATGACATATTACATATATATCACGATCATGAGAAACACGAAGTTCTTGGCTTGATGGCATCTGGAACAACCAACATGTTTTCTTTTCAAGGACGTCGCCAGTGGTTTGCTGCCATGTTTAATATAGAGGGAAATGAAGGAATGAGTCTCACTAGAAGAAACGAAATTAATTCTCGGAAAGTAGATGATGCGAGACTGTCCTTTTTTCACTTTTTCTTTTTCTATTGAGGATGCGAGACTATTTTTTTTTTTTGATAGCTCATTGCCACGGCCCCTCCTCACTTTGAGACTCTGCTAGTAATATACTCCAGACAAATGTTATTCATGGGATATACATTGGTTTTTTTTTTTTTGTAAATTAATTTGAATAGTACAGAGAAATTATTGGCATAATGATGAAATTACCAGGAGGATCAGGGCTTCCCACCACAGGCCCAGGGATATCTGCATGTGCAGGACAATACAATGAATATTGTTAATGAAATATCATATACTATGTGATGAAAAAAGGCTGAGATATGGAGTAAAAGGAGGACTCACGATCATGGAAAGAATTGTCAAAAAGTTATAAGCCTATTAAACTATTGCCAATTTAGTCGTAAACCTTTCAATTTTACATGATTATCTAACGAGAGAACATCTTATGAATTAAGATTGTAGTGCTTTCGAGTGAGCGTAATACAATGTATGATGAATGATTCACACATGTATAAACCATTCTAGAGGAAGACAACATGATAGAAAGGTTTGAGATATGGAGTAAAAAGAAAACTCACGCCGAGCATCTCCTTTGCCATTGTCACAAGGACGATGGCTTCCCACCGGAGGAATAGCTGCATGTGCAGGACAATACAATGAAAATTGTTATGAAATATCATATGCTATGTGATGAAAAGGGTCGAGATATGGAGTAAAAGGAGGACTCACGATCATGGAAAGAGTTGTCAAAAAGTTATAAGCCTATTAAACTATTGCCAACTTAGTCGTAAACCTTTCAATTTTACATGATTATATAACGAGAGAACATCCGATGAATTAAGATTGTAGTGCTTTTGAGTGAGCGTAATACAATGTATGATGAATGATTCACACCTGTATAAACCATTCTAGAGGTAGACAACATGATAGAAAGGTTTGAGATATGGAGTAAAAAGAAAACTCACACGGAGTATATCTTTTGCCACAAGGACCATGGCTTCCCACTCTAGGGATAGCTTGGCTTTCCATTGCAGGGATAGCTGCATGTGCAGGACAATACAATGAAAATTGTTATGAAATATCATATACTATGTGATGAAAAGGGCCGAGATACGGAATAAAAGGAGGACTCATGATCAAGGAAAAAATTGTCAAAAAAGTTATAAACCTATTGAACTATTACCAATTTAATCATAAACCTTTCAATTTTACCAATTGAATTCTAAACATTTTCATATTCAGCCAATTATGGCTAGAATTTGCTGACTTGAACATCATCCATTTTACGTGACTTGACCAGCGATCATGTGAACAATTTTTAAAATATTTTAATATTTTTCGAATTTTTTACTCATTATTTTCTTTTTCCTTTTTTTCTATTTTCTCTTTCCGCGATAACCATTTGGGTGAGGGTCACGGCCAGCCTTGCCCACATCTGGGCAAGTGGCTTTTAGGCTTCAGCTTCCTCTTCGCAACATGAACAAAGGGCAAGAAAGTTCAACCAATTCCCATGGAGCAAAGGAAGGTGAGATTTGAGGCGCTAATTTTTGCGAAATTGGGAAGTGAACAAGGGACGCATATTCTGGAGATTCTCGGCCAAGGAACAAAGAAGGAAAGTAGAGAATTAAGTGGTTCAACGCCCTGAAGAAATCGAATTCAACGGACCTCCGCTCATCACTACTCTCTCGTCGAGTAGAGGATCGCTCATGATGCACCCAGATCTGGACAAGGCTGGTCGCAAACCCTCACCCCGTAGGCCATTGCCAACCACAATTCATAAAAAAGGATGAAGAGAATTTTTTTTTTTAAAATTAAATTAATTAAAAATTCGAAAATATAAAAACATTATAAAAAATTATCAACGCCGGTACCAGTCAATATCCATATTGGCAAATTCCAATTAAAATTGACCAGATTAACTCAATTAATAAAATGTGACAAGGTGTATGACTCAATTGGCATAGGTACAATAGGTTTAGGACTTGTTGGACAATATTCCCCACAATCATGAAGATCCAAATCTGTAGGCAAGAAGGAAACTCAATGGAAATAGTTATGAAAGATCAAACACCGCCCAAAATTATCAAATGATTCGTGCAGCAAAATATTGGGGCAACTTTAAGAAAAACACCACGATGTATAGAACTTTCTGCATGTTCTTGTGTCATGCCTTGGGAAATCCATGTCCCCTCCATTATCGAAAGCCCAAAGCACCAAAAGAAAAAATTACATCCTCCCTCGCCGCCACTTTACTGTGAGTTGAAATAGCCGAGGCACCTGGAAGAAACAAGAAGATTATAATCAAGAGCAAGCAAAAAATTGTGATCAATAACTAATAAAAGATAAATGACATAAATGATATATGAACTTTATAATCTAATATACAACGCCATCCATGAATTATTCAACTTCGTCCCTAACTTTAGTTTGATATTCAATAAAACAAAATTGTCCAAGTGATGATAAGAAAAACAACAAGATGTATAACATTTTCTATATGTTCTCATGTCATGCTATGTCAGCTATAGTTTCACGGAATCATGATGCTCAATTTATGTCCTCCTCTATTATTAGAAGCTTGAAGCACCAAAAATAAAAATCACTTACGGCCATAGGCTCCTGGAAGGAACAGGAAGGCTATAACCAAGAGCCAAGCAGAAAATGGTGGTGATAAGAGAAGATGATGATGTTGATGAAGGGAAGTGCATTTTTGCTATCTGAGTGTGTGTGTGTGTGGATGTGTGGGTGGGTGGGTATTTATAATCCCCGAACTGCACATAAAACAAATTAATCAATTGCATGATCTACATTGAGTAAATGGAGGGAGAGAAAAACTTGGAAGTCTAATCCAAGGAAGGAGAACTAAAAGTCTTCCATCTTTGGATTTTGTACATTGAGCAAACGAAGAGTAAGAAAAAACTCAAGAAGTCTATCAAGGAAGGGGAGTTATTATGTTAAAACTCTGCATGGCCTTTGGAATCATATCTAGTCTCTTTTTGTGGGCATCGTATCATCCACATGAAGAGAGCATGCAATGTGGTGGGTTGAAATCAGCCATAGAGGTACCTGACCTTGGTAATTCTCGACTCATAAGTGCATGATTGTCCAAAATTGCATTCACGCTACAAATAATAATATAAAATTGTTCTCATTTGAGTCATCAATCATGTGGTTTTCATACTAGTTTTGAGGCATTTTATTCTGGTCATAACTTTTTTAGTAGACTCAAAACTTCTGCAGATAAGGATAAAACTTTCTAGCAAAGATCATGAATTGGCAAAGGTAAGCATAACTTTTGAGTGAATGATAAATTCTAGCAATATGTGAAGAGAGCTAAGCAAGACTTGAGGCTTGAGAGCAAGGTTAAATGGCAGCCAATTGTTCAATTATGTTTATGTCAACGTTACCAAGTATAGCAAATATCACGAAGGGAAATCATATCAAGTTCTTGCGAGGTCTCAAAGTTGCTGAAGACGAAGATATCAATAATAAAAATGCAAGAGGTTAAAGAAACAACTCTCAGAGAATATTCTCATTGGAAAAAACTAGCAAGATCATGAACCGTCTATACCTTTGAATGTTCAACATTGAGTAATTCAAGGGTAAGCAAAAACTGAAGAAGTCTACTCAACGAAGGAGACTTGCAAGTCCCCCATCTTTGGATTGTCTACATTGAGTAAACGAAGGGTAAGAAAAAACTCAAGAAGTCTAATCAAGGAAGGGGTCTTGTTAGTTTCGAAGTCCATATACCTTTTCGGTTCTTATTCGGTCTCTTTGCATGTATCATATCATCCACATGAAGAGAGCATGCAATGTGGTGGGTTGAAAACAAGTGTGGAGGTACCTAACCTTGGTAAACCTCTAAGTCAAAGAGGGTGATTGTCCAAAAGCGCACACACTACGAATTGTAGTCTAAAATGGTCCTCATTTGAAACGTCAATCATGTGGTTTGGAGTCATTTTATTCTAGTCCTCGACTTTAGTGGACTCAAAACTTCTACAAATAAGGATAAAAGTTCCTAAGTTTGGACGGCAAGTGATTATGGTCATAGGATTTGTGGTGGCAAAGCTTGGATTAGAGAGAGGGGGAGAGAGAGAGAGAAAAAAAAAAAAAAAGTTCCTAACGTGATCAATCTGCACATGTTAAAAAGATCATAAATGGACGGAGCTAGCTCAACTTGTTGACTAGCAAAGAGTAAAAGCATAAATTGTGAATCAATGACAAATTCTAGCAGTATGTGAAGACTACAAAACAAGCTAACATGAGGTTTGAGAGCAAAGGTTTCATGGTGTTGAGAAAACCCTATTATGTTTTTAAGTTTGACAAAACTATTCATAAATTATATCAATCTCGATAATAGCAAAAGTTACTTGTATTTCAAGTTACACTCGTGCTGAAAAAGAAACGATGATATGATCATTGAAAAGATCTTAATTGACTTAAAGAACCTATGTGGAGCACATATAACCTTGGATATGCCAAGGTGTATAGTTTACAAAATTTACATCACTATCGTAATCGAAGTGTCTCTTAGTGCGGTCATCGTGACTAATGAATTATCGAAGTCGCTGACAAAGGACCTAGCAATCATTGCATGAAAGTCTTTATCTTTGAATGTTCTATATTTGAGTAAACGAAGGGCAAGAAAAAACTGTAAAAGTCTACTCAAAAAAGGAGATTTGGAAGTCTTCCATCTTTGGATTTTTGAAGGAAGACTTTGAAATTCCAACGAAAGTTACTAAGACTTGGAAGTCTTCCATCTTTGGATTTTCAACGGAAGACTTTGAAATTCCGACCGAGGGTTACCGAGACTCCCACATGTTGAGAGGCCGGTTCTTGTGCATAAAACCTGGGCAATGGAGTTGGATGTCAGGATATCTGAAGACTTCATGTTGGTTTGTTTCACAGATATGAAGTCTCCTCCATTTTATCTTTGGGTTTGAACCTCGTACTACACTTCCCCTGCTCCGATTTTTATGCCTCCCAACATCTGGTAGTGGAGGAACAAGTCCAGGAAGGTCATTGCATGAACAGAAGTTTTGCGCATGATGAGTCTGCACATAATAAATCTCACATCTCTTCTCAGTTAAATACATAAATTTTCCAATTTTATACCCCACAAACCCCCTCAAAATAAAAGTTAAGCAAGAAAAAAAAAAGACAACTGGTTTGTATAACTAGACAAACAATTGGTACCGTATATTATGTTTATTAATCTTTTAGAAAATGAGTTAACCTTAATAGTAAAACAAACGTACGATCTACGAAATTGAGAGATAATAGATATTATAATAGGTTCAACCACTTATAACATTACGGCTTATTTACAATTATAGTGATATTAACTAGACAAATCTCATAAAATACTTGATCGTTAAATGTCCTCAACAATTAAATTATTTATAATATCAAAAGGTTAAAGGACATTTATTATTTTCAACTAAATACTTGATAGTTATTAATTTAAATATATGGTATGTATTTAAGGGAAAATTCCAAACATGAATGTGAAATACCTTCATTTTCTCGCCTAAATTTGGTGAGGGTTGGACTCGCTCAAGGTTAGCGAGGCGAACCTCCCCCAAATCTAGTGAGGGCTAGCCTCACTTGTAACTTTCAAGGGTGGCCTCATCGAGGCAAGGCCATTGCTCACCAACTACTAGTGAGGGTGGCCTCAGCCAAGGTGAAGCAAGCCGAGCTTGCCCAACCCTCTTTAAGCATTGCTAATGGCCGAGATGAAGAGAAAACCACGAAAAAAAAAAAGTCAAAAAAGATAAAAGGACAAAAATACCCTTAACCCACTAGAAAGTCGTTTTTATTTGAAACAAATTCCACTTCAAATATTTATTTAAGAAAATAAAAGTACTTGAGACATTTACGTGGAACAATATCCACTTCCGGCCCTTTTTTGAAAAAATGAATACATTCCATACCTTTATTTGGAATTTTTCCTTTATTTAATTGAACACAAGTCTATTAATGAAATGAAAATTTAATTTGCAGAAATCACATTCCGTTCCATCCTTGTAACAATTAAGAATCCCTCCTTCCTATACGAGAACTTCCTAAGGCCTACCTCATAGCATCCAAATTGAAAGAGAAATTGAACATAAATGAATCACCCTTCCTCTCTTCATTTCGAACTATTTGTTTTTAATTACCAAACAAAGAAATTGAAAACCTTTTCCATTCCATTCCTTTCCATCGTGCCAAACTCAACGTAAATCAATGTCACATCATCCAAATCGGGTCCAAAGGGTGATCTCTGAAGATTTATCCATTTTACTTTCAGTTCTTTAAAGCTGTTTCTTCTGCTATTAAACCAGTCACTCTCTTCGTACGACGTTATAGAAGTGAGGTGAAGATTCAAGAGGATAGAGAGAGCGAGGGGAGACCTTACAAACAGGAAATTGCAAAAATTAGAAGGCAACATCACTGAGACACTTCAAATGTTTTTTAACAAAATTAATGCTCGTTGGTCAGGTGCATTTTGACTATAACAGCCGGCAAGAAAAGCTCATGCTGGCAAAAATCCGTATCGTAGCTATGGGGAGTATATCAAATTAAGATTCATTACTCAAATATTCGTCGCCAACCGTCAAAAATACATGATCTCCCAATACCACCCTCACAGCAGGCTGATTCTCGATGCAGTTGACCAAAATCTGCACAAAATTAGGAAAGAGAAATCAACGTGAACATATACTTTTCACCCCAGAGTCAATAACCGTGACTGGTGGGTCAAAATAATTAAGCAAACGCCAAAATTTTACCAAAAGCATGTCACCCCAAATAAAACTTCAACTCCATCCGATTTGTGTTCTAATACTTGAGACTAGTCATGCATAGGTTAAATATAAGTGCTCAAGAATCCAAAACGCGTGACTTTGCAACTTTTGGTGCGTGGATTTCTCAAGACCTATGGATGTACCTCTTTAGAATTAAGGATGACACCTATCACAGCACAATGGAAGCAGCTCTTTAAGGCAAACAACCGAAAGGAAGATGTTCTCAGGGAAAGAGTTTGCATCAATGATTGCAAAATTACCACAGACGAAGTGAGAAAGTAGAAATTTCCAAATACAAAGGCAAGATGAGTTTAGGTACAAAGAATTGATAAAAGCAGCACAAGTCTGGAGCTCTCAAAGAACTATGCTAAGCAGGTAATAAGATGGAACTTGGAACCATGGTGATCCTGTCGGGCTAGCAAATTACTATTCTGACTTCAACCAAAAAAGTCTGCAAGCATGCGCACATACATAGACATGCACACACATCATTCCCCAAAATGGAAACAAGAGGAACAGTAATTGACTCTGCATTAGCTTCTTTTGAATGTGAGAAATCTAAACCTGGATAAAGATAATCTTAGTTTAAAGACAAAAAAACGTCATCCCAGTAAAAGGGAAAAAGTGCCAATATGGGTTCACCACGTTAGGATAGAACTAACCTCCCCATTTCCAAGTTGAAACTCAGCTTTTAGATTTAAGTTGTCCCTTGACCTCAAATATGTCACCAAACCTTGGGCAGCCTTTCTGTCACCTGTGTATTGTTGAATGTTAATCTCAGAGGGAGGGAGGGAGAAGAGGGAAGAGGGAAGAGGGGAAAAGGGGGGTGTGGTGGTTTGCGGCGGGGAGGGAGTAAAAATTTTCCAGAGAACTTCATTTCATCGTTGATAAATCTGCTTGATTTCTAAGTCTTCATGAGTTTATGCATGCATGGTTGGCTCAGAGGGAAGCGAAGTATGTGGCTCTCTACATGTCACCTTCACTCATTCCAGGGAGGTTCATTTCATAAGTCTGCTTGATTTCTATGTCCTTTTGAGTTTATACGCCCATGGCTGGCTTGGGAGAAAGCAGAAGTATGTGGCTCCCTCCGTGACACCTTCATGTAAGTATGCTATATGTGGCTCGCAGATGTTTGGTGGGTGCATTTGTGTTGGTGCGTGGTTTCTTCTTTCTCTTTTGGGAGTTCACGCACATGCAGATGAGAGAGAGAGAGAGAGAGAGAGAGAGAGAGGACCTTTATATAATGCAAGTACAGAATTAGACTTGCACACCAGCATGGGTCTGGCCAAACTGATGGCAATGTATAAATTAGCAGTAGTGCGGAAACTATCTTCACCTATGACGACCTGTTATTTGCACAAGAATAGTCATGGATAAGCAATAATAAGATATATAATCAATTGCATTGCCGCCGGCCACACACACCAAAAAAAAAAGATACATAATCCCCCCAATCAATTATGGTCCACAAGTTATTTCTCCACTAGATCTCTTTCAAATTATCCATGAACAGGTAACTCATAGAATTTGCCAAGTGGGCATATCTTGTGAATGTGATGATCTAGAAAGCTGAATTTGCCAACAAAGTCAGGCACTCAGCAGGCCACTGGTGAGAACCTAATGACCAATCTAACTTAAGCAAATAATGATGTTCTACAGCTGGAAAATAAACAGTGATAATATAGAATGAAAATTTTTAACGTAATACCATAGCACACTGACTAAAAGACTGTAAGACATGCAATCACCCGACCACCCTTATCTATTTCCCAAAATTATTTCAGTTTTGTGCCCGGTTGGACTGTGAAGACTCAGCCTTGTAGGCTTTATTCCCATCTGACTCAAGATTTTTAATAAAATTGCACAGCTTCTGAGTACAATGATTTCACAACAATTATGCTTCACCAAAGAAAGGTAATTGAGAGCTTTGTCCAGAGTGGTTTCTACATAGTGCTGCTACAGTTCCATTATCAAATTCCAGATAATCCATTTGATTCTTTCAAGTGTTTGACAAGTAAAAGTACGAACCTACAAAAATTAACAGTGTCAAACAAGTAAAAGAGCATCAACTTACAGCATCGGATGGCATCAGAGAAGAAGGTAGCAATGGAGAACCGATTGCCTCCCTGATGTAAGATTCCTTCACAATTAAAACGAAAAAAAACAGACAATGCTCAGTTCATCTGGCGCTCCTAGGACTCAACTATCAAGTTTCACATTACAAATAATTCAAGTAAAGGGAACCTCTGCTACTGCTAAGAGAATACTAAGTTTTACTTGATTATTTAACAAAATGAGAAATCTAAACGCAAGAAATAATAAACTTCCATGCAATTACGGAAAAATGGACAGAATACTCAGTTGAGAAAAATCCATCGGGACCCAGAACAAAATAAAATATTAGCACTTGGCTGACATATTTGTCTCAAAAGTCAAAATTGAGAACGAAAATTTACTGACCAGGCCAGCATAACTGTGACATTTGATTCAGAGAACTTCACAAAGTGTAGCTGGAGAATTAAATTATGAATCCACACCCGACCACCATCAAATGGATTAACCAGATCTTTCTGCTTCTTAAATTTGAAAGCAACATTCAATGAACTTTATCATTTATCCAAGATGTTATTCAGGTTTCCTAATTTGGTATAATAGCAGTACTTGCACAGATCAGACAACCACGGAAGCAGTGATACCTGTGAATTTAAAACTTGCTGCAGAACTGATTCATTTTCATCAGATGACTTAAAGTAAACCTCCACTACATCAGTTGGCTCGAGTCCAACCTTTTTCCGGAGCTTTTGAATTCTGTTAACCACCTGTAAAAGGGGAAAAGTTTCAGTCTTCAGATATCCCCTCTCCATTTAGCCGGTCAGAGAAGACAAGCAATGTCCACTTAATAGGTCCCTCACTGATGTGGTGGAAACCATTTCTAACTTGCTAAGCTACAAGTCCATATTTGTTCAGCCATCTAATTAAAGTCTAGTTCCAATCTAAAGCTATCCAATCAACAGCAGAGCAGATGAAGGGAGAAAATAGTTTCTTACCTCACGAGCTACCCCAGCCTCAAACAATGACTCATCCGCACGCAAGTCCAGAATGACCAGAACATCACCTGAATAAGAGAGTGAAAAAGACAAAAGGATAAGATCTACAGAAAAATTGGTAGATCAAGTATCAGGACATGACTGATGTATACCGTCCCCAGCCGCATCAATCTCCTTCTCAGTCCTGCCGGCAGGACATTTAAAAACTCGAACAACCTAAAGTACAAGATTAATGTTAGTAAATGCAATCAGTTATTAGTGTTCCAAACCATAATAAACACCAAAAACAAATCCTCACCACCAGAATCTAAACAAACAAGCACCAGTAAACAATATGCATTTTTCATTCTCATATCCAATGTCAATCAAAACGATAAATAACTGCCCCATTTTTTTTGACAGACAAAGAAGTGATTAAGGAGCACCAAGACGTGTAGACCCATTCATGGAATAATCGTGCAAATAACGAATTGTAAACCCATTTCCCTCTATTTGAAGATATTGACATTGCCCCATTCCTCTGCCCCCAAAAAAAAAAACATTGCCCCATTCCCATTCCCACCTTGACCAAAGTAGCTACTTTCAAGAATGAGGCTGTATTCAACAAAGGCTTGTCTTGACTGTATGAAAAGAGTAATGGTTAATCTCTTCACCAGTCCTACAAGAAGTATCTATTAAATAATTCCTTTCTTCTGAAAAATGTCAACCACAATAAAGCTTCACCAAGCACAGAAGGCAACTTTTGTCAGTACAAGCAAAAAAGTCCAAGTGCACCTCCATGGGTTTATTGCCGCCAAAGCTACAGTTCAGTGAGTCAACAAGTGACAAACATGATTTTACCCTTTCATTGCCCAAAACCAAATCAAGATTACTTTCCTATTCCTCCCTTGCGCTAACCATACAACCAAGCAAATTTCGCAAACCCAACATATTCCCAGTCCCATAGAAACTCATATAAGTCCACTTTACATCATCTCCCATCTCAGAACCCCCAGCAAATGACTGCAAACATTAGCTTTGAGGCAAGTAAATCTATGCAGGAAATCCACTTTACATCCATCTCCACCTCTACAATACTGCCAGAAATGTAATTTACAATAATTAAACAGAGAAAAATGGAGTCAAGGAATAAAAGTGTGTACCTTAATATCCTCCCGCTTCAAACGATGTGAAGCAATGGTAAGTTCTCCTGATTCCTCAAAAGCCAAAATGTCATCCTGCGACATTGCTTTGACTTCCTTAGCAACTATTCCCATAGCCTTTCCAAGCCTCTTTCCTAATCCGCTGCGGAGGACGAATAAGATGTTCATTCAGAACCACAAATGACTAACATTCTTTAGAGGAAAATATCTACCAACATACCTGAAATCAGGCTCAGCACGAAGACTGGCATATGTCAAAATATCTTTTGATGTGACAAGAGACCGTACATTTAGTTCTTCCAGCAAATACTGCCAGTCAAAATAAGGGGATCAATTAATCGAGAAACAAAATAAAGACCCTAAGAAGCAAAACATGACCCAGGAATTAAAGCAAAAGACAATTCCAAATCGACTGTATTAGAGCGAGCAAGCATATCGTTACCAAGTAAACCAAAGACAGGTAAAGTGGTCTATCAAAAATGACATGAAACTATGAAGGTTATTCTCAGAGCTAACCAAATAACCATTATGGAAACTAGCCATTGCAGTGATAAACTCACCCACTGTTTTAAAGCCAAGCGACCCTAAATTAGCCACTTCTGCAAATACTCTAAATCTTCACAATCATATAAACCTACAGGCACAGGGAAAATCCCACTCCAAGAGAATTTTCCTTATTTACTCTTATAAGAAGGCTACATAGAAAGTAAAAAATAAGCACAAAGATAAATGTAGCAAGGAAACATCATGACAAGGTCATTCCTGAAAATTTGACTCATTTTAAAACCAAAATCTGTAACCAACCAAATTAAACAAGGATGGGGAACATTCCAAGACCTTTAGAAGAGATTGCTAATAACTAACAAGGGTGGGGAACATTCAAGCACTTCTCAAGAACGGCTATAACTTCACAAATGTTGAAAAACAAATCCAAATAACAGAGAGAAAAGACTATGAAGGCTAGCCAGGCAAATGCATATTAGCATGATCTGTTATTTTACTTGCAATGACAAAAAAAGATTATCACATTGCCCAGTTTCTCACCTCTTTCAGTTTTCCTGCTATGTCATCAAGAAAGTCTGCATCTGAATGGACCACTGTCATCTCCCTGCATGTCCTCAGGAACACAGCAAATGTCAAATAAACTAAAATATATATGGTAGAACAAGGTGAGAGAAAGTTCAGAAGCCTTAGAATCATTTATGAGATGATGTGATAAACCAACCTCAGTGGCATTTTTAGAGGCTTGCCATGACGCTCACGAATATTACGAGCAAGATCAATTATAGTCTTCATTCTTGCGACACTTTGTTCTATTCGCTCACCACGCTGAGATGAAGGGATTGGGTAAGAATTTAAAAGAGAACGATTACATTATATGTCAAAGGCAGATCACCAGAAAGGGATGAAAGATCATATATGTTTATTTTAACTCCTAGTGAGATTCAAGGACAAATGTGCACATACTTTGCTTTTTTGAATAATAAAAAGAAGAATTTTACGGAAAGAGAGACAATACTTTGAAACATCGAAAAGCTCAGTGCAAGGATTATAGAAATATTAGAACAAATAATTGCAATTCTCTCATGTGATATTTGAAGTCCCAATCAATTTGGAAGTACAGCTTCTACTACATCAGTATTCCGATTAAATTCCTGTAAAAAAAATAATAGACATGTCTATGCAGCTCCATGCAGGATAAAAGAAATAAGCAAGGGAAAACCCTACATAAACCAGATTAAATTGATTTATCTATTCGTTTTCTACCTGCAGAGGAAGATAACTCACATATAGAGAACAACCAGTACAAGGTTACTTCACCCTTTATTACTTTTAATAATCGATTGGCTAAGCTAAGAAAAACGAAAAAAAATAGCATATCCAAGATATGCATATGACAGTGCTATCTCCATTACCTTCCCTTCCTCCTGAGGAAATTTGCAAAAATGGATACTTTCTTCTGCTCCTTTGCAAACTTTTCGCATGTTTTGGTAAAGAACCTCAGTAAAGAAAGGTGTGAATGGAGCCATTACTTTGCATGAAGTTAAAAGGACCTGATATGTGAAAAATGAAAGTTAGAGAACAGCAAAACTTTGATTTAGGTTATAGCTACATACAAACACAAACTAACTACACCTCATCAAAAGGGAAAAAATAGACCGACTATCAAGCCACTGAGACATCCATCAAATGGAAGTAAAGATGAGCATGTCACATAATACAGACTAAAGAGCATCTGATTGCATGCAATTTGTGCAGCTGTTTGCCATCCCATAGTTGATGGTCTGAGAGTCTACAAGAGGTGGGTAACAAGTCAAGGTACTCGAGCTCCGCGAATAGATTAATTGAACTCTGCCTGCTTCTTCTCGAGTTTGAGTAGATTTACTATTTAATTGAAATTAAAAATACCATACTCGAACTCAAGTAGCTCCTAAGCCTGATTGAGCAGTTGCACTTTTATAATCTGCAATATTCTAAAGTCTGGAAAGCCCTCACTTTATTGATGGGACATTTTGAGCCCCTTTTTAATGAGACTTGGATTATTTCCTATATTGCGACTTTGTCCGACCTTCTTTATGCTACTTTGATAAATTGAACTCAAGCTCAAGTTCGAGTTTGACTTGAATTTAAACCAAAATTTTAAAAGCAAATCAAGTCGAGTCATTCCCCAAATGATTAAATTAAGTGTGAAGTAATGACTTAATCAAGTCTAGCTCTAGTAATCAAGATCCATCGAGCACAAGTCAAGTATCAAGCCATGCATGATCGAGTCAAGCTTTAGTGAACTGTGTCGACTGGGCTCAGCTCAATTACATCCCTGGAGACTAAATTTGTATTGAGAAGTTTTTTTGTCAAAGCTCTCTAAAATAGAAAAGCAGCCAGTCCAACTACACTTCTTCAGTCACACAAGTGGCAATCATCCTAGTGTCGCTTTAAAAGAAATAAATGATGAAGAAAAGAACAGAAACTATATAGTGGACATACATTGTAAAGCATTGAAAGAGCTGTGCGGCAGTCTTCATCTTCAGTACGACCTTTTAATCTCTTGCGGTTGAAGCGAACATAAATGTTCGTCAGGTTGTCAAGAAACTTCAAGAGATACGGTACAACCTGCAATGAGTGGATGAGCAACTGCATCAATCATCGCAATGACCAAGAATACCAACTCTGCACAAATATCCTCTGAATATAAAATTAGGAAGGCTAAATAAAATAATTGCAAGCTTCTGACTCCCCTGAACAGTGGTGAATATTATCATTCAAAGGAGAAAATTTGGTCAATTAAGAAGTTGCTCAGAAGACTACATCTCAGTACAATTTGATTATTGTGACTGCTTCCAATAGATCTCAGTAAAGCAAAAATGAGATCTCCATAGGCTATACATCCATGCATACAAATGCTATCATCAGCAGCATTGCACAAGTGGACATAAGGTCAAAAGATAAAGAGACTCATTATTATAGTAACTTGTCAACTACACTGTCTGTACTACTCTTTTGCCCGAACTGAACCAGCCAGTACATGAGATTGAAGAAAATTTAAGAATTTGCTGAAGCATGAGGACTTTCAATAACTTTTGTACATTTTCTACTTAAAAGAGCATCATCTAACCCAACTAACAAGAAAAGGCCAGTGGCTTGGTAAGACAAATGAGACTTGATTTCGGAGGAATGTATCACATGCAAAAAATGTGCTAAGCACGTGGATGGCTGGAATTCTTGGTATTGCTGCTTGTAAATATCTTGGCAAATACCTAGGCCTTTCTCTCAATACAAATCTTGTTGGCGCTCATCATTTCAAGTTTGTTATTCAGAAGGCTCAGAAAAAAACTCACCAGTTGAATGAAGGCAAGAGGAAGTTATGTCTTGGAGGGTGGGATAAGATAACCAAGAGTAAGATGGAAGGGGGATTGGGGCCATGCAAAGGCAGGAGCCAACACATAGTCCTTCTAGGTAAGTTTAGGTGGCGAGTGCATTTGGAAAAGAAAGCCAAGTGGGCCAACATTGTTAGAAAAAAGTACATTATGAGAAAGGCAAGAAACGATCCATTGTCAGGAGAGCTTTAGAGTTAGTGGATTTCTTTTCTAGGAAGGGGTTAAAACATTTGTTGACCGAGGAAGGGGGAACTAGCCTGCTACTTGACAACTGGACAGTGCGTGGATCCTTTAGGCGGACCAGTAACTGGGCATAGGCATGTCAACAATCTGGAGTTGAAGGTGAAGGACTGATGGATATTTCTAAGGGAGTTTTGGGACTTTTCCCGACTCTCTTATCCCATTCTGACAAGCTTCAGAATGTGATATCAGCAGTCCCAGTAAGAAGGGGGACACACTCAAATTTAGTTGGAGTTTATCTAGTCACAGGCACTTAGTTTGAACAACGCTTATTAATTGGCTGGACGCATGGATCCCAGGAGAAAGCTGGATGAAGATTGGAACTGGGTGCAGAAAGTGGAAGTTACTTGCATTCAATTTTTTATTTTGTTATTGCTACATGATAGCATTGCCACAAGATCCACTCTGGCAAGAAGAGGTAAGAATGTTAGCACTATTGGCCTGTATGTAATAGGTAAGAGGAGATGCCTGAGCATGTGACAGTGTGAAAAAATTTTGGGTTGACATCGGTGCTCTTTCTCCCCTTCAGAATGGCTTTGATCTTAGTTTTAGGATTGGATCCATGGTAATGTCAAGACACAGGTTGGGTATGCTAATGCTCGGATTCTGTGGAAGAACCCATGAGCACTTTGGCTTAGGCGTAATGCTGTGGTTTTTTATAGCAACTTACCTTTTAAAAGATATCATTTCTTTTTATTTATCTGGAGCTTCTGAATTCTTTAATGCACAAAAGAATAGGGGACAAAAGAAGCATACGAAAGGGCTAGCACAAGCTCGATACTAACGATGCAGTTGAAAGATTGACAGGTGCAGCAGGGGCTGGAGGTGTATTGCGTGATAATCAAGGAACATGAGTGGCGGGCTTTTCTTGCTATGTAGGCCACACTTCAGCAGTAGCTGCTGAAAGTTTGGGCCTTAAAAGAGGGCCTTCAGTTGGCTGTTATAAGGGAGTGCAATTACTTGGAGTAGAAACAAAAGCTATATGTGTTGCTAATGCACTATGCAATGAAAGTAATTCCAACAGGAACGTGTAAGCTCAGTGTAAAATCACCCACATCTTCAGAAAAGTGAAACAATCTGCAGATCAAATGGCAAAGCTGGGGATCAATGGGTCTCTACAGCCAGTGTTTTTTTTATTGGATTCCTACTGAAGTTATGTGTGTCTCTGTTTGGGATTTGAATTATATTATCTGGCTCAACGGATTTGTAGCATGTTGGATGGTATTTGTCTTTTGCTAGTAATGAAATCATGTTCTTACCCAAAAAAACAAAAAACTATGTAATCTACAGTTACTAAGAAACCTCACCAAGTTCACCAACACTAGTAAACAAGCCTACTAAATGTAGAATCTGAATTCCTCACCTTACTTACATGTACTAATCAAGTTTTATATTCAAGCTGATGAAATCATCTCTTCTGCAGCTTTGAAGTTTGTTAACAAGGTTAATTATCGCATAGGAAAGTCAAAAGGCAGAAGGTGAGAAAGAAAGCATGCAACTATGAGTGGCACATACTTATAAAAAAGACAAGGTATATTTAATCAATTTAGCCCATTGAGTTTTCAGATTTCACCCTAATAGTTGAATGAATCAGCAAATGGTTTTTCTTTTCTACTTCTCTATAAGTTTCCTAAAAATTAGCTAGACTATTAGCTAACATTAACTGTGATAAGTCATGACCATTATGAGTTACTTAGCACAACTCAAAGGAGCTTACTTGCTTTATTCTTTATTAATAGGAAAAATTCACAAATAACCACTAATAAAGTAACCCATTTTCAGGAAAAAAACCATCAAAAGAATGATTTATGTCTATGCTACCCATTAAGGGAAAGCTTCGAGAAGCGGTCTCTCACACTATTGACCATTTTACCCTTTGGGATAACTTCTGTAAGTTTCACTTTATTGTAAACTATTACCTTTCAATTGTTTACTTATCTTTTCACATTTTTACAAATATGTCAGTCATCAATATAATGATGTGCCACCAACATGCACTCATAGCAGGCAAACGTTCTTGCTAATTTTTAATGAGGCACAATCTATTATGGCCAAGCATGAGCCCATTAATTAAAATGCAACTACTTTAATCAAAACAGAAAATACAAAACCAGAAGAGAAAACTGTGTTGAATGGTTTTATATCTTCTATCTTTTCCCCATGAGACTCGCAAGTTGACTTAAAGAAACTTTGACAAAGAGTAAGAGAATAGTATATGCTGATGGGATACATTTTTCCCTTTTGATAGGCAAAAAGTAAACTCTTATTGAACTAGTAGCAAAGGGGAACCAACCCCTATAATAAGTCATTTTCCAGGCAAGGTATCAGATATACCTAACACACCAAGACAGTATCTTAATCAAGATGTGTCTAATTCAAAAAGAGCATAAGAGGGAAAAAGGCAGGATCAATTGTGTTGAACATCAATATATGGCACGCTCTGAGTTTTTTGTTAGAACCAAGAGAACTTGACTATACCATCAAATATTTTTATTTTAAGGGGTTTCTTAATTTTTATTTTTTTTAATAAGAGATGACTAACAAAAATTTAGATATGATTGTGAGCTTTGTGTGGGAGCATATAGCGAGTGCTTGAGTAAAACGAACTCCTCCACAGGCAGTACATGCGGATTAACAACATCAACATGACTTAAATGCTACTAAAGAATTGGCAGATGGCATTATGTCCACAGCACTTATTGCTTATTAACGCCAACACTAAAAACCATTACAGAATTAACTGCACTTAAGTCAAGCGACATTCACCCAAACCAAATCTTGTATTTGAATGGTAGTGATTAACTAAAGTGATGAGCTTCTACAAGTTCCCTGATCAGCACAATATAGTCAGAAATGCAATTATACAAATGTATATTTATAAGCAATTTCACAATATAGCAGCAGAACTGACCGTATAAAGTCGATATCCATCCATTTCTTGACTGACAAAATGAACAAGACTCTGTGTGGCTGAGTATATCCATTGGTCAAGTACATTAGAAGATTTCTGAAGAGCAGCTTGGTCAAATGGAAAGAATGGTCCAGACCCCTCAACCTCAAGTCTCTTTGCGTTTTGGACAAGAAATCTATACGCATTGTACCATGGAAGAAATACATCCTTGACCTGATATAACAAATATAGAATGCATACAAGGATTAGGCAAAAAGCTCGAGTTAGAAATATCATTAAGATAAGGAAACATGCTTCAGAAATCAAAAGTATAGTCATAGTGGAGCCAGTGCACTCACGACACAATAGACCCCGTCCTTCTTGAACCGTAAAACCTCTGCACGCACAACTGGAGAATTGATTAAGTATAAACGCAATGCGTCCTGTGACACAGTATACAGGATATGAGACAAAACCCAACTTAAATAGTGTCCTTCACATGATGCAAATTTCAATCTTATTAAAAGAATTCAGAGAAAGAAAGAAAACTTACGGCCCCATAATCATTTATAACATTCAAGGGAGAAGGATAGTTTTTTAAGCTCTTGCTCATCTTTTTCCCATCCTCAGCAAGAACTAGTCCATTGCAGATGAGATTCCTAAATGCGGGTTTTCCAAATAATGCAGTAGCCAACACCATAAGTGTGTAAAACCTGACAAATAGAGCCATATCATGTAGCCTGAGCACAAAAGTCTCTACCAAACATAACCATGTAGCAGAAAAAATTGCTAATGAACCCCTAAATTTGAATATTATTCTGAAAAATCCATCCGGAACCATTTGATAGACTAAATTGTGCAGATTATGCCTTCAAGTCAGTTTTATCAGTTCCATTGTTCACATCACCACATTCTAACAGCTCTAAGAGGGAGTGTAAAGTAATCTTTCCGAACAACGAAGTTACAATTTTGCTACAATCTATACAATCAAAAATTCAAGAGTCTCTCATAAGGAAATGCATATACAGTAAGAACCTCACCATCCACGGGTTTGATCCAATCCTTCAGCCACAAAATGCCCAGGAAAATTCTTCTCAAATAGTTCAACATTCTCAAATGGGTAATGGAGGTAAGCATAAGGCATGGATCCGCTCTCAAACCAACAATCGAAAACCTGAAAAAACAACCCAGGCCAATGCAAGAACAACAACAACTCATGAAGTTCTTGTGCTGTCACAAAAGTTGTAGAAAACAAAAGTCGATTCTTCCCTAGCCATAGAAAAGGCAAATTAACTATTTCCATGTAGTGTAACATCAGCATTAAGGAAACTACCAAGCATTTCCCTTTTGATTACTGTTCCCTTTCTTTACATTCTTTTACACTATAACATTGGATAAGTTCAATTTCATACATCTAGTTTGCTGGAAATGTTAGAAACAGTCTCTTCATGCATAGATTTTGTATATGAGCAGCATCCCTTTTGAAGCCACTATTATAGAGGCAGTACCCCTTGGCAACTTATTGATTAAATTTCATTCATCATTCCAAGAAAAAAAAATTGATCATGCACAATAATCTCCAATGCTTATACACGTCTTTAATTTTACCTAGTCTGGATAAGCATGAAAACCAAGTCCAACGGAAGCCAAGGACCTCAGTATCTTGCCTAAAGATGGAACTACCATATCCCAAAAGAAGAGCTGATATGTTTTAAGATACAGATCAAGACTTTGCGATTCATTTCCACAATCTTGATTCATAAGCTTCTTGAATCTGCTCACAGAAGCTGCCCAAACCATCAGTGGTATATTTGACAGAACCACATGCCTCACAAATCTCCAACTTCTAGATGATTTCGTTCAAGGCACTGTCATGATCAAAGCTATATCTTTTACACCCAACGTAATGAAATGTGAAATCTCAAAATTAAAATTTAAACTTTAGGTTGCTCCTCCAATACAGGAATTTGTTAGCATAGGAATAATACTACTTGCAAAATGCCAGCAGTTAATGAACATTAATCTTTATTCCTTTTTCATCTGTTCCTATTTTTCCACCAGGGTAACAACTCATCATCTTCATAAAACGATTGATGGACTGCCTTGCATGCTTCATCAAGACAAAACTTCTTTTATAAGCCCGAGTCTTCAGAACTTCCACACAAACTCATCAACTAAATGTTTCTCAGCTACAAATGCTGCACTTATTTACTCTTCTTAAGCGTATATGCATCTTGTCCACAAAAGGGAAAAAGAGCACCAATAAGGTTTGCTCCGACCAAAGCATTAGTCATGAGAAGCTGAAGTAGCCCAAAAAAATTATTTCTATTCAAAAATAGAGAATAGCGCTAAATGCTTACAAAGAGACCTAGGAATGCAAGGTTTGCTCCAAAAGCATTAGTCATCGTAACCCACACAGGGGCTTATAGAATGCAACAAAAGTATGAAAATTTTCCATATAAGATGTTCAATTAAGAAGGGCAAGGACATACTTTGGATTTTACTTTGGTCAGTTTGCGAGGGTTCAGTTGGGAAGAGCGAAGACTGTGCACAAAGAGCTCAGAGCCTGGTTAGCTATATGCATTAGCAAAGAGTAGACAAAAAGACTTAAACTGATCCCTCTGGCCTCTTTTTAGTTGATTTGGAGGGAAAGAAACTGGAAAAAAATTGATAAAACAAAGGGCCCTTTGTAAAAGTTAATGGATTCTTGGCTTTTGGCCAGTGATCATTGCTCAATTAGCCTAGGGAGTGCCCCAAGACACTATCAAAGTGTGCCTTAATAGTTAAATCTTCTTGCCTACCTCTAAGCTTTAGCTATATGCAGATCATGAGATTTGAAGAAAATGCTATTCTAGACCTATCTGATTCTTTTTTCCATGTGTGATGTTGCAAATGGGTTGGCATTCCAAGTGCCACTTCATTAACCATGAGATTTTGTGATAGGACCACTGCCAACTATTCTAAAGCTTGAGCTGTTAGATGAAGGCATGGTTTAAAATTTAATTATTCTAAACACTAGGTTGGACTTTGGCCTTAGCCTAAAAGCGTGGAAACATACAATTGAGGAGGCAAATAGGGGCCTGAAAAGATTTAAAGAAGCTCCTGCTCTTATACCATGTGAGATTTTGTGGTAGGACCACTACCAACCATTCTAAAAGCTTAAGTTGTTAGATGAAGGCGTGGTTTAATATTTAATTACTCTAAACATAACCTACATAACATACATATTGTTAGATGTATGTATGTATATAAAAAAATAGAGAGAGAGATGCAACAACAAAAATGTAAAATAAGGGATTTACAGAAATAAAAACAAATATTAATCTATATTTACCAAAAAAAAAAACAAATATTAATCTATTAATACAGATTGGGATTGGCTAACTCACGTCAGGTACACGTCGAAGCACGCCAAACTCTGGACCTCGACTGGAGGGGATTGTTATATGATCAATATTATGTCGGTGCAGATCGAAAATCTGCAAATAGAGCGAGAACAATGATATAAATGACAAATAGTTTTCTCTCTCCATCTCAAAGAGTCCAGTATATATACAAAGATCACGTGCACAAACCTTGCAAAGAGCAAAGCTAACTGCACAGACGTGTCTATGAATACAGTATATGTACAAATACAGATGCCAAAACCAGGTATTGTAAGCAAAAAGGCATATCACATCCTACCATCTATATGCTTTACATTTGTGAGTGAGTTATGTGGGTCTTCAAAGTCCTAATATTTCATGAGCACTTAAATTAAAATACTGTTGAAAGTCCAATTCCTCACCAATATTGTCATTAAGGCTTCTAGAGATCATCTTGATAGATTTCATCGGAGGTCAAACTCAAATCAAGCAAATAAATTGATACATGAATACTAAAAAAGGACCTTTGAGGGAGCCTAACTACAAGAACAAACCATCAGGTCAACAGTAAAACCAAGAGAGAAAGAACCTTGGCGCCAGAAAGCTTTTCAAGTTTGTCGATAGAGTCCATGACAATGATTTCCTGGCCATCCTCACTAATCCAAATTGGTAGAGGGGTGCCCCAAAATCTGCTTCGACTGACAGCCCAATCCCTTGCATTTTCCAGCCAATTGTGAAATCGTTTTTCCTGCAATAAAATAGAAAATTAAGACACATCCACATTGATGCATGCACTCAAAAAAAAAAAAAATCAGAGGCATCTACTATTCCAGGTATTTAATCTGTTCGGCCCACAAATATGAAATATTAGGATACTTAGCTCATTAAAGTTAAGATCGATAGCATAAGGAACCCCAGAAACATCAAAAGCAACCAACTTTTGTAAGACTTTCCTACTTTAGACTTCAAATCAAAGCTAAGTCACTTAGGCCATGTGTCCCTCATCAAATGCTAGTAGTCAGGGAATTCAATGGTAATGGGAAACTCATACCAACCATTTTTCAGTAAGGCTAGCTCCATAGGCACAAAGTCCCTTTCAAATGTCAAAAGGATCGATACCCGAATTTGGAAACCCTAGATGTCCATTTCAAATGTCAAAAGGATCAATACCCATTTTTAGAAAGCCTTAATCAACTTCCTGAAACCTCTACCCACATAATCAACACATATACATGCTAAAATCCGCAAAAAAAAAAAAAAAAAAAAAAATCAAGTACTTATTTTTTTTCTTTTATCAATAACAAGAAATTCCCAAAATGCCAAATGTAATCTGTCAAACCTTCACATAATCGGGAACCCAGTAAGTCTGTTTGTTATTCTCTAAAAGCTGCTCCTTCACATTCTCAACCCGGATGAACCTAGAGCAAATGAAGCAGCAAAACCCAGTAAGGGCAGAAAAAGTTGAATGCGCAACATAAATTCTCCAAATACACATCAAAGATCTAATTTACATCTACAACTCAAGTACTTAAATGAAAACATTCAACCAATGAGCCAGCGAAGCTAATCAGACCACAACCAGAAGCACTGCAAGCAGCAAGATGGACAAACGAAGAGCCAATGTATAAAATGAGCCAATGTATATAGCCTTGAAGCACATCTAACTATGGATTTGCTCCAACTCATGATTATGGCAAACATCAAGGCTTCAATTCAAATGGACACAATTTTGACAGGTATCAAGCGGACAATCAATTACAAAAGTTTTTATATATGTATGCATTGTATAGATGCACTAAACAACCTTATCCTAAAGAAACAAATGAGGAATCTAGAGAATAACCCCTCCCCCTTCTTTTCCTTCTCCCTCCTCCTCTCCTTCCGAAAAGAAATCAAAGAAGCCAAAAGGCTCAACAATTTTGATTTTGGATTTTTCAACTCGCACCTGAGAAGCTAAATGCATAATCTGACACGTGAGTTAAGTGTCGAGCCCAAACTAGCCTCATGATGAAATGCAGACAAGAGAAGTGAACATAAAACAAGTTCCACCTCAAACATTTCAAAAAGGACAGAGCAAAATAAATAACATGCTAATGGGAACCTACATGCAACTTGGAGAATGATAAAAAGCATTAAACTATTTTATGACTTCATGAAGTACACAAAAATGACAAAACAAATATTTTCCTTCTATTTATAATTCATTCCTACTATTAATAAAGCAAACCGAATAGCAACTTCAACCTCAGAATTTCACAAAAGGTTCCATGAAGAATCCATGCCTCAAAACACAAACCATAAAGGATTGCACTCATCCTTAGCCACAGAAAGCTTAGAATGACTAGACAGCCCAGGAAAGAAATGTGGTTGAAAAAACAAGGCTGCTAAGAAGTATGACTTACCAGCTTGGGACTGCTCGATATATAAGAGGGGTTTGAGATCTGTAACAATAAGGATAAGAATGAGTGAAGCTTCCAGATTTCACTAGTCTGCCCATGGCCTGCAACAAAAATAAAAGACAAAAACATGCAAACATTTTAAGTATGGTTGTTAAAATCACAATCAACAGAATGGGGTTCCACAGCTCCATAACCTTAAAATCAATCCGGCTCTGAAGTAGAATCTATGTGGTAAGAAAGGAATGCGATCCAAATTGATAAAATCACAGGATTGGTATGGACCTAGTAAATTTCCATAGAGATCTAGTATATTTTAGTCTGCCAACTTTTCCATTTTGAAATTTCATATTGTACTTAGAGAAGTGCAAACCTACCCAAAGCATAATCACTCATCTCAACAGAAAAAAAACAATCTATGACTCACATGTGCTTTTTCGCAATTTGTAGGATTTTATGGTCCTTAATCCTATCTTATGGTTTGATACTTCAGACACGAAGGACAACTATAGTGGAATGTCAACTTTATAAACCCCAAGTTAAGGGAAGAAAGTGCCACTTAAAAGTAGTAGCAAGAGAACAAGCCATATCAGCTTATACTTATAATTCAAGGTAAAATTCAATGAAACAGATCCCTCAGGCATATTTAATGGAAGACAATTATTGTCCAAGCAAATTTTACCTTCACTGCTTGAATAATATCTTTATCTGCATCCTTGACATAGCGCCCACTAAAGTCGGTAATTTTACTGGTAAAGCAACCATCATCATCAACTGCTACAATCAGGTTCTCTCCCTATAGAACAAAAAAGCATAACAAGCATATATAGTGACATGAGAAAAGGATAGGTGGGGAATAAAACTATCTGAGCTGCATAGTAAAAAATTCAGAGCTGCCAACAAGCATCATAAGCAATGACTAGACTATCAATATGAGGATAGGGAAGGCTAGAAATACTGCATCTATACCAATCCTAATGAAGATTAGGAAAGCAAATCATATCATGACAAACAAGACAAGTGAAGGGGTGAGAGAATAATCAGAGCACATGATCAATGTCACAATCAATGTACCAAAAAGGAGCCAATTCAAAAAACCAGTGAAGCAATTAATCTTCAGTCCAACCTGCTGTTCAACATGATAAGAGCAGCTAGATTCACTTTCATAAAAAATACAAGAAATGATAAATAGCAATATACTGAAAAGTGCCTGTACAAATCAATCAATCATCATAATCAAACAGTAGTACCAAGTTATTTAAGCAAAGGGAACGTCATAAACATGCTAATACTTCACTATTACAGGCATCATGGCGTTCAAACAAAAATAATTAGAATAACTACTCTCTTTGTATGTTGATTTCATAATTGTCCAAAATTTTACTTTATAACTCAAATTTTACCGTAAGTTCTTGCCTCTTTTTTTTTTTTTTTTCAGTTACTGCTAAATTGCTTACCATGAAATAACCAGCTAAATCTAATTATAACTGTCTCCAGTGCCAGGAACATGACCATAAAAAAGTTCCAGGCAATAGATCTCAGAAAGGAGTCGTCTGAGGTAAGAGGAAATCCAAAAGGAAAACCTTTAAAAACATGGAAACAAACCAAGCTCTCTGCTCCATCTTTCTACACAGGAAAAATGAACAACGATTTCACCCTCTCTCACACTCTAAATCTTGAGGCAGTATCAGCTACATTGTTTACCATTAAATAACCAGCTGTCAAGCTCTATTACTACAAACTACCCAAATGAATAAACAATCAGATAACAAGAGAGCCTAATTAGAAGCTTTTTACTACGCTCCTTACAAGAGCTAGCTGACAAAGAATCTGACTTTTTTAGATTGTGAAGAAATACTAAATTGCAGCATTAGATCAGGGATAAGCAGAAAATATACAAAATGCTTGTTATCTAAATTGTAACCCAACTGTTCCAGACTATACTATTGACCTCTAAATGGAAACAAGACAAGAAGATTTAGCCCTTATCTAATAAATACAGCAATTCCTTGCAGCTATAAAAAAAATGCTAGTAACCTAGTCCAGGCCTACATAGTCCACAAGCTCACTGGATGCAATGAAAAACCAAACAAATCAAATAAGAAACTACAGTTGGAAACCTTATTCAGACCTTATTGATTATTTGATTTTCGAGGCAAACACGATAATCGTCTTCTCCAAATGCAGGAGCACTGTGAACAATTCCTGTACCACTGTCATCAGTGACATAGTTGTCTGCAATAACTCTAAAAGCAGCATCTGCGAACTCCATGAAGTAATTGAACAATGGTTCATATCTGCAGCAGCCATGTCCAAAAGGACATCAACACTGGTAATGATTTCAAAAGGCAACCAAAAAATTTTGAAACTAACTAGCTCTAGCAAACAGTGAAGCAAGAAAGATAAACAAGAGTTCTCACTTCATTCCCACGAGGGAAGCTCCCGAGAACTTCTCTAAGATTTCATAGGCCAAATCTTCAGTCTTTTTATTTCCAGACCCCTTACTCTTAGGGTTTGACTTCTTTGATTCATCAATAGGCCCATTGGTCGTCTTTTGTTTTTGAGATTCACTGGGAAGGGCAGATAACCTTGATTCAGCAACCACATATATCTTTCCTGAATACTTGTTTCGAACCTGCATTCTCATGTTAAAGTGAGATTGTTACCAGATTATCATCACATCTAGATACAATTTTTCCTTCAAGGGCCAACAACAATAGTCAATTACAAAGCAAGGAAAGTGAGGCCACAGAAAGATAGCTCACAGCAATAGGCAAACCAAATAAAATAACAAGAGAAGGACAAGAGAAAAAAATGTTAAAACTAACAGCTTGATGGGTCACAAACAAGATGACAACTCCAATCATAACATTTAGTTCCCTTAATCTCATTTCTATGGCTACCTCAGATCCCCACAACTCTTAACCTGAGGCTTAAGAAGCCTAAGCATGCTTTTTGGAACTTTTATGCATGACACCTCAAGGTATTGACTAGTTTCATTTTTAATTTCAATCAGAATGGGGCTCACAATTTTCAGGACTCAACAACTACATCAGCAACACATTGGGGTAGAATTCACAATGAAAGGAACCTGTGCAGGTTCTGTCCTTTGCCCTTGCAGGCAGTAAGCTGTTATTGCCAATGACGAATTCACCAACAATATTACCTATAGACTAATAGTATTAGTTTATGAGAAGTCATCATCAGCTACCAAATGATTTCTTAATCAACCATGGATAATGTGTCTTAAAAGCAGCCATCTGCACTTCCCATTTCGAAATTCTAACATATCAAATGAGCTCAGCACATAAGTTAAACCACGCACCTTGACATAGGTAAAGTTTGAGTTAACACAAAGTGCAAGATTACTGGGAAGAGTCCATGGGGTTGTTGTCCACGCAACAAAAGCAGCCTTGTGTGGGTCTCCCACTATTGGGAAAGTCACCATGATCTCAGGATCAGATACCTCCTATTCTTACAAACAAATGAAAAGGAAGAAAAAAGGAAATAAGCATGTGCAATTAATATAACAAAATTCGATGAAATTCATTTCCAGTCATACATTGAGGGGCCTAAAAAATGCACCATATCGATTGAGGGCTGACATCTGAAAATGACAAAATGGTGGACACAGATTACCAGAAGACAAAGTAAGACTCTCAGGTACCTTATAGTTTTCACCGGCTTCAAAATTTGATAGGGGCGTCTTCAGACCAGTGCTGTATGGCATGACCTGCCAAAAGAATTTTAAAGCCACAAAATAAGGATGTTAAAATCTAATAACAAGATTAGTACATCAATCAGGAAAAAAAAATTTCTAAAAATACAAATTCGACACAAGAGACTATTCTCTTTGTCAATGTGAAATGAAGTTAAAAGTTCATCCAAAGAAAAAGAAATTCAAATTTCAAAACTTGAGAAGAACCCAAAAGTTTATGCAATGACAAGTTCAGATGTCAAATTATGAGCCATGCATCAACAACATCAGCAAGAGCTCTAGAGTAAAGATACGTAAACTGTTGTATTCATAAGATTAACAATGGCATGTGATATAATGGAGCTGGTGCATTTTTCTGATAGAAATTCAGTAATCTAGGCACCAATACTCTAACAAAGCACAAACACAAATCAGAAAAATTCCAAATAACCAACCTTGAAACCTTTATACACGAGGTCTTTCTCATAGAGCTTAGCAAAAACCCACCAGACACTCTCCATGAAGTTCAAGTCCATAGTTTTATAATCGTTCCGGAAGTCAATCCACCGCCCCGTTCGAGTGATAATCTTCTCCCATTCCTCGACATACCTGAGAAAGGATTTAATTTCAAATACATGCTTTGCCATTTTTTACACTAATTTGCTCTATTCCTTCACCATAAATTCAGATAATATAATGAGATAAGAAGACACATAACACAAGAATGATTAGAGTAAACGTATTCAAGCATAGAAATTCATACAGAAGGCAGTCTCCGAATTGTCTACCAGATGAATTTACTACAGGAGAAAAAGAACACACTACAGCAGTCAAATCCCAACAGCCCCAAACAAATCAGGATATTGTGGTCGTGAATGCAGCTCTTGAGCAGCTACACCGGAAGCTCAAAATACTTCCAATCACAAACCAAATACAGACAAAGGGAACAAAGCTTCAAAACTGGTTAATTAAGGTATTCTTTCTCGACGAATGATATCACTAGCATCCCTCAGACGCGAAATTCCTAATTAGCAAACTCTCGAGTCGCAAACACCTGCACAAATTTCCACGAAAAGCAAACATCAAAAGGAGATAAATTCGGTTTTGCCTGGTGTACTCCCTTCGCTATCGATAGCAATGCCTGACCTGAACTTGCACTAATGAATACTGCCGCTTCCATATCCACCAACAGACTTTCTTTTCTCCAGATAATCTCCAACAAGGACTACTAGAAATGAAGGGAAGAACCAAAAAAAAAAAAAGGCACCTGGTGACAACACTCCGGCACTCCTCGTTGTACTTATCGATGCCGAGCGCAAGCACGTCCTCCTTCTTGTTGATCCCCAGCTTCTTATCGATCTCCCTCTCCACGGGGAGGCCGTGGCAGTCCCAGCCGAAGCGCCGCGTCACGTGGTGGCCGCGCATGGCCTGGTACCGGGTCACGACGTCCTTGATGGTGCCGGCGAGGATGTGGCCGTAGTGCGGGAGCCCCGTGGCGAAGGGAGGGCCGTCGTAGAAGACGTACTCCGGGAGGTCCTTGGTGCGCTCGAGCTGGGTGTCGAAGGCCTTGATGTCGGACCAGAACTGGAGGATCCGCTCCTCCTGGCCGGGGAACGAGAAGTCCTTCCCCTCGGCGACGTCGTCCATGGCGGCGGAGGGGAGGAAGGAAGAAAGAGAAAATGCGGCGGCGACCGGAGGATTGCGGCGGAAGACGGCGTAGAGTGAGAAGGGGAGAGAGAGAGACGGCGTGCGTGGGGAAGAAGCGGTTTTGAGGGGAAAATGAGGTTTTAGAGAATGAGATCCGAATTGGATTCCGGATCGGATCCGGGCGATTTGGATAGTCCGAATATGTACTCTCTCTTTTTTTCCCTCTTCAACATTTTGACGTTTTTGGAACAAAAATAGGAAATAAAAAAAATCTATTTTTCTGTTTCTGTTAACAGAAATTGAAAAAAATAATTTTTGAACATAAATTAGTTCCTAAAATAGATGTCTTACTAAACACACCCCTATTCTACCTTATGTTCTTTTCTCTTTTTCAATTTTAATTGACAACTTTAATTTTCCTAATACCATCAAACGTTGCGCACACTCGTTGCTTGTATGTAAGAATTTATCACTTGAAAAATTTAAGCAAGATATTTAAATTATCAAATAATAGAAGAATTTGTCTGTGACGCAACACGGCCATTTTAAGATTTGAAATTGTTCTAGTAAGGTCATTCTTTGGATAGACAAAATTCAGATTGTAATATTAAAAAGCATTAGAGATTTTATGAAATGATCAAACTTATGCATTTGCCTCTAGATTCAATATCGTAAAATAAGTAATTAAAAACATTTTGGAAAGGAAAAAAGAGATTGAATTTGCCTAAAAGCAGAAGGTCCTTTTGATTCTTATAGTATTCTCATAAGAACGTTAATAAAATAAGCACGTGGATTTGAGGTGACGGGAGCTGGAGAGAGAGGGGAATTAGTCAAGAGTGCGCCTAAAATTTGAGGTTCACGTCTTAGGTTTTAAGTATGAGCCGTGTCTTTGCTGGATTGCTCTTGGAAATGTTGGGCTCGACAGTCAATGTCTTATTTTGTCATGTAACTTCATCAATGTTCGGTAAATATATCGATCTATAATGTAGAAGGTAAGTAATTGAAACCGGGTCGTACCAAATTGGACTAGTTGATCCAGTTCCCAACTCTTCAGTGGGATAGGATTAGACCGGATTGGAAACCGATCATGCCTATTTGGAGTTTCTAAATCTAATTTAGGAGTTCCTTGGCAGTGAAATTATGTGAAAATTATAAATTAAGGTGTTGTAGAACTGTAAAATTTTATCGAAGTCGATTCTCGATTTCAGTCCGGAGGGAATGAATTTTTAAGTTTCGTATGCGTTGTTGCTCTGTTCCAAATTTCTATTTCCAGCGATGCATTTCGCTCGTCTTCGGCCATCTTTTGAATTGGTAAAATTTAGGATCCTTTCGTACTTTGAAATGACTTTCTTTTACAGGTAAACCCACTTAAAAATGGAGTTGGGTAGAGGGAGATATGGGGCAAGAAACTTCGTCACGCAAGTGCTTGTTCCGAGTTGACCCATAAAACATTTTGACTACAAATTAGCATAGCCTAGTTAAGACAAGGCAGTTCTTTACTTACGTTTTGATATCGCTTCTCATTTAATTGATAGGATTTCGAGTCCATGATGATTTGATCTAGGCTTTCCCACGTGAATGGTTCTTATTTCTCCTATAAATTTGTAAATTCATGCATTGAAAATGATAGAAATTCAATATATCATAAGTTACAAAATAACACTTTTGTTACGTAAAAATCTAGATCGGATATTGGTTACTTTTCAATCATTTGTGAATGGTTTAAGAAACTTTTAAAAGATAAATATACTAGAAGTCCTAAAACTTCATTGCAAAAATGCAGTCGAGTTCTAAAATGATCAAAAAGTGCAATCAAACTTTAAAACTTGTCTTGAAAATGCAATCAAGTTATAAAACATCCATAAAGTACAATTAAATCCTAATAAACAAAGAGATTTTACTATCATTGTTTGTGCATTTTCGAGTTCATTTACATAAATATGCACTTCTTATTAAATACTAAAGAGGATAAATTTTATTCAATATTGACTTTATCCCGACCACCAAACATATTCTAAGAGTTATTGTGGTACCATCCATGCAATTTCTATTCGCGACTCTAGCTCGATAATACGTAACTAATTATGTGGCCCCACACTTCTCTACATGGAGCCAAATTACATATAAAATGTGCACTATGTGAGCTTTGCCTTGTAGCATGTCAAGCTAGTATCATTAGATTACCGGTAGAGTTTCATTATAAAAAATAAAAAAAATTGCTTCCTATATTTAAAAAGTACTAAATTTCTGACCATTAAAATACAATATTTCTGTAATATTTAATGTTCTAGGTAATTTTGATATCTGGGAAATGTGACGTACATTAGTCTCTTAATTATGCTTTCCCACATTTATTATGACCAGTATAGCTTCTCCAATATATTTAGATACATTTTTAGGTACCCCAAGACACCTACCAAATTGCCACGTGTTGATAGGCGTTCATCAGCATAAAATTAGTCAAAACTGCTGTTCCAAACACGATCAAGCTAAACAGCTTTTATTGGTAAGGTAGTTGTCTTCACATTTCAGTGAAACATCATAGACTCGGATCTCTAGGCCCCCAAATTCGATATTCCTTTTTTGTTTTCTTAAATTTTCTCATAAGCAAATAAAATGTTTTGTTTATTTCATCAGGACTTTAATTTCTCCTCCGGGATTCCCTGAAAATTCACTGATTTCTAAATGTTTTCTTCTTCTTTCCTTTCTCATCTTTTTAGTGTTCATATTCTTCTATTAATATCTATAATCAAATATAAGTGAATGTCTGGGCAAAAGGGAATCATCTCACTAGGAATTCGAGCAATTATTTAATTGAGTGCAACCGTAATATATAGTGGACAAAGATACGCAATTATTATGTGATGTAAGGGTAATTTTCGACACAAAAGTGAGGATAAAAACATGGTTTGGCCTATACATCTCGATTGATAGATCAAATATTGCATCCTGTGGAATCCAATCGCAAAAATCAGTTTTTTGGACATAAAAAGAGCGCTTTGATCTATCGTCAAATCTGATTTAACGTTTAGTTTCTATCGCCTTCAACAAATTTCTATATTAGCGCAAATAAAAAGCTATTTAATCTTGTCCATTACTAAATTCATCTCATCATAAATTAGTTCACATTTACTTATTTAGGTGTAGAGAATTCACACTAGAGAAATCCTCATACACCTTAATTTGACTGCAACCACAAGAGCGCCTCGTTCGGTCGCACCAGAAAATTCCAGAGCCGAACCATGTCCGATGAGACAAACAGCATGCCGTCTTTCACACGCGACAATCAATTCGCAAAGTGCAGGGACAATCCTACCCTGTCGTAGCGATAGAACGGGATTCGATTCGATGCTTTCGACAAGACGAGGACTCATCTGAATGATTCAGAAGAAGAGCGCTTAAACCGTGGTGCATGGCACAATCTGGAGAGAGCCATACCGAAATGCTTGAAGATGTCATAGAGATCGTTCGTTCGTGACATCGCACAGCTCAAGCACCCGGCATTTAATTCACAACAACAAAAGAAAAACGCGCAGAAAAACAATGCAGTTATCTTTAGTAACTTCAATTTAAGCGGCAGCATGCTGCGCAAAAATAACAAATGTGAGTACTAGCAGTTGAAAGACGAAAGAAATATGGCGCGAATTGGTTAGATGAAATGCTCAAACGGAAGAAGTAGGAGTCGTAGAACAGACCGGGAACCTCCAGACTCGAAACCGGACTCCATTCTTCTCCTCCTCCTCTTCTAGACCAAAAGCTGGCAAACTAGGATATGCTTTTGCAATATTCTAAGATTACCTTAGACCTTAAAAGACATGACCTCCAGTTCCAGAAAATGTTGATGCAAATTCCCCTTTCTAATGAGTATTAATCATCAGAAAACACTGTATGCAAACTTTCCAAGCTAGGAGGCCATAGCTGATGCATAATACTACGAACCGTTACAATGAATTGGTGGATGACGACACCATTCATGCGAGTCTTTTCCAGTCCACATGATGGCCACACGTTTATCGACTAGATCTACAGTCGACTACTTTTGAGTGGATCATTTTCCAGAACATGTAAAACCATCACACAATAACCAAACCGAAACCAGGAGGTTGTCAAGCACATTGTTGTTAGCAGTTGTCCAAAATTCATACAATGGGAAGGACAAGAGAATCAATGAAACAAAGTCAGAGAGATGGATGATGTGGAGACCTATTAGGAGGTGTCGGAAGCAGCATCTTTCTACTTCTCACTCCCTCCTTTTGCTCGGCACCACATTATTGCCCAAATGGGTGTTCTTCATCATCTATCCATTGGATGGATGAAGAGAAATCAGCACATCTTAGACTTGGTGAGTTACCGAAAAAGAATTAAGAAAATGGACCATAATAGTGAGCACCAAAGTTAATTCACCCAGTTAGATTAGTATACCTCGGCCTACACAGAAGTCTGCTGTTAGTCTGAGAAAACTTGTAATAAAGAAGAATTCTCGCCTCTGCATAGAAAATGAACAGCTTAGGTTGAGGAACCAACAGCCATAAAAGACATAGCACAAGAATGACCAAGAAGCATTATTTAATGAATGAGAAATTTATTCTAAATCTTGCAATTACAAGTACGATATAGAATTAAGCCTCTGGTCACATTTAAATCAGTCTCAGATGGATTGCTGGTTGGTTTCAAACCTGAGACATTCAGTCCCCTCTTCTTCAACTTCTTCAAAGCCCGACAATTCGATGTTCGGTGGATGTCCACCCCGGCTCCAAAATCGCAGAGAGGTTTCCAGTTCCTGAAAACCGAGACTTGGCAGAAACAGATAAGAGTACTGTGGGGTCTCGCAGATTCGGGCTATTCAACCCATGCGTTTCTCCTTGGTGAATGAAGTCACATGGCTCCATGCGAGCTTTTCAGCTGCATAATCTGACTGTGCAAGCGACGGTCTGAGCCCAAAACTTGAGTCTTGCTTTAACATCTTCAGGATGATCACCTGATCAATAGAATCGCAGCAATGGAAAATTAGAACGCTGACAACCCAAAACTGAAAGTGAAGAAATGTTCAAGTGCCGGTGACAGAAGGTAAGACATAGACCATCCAGTCGTAAGACCATTTAAGCACAAGAGAATCGGAGTCTCCGCGTGCCACGGTTACACGGATTTTAGAGCTGGGTGATGAGGGCTAGATATGCATTTACTCTCAACCTTCATTCCACATACATATCAAACATAAAGAAACTAAAGAATAAAATGAGAACCGATTGGACAAAATTCGACAATTATTCACATCAAAATTGGCTACTTCACCCACAATGAGTTAGCTTGGAAACATCACAGATCTGACAACCATAGACCATAGAAATACTTGAATTCATTCAATGTTGAAGCCCTGTAAACTGTTTTATGAAGACAACCGAGACACCATCTGGAGAACAACTACGATTTTCACAAACTGCCAGGAGAAACATCCTACGACCCCATAAAACCAGGAATTCAGGACCTGACTCGAGCCGACAAAACAAAACCATCAAAGCCACAGCTCGCTATAATTGCATCTCCTAAAGCACCGCCGCATATCAAAGCAGAAGCAAGGCAAAATGAATTCTTGAGGAATTTAAACAGTCGACGCCGTAGCCTCAACTCGATCAAGATCTCAAAGTCAGATCGACGTCAACAGATCTAATCACACACACACGAAGTAATCTCGGAAGCTACTCTATAATCAAAATGATCGGACGTAGTGCTCACCAGGGCTAGAGATCTTCCAGCTGGCGATGGGGCTGGCGGCCGCGGCCGGAGGGGACTCCGTCACGGACGACGGCGGGGCGGATCTCTCCGGCGACTTCTGGTGGTCGTCGAGCTGGAACTTCTGGCTCATGGAGTAGCACAGCTCGAGGGCGGGCAAGGTGTTGCAGAGCTCGGGAATCTCGTCATAGCTGAACCCGAAGCCGAGATCCAAGCACCCTTTGAGCTCGTCAAGGTCCTCGTCCGTCAAGCTCTTGGTCCGCACCAGGTCGTCCTCGTCCGCCGCCTCCACGTACCCTTCGAGCAACACCTGGCTCTTCTTCTTCTGCAGCTTCTTCACCTCCTCCTCCTTCTTCACGGTGCCCTCGATCGCTTGCGCGTCGGCGTAGGTGGGGGAGGTCAAGAACGGCCATTCCTCGATCTGGGCATCGAAGTCCGACGCCGAGTCGTACGGGAAGGCCTCGTTCTGCGGGGTTTCTTGGCCAATTGGCTTGGACGAAGAAAACCCAGATCCACATTCGCAAGAAAAGACTACCATTTTCTCTCTCTACTTCTCTCTCTCTCTCTCTTTCTCTCTCTCTCGGAGATGAATGTGCGAGAGGCGGAGAGACAAGGGCTGCTTATAAAAGGTGGATCCAGAGGGGGAGAAAAAGGCGAGAGCTTTTTTCTTGCAATTTTCCCACGATTCTTTCCGAGAAAAGGAGAGAGAAAATCGTGCGCGGATTATGTATGTGAAGACATGATGAGTGGGTTGGTCGACACATGATGATGTCCATGGATGGATGGATGGATGGACAAATGATGTCGTCCGGATGTGTCTGACAGCTATCAGGTGTGAATACAGTGAATGAGATGGGTGATGGAAGGTGACAGCCTGACAGGGGCAGAGGAGACACGTGTTGTCATTGCTTTTCTCTTTTTTTTTGTTCTTTTTTTTTTCTGTTTTTCTTTTTCTTTTTTGTCTTGTCTTTGTGAATTGCTGCACAAACAAATCATACTTTGATAACCAGTCTCAATCTAATTTACCCTGGGAATTGATCAATCTCTTTTTTTTTTTTTTTTATGATTTAACACAGAGAACATTTTATTAATTGATGAAATTTAAAGTGTAACTTTAACATGTTTTAACTTGGCATGCAATTTTCCACGGTCTAAGATGATTGTGATTGTTTTTCTTCTTTCACTATTAAGACGTACTGATATCATATAAAATAGTTGATTTATCGTTTGGTTACTACAGTAATTTTTTTTTTATTGTAGCAAGTACATTTTTGTCGTTATCTCCATTGAACCGTGTCGGCGAGTCAAATCTGATAATATCAAAAACGAGGTAAAATTTGGGTTCGTTCTTCTCCCTCTGTCGGCAAGCCCCTCATCTCCCAAAAACTCTTCCTTTTTTGAAGCTCTCCTATAGTCTCTCGGCTCTGGATAAGAGCCTACTTAATCTTTAATCTTCTTTTCCTTTACTCTGATTGTCTTTTATTTTTTCTTCCGATCTATTTTAGGAGTTTGTGCGTAAAATAAATTTCTACAATTAATCTTGGGTGAACTTGGAGACCAGTTCGATGACTCGTCAAGTCAATAGCCATTAAGAAGGATGTTCGTGATGTGGCTCCACAACTTCTTTGAGATTATACACTCTCCTCTCTTGATTAGTTTGTGTCACTAATAGACGAGTGAAAATTTACTCTCTGGCAAAGAGAATATTCTCAAGAATATAATTTCAATGATATTTGAGGATACAAAATCTATTCAACATGTCATGCTAAAGGAAAAAAAAAACTGATAGATGCCTACTATTAGTCAAGATTCAACATTGAAAGATATCGATTATAAGGGGCTTATGCAGGTTGGAAGAAGTTTCTTCTAATCATGTCTTCATTGATGGATTATCAATATGGATATTATCCATGTTTAATTTTGATTAAGTTTGTATAAAAGTGATATTTATCATTTATGACTCACCAATTTGAGGTATGATTGGATCAAGGAGCTTTCTTCAACCAGAATCAAACAACAATATCGCTTTACAAGGGTATGCTTCTACGTATCACATTAGTCGACTGCATAAATTAAAAGGATAGAGAGAGATCCTTCAAATCATCGTATATGCACAATCCAAAAGAGTCACTTTCTAAAATATGGGCCTAAGCAATCAATAACAATAACAAAGTTTGAATATCTACATGATGGGAAAATTGTCCAGTTTCTAATGCGAGACTTAGAAGCCTCAACTTTAGGTCCTATCCCAAGTCCCAAATATTTTTTAGTCTAAAGAAAAAAACCACAGCTTTCACTTTAGTATCAAATCTGTCAACTTATGTCAAAAAAGCATCACTAGTTTCTTCAAAATTATTTACATTAGGGTCAGTTAAAGGTTCATTATCAGAATTTGCATATTCATCAACACCCTTACTTTCGCATGCAACTAGAACGGCCTCTCGATGTCGATAATTTTAAAAAAGTCATGGGTATGTTTGGATTCATGGATGAATTCGGGATTAAAGTGAACGTTGGGGACTTTCGTTTGCACAAAACAAAAAAGTTAGAGGTAAAATTGGGATTACACTTAATGTTTGAAATTTTTCAGGAAATTAGTCCCTTTCTTAATAGTGATAGCTGTGTTTTTATCTCATGCCCCGGATCAAACCCTATGGCGAGTTAAAAACAAGAAAAAGAAAGAAAGAAATAAAGAAACATATCTTTTAGATTTTCGAAATTTGATAAATTGCAACCCTTTCGTGCCCCTTTTTGACAATGATGCTTTTGAAAAACACGTTTTGTGTGTTTCGATTCTTGGGTAAGGCAGCTCGAGAGTCCATCCTTATCCGATCATGCCTGGTCACTTTAGGTTCAACCTTGCACGGTCCATTTTGGAATTGTATCAAAGGATGTCGAGACTAAAGGCACATGGGGTTGTCTTTATTTACGTGAATGAGATGACCAGGCACGATCCGGATGACTCATTAACACTCGGATAATTTTAGAGATATATACAAAAAAAAAAAAAAAAAAACATTTAAGCGTTTCGATTAAAGACACGTGTCGTTATATGTGTGCTCATGCTTGCGAGTTCGGTATGCTCGTATGGTTGGATCAAATTGGCTTCATGTGTTATTTGGAAGATCCATCGACCTAATGGTTAACGAATTTAGGGAAAAGAAGAAGTCATCAAACATCTCAAATTATACCCATTGCAACATATATATCTAAAATCTTTGCCAAAAAAAAAAACATATATATCTAAAATATTTTTTTCATAATGCAAAAAATGCTTACATGGTATATTTATCTTCCGTCAAGGTTTCATCAATGAGCATCGTTAAAAATATACCCATATGACCAATGAATGACAAACGGTGTTGACATAGTACCCATATAGCAAAATAACGTATTTTTGTCTGGAATATCATTTGACGGAATTTTGATGTAAGGTAAAAATATTATACAAGTACAAATTTAGAGTTTTTGACAGCATAAGAAAAAGTGTAGGGTAATTGTGTCATATTGACATAATTTTAGATTTTTGATGTCACGAAAAAATTTAAAATAAAGATATCACAGCAAACATAATTTTGAGCTTCTTATGATGTTTTCTCTAAAATTTACATATGAGAGTTTCATTTTCTTGCCTACACATATAGAAACCTTTAGGGGGTGCATAACAAACTAGAATTTCTATTCCAGACTTGTTTTTGGAATAGAAACCCATTTGGTAACATTATTTCATTTTTCTATTTCTGAAATAGATTATTGTTTCAGAAATAGGTTTGGAATATAAATCAAAACTAAAATTTTCTATTTTTCTATTTTTAGAACAAAAATGAGAAATAAAAATTATTCTCATCGTTTGTCAACCGGTCCTTCATTCATCGCCGCCGCCGCCGCCGGCCGCCGCCACCGATTCGCCGGCCGGCCGCCGCCGCCCGCTGGGCCGCGGCCGCCACCGCCATCCGAAAGGAAGAAATTTGGTGTCGTTATCAAACGATTATTTTACTTATAAATTCGTTTAGAAATATAAATAGAAAAATCTATTTATCTTCTAGAAATCAATTTATGGCCAAAATGGTTATCATTCGTGCCCTTAGTGTGCTTTTTCTTTTGCTTACATAAGCTTTTCCTTTTTCGGGAACGACCTACTTAATTGTTAGCATACATAGATCGTTGACTGGTGCCTGAATTCTATTCTTCAGACCTTCCAAGAAATATCCTTTAAGCCTAAATACACTAAATCTACTCAAATTAAACGTGTTAGGCAGAACTAATTACGGGATCAAACACCCTTTTGCCCTCTTATTTGCTGTGAAGTAACCCCTCAAAAATCAAATTGCGTCATTGAGTTGAACAAGCTGGACCAAGGTCACGTGAGTATTTCTCGATCAATCTGTAAAGCCAAAAGCAAGCTTTTTTAAATTTCGATGGAGATTTAGATTTTATACATGACCCCATCCGCGCCTAAACCCTCTTTCCAATTCATAACTTTGTTATATGAATCCACTTTTTTTTGCTAAAAGATTTCAAGCTCGTGACTTTACATTTGCGGAAAATTAGCCTGGACCACTAGATTGCGACAATCGGATGGTGGTTGGAGGAGGAGGAGGAGGTTGGGGATAAAGTTGAAGGTGCAACTGAAACACACAAGAAGAAAAGACATGAATGGATTGGGACCAACATTGGGTGGTCCTGCTTAATTAAACAAAATTCAGAATAAGTGGGCCAGAAGGGTGGAAAAAATAACAAAAAAATAACAAGAGAATTGGAAGAGACTATTCTACTATTTTGTTGGTATTTAAAAAGAATATTTCCAAAATAAATTTGCTTCAAGGGAGAGGGATGTGTGTACAAAAAGGACCACATAGAAAGGAATCAAGGATCACGTGGAATTGGAAATGGCTATAGCAAAAATAGACATAAAAGAGAAGAAAACAAAGCGTAGACACACACCACACCTACCCACATCATATAAGACAAAAGATAAACAAGTAAGGATTTGTGCAATATGGTGGAAAAATTGCCACGTCGATTGAAAAAGAATATTATATTCGAAAGTAGAGCAAGAAAATTGGAAAATTTGAAATCAAAATTCACAGGGTTGAAATTATTGTTTTAGGATTTGATTGTATTTTAAAAAAAATTAGAACTCAAATACACTTTACTAACAAATTTTAGGTTTCTTATGATGTGCATAATAATATAAATTTCTCTTTTTCACTACAAATTTCAGTTTTAAGAAATTTAAATGTTCGATATTGTCGTCCCCTGCATAATTTTTGTAAGAAACCTAGCTTGTATTGTAATTGGAATAGTAGAGAACTATAAAAATCGTCTCTTTGCGTTCAAATTTAACATTTGAATGCAAAGAAACTAGTTATATAGAAATTATACAGAAACTAGTCAAACAATTTCTTGAAGTGCCGTAAAAGAAAAACCCATGTGCAAGATAATGGCAAGAGAGGGGTGGTCAACGAAGGGATAAATCCCGACGGCTCCCGGAATTATTTTACTTTTTTTTATTGCAGTCAAAAAAGGCTCCCACGTTTATCATCCGATGCAACACTCCAAAAAGAAAAATTAAACGAGGTCTCTAATTGTCCTATAAATTATTAATTCAAACATGTACATTTGACGAAAATTCATTGGTTAAAAAGATTACGAGACATCTATATAAAGTTGGGTTTCTTTCTTTTTCTTACAAAGTAGAATGGCTTCTATAAAGGTCAAATTTTGTTGTTACCCTCGAAAGCAGTAGAGTAGAAACGTCAACAAATTGATAAACATAAAAGTGACTCAAACAATGATGTAGATATTACCCTCGAAAATGAATTATTTAAAGAAAATTTCCTAAAAATGATTGTTTCTTTCATTTGAAATGATTAGTTGATGTAAAACATTTTCATTATGGATAAAAATTTATATCTAAATATTTTCTTGGGCGATAAAAATATTTTTCGTCCATTTATTTTTGTAATTGCTCCAAGTTATCATTTTTTAAAATATATTTTTTGAATCATTTATTTCCATTTATTTTTGTAATTGCTCCAAGTTATCATTTTTTAAAAATATATTTTTGAATCATTTATTTTTCACGAAATAAATATATTCTATGTTCAATCTCCTGTATTTAACTCTTATTCCAAAGCAATTTTCGCACAAATTAGTATTTAGTGGAGCTAGCTGGAGATAAGCTTAGTTAAAGATAAGGCTCGGTTAAAGATAAGTTTAACGTGTGAAAGACAAATACAAATTCAACTAGAACACTAATACAAAAAGACAACGACAAGTGTCTCAAATGTAGTCACTTCATAGTTTTTGTGGCGGCTGGGCAAGTTGGCAAGGATAGAAACAAAAAAAGAACATAATAATGATACGGTTGACCCAAGGAAAATATTTTAATTTAATTTTTAATTTAATTTTTAATTTGCGACCACTTAAGATTCCTAAATTATATAATTAATGCGCAATATTCACTAGATGATTCGATCTAAGCTAGAGGACGGCAATGTGATTGTGTCTTTGGGAGATGGGATAATTCCCAGGCATCATTTCCGGAGATGCCGGATCTAAACGTAACTTTTAGCACCGAATTGGCTACCAAAATGATATAAAATTGTCACGAAATATTTTTATTATATGGTGGGTGATGGCTAAAATTAACAAATATTAAATGGTGGGTCCATGAAAACACTTTTTCTCCATGCTAGCATGTAGAAGCGTCTGCGTTTGGCAGCCTTAAGCTGTTGGACCAGGGCTACCTAATTTATCCTTTATCAATAAAAAATGGGTCACAAGGTTTGCCATCTGTGTGCAATAGATTGAGAAAAGTGTTCCCTAAGGTCATAATTTAAGGAAAAATTGATAAAAATATACTGCAAACAAATTGATAAAAAAAAAAGTGAGCATGAAATTGAGTCGGCGTGAAAAAAAAAAAAAAAATGGAAGAGAAGCTCAACGATCCCGTGAATTCACCCCAAAAAATTCGACAATTTAGGGAGAATTTTAGCATTGACATTATATCGTACACATTTTCATTCTGGCAATGAAAGATCCTTCCCCTTTTGAGTTGGTACTGAGCGAGGAGGGATTCGAACCAAATATATAGTGGCTCCTAAGCCTTGTAATATAACCATTTGAGCGATGAGTTCCATCTTGTAATAATTTTTTTTCTTTTTTTGGATTATTTTGTTTAGAAGCTTTTTAATAAGGTTTATTTTGTATGGCACTAGTGGTGGCAAAATGGATGGATGATATTGATCGGACTTATTTCTTACCAAAATAAAAAGAATAATAATGTGATTGTCAATAGATATGTTGAAAGATATTCCAACTCAAGAAATGGAATATCCGAATCAGACAAACCAAAGCCAAGCCGACAACAATGGCTGGACAGCTCATCCAGCTCGGATCGAGGAGATCCATAAAATTTGGGGGCTTCTGATGAGCCAGCCGAGAGCTCCACAGGACATGGTTCTTTTTTCTTTTTCCCTTTTCCCCCCCTAATATTCAGCATGAACATAGTACAAATATTTATTTTAAGAAATACCAGCTCAAATGAGAAATCTTTCTTTTTAAGATTAAAACCCAATCTCGCAACAATTTACCCTTTCAAATGACCATGACATAATCTTTCGGAGGTCTATTGAACATATATGCGTGATAAAAAAAAAGTCATTTCGGAGCTGATTTAATATCATCTCATGACGTTTACTTGATATGACAATTATCGGCTTTTATAAAGGCGTGGAATTATCTTAGATGCAGTGGAATTAGTTGGATGCTTGAATAAATTCGGACAACATCAATGGAGGAAGTTTTTTTTAATCATCGCAATAAAAAGAAGGGTGTTTTTTTTTCATTCGGTTTTGCCCGAATTTCAAATTTTAGTGTTGATAAACAGTAACTATGTACATTAAAAGACGAAATCACCCAATTAATTGAAAATCAAATGGAAAGAAGGTTCATTACATGATCATTATTATGGAAGTTGGTTCGTAAGAAGTTAAAAAACCTTTTTCCCTCCCTTTCTTTTCTTTCTCTATCCTCTTCTTCAACCTTTAGCAGTACCCTCCTTCTCTGTCTCTCTTTGATTTTGCTTATGTTTTATTGTTATGTTGTTGCTTATTCTTCTCTATTGATTTAGATATGAGAATTCCATTTTCTAGTTTAATTTTAGATATGGGAGTTTGAACTCTATAATTCTAGTTATAGATTTGGGAGCTATCATCTCTCCATCTAGATCCAGGATTTTAATAAATACGCCTTCAGATTCGATACCTTCATACTTAATTCGCGTATGAGTCATCAATCTCTAGCTTCAATGGTTTGGTTATCTTCTTATGACGATCGTATAGAAGAAATTGAACCTAGTCGCAATGTCGATTGTATTGAAAGAAGAATTTCCGGTCTATGCTCATCCCTGACGACAATACGAGATCCAGTCATTGGTTACCGAATAAATTTAGTTTGCAGTATTTCAGGCTCTGCCCTATCTTGATTTGCTTTGCCACACGTATCATTCGGAATAATCAATACCGCATGCATCCACATATAATCACGGGCGTATAGAATGTATCCAACCACGCATGTGCATGCATGGATATGTTCACCATCACCATCAGCATCACCATCACATCATGATCATACTGATCAATTGGGAGGTGGGACCCGGGGGGGACTGACGTGATACAGGAAGAGCCACGCAGGGCCACGGGATTGGCCACTTTCTTCCCCGGGTCTCTCCTGCAATCGGAGACAATTACTGCCCAACAACCCACGTGGCCCGTCGCCATCGCCTTAATAATTGCCTCCCGCAAAAAACACGAGTCGTCCCCCCCTCCACGACGAACCGTGCATTTGCATCACGAGCAAAATCATGGTGATGTCGATGGCTGTCGCCTGATGCGTCCATCACTTGTTGTGTTGCTTGCCGTAGGAGATTGCTGCTCATCTGGAAGACCATCTAGAGTCTTCTTCTTGTGATAATTGGGAGGCCAATGATTGAGCTGTTTTCGCTTTGTTAGTTGGAAAAAAATAACACAGTTTTGATAATTTTCAATCACCCCCAATTAAATTCACAATTTTACTGAATAGTAATTGTTTCGATTTCTTCTAAGATAACAGTTTTTCAGTGAAACTTCGAGAATTTCTTGTGTTGACCTACCTGTTCTACTAATTTCCCACATCATTACGATATAAATTTTAGGAATAATTTTACTGCTAATTCAGTAACTGTTCAAGATTAAAGATAAAAGTTCCAATGAACCCGTAAGATGCAAAAACATTCATATTGGTCTCAATTACAATTTCCCATCTCAAATTAAGCTTTTTCAACAAGTATTTCGAATATGGTTAGGAAATCTTTGTTAGTAATTTGCAAGACAAATATTAAAAATGCGTAAACCTTTTACTCTGAGGGCAATTTTCGCAAATGACTTTTCAAACATATTAAAGAAAAAGATGTCTACTTATATAAGGAGATAATTTATTTTTCAAAGTTATTTAAGTTTTTCCTTTTTGTTAAACTGTCGAAAATTTCTGGCAAAATCGTTCCAAGATAAAAGATTATGCCCTTTTTTTTTAAAATTATTATCTTTGGACATAATTTTCATATAAAACAGTAAGCTCTAAATTATTTTAAAAATGGGATTTTCACACAGGTTAGCGCCCTCCTCCATTTTCAGGACCTTTAACGGAACAACAGACGTTTCGAAATGCACCACCTACGATGACGAGCTACTGCCATGGTCGGTCGAGCACTCCTCGCACGACAATGTCGCGGGATCTCCAAAGCCACGAGACCCTCCTCCTTCGCCTTCTCCACCTTGCCGCCGGAGAACCCGCCTCGCCGGGTTCCCGGTTCGAGGGCCAAGCGGCGCGAATTCGCCGAGCTCTTGCAGTCGCCGCCCGCCTCCGCCTCCGACGCCGACGACCCCGTTCGTTACTGCAAGAAGCTCCACGGCCGAATCGTCGTCTGGGGGTTTCAGCACGACGTGTTCCTTGCCAACGTTCTGCTGCATTCATACTCGAGGTCCGGGGCTTTACGGGATGCAAGAAGGGTGTTCGATAATATCCCCGAGAGGAACCTGATCACTTGGTCTACGGTGATCTCGATGTACGCCCGGCATGGGTGTTGCGATGAAGCGCTCTTGAGCTTTGTGGAGTTTCAGAGAAGCTCCGTCGAGAGGCCGAATGAGTATATTTTGGCCAGTCTGGTCCGCGGTTGTGCGCAGTCGGGTGGCCTTGATGAAGGAGCTCAGGTGCATGGTTTCGTTTTTAAGGCCGGTCTCGGTCAGGATGTCTATGTTGGCACTTCTCTGGTTTTTCTGTATGCGAATAATGGTGGGATAGATGGGGCGAGATCGGTTTTTGATGGTTTATTGGATAAGACTGATGTTACTTGGACTGCGATCATAAGCGGGCATGTGAAATGTGGGAGAAGTGAAGTGTCTCTGCAGTTGTTTAGCCAGATGGTAAACGCTGGCCTTCTCCCTGACAAATACGTGATTTCTAGTGTGTTAAGTGCTTGCTCTGCACTTGAGTTTGTTGAAGGTGGCAAGCAAATTCATGCTCATATACTGAGGAGAGCAGCAGAGATGGACACTTCAGTAATTAATGTGCTAATCGATTGTTATACGAAATCTGGCATGGCACGAACAGCTCGAAGGCTATTCGACCATATGGAAGTTCGAAATATGATTTCTTGGACCACGATGATTTCTGGGTACATGCAGAACTCGTATGATAAGGAAGCATTGAAGCTTTTTGCAGAGATGACTGGATTCGGTTGGAATCCTGATGCATTTGCTTGCACCAGTGTTCTCACATCATGTGGCTCGCTCGAGGCCTTAATTCAGGGAAAGCAAGTTCATGCTTACACGATCAAGGCCAATTTAGAGTTTGATGATTTCGTAAAAAATGGCTTGATAGATATGTATGCGAAATGCAATGCCCTAGAGGATGCTAGGAAACTTTTTGATGTTATGGATGGGAAAACTGTTGTCTCCTATAATGCAATGATCGAAGGCTACTCAAGATTAGAGAAACTGGAGGAAGCATTGGATCTCTTCCATAGTATGAGGCTTGCATCGTTCTCCCCAAGTCCATTGACATTCGTCAGCATCCTTGGATTATCGACTGCTTTATTCACCTTGGAATTGAGCAAGCAAGTTCATGGCCTCTTAAGTAAATCTGGAATTTCTATGGACTTATTTGCAGGGAGTTCACTGATCGATGTTTATTCCAAGTCTTCTTTAGTCCGAGACGCGAGGCTGGTATTTGAAGAGATGAACGATAGAGATATTGTAGTTTGGAATGCAATGTTCTTTGGATATAGTCAGCAAATGGATAATGAGGAGACCTTCAAATTGTTCTTAGAGTTACAGTTATCGGAGCAACGACCCAATGATTTCACATTCGCTTCCCTCATCACAGCATCGAGCAATTTAGCAAGTCTCCAACATGGTCAACAGTTCCATAGCCAGATTATAAAGCGCGGTTTGGATTTTGACCCATTTGTCACGAATGCTCTTGTGGATATGTATGCTAAATGCGGAAGTATTCAGGAGGCCAGGAAAGCATTTGACCTCGCTATTTGTGAAGATGTTGCATGCTGGAACTCCATGATCACAACATATGCACAACATGGAGAAGCACAGGCTGCTCTCCAGATATTTGAGGAAATGATAATCGCAGGAGTGAAACCGAATTACATCACATATGTGGGCATCCTCTCCGCATGCAGCCATGTGGGGCTTGTGGAAGATGGATTACATCATTATAACTCGATGCGTGGGCTTGGAATTGAACCGGGGACCAAACATTATGCTTGCGTGGTCTCCCTTTTTGGCTGAGCTGGTAGACTAAAGGATGCGGTGGATTTCATTGAGACAATGCCAATTCAACCCATGGCGCTGGTATGGAGGAGCTTGCTCAGTGCATGCAGGAATGCTGGCAACAGCGAATTAGGAAAGTATGCTGCCGAGATGGCAATCTCTTTGGACCCTACGGATAGTGGATCTTATACCCTTCTCTCCAATATATTTGCATCAAAAGGAATGTGGTTTGATGTAAAGAAGGTGAGGCAGAGAATGGACGAGACTGGAGTCCTAAAAGAACCAGGAAGAAGTTGGATAGAAGTTAATAATGAGGCTCATGTGTTTGTTGCTAGAGACCGGACTCATTATGAGGCTGATTTGATTTATTCAGTTTTGCACTATTTAATTCTTCAGATAAAAGAGATCGGTTATGTGCCAAATGATGCTGCTGTTATCATAGACGATTGACTGACAATTAGTAATGGGACAATATTATACTGCAAATGCTCACATTCTGTGTAACCTTCCAGCTGTATGATGCTGGGACATGATCGGTCTTCTTGAAGTATGCACATCATATGTCTGACTTGGGTTTTCCATCGGATATGTTGAGACATGAGATCCCTCTTCGTGGTGTGAGGAGGATATTTCTCTGGAGAAGCAGCTGCTTGGATATAATTTTGAATTGTCATTGCTGAGTGGTGAATATTGATGATTTTAGATTTCACTGGATGCGAATTAATAGTCAGCATTGAAGTTGCAAAGATGTCTCCAAACATCTATAAAGAAACTTGAGTCATGAGGAATTGATGCGATTCTAAGACTTCCAATGGCATGGTTGACTCGTGAAGATTGGATGAACTAATGAGCTACGCTCTGTTTGTAGTTTAGAAGGGGGCAATTTAGTTGAAGAAGAGGGCAAATGACCTGTTCCTAAGATATGGAGAGATTAGCCCACTGTCTGTGGCCACAAGATGACCAACCAAAAATGCCCCTTGGTGGAGACTCACTCTGTTAATGCAGGATGTCAATATGATGAGTTTCAGGTTGACCAACCATGAAGAATGAAAAACTTGAGAGTTAGTTTCTTGTGGAATTTATGATATCTTGATCAAACCCACCTTTACTATTTGATGTATGAATACAATAAAATTAGTTGAAGAGCAACACAAGGTTTTACAACTAGTGACAAATAAGGAAGAAATGAGAATTCACAAGTAATTTTTCATATCTGATATTGCCAGCTCCTCTGTCAGATACTTCAACAGTTCAACACTCACACCGGCCACACAGAGAGAACAACATTTGCATTTAGGTCTTAATAATTTTTTGTATAGAATTCTAAGTCACCTCAACCGGTCACTACATTTAGGTTTTCTCTTCCCTCATTTTTTCAATGTAAAGATGAAGACTTTCATGCTTCTAAAACATGCTAGACAAGCAAGACAATGGAGATGATGGATCAATGTGCTTCAACTGATCCAAAGACAATTCACGATCTTGCTAGTGTTTTGTAATGAGAATCTTCTTTTGAGTGTTGATTCTCTAACCTCTTGAATTTTTACTTTTGACATCTTCGTCTTCGGCAACTTCGAGACATTGCAAGAACTTGATCTGATTTCCCTTCATGATATCTGCTGTATTTCGTAATGTTGACATGAACAAAACTGAACAATTGGCAGCCATGGAACTTTGCTCTCAAGCCTCAAGTTAGCTTGTTTAACTCTCTTCACATATTGCTAGAATATATCATTCATTCATAAGTCATGTTCACTCTTTGCTATCAACTTCACTCTTTGCTAATCAGCAAGTTGAGCTCGCTTTGTTTTTGTTTTTTGTTTTGTTTTGTTTTGTTTTGTTTTTTTCCGGTCGAATGCTCACTTTGTTCATTCATGATCTTTCTAACATATGCAAATTGATTATATCAGGGGCCGTTTTTTTATTTTTTATTTTAATCTCTCTCTCTCTCATCTAAGCTTTGCTACAATAGATCTTGCGACCATAATCACTCTCCTTAAAGACTTGGAAAGTTTTATCTTTATTTGCTGAAGTTTCGAGTCCGATAAAAGTCTAGGACCATAATAAAATGAATAAAAAATATTATCAAAACACATGATTGACAACTTAAATTAGGACCATTTTAGGATACTATTGGTAGTGTGAGTGCGATTTTGGACAATCAGGTGCTCATAAGAAGGCTTATCGAGGTCAAGTACCTCCACAGCTGTTTTCAACCCACCACATTACACGCTTTCTTTGATGTGGATGATACGATACCCACAAAAAGACTGAATAAGAGTCGAAAATGTATGTGGACTTTGAAACTATCAAGGCTCCTTCCTTGATTAGACAGGTCAAGTATTTTATTACCCTTCATTTACTCAATGTAGAAAATCCAAAGATGGAAGACTTTTGACTAGACTTCTCTAGTTTCATCTTACCCTTCATTATTCAATGTAGAACGTTCAAAGGTGAAGACTTTCTTGCAACCCACCAAATTACACGCTCTCCTTCATGTGAATGATACAATGCCTACAAAAAGGATAAGAATTGAAAATATATGTGGACTTTGAAACTAACAAGGCCCATTCCTTGATTAGATAGCTCAAGTACTTTTTTACCCTTTGTTTACGCAATGTAGAAAATCCAAAGATGGAAGACTTTTAAGTCTCCTTCCTTGAGTAGACTTTTCTAGTTTTGTCTTACCCTTCATTTAGTCAATATAAAAAGTTCAAAGATGAAGACTTTCATGCAATGATTGCCAACTCCTCTATCGGCAACTTCAACAGTTCTGTACTCACAATGTCCACACAGAGAGAGCAACATCTACACTTAGATCTTATTACTTTTATGGACGAAAGGCTAAGTTAACTCAACTAGTCACTAAATTTCTCTCCCTTCTTTTTTCAATGTAAAGATGAAAGCTTTTCATGGTGCTAAAACATGCTAGACCAAGCAAGACAATGGAGCTGATGGATCAATGTGCTTCAATTGATCCGAAGACAATTCCCAATCTTTATAGTTTTTCCTACTTAGAATCTTCTTAGAGAGTTGTTTTTTTAACCTCTTGTGTTTTTCTTGTTGATATCTTTGTCTTCGTCAACTTTGAGACCTTGCAAGAACTTGATTTGATTTCCCTTTATGATATTTGATATATTTTGTAACGTCGACATGAATATAACCAAACAATTGGCTACCATGTAACCTTGCTCTTAGGCTTCAAGTCAGCTTGTTTAACTGGAAGTTATCATTCATTCATAAGTCCTGCTTACTCTTTGCTGGTCAGTAAGTTGAGCTCACTTTATTCATTCATGATCTTTCTAACATATGTAGATTGATTATATCGGGAACTGTTTTTTTTTTTTTTTTTGCACTCTCTCTCACTCTCTTTGAACCAGGCTTTGCCACGATGGATCTTACGACCATAATCACTTACCTGCCAAACTTAGGAAGTTTTATCCTTATTTGTAGAAATTTTGAGTTCAATAAAAGTTGAGGACCGGAATAAAACGAATCAAAAATAGAATTGAAACCACATGATTGAAGACTTATATGAGGACCATTTTAGACTACTATTCGTAGTGTGAGTGCGATTTTGGATGATCACACGCTTGTGAGTCAAGGCTTACCGAGGTCAGGTACTTCCACAATTGTTTTCAACCCATCACTTTGTACACTCTCTTCACGTGGATGATATGATAAATGCAAAGAGACTGAATAAGAATCGAAAAAGGTATGTAGACCTAGAAACTAACGACTCCCCTTCTTTGATTAGACTTCTTGAGTTTTTTTCTTCCGTTTCGTTTAGTCAATGTACAAAAATTCAAAGATGGAAGATTCATGTCTTCTTCCTTGGATTAGACTTTTCAAGTTTTTTTCTATCCCTTCATCTATTTAATGTAGATCAACTGAGTTTTATCTATGTCAGCCAGCCAGCCAGCCACCCACTCAGAGATGACAGCAAAAATGCACTTCCCTTCATCGACATCATCATCATCATCTTCTCTTATCACCATTTTCTTCTTGCTCTTGGTTATAATCTCCCTGTTCCTTCCTGGGGCCTCGGCTGTCATGCCTACGAAACGTAAGTGATTTTTATTTTTGGTGATTTGAGCTTTCAATATTGGAGGGGGACACGGATTGAGGATTCCATGAAACTGAAGTTCACATGGCATGATACGAGAACATAGAGAAAGTTTTCATCATCTTGCTGCTTTTCCTATCATCGCTCGAACAAATTTGCTACATTGAACATTGAATCGAAGTTCAAGAACTGCATTGATTAAATTAAAAAGTTCATGAACGACATTGTATATTAAATTAAATTTTAGGGACTATTTGTGTCATTTTCTCTTTATTAGTTATTGATCACCTTTTTTTGTTTGCTCTTGCTTATAATCTCCCTATTCCATCCAGGGGCCTCAGCCGGCTTCCCTAAATATAAATCGCTCCACTTTAGGCGAGGTAAGTGAATTTTCTTTGGTGGTGTTTTGAGCTTTCAATAATGGAGGGGGACATGGAGTTCACATGGCATGACACGAGAACATATAGAAAGTTCTATACATCTTGGTGTTTTCTTAAAGTTGCTCGGATATTTTTTTTTTTTTGGTAAAGGTAAATATTTTGCTACATGAATCATTCAATAATTTTGGGTAGTATCTAATATTTCATAACGATTTCCATTGAATTTCTTCCTGCCTACAGATCTAGATCCCCTTGAGCATAGGGAAAATTGTTCAAAAAAGCCCTAAACATATTGTACTTTTGTCAATTCAGTCCTAAACCTTTTCACCTTTGGTCAATTGAGTCATAGACCTTTTCACATTTTTTCAATTGAGTCAATCCGACCAATTTTGTGCTAAATCTACTAACGTGGACACCAATCGTCCTATGTGGTATGGCCGACGCGTAGACAATTTTTTAAATAATATTTAAATAATTTATTCATTTATTCTTTTTTTCTTTTCTTTTATCTTTTCAATTTCTTTTACTGTGGCCGGCGGGGGTCACGAGGGCCTTCTGGGTGAGGGTCGCGGCCAGCGTCGCCTAGATCAGAGCGCGTGGCTTTTCGGCTTTGGCTTCCTCTTTGCAACATGAACGATCCTCTACTTGACGGGAGAGCAGTTATGAGTGGAGGAGAGATGGCTTTAATAACTGATCCGACACCTCGCACATGGCTCTCCTTACCAGAAGGCGGCCGCTCTAGTCGATCTGGTGAGCCTCGCGTCCTCGCACGAACTGTTTCACCACCTCTTTCTCTTCATCGTTTGTTTTCTTCGGTTTGATCGAATTTTTTTTTTTGAAAAAGCATGAGCATGATAAGGGCAGACATGATGGCATGAGAGATCCTTGATGAGCGTTCTCTTTTTGTCTTTCCTTTCGAATCCCACCAATTGATTCCCATAAGTCATCGCTTTCCTCTTAGAAAATTTTGCCCATCTCCCGCGAGCTTCAGCCCTCGTTTCCCTTCCCCTTTTCTTTTATTGAAACTTCTCTTGTAGAACACTCGGAAAATCTCTTTTATTTCTGCCAACCCCAGTAATCACGGTTTTCCCTTCAAATCTCCATTGAATCATCGATTTCTTCAGCGCGTTGGACCACTTGATTCTCTACTTTCTTGTTCTTCCTAGGCCGAGAATGTCCAGAATATGCGTCCCTTATTCACTTCCCAATTTCGCAAAAATTAGCGCCTCGAATCTCACCTTCCTTCGCTTGAAAATCACACTTTCCTTCATGGGAATTGGTTGAACTTTCTTGCCCTATTTCGTTTACCTCCCAAATTCGGAACGGTGAGGAGAGAATCGTTCATGTCGTGAAGAGGAAGCCGGAGCCGAAAAGCCACGCGCCCAGATCTGGGCGAGGCTGGCCACGATCCTCGCATAGAATGCCATTGCGAAAAGAGAAAAAAAGGAAAGGAAATGAAAAATTAATAAAAATTGAAAAATATTAAAATATTACTAAAATTGTTCATGTTAGTACTGACCGTATCACGTAAGATGTTCAATATCCATATTAGCAAATTCTGGTCAAAATTGACAAGATAGATTCAATTAGCAAAATTGAAAGATTTATGAGTGAATTGGCAAAAATGCAATAGATTTAGAACTTTTTGAACAATTTTCTCCATGATCATGAGTCCTCCTTTTACTCCATATTCTTTTCATCACATAGTAAATAATATTTCATAATGATTTTCATAAAATATTGTCTCACACATGCAGCTAGCAGTGTGGGTGGAAGCAAATCTCCTCCCGACGGAATAGGGCGTGAGTCCTCTGTTTACTCCATATCTTGAACCTTTCCATCATGTTGTTTGCCTCTAGAAGGGTTTATACATTTATGAATCATTCATCACACATCATATTATGCTCGCTCGAAAGCACTACAATTATAATTCATCGAATGTTCTCTAGTCATGTGATCATGTAACATGTCGAATTTTGTTCGTGTCAACGATTGATGATATTCCATGAAATTTCATCTCCACAAATATAGTATGTGCACATACGTAATTTCTTATTATAGCAAGAATTAGTAACAAAATCTTAGTGCTCTATACCGACATTGTTCGTGTACTTATTTGCGTGGAATGGTCGCAACAACTTGGTCAATAAGGTTTTTTACAGTTAAATATGTGGGGAAAAATCATGGTAATTTCATCATTTTGTCAATAATTTCTCTGTACTATTCAAATTAGTTACAAGATAAACCAATGCATATCCCTTGGTTAATATTTGTCTGTATCCCATTACTAACAAAGTCTCAAACTGAGGAGGGGGTGTGGTAATGAGCTATAAAAAATTAGTCTCGCATTCTCAATGGAAAAAGAAAAAGGAAAAAAGTAGAAAAAAAGACGGTCTCGCATCATCTACTTGACCAAGAATTAATTTCATTTCTTCTAAAGAGACTCATTCCTTCTTTTCCCTCTATTTTAAACATGGTTGCAGACTGAACCTTCGTTGGGAACCCCTTGATCAGACAACACGTTTGTTGCTCTAGATGCCATCAAGCAAAGAATTTGTGTCACTTGTGATCATGATATATATGTAATATGTCATAATACTTTTGGTATGTTCTTGGTGTAACAGAATTATTTCAGTTCCCTGTATTCCGCACATCATCTTCCAGACATTCTCATGTGTAGACTTGTCTTGACGATGGTGAAATATAAAGATATAAGTTTCACAATTTACTTATAGATAATGTTCACCCGAGCAGAGACATCTCATCACCATCTTGCGCCTTAGGACATGGGGCAATTTCATTGGTCCACTCAAGGAGACTCCTATCTCGATAGCTGTTTAGTGGCATAATTGTTTAAAAAGTCTTAAATATATATTATGTAGATCAATTCAATTTTAAACTTTTTTTTTTTTGGCCAATTGAGTCCTAAATTTTATGACAATTTGCTAATGTAGACTTTCGCCAATTTTGGCCGTAAGTTGTTGATGTGGCAGTCAAGTTAGCATTGATGTTTTTCAGCACGATTGACGTTGACGTAAACAATTTTTGAAGAAAGTTACACTTTTTGCCTTTTTTATTCTTTCTCCTTTTTTCTCCTTCATCGGATTACTAGCATGAAAAACAATACATTTTCTCCAAAATTCATTCACACCAATGCCGGTCGTGTCACGTAGGACGGTGATGCTGATTAAACCGCCACTTCAATAATTTCTAGCCAAAATTGACCAAAATGATTACTTTGGTTTATGATTAAATTGGAAAAATTAAAAAGTTTAAGATTGTATTGACCGTCATATGACAGGTTTGTGACTTGTTGGGCAATTTTCCGTTATTCAATTGCGGCAAGTGGGCTACTTAGTGCAATAAGAATAGCCTGGCGCTCAAGAGACCCAGATACTCGAAATCACCAAAAAAATGGGGTGCATGAACAAGGCCGGCAAGCTAAAACAATGCTAATAGGTGCAACTGTGATATGGGTTACATTGTAGTTGTTGGGGCAAACCATGAATTTTAGCACTGCCCGAATCCATTCTAAAAATTCAGGGCCAATTTACTCGACTTTTGTTCGCTGAGCTTCGGTAAACACCAACCTATTTTATCCTTTAAAAGCAAATGTACATAATATATATGAGGAGAAAGAGATTTCTATGAGAAAATGTACACCATAATACATAAATCATCAGTCTAGATGTTATATCATTTGGATGTACAATGAAAAGAAGAAGATTCGTGTCGATTTTTCACTTTGGACTTTTCCACCTGTCAGCTCATCCTCTTAACCTCATCGTTAAAATGTATTTCCATCGAGTCGCAGGGAGGGAAATCTAAATCCATGCTTCGCCGGTCCTTAACAATAGAAAAAAGAGAAAAGCAAAAAATTAATAAAACCTTAGAAAAAAAAAAGAAATTTAAAAATTTCCACATCAATGTTGGATGTTCCACGTGAGATGGCCAGCATTCACGTTGTCAATTTCAAGCCAAAATTGATAGGATAAGTTACATTGGCAAAAATTGGTCAAAAGTTTATGATCAAATTGGCCAAATCAAGATGTTTAGAATTGAGCACGCAAGTTCATAATCTCTTAAGTAAATCTGGAATTTCTATGGACTTTGATGGTTTTATTAATTATGGTGATGGGCCTAAGTTGGCCCGTTCGCCCATGTTGGGCTTAAAAGCCCGGCCCACAAGATTAGGGCCCATGGATGAAGGAATATGATGAAGGGACACGTTTCTTTTTGGAGGGAACATATATAAGGGGAAATACAGAGGGAGGAACGTACCTTTTAGCATAACGTACGTTCCTTCTCCCTCTCTCTCTCAAAAACATTCCAAAAGAAAGAACAATGCGCAAGAGGCGACACCCATCTTCCCTTCAAGGCAAATTGACGTCATCGGATTGAACGGGATCAATTTCTCTTCCTCATATCGGCGTTGGTGTTTAATCTGTGGCTAACAAGGTACGTTCAATTCTATGATGTGCCTTAGGATCGGTGATGCATGTGTTTTTCCCGGGCTCGTCTTTCGCACAAGTTTAGGGGTTCGATTTAGTGTCGAATCCGGTTTTTGAGAATTCGACAAACCCAACATTGGTATCAGAGCCATGTTCATGTTTTTCCCGACCCCTTTCATGTTTATGGATGATTTTTTATTATTTTTCGTGAAATTAATCAGTCGACACCAATCGGGACAGAAAAATCCCGACACCCGAGCATTGTTCATCCATTTTTTCGAGTTTCTGTAAGTTGAAATCTATTTTTGAAGGATCTGGATGGAAGGTCTCGTTGAGACGAATGCGACGAGTGGTGGAACGCCGCCAAAGGCCGCCGGATGCGCCCCCACGCGTAGTCGGCGTGAAACAGTGACGTTGCACGTGCCGATTCGCACCCGCATGCACGTGCGTCACACGTGCGCGCGGAGCCGACGCATGTGCGCGAGCATCGTTGATGGCGCGTGCGCGGCACGCGCCCGCTGCATGCGAGCCGCACGTGCCGGTCGATTCGTCCGACCGGCCCACTCGGCCTGACCGGTCCGACCCGGCCCGACCCGACCCGGCGACCGACCCGTACGACCCGGTTGAAAGTTGACCGACCGTTGACCGTTGACTCGCCCGTTGACCCAAAAAAAAAAAGGATTTGTTTCTTTTTTTTTTATCTAATTAAGTCTATGTGGATTATATGTAATCCCTAATTTGTTCTGCATTTGTTGTAGGAACAATGCATTCCCTTCAGTTACGCACGTCTATTCGTGTAATTACCGATAAACAAAAGGAAAGATTTTCTAAGTTGATAGCTGACCTGACTGATTATCGATGAGAGAGTGGTGACTTAATTGATCATGTTCTTGAAGTCAACGGGAAGATACAAAAGGTCATATGGAATAGTCGTCCCATGCCACAGTCTGAGATGGGTGCGATTTTTCATGAACACTCTTCCACAAGAATGGAAAGGAGTGTTGAATCGCATATGGGATGTCAACAAAGCCGCTTCATATAGGAGTATTGTGATGTCTTTTATAGATGATTATTACCTGATTGTTACAAAAGAAAAGATCAAGAAATTGAAGAAAAAATGATCTTTCCCTGTTCACATTTTGAAGTTGTGTTAGTTGTTTTTGGCTGGTTTTTATTAAGTGTACTTTGTGGACATCTTATGTAATGTTTCCCACCTAGTTATTGTTGATGTAGCAACTGATATATAAGTTATATTATGTGAAAGTATTATTATTCTATTGGATGTCAAATATTGTTTGCTTTATGTTATTGTTGACTGCTGTGGGTAGTTCATAAAAGTTTTTGTAGCTTCATAGAATTTATTTTGTATAGACAATTATATTAATGATAGTTTTAAGTTATGATTTTTTGAAGGATGATTGGAAAGATAATGACCTTTTGATTCTAAAACCTTACTTAAAATTATTAATTTATATGATGAGTTTGTGCAAAATAGATGCATAAGTGATAGACATTAATATTTTGTGCATATATGTATGATATGTTTAGATAGATAGATTCAGCAACTAAGAGCATAATTGCTGATTTGAACAAAGAAGACAAATTGAACGGCGAGAATAGTGAGATATTGAATATGAGAACTCGATATGTGCTGGAAAAGCAAGAAGCACTAAAAGCTCTTGACCATGTTATAGAAGATCTTGAGAATGTTGTGCGCCACCTTGAGCTAGCAGATGATCGCCTCAAGGCATTTGAGTGGGATACAGATATTTGTTGTGTTGCTTTCAGCTCAGTAGGGTTATCAAGCTCTAAGCGCAAGCGCATTGATTCGTTCAATATGTGGGAAAGCAAGGGATCAAGTCATTCTTGCAAATAAAACCAAGAATTAACCAACAAAAGAGAGGAAAACATCCTCGTGTGAAGAGAGGAAAACGTCCTCATGTGAAGAATATTTCAAGGGTGAAATGTTACAATTGTGACCAGAGGGGTCACTATGCCCGCGATTGTTGCGAGCCAAAGAAGGTACACACCCCTTATACTATTGGGAACTTTGCATGTGTGTCAAGTTCTGTATTCTTAACTGAATCTAATTCTTTGTGGACTGTAGATTCAGGAGCGACAGATCATGTAGCAAATGATAGAGAATCCTTCGTAGAATTTCGACTGGAACTGAGTGGATCTATGTAGGAAATAACTCCAGAACTGAAGTTAAAGGAATTGGCACCTACCAACTGAACATGCGTGGTTGACGCACTTTATTCCTACATGATGTGTTGTATGCTCCGGAGATTCGTCGAAATTTAGTGTCTGTTTTGATGTTGGTTAAGTTTGGTTTTAATATGAACTTTCATAATAGATGTGTGGATTTGTTTTTTGATACAAATTACTATGGTTGTGGTTATTTTCTGGATGGTTTCATTGTATTAGATATTGACTATGTTAATGCAAATGTTTGTTATTCCCTTCTCACGTCTCCTAATTCATATGATAATGATGTGAATGTGTGGCATGCTAGACTTGGTCATATTGGCCAACAACGTATGAATAGACTAGCCAAAGAGGGCTTGTTGGGCAACATTGAAAAAGTCGATTTGTCCATATGTGAGCATTGCCTAGTAGGGAAAACGACAAGGAAACCATTTGGAAAAGGTAAAAGAGTTGAATTTCCTCTGCATTTAATCCATTCTGACGTCTGTGGTCCAATGAATGTAAAAGGAAGGCATGTGGCTGTTTATTTCATCACTTTTGTTGACACCTAAAATTTTGAGATTTGATTTTGCTAAATAAAAAAAATAAAAAATAAAAGTTACGTGGCATATAGTTTAGGAAAATTTAATTTTTTGTTATATTTTGTTAAGATTTTTCATAGATTTAGGTAATATACATTGAGAGATGCATTTTTGTGCAAACGAGAATTTTTTTTTTTTTATCAAATATGCAAAAATATTACGCGGGGTGAAACGATATATTCAATGGAATTTTACGCGAGCAAAATTGGCAATGAAATATACCACAAAGATACATTTTTTGGTGTATAAAAGAGTCGCGTACGGTGGAAATAGGACTCTCTTTTTTCGTGAGGTGAAAGTTACACAAAAAGCAAACGGTGAAAAAGTGAGGTAAGAGAGAGAAAAAGAAACCAAAAAAAAAGGAAAAGTAACCCCCCGCAACTGTTCATCTTCCTCGGGCGTGTCCACGCCGGCGGTTGAACCACCGGCGACCTAGACCCGCGCCGCCGCGAAGCCCCGCCACCGTGAAGCCTCTGCACCCGCGAGCCCACCCGTCCGCCCGAAGCCCCCTATCTCGACACCGTGCCCCCGCGACGCCACAACTCCTCCACGATCCGCGTTCGATGCCAGAAGACCTAGAAGCAACTGCCGCTCGGTCTCGCCGTGCCACCACCGCCGATCCCCGAAGCTCCTACTGTCGCGCCGTCTTGCCAAAGTCTTATTGGAACCCTAGCCGAGATCTCCCCTTGCCAGACCGGCCACCAACTTTATTTTTTTTTTCTTCTTTTTTTCTTTTTAGAAAAAAAAAGAAAAGAAAAAGAAAAAAAGCAAAAAAAGCAAAATTAGGTAATTTTTATTTTTCTTTTCTTTTGTTTATTTATCTTCTGTTTTTATTATTATCATTGATATTCCATATTATTATTTTTTTAGTGTAATTACCCCTTTAATGTGGAATTGAAATTGCATGATATGAAATTGCCTTGAAATTTAGTGACTGTCAGTCCGATTTTTGCGCCCGAAATCCGACTCGCAATTACTAAAAAAAATTGCCAATCCGATCTCCCGCCCAAGACCTGATTCGTGATTTATGTGAAAAAATGGCCAACCCGATCTCATGCGCGAGATATGGTTCATCAATTTGGGTATCAATTTTGCTTGATTTGTTGTAGTGTTATTTGAATTAATTTTCTCTTAAAAAAATCAAAAAATGTAGTTTTAGGGTTTGCATGCTCATGATAGAAATTTCATTCTCATTTTTTTTAAATAATAAAAATGTCAAAAAAATCAATTGACTTAGGTTGTTAGTTTTTTTTAATTGCATGTTTAATTATTAGACAATTGTTAATTTCGAAAATTAAAAAAAGAAAAGGAAAATTAGGGTTAGGTTTGCTTTTCTTATTTGCATATTTAGGATAGCGATTTTATTTTGAATCATGAAAAAAAAGAAAACAAAAAAGAAAACATATTCATTTTAGAATGTTAGTTTTTTATTATATGATTTGCATGTTAAATTTTAATTTCGAAATTAATAAAAAACATAATGCATAAATCATATAAGACTAGAGCATCTTTTGCACGTTGCATATTAGGGTAAGATTGCATGTTTAGTTTTACTTCCTAATTAATTTTAAGTTGAGATAGGTTTTTTTAGATAGATTGCATTCTAGGATTATTTGGGTTAAGATAATCTTTTAGTTTAAATTAGGATTTAGCTTAACCTAATTCCTAATATAAATTGAATAGGATTTTAATCTAGCTAGATAATTTTCACATTTTGTTCTAATTCCGAATTTCATAAAAAAAAAATACAAAAATACTTTAGGCTAAATTAGTTTTTTTTAGAATAGGTTGCATTCTTTTTTAGGAAAAAAAATAAAAATAAAAAATGCCATGAATATGTCATTTAGGATTAGATTAATTGAAATGCACGTCATTTAGTCCTTTCTTAAGCCCATTTAATTAGAAACTACCTGTCAATAAAATTAGGTCATTTAGATTGCATCTAATTATTGCATTTCTTTAGGATTTACTCTATTCATCTCATATAATTTAGATCATATTACATGTCATTAGAATTAGGTCATTTAGTTAATATTGCATTGCATATTACATGATTTTCATCAATTAAGTGAAAAAAATGAAATTACGTGTTAATTAGAAATCATATCTAGGGTTGTTGATGTGGATTTTAATTTAACATTGCAGATACTTTCGTTGCTTTGAGGTAAGTCTGCAATTTATTTATTGTTTATCTGGGTGTTAAATTGGTGGATTGCGTACCCACATGATCACTTCACATGTTAGAGAAATAGATTTAAAATCAATTCAAGCTGCTTGCCAAACATTTTTTTTAAGAATGGTACCGAAAGGGCATTAAAGAAATCTAGTGTAATCAAGTCCCCGTACCCATAATCTCTGGTTCGTAGGAGTAAAGTAAATCTCCTGTTGCTTTACTTGGGTTTCTAATCGACTCACCAAAAATAGATTAGTGGCGACTCCTAATTGAAAATCATTTGCATGTTAAGAACTCAAACCTAAGTCACGAATTGGTATGAGCTTGGGAGAACCCGAGTTAAGTTTAGGCTTAACAATCCATTAGCCAAACCCTAGGTGGTACATCGAAAAAATTGGTCGCGACAACTTTTATAGATGATTATACTCGATGCGGATATATCTATTTGATTTCTCATAAATCTGAAGCATTAAGTTGTTTCAAAAGGTTTATGAACTTGGTAGAAAACCAATTAGACAATAAAATAAAAACATTGAGATCCGATCGAGGTCGTGAATATTTATTTGATGAGTTCAGAAAATTATGTGATGAAAAAGGAATAGAAAGACAATTGTCTATTCCATATACTCCTCAACAAAATGGTGTTGCGGAAAGAAGAAACGGAACTCTATTGGAAATGGTTAGGTCCATGATGGCGTATGCTAACTTACCTATCACTTTTTGGAGTGATGCATTGTTAACTGCTGCATATATACTTAACCGGGTGCATTTCAAATCAGTTACTTCCACTCCATATGAGTTATGGACAGGTAGAAAACCGGACTTAAGTTTTCTTAAGCCATGGGGTTGTGCTGCCTATACTCATGAGTCATCTCACAAGTTTGGGAAATTGGGTCCCAGAGGAAAGAAGAGTATTTTCATAAGATACTCCGAACACTCGAAAGGGTATGTGTTCATAGGTGAGCAGGAAAGTGAGAGTATAACTAAATTTGAATCACGGGATGTCACATTCTTAGAGGATGAATTTCCTAAGAAGGGCGAAATAGGGGAAGATTACTCCTTATTTGAAACCTTGGATCAAGATAACGATATTAGTGGAGTACGTCCAAGTGGGAGTAATATGAGAAATGATGAATTGAATTCAACTCATTCTCAATTACAACCACATGATGAGACGACATCATCATTATCTAATCCTAGTGGGAGCATAATGGGAAATGATTTGCAAAGTGTACAATCTCCCATACGGCGAACAAGTCGTCAAAGTATTCCCCGTCGACGTTTTGACATTGAAGGGGAAACTTTTATGATTGCTCCGTAAGATGAGGATGAGCTAAGAAATATTAATGAGGCTTTGAATTGCCCTAGTAAGGAAAAATGGATTCATGCAATGGAAGAGGAGATTGAGTCAATGAAGTCAAATCAAGTTTGGGAACTAGTTGATCTTCCAAAGGGACGCAAAGCTATTGGGAACAAGTGGATTCTCAAAATAAAGCGAAAAGCTGATGACTCGATAGAAAGGCATAAGGCTCGCCTTGTGGCGAAAGGGTATAATCAACAGGAAGGAATTGATTATGAAGAAACATTTTCTCCTATAGTGAGATTTACCTCGATTTGCATTATTCTAGCAATAGTAGCTAGTATGGATCTTGAGTTACATCAAATGGATGTAAAGACCGCTTTCCTCAATAGAGAATTAGAGGAAGAAATATATATGGAACAACCTGCTGGTTTCATAATGAAAGGCCAAGAAGAAAATGTATGTCGACTTTTGAGATCGATATACGGCCTTAAGCAGTCGTTAAGGCAATGGTATATACGTTTTCATAATGCCATAATGGCATATGATTTTACAATGATAGATGATAATCATTGTGTATATATCAAAAGATCCAAAGATCAATTTGTGATCATATCATTATATGTTGATGATATACTAATTGCCGAAAGCAATATGAAGTTTGTTAATACTGTCAAGAGTTGGTTGTCTTCCAATTTTGAGATGAAGGATATGGGTAAGGCTGCATACATTCTTGGAGTTAAGATTTCAAGAGATCGTTCAAAGAGATCGTTATCTCTTTCGCAAGAAACATATATAAATAAGGTTCTTGAACGATTTCGTATGCAAGATTGTAAACCCATAGACACTCCTATTGCAAAAGGTGAAGGATTAAGCCATAGACTGTGTCCAAGGACTCCACAAGAAAAGGAACAAATGAAACATGTTCCTTATGCTAGTGCTGTTGGGAGCTTGATGTACACTATGATGTGTACAAGACCTGACATATGTTTTGCAGTTGGAATGGTGAGTAGATACCAATCCAATCTAGGTCAAGCACATTGGAAAGCCGTTAAGAGAATACTGAGGTATTTGAAAGGAACTGCTGATTACAAGTTGAATTACCAAGGAAAGGATCTGTGACTTGAAGGCTATTCAGATGCTGATTGGAGAGGAGATTTAGATGAAAGAAAATCTACCTCTAGATTTGCTTTCTTACTGAACAATGGCGTCATATCATGGAGCAGTAAGAAGCAAACGTGTATAGCCTTGTCCACAATGGAAGCTGAGTTCGTGGCATTATCAGCAATGGTACAAGAAGGAGTTTGGCTTAAGAGATATTTGGATCATTTAGGTGTTATTGAGAAAGTTGCAAATCCATTATTGGTTAACTGTGATAGCCAAACAGCGATAGCGTACACCAAAGATCCAAAATATCATGGCAAGACCAAACATATAGATACTAAGTATAACTTTGTCAAAGATATGGTTGCATGAAAGGATGTGAACTTACAGTACATATCTACGCATAGAATGGTAGCAGATCCTATGACAAAGCCAATATCTGAGTTGTTCACATTTATGAACTTTTGTTTTTCATTGTTAATGCCTATGAGTCTTTGTTTGATCTTTATTCATCTTAATGCTCAGTGCATTACTTTAAGTTGAGAAAGTATGTCGGAAAGATATAAGATTAGCCCACTCACACAGGTAATCGCCTCTATTTACTGTTTGATAAATAGAGATGAGACTATTTTTAAGCTTATTATTTAGGTGATAATTGAGAGCTCAAGCTTAAAATATATATGTCGCATTAACTAAGTGTTAAGATGAGGACATGATATTTACTATGTCTGAAAGTAAAATAACCCACATATTTTACTTTTTATATGTCTATGATGCCAAATGTGAGTTCTGATGAATTTTGTGAATGAGTAGATATGTGAACTCAAGTTAGACATTAGGTATGTCTGAACTATCATTTGTACGGTATTGAAGGTGTAGACATACGCTCCATGGGAAATGAGTTAATACCGTAATACGTATTTCATACTACGTATGCATGAGACGACCAATAAGAGTGACAAAAGTTTGATCTCAACTTTTATGTCGTGTGAGACTCTTGAGGAAAAGAGTTCCTCAATTTTTAGTGCTCTCATGATTTTTACTTATTCTCAAGATTTCTATTTAGTGTTTGCTATCTTAGGATGTTGCCAATGGTCATGAGTTGATTCGATCTAATAGGACATTTCTAGAAAAGCAAGCTGAACTGAAATTGAGAGTTTGAAGGAAATAGGAAGATCGATTTGGAGAATCACATTGTAGTTTTGTATTCACTGGTCGACCAATTATGACTGTCTTTGGGATAATCATAATTGTGAATACAATATATATAATTGTTTAAAAGAGATCAAAAGAGATATAAATGTGATCGATCGATTTTGGGTACTGCATACTAAATCTACTCAGAGTGTGATGCCTATTATGAGCTGCTATATATTCCTAACAGATGTATAGCAACGAGCTCTCAAAATATGCCGGTCGCACTGATTATTCACCGGTATGAATGTTGAAGAGAGGTAAAGATGATCATGTTCGGCCCACCATGTGTGAGTGGGAGATGATGATTTTATTAATTATGGTGATGGGCCTAAGTTGGCCCGTCCGCCCATGTTGGGCCTAAAAGCCCGGCCCACAAGATTAGGGCCCATGGATGAAGGAATATGATGAAGGGACACGTTTCTTTTTTAAGGGAACGTATATAAGAGGAAATAAAGAGGGAGGAACGTACCTTTTGGCATAACGTACGTTCCTCTTCCCTCTCTCCCTCAAAAACATGCCAAAAGAAAGAATAGTGCGCAAGAGGCGACACCCATCTTCCCTTCAAGGCAAATTGACGTCATCGGATCGAACGGGATCAGTTTCTCTTCCTCATATCGGCGTTGGTGTTTAATCTGTGGCTAACAAGGTACGTTCAATTCTGTGATGTGCCTTAAAATCAGTGATGCATGTGTTTTTCTCGGGCTCGTTTTCTGCACAAGTTTAGGGATTCGATTTAGTGTCGAATCCGGTTTTTGGGAATCCGACAAACCCAACAGACTTATATGCAGGGAGTTCACTGATCTATGTTTATTCCAAGCTTTCTTTAGTCCAAGACACAAGGCTAGTATTTGAAGAGATGAATGAAAGAGTTGTAGTTTGAATGCAATGTTATTTGGATATAGTCAGCAAATGGAAAATGAGGAGACCTTCAAATTGTTCTTAGAGTTACAGTTATCGGAACAACAACCCAACGAATTCACGTTCGCTTCCCTTATCACAGCATCGAGCAATTTAGCATGTCTCCAACATGGTCAACAATTCCAGAGCCAGCCGAGAGCTCTACGGGACATGGTTCCTCTCTTTTTCCTTTTTTCCCCCTAATATTCAGCATGAACATACTACAAATATTTATTATAAGAAATACCAGCACAAATGGGAAATCTTTCTTTTTAAGATTAAGACCCAATCTTGCAACAATTTACCCTTTCAAATGACCATCACATAATCTTTTGGAGGTCTATTGGACATATGCATGACAAAAAAAAAGTCATCTTTGAGCTGATTTAATATCATCTCACGACGTCCGCTTGATATGACAATTATCGGCTTTTATAAAGGCGTGGAATTATCTAGATACAGTGGAATTGGAATTAGTTGAATGCTTGAATAAATTCGGACAACATCAATGTAGGAAGTATTTTTTAACCATCGCAATAAAAAGAAGGGTGTTTTTTTTTTCATTCGGTTTTGCTCGAATTTCAAATTTCAGTGTTGATAAACAATAACTATGTACATTAAAAGACGAAATTACCCAATTAATTGAAAATCAAATGGAAAGGAGGTTCTTCATATGATCATTACCTACGAAGATGGTGGAAGTTGGTTTGTAAGAAGTTAAAAAAAACTTTTTTTTCTCTCCCTTTCTTTTGTTTCTCTATCCCCTTCTTCAACCTTTAGTAGTACCCTCCTTCTCTGTCTCTCTTTGATTTTTTTATTTTATTTTATGTTTTATTGTTATGTTGTTGCTTATTCTTCTCTATTAATTTAGATATGAGAATTCCATTTTCCGGTTTAATTTTAGATTTGGGAACTTTTTTTGTCGAAAGATACGAGAGTTTGAACTCTATAATTCTAATTATAGATTTGGGAGCTATCATCTCTCCATCTAGATCCTGGAGTTTAATAAATATGCTTTTAGATTCGATACCTTTATATTTAATTCGCGTATGAGTCATCAATCTCTAACTTCAATGGTTTGGTTATCTTCTTATGACGATCGTATAGAAGAAATTGAACCTAGTCACAATGTCGATTGTATTGAAAGAAGAATTTACAGTCTGTGCTCATCCCTGACGACAATACGAGATCCAGTTATTGGTTACCGAATAAATTTAGTTTGCAGTATTTCAGGCTTTGCCCTATCTTGATTTGCTTTGCCACACGTATCATTCTGAATAATCAATACCGCATGCATCCACATATAATCACGGGCGTATAGAATGTATCCAACCATGCATACATGCATGCATATGTTCACCGTCACCATCAGCATCACCATCACATCATGATCATAATGATCAATTGGGGTGGGACCCGGGGGTGGGGGACTGACGTGATACAGGAAGAGCCACGTAGGGCCACGGGATTGGCCACTTTCTTCCCCGGTCTCTCCTGCAATTGGAGACAATTACTGCCCAACAACCCACGTGGCCCGTCGCCATCGCCTTAATAATTGCCTCCCGCAAAAACACTAGTCGTCCCCCTCCCCTCTTCGGTCTCCCACCAGTCACCACCCCCGCCCCTCTCACGACGAACCGCGCATTTGCATCACGAGCAAAATCATGGTGATGTCGACGGCTGTCGTCTAATGCGTCCATCACTTGTTGTGTTGCTTGCCGTAGGAGATTGCTGCTCATCTGGAAGACCATCTAGGGTCTACATGGTAACATTTCTCCCATTTTCGTTCTTTTGTTCCCCTAACAAAAAAGAAAAACCCGTTTGGTAACAAGAGTTGATTTCTATTCCCTAATAGAAAAGTTAGCCAAGGGGAATAGAAACGAGAAAAAAAAAAAATTGCTTCTTGTCCTAGGAACAATTTCTAGAAATAAGCAAATTTTCTTTTTATTTTTGTTTTATTTTCTCTTGCCGTGGCCACCTCCAATTGCCGGAGCCACCGCCGACCGCCGCCCGCCGCCCGCCGACCGTGAGCAAGAATAAAAAAACAAATAAATATAAAAATACAAAAAAATACAAAAAAACAAATAAATAAATACAAATAAATACAAATAAAATAAATACAAAAATACAAAAATAAATACAAATAAAAACAAAGGCAAGAAAATAAAAAAACAAATAAAATACAAAAATACAAAAATAAATACAAAAACGAATAAATACAAATAAAAACAAACGCAAGAAAATAAATAAAAAAAACATAAATACAAATAAATACAAAAATAATAAAAACAAATAAAAAGTATATACAAAAACAAATAAATACAAAAAAATAAATACAAATAAATACAAATAAAAAACAAACGCAAGAAAATAAAAAAAAACACATAAAAAACAAATAAATACAAAAAAATAAATACAAAAATAAATACAATAAATACAAAAAAAGAATAAAAAAAATAAAAAGTATATACAAAAACAAATAAATACAAAAAAAAAAATAAATACAAATAAATACAAATAAAAAAACTTAATAAAATAAAAAAAAACAAATAAAAAACAAATAAATACAAAAAACAAATAAAAACAAAAATAAATACAAATAAATACAAAAAAAGAATAAAAAACAAATAAATACAACTAAATAAAAACAATTAAATACAAAAAAGAATAAAAAATAAAAAGAACAAATAAAAAACAAATAAATACGAAAAGAATCGTTATGTTACCAAACGCATTTCTATTCTTTTTCTATTCTAAGAGTAGAAATTTTGTGTAGTTACCAAACGGGTTCTTTTACTCGAAATTGTTCCCCGGAATAGAAATAGAAAAGAACTGCTTCAAAAAAAAACTCTTCCCCAGCCAAGAAGCGTTACCATGCGCACCCCTAGTGTCTTCTTCTTGTGATAATTGGGAGGCCAATGATTGAGCTGTTTTCACTTTGTTAGTTGGAAAAAAGAAGAAGAAGCAGTTTTGACAATTTTCAATCACCCCCAATTAAATTCACAGATTTCACTGAATGGTAATTGTTTAGATTTCTTCAAGATAACAACAGTTTTTCGGTGAAACTTCGAGAATACCTGAGAATTTCTTATGTTGACCTACCCACTTTACTAATTTCCTACATTATTGTGATATAGATTTTAGGGATAATTTTACTTCTCATTTAGTAACTGTTCAAGATTTTACACTTTATCTTCATGTGGATGATATGATATCCACAAAAAGAAAGAATTAAGAATCGAAAATGTACGTGGACTTTGAAACTAACAAGGCCATTTCTTGATTAGACAACTCAAGTATTTTCTTACCCTTTGTTTACTCAATGTAGAAAATCCAAGATGGAAGACTTTCAATTCTCCTTCCTTGTGTAGACTTCTCCACTTTCATCTTGCCTTTGATTTACTCAATGTAGAAGGTGCAAAGGTGAAGACTCTTGTGCAACCCACCACATTACACGCTCTCTTCATGTGGATGATATGACATCCACAGAAAGACTGAATTAAAAATCGAAAATGTATGTGGACTTTAAACTAACAAGGCCCATTCCTTGATTAGACAGCTCAAGTATTTTCTCACCATTCGTTTACTCATTGTAGAAAATCCAAAGATGGAAGACTTTCAAGTCTCCTTCCTTGTGTAGACTTCTTTAGTTCCGTCTTACCTTTGATTTACTCAATGTAGAACGTTCAAAGGAGAAGACTTTCATGCAACCCACCACATTACACGCTCTCTTCATGTGGATGGTATGATGCCCACAAAACGACTAAATAAGAATCATGTGGACTTTGAAACTAACAATGCCCCTTCCTTTATTAGACAGCTCCGGTATTTTCTTACCCTACATTTACTCAACGTAGAAAATCCAAAGATGGAAGACTTTCAAGTCTCCTCCTTGAGTAGACTTATCTAGTTTCATCTTACCTGCATTTACTCAATGTAGAACATTCAAAGGTGAAGGCTTTCATGCAATGATTGCCAACTCCTCCGTCTGCAACTTTGAACTTCTATATTGGCAATGGCCACATAGAGAGAGCAATATCTACACTTAGGTCTTATCACTTTTCTGTACGAAAGTCTAACTTACCTCAACTAGTCACTAAATTTCTCCCCCTTCTTTTTTCAATGTAAAGGTGCAGGCTTTTCATGGTACTAAAACATGCTAGACCAAGCAAGACAATGAAGCTGATGGATCAATGTGCTTCAACTGATCCGAAGACAATTCCCAATCTTTATGGTTTTTCCTACTTAGAATCTTCTTAGAGAGTTGTTTTTTTTAACCTCTTGCGTTTTTCTTGTTGATATCTTTTGTCTTCGGCAACTTTGAGACCTTGCAAGAAATTGATGTGATTTCCCTTCATGATATGTGATATATTTTGTAACGTTGACATGAATATAACCAAACAATTGGCTACCACGTAACCTTGCTCTCAAGCCTTGAGTCAGCCTTTTTAACTCTCTTCACATATTGCTAGATGTTATCATTCATTTGCAAGTCCTACTTACTCCTTGCTAGTCAACAAGTTGAGCTCACTTTGTTCATTCATGATTTTTCTAACATATGCAGATTGATTATAAAGATGGAAGACTTTCTCTCTCCTTCCTCGAGATCCAGCTTTGCTACGGATCTTGCGACCATAATCACTTACCATCCAAACTTAGGAAGTTTTATCCTTATTTATAGAAGTTTTGAGTCCGATAAAAGTTGAGGACTGACATAAAATGAATAAAAAATTGAACCAAAACCACATGACTGACGACATAAATGGGGAACATTTTAGACTACTATTCGTAGTGTGAGTGCAATTTTGGACAATCACATGCTTGTGAGCCAAGGCTTACCGAGGTTAGGTGTTTCTACGGTTGTTTTCAACCCACCACTTTACACGCTCTCTTCATGTGGATGATACGATACATACAAAGAGACTGAATAAGAATGGAACAAGGTTTGTGGACCGAGAAACTAACGACTCCCCTTCCTTATTTAGACTTTTTGAATTTTTTCTTACCCTTCATTTACTCAATGTATGAAAATACAAAGCTGGAAGACATTCATGTCTTCTTCCTCGGATTAGACTTTTCAAGTTTTTTTCTATCCCTTCATTTACTCAATGTAAGAGATTATATATACCCACACACCCATCCATCCACTTACCCACACACCTAGAGATGACTGCAAAAATGCACTTCCCTTCATCGACATCATCATTATCTTCCCTTATCACCATTTTCTTCTTGCTCTTGGTTATAATCTCCCTATTCCTTCCTGGGGACTCGGCTGCCATGCCTACGAAACGTAAGTGATTTTCTTTTTGGTGATTTGAGCTTTCAGTAATGGAGGGGGACATGGATTGAGGATTCCATGAAACTGAAGTTCACATGGCATGATACGAGAACATAGAGAAAGTTTTATACATCCTACTGTTTTTTGTATCATTGCTTGGACAATTTTGCTATATTGAACATTGAATCAAAGTTCAAGGACTGTATTGAATAAATTAAAAGTTCATGAACGGTATTACACATGGGACTAAAGTTTAGGAACCGTTTGTGTCATTTTCCTTTATTAGTTATTGATCGTCATTTTCTGCTTGCTCTTGCTTATAATCTCTCTGTTCCATCTAGGGGCCTTGGTTGAAGTCCTTAAACCTGGATCGTGCCATTCGCCGAGTAAGTGATTTTTCTTGTTGGTGCTTTGAGCTTTTAGTAATGGAGGGGGACACATAGTTCAAATGGCATGACACGAGAACATACAAGAAGTTCTATACATCGTGGTGTTTTTCTTAAAGTTGCTCGGATATTTTGCTGCATGAATTGTTCAATAATTGTGGGAAGCATCTGATCTTTCATAACAAATTCCATTGAATTTATTCTTGCCTACAGATTTGGATACTCTGGGGAAAATTGTCCAAAAATTCTAAACATATTGTTTTTTTTGTCAATTTAATCATAAACATTTTCACATTTTGCCTATTAAGTTTTAAACCTTCCAATTTTGGCTTGAATTCGCTGATAAAGAAGCCAACCGTCCTACGTGGCATGACTGACGCGGACCTGATTTTTTTTTAATAATATTTGTCGATTATTTATTTATTTTATTTTTTCTTTCTTCTTTTTTTCTCTTTTCCTTTTTTTATTTTTATTACCGGGGCTGGCGAGGGTTGAGAGGACCTTTTGGGTGAGGGTCGCAACTACCCTCGCGTAAATCCGGGCACGTCGCTTTTCGACTTCCGCTTCCTCTTCGTGACATGAACGATCCTCTACTCAACGGGAGGACAGTGACACGTGGAGGAATCGTCGCTCCGACGCCCTCACTTGTGGCTCTCCTTACTAGAAGGTGGCCGCTCTAGTCGATCTGGTGAGCCTCGCTTCCTCGCACGAACTGTTTCGCTAGCTCTTTCTCTTCATCGTTTGTTTTCTTCGGTTCGATTGATTTTTTTTTTTTTTTTTTTTTATTTTAAAAAAAAAAGGGATGAGCATGATCATGGGCAGATATGATTCCCCCAAGTCATTGCTTTGCTTTTGGAAAATTTTGCCCGTCTCCCATGAGCTTCAGCCCTCGTTTCCCTTCCCCTTTTCTGTTTGAAACTTCCCCTGTAGAAGACTCCGAAAATCTATTTTATTCTGCCAACCCCACTAATCGCGGTTTTCCCCTCGAATCTCCATTGAATTAATTTCTTCAGCGCGTTGAACCACTTGATTCTCTACTTTCTCCGATGTTCCTTGGCCGAGAATATCCAGAATATGTGTCCCTTATTCACTTCCCAATTTCGCCAAAAAAAATAAAAAATTAGCGCCTCATATCTCACCTTTCCTTTGCTCGAAAATTACACTTGCCTTGATCGGAATTGATTGAACTTTATTGCCCTATTTCGTTTACCTCCCAAATTCGGAACGGCCGAATAGAGGATTGGTCATGTCTCGATGAGGAAGCCAAAGCCGAAAAACCACGCACCCAAATCTGGGCGAGGCTGGCCACAACCTTCACCCTGAAGGCCATCGCAGCTGGAAGCAAGGGCCGCGCTCCTTGCCGGCCACCAAAAAAAAAAAAAAAAAAATAACAAAGAAGGAAGGAGGAGAAAAAAAGGAAAAAAAAACAGAAAAAGAATACAAAATAAAAAATAATGACAGCCAGTGTTCATGTGAACGAATTCTGGCCAAATTTGGTTGGATTGACTCAATTGGCAAAATGTGAAAATGTTAAGATTAATTGACAAAATCGAAATGTTTAAGACTAAATTGGCAAAAATGCAATATGTTTAGAACTTTGTGGACAATTTCTCCACGTTTGTGAGTCCTCTTTTTACTCCATGTCTTGACCCTTTTCATCACATAGTATTTGATCTTTTATATTGATTTTCATTGAATATTGTCTTGCATATGCAGTTAATGGAAGCTGTTCTCCTCACGCAGGCATTGGTGAGTCCTTTTTTAACTCCATATCTCGAATATTACCATCACGTTGTCTGCCTCTAGAATAGTTTATACATTTGCGGATCACTCATCATACATCTTATTATGCTTGCTTAAAAGTACTACAACCTTAATTCATCGGATATTCTCTAGTCATGTCCGATTTCAGTTATGTATCAAACGATTAATGATATTTCATGAAATTTCATCTTCACAAACATAGTATGTGCATATGCATAATTTCTTATTTATAGCAAGAATTAATAACAAAATCTTGGTGCTTTGTGCCGACATTGTTTGTGTACTTGTTCGCGTAGCATGGTCGCAACAACTTGATCAATAAGGTTTTTTACAGTTAAATATGTGGCGAAAAAATCATGGTAATTTCATCATTATGTCAATAATTTCTCTCTACTATTTAAATTAATTACAAAATAAACCAATGTGTATCCCATGATTAATATTTGTCTGTATCGCATCACTAACGGAGTCTCAAACTGAGGAGGGGGTGTGATAATGAGCTTTTAAAAAAATAGTCTCGCATTCTCATTAGAAAAAGAAAAAGAAAAAGTAAAAATGGACAGTCTCGCATCATCTACTTATATGTGGGGAAAAAATCATGGTAATTTCATCATTATGTCAATAATTTTTCTCTAATATTCAAATTAATTACAAAATAAACCAATGTGTATCCCATGGTTAATATTTGTCCGTATCCCACTACTAACAGAGTCTCAAACTGAGGGGGTGTGGTAAGGAGCTTTAAAAAAAAAAAAAAAAAAATAGCCTCGCATTCTCATTAGAAAAAGAAAAAGTGAAAAAGGACATTCGCATCATCTACCTAACCGAGAATTAATTTCGTTCCTTCATTTTCCTCTATTTTAAACATGGTTGCAGGCTCTGTACCGGCAAAGCCTTGATCATACAACATGTTGGTTGTTCCAGATGGCATCAAGCAAATAACTTCGGGTCTCTCGTGATCGTGATGATATATATGTAATATGTCATTACACTCTTGGTATGTTATTGGTGTAGCATAATTATTTAGGTTCCCTGTATTCCGCACATCATATTTGAGACATTCTCATGTGTAATCTTATCTTTTGACGATAATTAAATATAAAGATATAGGTTTCGCAGTTTACTCTTTGAAAGATGTTCATCCGAGCAAAGACATCTCATCACCATCTCGTGCCTCAAGAAGTGGGGCAATTTTACAGCTATTTGGTGGCATAATTATTTAAAAAGTTTTAAATATATTGTATGGTGGCTAATTTAGTTTTGATTTTTTTTTATTTTGCCAATTAAATTCTAAACTTTACGACAATTTACCAATGTAGACTTTCGGTCAATTTTGGCTATAAATTGCTAATGTTGTGATCAAGTCACTGTTTTTGGTAGCACAACTGACGCTAACGTGGATGAATTCTAAAAAAAATTATATCTTTTCCCTTTTATTTTGTTTCACTTTTTTTTTCATCGGAATATCGAAAGGAAAAACAATACTTTTTTCCCAAAAATTGTCCATGCTAGTGCCGGATTGAACTGCCATGTCAACGATTTCCAACCGAAATTAACTAAAAGGTCTATCTTAGTTTAGGATTAAATTGGAAAAATTTAAAAAAAAAAAAAATTGTATTGACTGTCGTATAATAGGTTTATGACTTGTTGCACAATATTTCATTATTTAGTTGCAACAAGCGGCTTACTTAGTGCAATAAGAATGGTCTAGTGCCCTAAGAGACCCAAATACTCAAAATTAGTCTCCCCAAAAAAAAAAAAAAAAAAAGAGGGTGCATGAACAAGGCCTTCTAGCTAAAACAATGCTGCTAATAGTGCAACTTTGATATTAGCTAGTTTTTGGGGCAAACCATGAATTTTCGCTTGAAAAAGATGTATAAAAAAGTCATACTTGCCGATAGTCCACGAATGAGGGCTATTCTAGAAATTCAGCACTGCCCCAGTCCATTCTAAGAATTCAGGGCTACTTTACTCAACTTTTGTTTGCTGAGCTTCGGGAAACACCTATCTATTTTATCCTTTATAAGCAAATGTAAATAACATATATGAGGTGAAAGAGATTTATTTGAGAAAAAGTATATAATACATAAATGCATTAGTCTAGATGTTATATCATTTGGATGTACAATGCAAAGAAGAAGATTTGCGTCGAGCAACGCAGGTGTTGACAAAGAAAGGATTTTTCACTCTGGACTTTTTCACCTATTAGCCCAACCTCTTAACCTCATCGTTAGCATGTATTTCCATCGAGTCACAGGGAGAGAAGCCTAAATCGGGCTCTGCCGGTCCTTAACAATATAAAAAAAAAAAGAAAAGAAAAAAAAATAATAAAACCTTAGAAACATAAAAAGAAAATTAAAAAATTTCCACGTCAACATCGGTTGTGTCACATGAGACGGCCAGCGTTCACGCCGTCAATTTCCAACCAAAATTGGTAGGATAGGCTACATTGGCAAAATTTGTCAAAAAATGTTTATGATTAAACTGACCAAATCAAGAAGTTAGAAGTGAGCAAGCAAGTTCATGGCCTCTTAAGTAAATCTGGAATTTTTATGGACTTATATGCAGGGAGTTCACTGATCGATGTTTATTCCAGGTCTTCTTTAGTCCAAGACGCGAGGCTAGTATTCTAAGAGATGAACAATAGAGATATTTTAGTTTGGAATGCAATGTTCTTTGGATATAGTCAGCAAATGGAAAATGAGGAAACCTTCAAATTGTTCTTAAAGTTACAGTTATTCGAACAACGACCCAACGAACCCACGTTCGCTTCCCTTATCACAGCAGCAAGCAATTTATTAAGTCTCCAACATGGTCAACAGTTCCATAGCCAGATTATAAAGCGTGGTTTGGATTTTGACCCATTTGTCACGAATGCTCTTGTGGACATGTATGCTAAATGCGGAAGTATTCAGGAGGCCAGGAAAGCATTTGACCTCGCCATTTGTGAAGATGTTGCATGCTGGAACTCCATGATCACAACATATGCACAGCATGGAGAATCACAGGCTGCTCTCCAGATATTTGAGGAAATGATAATCGCAGGAGTGAAACCGAATTACATCACATATGTGGGCATCCTCTCTGCATGCGGCCATGCGGGGCTTGTGGAAGATGGATTGCGTCATTATAACTCGATGCGTGGGCTTGGAATTGAACCGGGGACCGAACATTATGCTTGCATTGTCTCCCTTTCTGGCCGAGCTGGTAGACTAAAGGATGCCGTGGATTTCATCGAGACAATGCCAAATCAACCGATGGCACTGGTATGGAGGAGCTTGCTCAGTGCATGCAGGAATGCTGGTGACAGCGAATTAGGAAAGTATGCTGCCGAGATGGCAATTTCTTTGGACCCGACGGATAGTGGATCTTATACCCTTCTCTCGAATATATTTGCATCAGAAGGAATGTGGTTTGATGTCAAGAAGGTGAGGCAGAGAATGGACGAAACTGGAGTCCTAAAAGAACCAGGAAAAAGTTGGATAGAAGTTAATAATGAGGCTCATGTGTTTGTTGCTAGAGACTGGACTCATTATGAGGCTGATTTGATTTATTCAGTTTTGCACTATTTAATTCTTCAGACAAAAGAGATCGGTTATGTGCCAAATGATGACTGCAAATGCTCACATTCTGTGTAACCTTCCAGCTGTATGATGCTGGGACATGATCGGTCTTCTTGAAGTATGCACATCATCTGTCTGACTTGGGTTTTCCATCGGATATGTTGAGGCTCTCTTCGTGGTGTGAGGAGGATATTTCTCTGGAGAAGCAGCTGCTGGGATATAATTTCGAATTGTCATTACTGAGTGGTGAATATTGATGATTTTAGATTCCACTGGATGCGAATTAATCCTCAGCATTGAAGTTGCAAAGATGTCTCCAATCATCTATAAAGAGACTTGCGTCATGAGGAATTGACGTGACTCTATGAGTTCCGATGGCATGGTTGACTCGTGAAGATTGGATGAACTAATGAGCTACACTCTGTTTGTAGTTTAGAGGGGGGCAATATAGTTGAAGAAGAGGGCAAATGACCTGTTCCTAAGATACAGAGAGATTAACCCACTGCCTGTAGCCACGAGATGACCAACCAGAAATGCTCCTTGGTGGAGACTCACTCCATTAATGCAGGACGTCAACATGATGAGTTTCAGGTTGACCAACCACGAAGAATGAAAAACTTGAGAGTCAGTTTCTTGTGGAATTTATGATACCTTGATCAAATTCACCTTTACTATTTGATGTCTGAATGCAATAAAATTAGTTGAAGAGCAACACAGTTTTTCATCTAGTGACAAATAAGGAAGAAACGGGAATTTGCAAGTAATTTTTCATATCTGATATTGTCAGCAACTTCAACAGTTCAGTGCTTACACTGTCCACACAGAGAGAACAACATCTGCATTTAGGTCTTAATACTTTTCTGTACAGAAGTCTAAGGGCCTGTTTGTTTGTGTTCTTTTTTTTTTGTTCATAAACAGTTTTTCTGTTTTTTTGTTCCCGGGAATAAAAAAAGAACATAAACGCGTTTGTTTGCGTTTTTGTTCCAAATCTGTTTTTTTCTTCCCGGGAACAAAAAAAGAACATAAACAAGAAACAAAAAAAATTATTTCTTGTTTCTGGAACAAAAACGAGAAACATTTTTTCTCTCTCTTCTCTTCTCTCTTCTTTTTTTCTTCTTTTCTTCTTCTTCTTGCTTTGGCCGGTCGCTGGCCTCGGCCATAGCCGGCGACCGGCCGACGAGGGCCGGCGGGGGCCGGCGAGCCTCGCCGCGGTGGCCCGGCGAGGCCGACCCTCGCCGATGGTTGGGCGAGCTCGGCCTCGCCGAACGGGCGAGCCCGAGCTCGCCCGGCCAAGGCGAGGTCGAGCCTCGCCCAACCACGGCGAGGCTCGGCCTGCCGGGGCCGGCGAGCCTCGGCTGTGGCTGGGCGACGCCGCCAGCCCTCGTCGGCCGGTTGCCGGCGACCGGCCAAAACAAGAAAAAAAGAAAAAAAGAAAAAGAAAGAAAAAAATGAAAAATAAAAAATAAACATTAAAAAATTAAAAGAAACAAAAAAAGAACATAAATTTACCAAGCATGTTTTTGTTCTTTTTTTTATTTCAGGAACAAGTTTACCAAACGCGCATTTTTGTTCAAAAACTGTTTCCGGAACAGAAATAGTTTTTTCTATTTCTGTTCCCTAGAACAAAAAAAGAACAGAAACACAAACAAACGCGCCCTAAGTCACCTGAACATCTCGTTTTTTATATTGCCAGCTCCTCTGTCAGCAACTTCAACAGTTCAGTACTCACAATGGCCACACAGAGAAAACAACATATGTTCAGAAGTCACCTCAACTAGTCACTACATTTAGCTTTTCTTTTCCCTCCTTTCAATGTAAAGATGAAGATTTTCATGCTACAAAAACATTCTAGACAAGCAAGACAATGGAGAGGATGGATCAATGTGCCGCAATAGATCCAAAGACAATTATTGATCTTGCTAGTTTTTTGTAATGAGAATCTTCTTCGAGAGTTGTTTCTTTAACCTCTTGAAATTTTCTTTTTGATATCTTGTCTTCGGCAACTTTGAGACCTTGCAAGAACTTGATTTGATTTCCCTTCATGATATTTGCTATATTTTGTAATGTTGACATGAACATAAACGAGCAATTGGCTGCCATGGAACTTCGCTCTCGAGCATCAAGCTAGCTTGTTTAACTTTGTTCACATATCGCTAAAATTTATCATTCATTCACAAGTTATGCTTTACCCTTTGCTAGCTAGAAAGTTGATCTTTCGAACATATGCATATTGATTATGTTGGCAATTGTGTTTTTTTTTTTTTTTTTTTGTTTACTCTCTCACTCTCTCTCTCTCTCTGATCCAGGCTTTGCCACAACAGATCTTGCAATCATAATAACTTGCCTTCAAAACATAAAAAGTTTTATCCTTATTTGTAGAAATTTCGAGTCCAATAAAAAGTTGAGGACCGGAATAAAATGAGTCACAATTAGTATCAAAACCACATGATTTATGACTTAAATGAGGATCATTTTAGATTACTATTCATAGCATGAGTGCAATTTTGGACAATCATGCGCTCATGAGCCGAGGCTTACCGAGGTTAGGTACCTCCACTGTTGATTTCAACCCAGCACATTGCACAATCTCTTCATGGGGATGATACGATACGCACAAAGAGACTGAGAATCGAAAATTTATGTGGACTTTGAAACTAATTGAGCCCCTTCCTTGATTAGACTGCTCAGGTATTTTCTAACCCTTCATTTACTCTATGTAGAAAATCCAAAGATGGAAGACTTTTAAGTCTCCTTTCTTGAGTAGACTTCTCTAGTTTTTTCTTACCCTTCATTTACTCCATGTGGAACATTCAAAGGTGAAGACCATTCATGATCTTGCTAGTTTTTTTAATGAGAATCTTCTACGAGAGTTGTTTCTTCAACCTCTTAGTGTTTTTCTTTTTGATATCTTCATCGTTTGGCAACTTTGAGACCTTCCAAGAACTTGATCTGATTTCCCTTCACGATATCTATTATATTTCGTGACGTTGACATGAGCATAACTAAGCAATTGGCTGCCATGGAACCTTGCTCTCACTCAAGTCAGCTTGCTTAGCTCTCTTTACATATTGCTAGAATTTATCATTCACTCAAAAGTTATGCTTACTCTTTGCTGATGAGTGAGTTGAGCTTACTTTATTCATTCATGATCTTTGTAACATATGCAAATTGATTGAGGTTTTTTTTTCCCTCGCTCTCTCTTATGCAAGCTTTGCCATGATGGATCCTGCGACCATAATCACTCTCCTTAAAGACTTGAAAGTTTTATCCTTATTTACAAAAATTTTGAGTCTGATGACCGAAATAAAATGAATGAAAATTAGTGTCAAAACCATTTTAGACTCTTATTCATAGTGTGGGTGTGATTTTGGATAATCACATGCTTATGAGCTGAGGCTTACTGAGGTTAGGTATCTCCACGGCTATTTTCAACCCACCGCATTGCATGCTTTCTTCACGTGATGATATGGTTCACACAAAGGGTCTACAAAAGAATTAAAAAGATATGTGGACTTTGAAACTAACAAGTCCCTTCCTTCATTAGATTTCTTGCGTATTTTCTTACCCGTCTTTTACTCAACGAATATAATCCGAAGATGACGGACTGTCAAGTCTTTTTTTTATCTTTGACCAAAAAAACAATCTTCTTTTATCTGCACGTCAGAGATTATATATACCCACCCACCCACCCACACACCCCACACACACGCAGAGATGATGACAAAAATGCACTTCCCTTCATCAACATCATCATCATCTTCTCTCATCACCATTTTTTGCTGGCTCTTGGTTATAGTCTCCCTGTTCGTTCCAGGAGCCTATGGCCGTAAGTGATTTTTCTTTTGGTGCTCCAAGCTTCTAATAATGGAGGACATAAATTGAGGATCATGATTCCATGAAACTGTAGTTGACATGGCATGACACAAGAGCATAAAGAAGGTTTTATACATCCTGCTATTTTTCTGATCATCACTCGGACAATTTTGCTACATTGGACATTGAACAAAAGTTCAAGAATGATGTTGAATAATTCATGGATGATGTTGCACATTAAATTAAAATTCATGGGTCATTTATGTCATGTTCACTTTATTAGTTATTAATCACCATTTTCTGCTTGCTCTTGCTCATAATCTCCTTGTTCCTTCTAGGGGCGTCAGCCGACCTCAAAGGGTTTCAAACGCCCGGCAGGACTCCATGTAAGTGATTTTTTTTTTTTTTTTGGTGCTTTGAGCTTTCAATAATGGAGGGCGGCATGGATTTCACAAGGCACGACCCGAGAACATGCAGAAAGTTCTATAAATCGTCGCTCGGATATTTTGTTGCACGAATCATTTAATAATTTTGGGTAGTGTTTGATCTTGCATAACGATTTCCATTGAATTTCTTCTTGCCTACAGATTTGGATCCTCCTGATCGTGGGGAAAATTGTTCAATGAATTCTAAACCTATCGCACTTTTGCCAATTAAATCCTAAACTTTTTCACCTTGTGCCAATTGAGTCAATCTTACCAATTTTGGTTAGAAATTGTTGATATGGACACCATCTGTCCTACGTGGCACGACTAACGCTGACGTTGACAATTTTTAATAATGTTTTAATTTTTTCCGAATTTTTTTTAATTTAATCAATTTCTTTTTTTTCTTTTTTTCTTTTTTTTTTTTTTTTTAACCGTGGCTACCAATAGCCTACTTGGGTGAGGGTCGTGGCTTAAGTAGTATTGATACTGACACATGATACACGACACAATATGAGATGACACACTAACACGTTGTTGAATTCCGACACATTAGAACATGTTGTATATTAAATGTATATTTTTATATATACATGATCAATTATTGTTTTTATGATTATCTTGATCAAATTAATTTGATTCAAATTCACAAATAAATAAATAATAAAAAAGGAGCCTAGAATGAAGTTACACTAAAAACATTAATTCATCATTTGTTTAAATCATTCATTCTTTCAATTTAACAAATTCAACTCCATTCTAATAATTCATAAAACTCGGAGGAAAAAAACAAACAATTCATATTTTGGACTCACGTGTCATATCGTGTCGGAAGAGAGGAAAAAAAGCAAACTTATATGGTGAATTCTATGTCATGGGAAGTGAGAGTCAAAAGAGAAGAGAAGGCTGAGTTTTTCTTCTTCCACCCTTTATAATTTTTATAATTTTTATTTTTTACATATTTATATTTTGACCTCTCATTTATTTAAAATTTTTTGAATTGATCCCGCGCGTCAATGAATTATGTATCAAAATGCGGAACTTGCATATCGGAATTCCGAACTTGACTGTCGGAGTATGTCAAGAGAGTTGACCAGGTGTCGGATTTTCGGATACATGTTGACCGAATGTCGGAGAGTGTCGAAAAGTGTTTGAACACGTATCATAGAATCTAACACGACACGAAAGCTCCCGAAGAATGTCGATGCTTCTTAGATCGTGGCCAGCCTCGCCCAGATCTGGGTGCATGGCTTTTCGACTTCCTCTTCGTGGCATGAGCAATCTTTTGCTCAATGGGAGAGGAGTGACGTGCAGAGGAGAGATTGTTTCAATCGCCGCGCTCTATGCCGTCGCTTATGGCTCTCCTTACCACAAGGTGGCTGCTCTGGTCGATCTGGTGAGCCTCACGTCCTCGCACGAACTGTTTCACCAGTTGTTTCTCTTCATCGTTTGTTTTTTCGGTTCGATCGAAATTTAAAAAAAAAAAAAAAAAAAAAAGAGGATGAGCATGATCATGGGGAGATGTGATTTCCACAAGTCATTGCTTTCCTCTTAGAAAATTTTGCCCAATCTCCCGCGAGCTTCAGTCCTTGTTTCCCTCCCCCTTTTTTTTTAAACTTCCTTTGAAGAAGACTCCGAAAATCTCTTTCATTCTGCCAACCTCACAAATCACGGTTTTCCCCTCGAATCTCCATTGAATTTGATTTCTTCAGCCGCGTTGAGCCACTTGATTCTCTACTTTCCTTGTTGTTCCTTCGCCGAGAATCTCCAGAATATGTCCGTAATTCACTCCCCAATTTCACAAAAATTAGCACCTCAAATCTCACCTACCTATGCTCGAAAATCACACTTTCCTTGATGGGAATTGGTTGAACTTTCTTGCCCTATTTCATTTACCTCCCAAATTCGGAACGGCGAGCAGAGGATGTTCATGTTGTGAAGAGGAAGCCGAGGCCGAAAAGCCATGCGCCCACATCTTGGCGAGGTCTGGCCCCGACCATCACCCAACAGGTTACCACGGAAAAAGAAAATAATAATAAAATTCGAAAAATATTAAAATATTATTAAAAATTATCTATATCAATGCTTATTGTGCCAGCAAGGTGGCTAGCATCCATATCAGCAAATTTTGACCAAAATTGACTAGATGAATTGACAAAATATAAAAATGTTTAGAATAGAATTAGCAAAAATGCAATAGGCTTAGAGCTTTTTTGACAATTTTCCCCATCATCATGAGTCCTCCTTTTACACCATATATAGACCCATTTCATCACATACTATTTGATCTTTCATAACGATTTTCATTGAATATTGTCTAGCATATGCAGTCGGATGGGTGGAGGGAAGCCTTCCTTCTCCTGACAAAGGACCTTGAAGTGAGTCCTCTTTTACTCCACATCTCAAACCTTTCCATCACATTGTCTACCTCTAGAACGGTTTATACATTTGTGAATCATTCATTATATGTCTTGTTATGCTTGCTTGAAAGCACTATAACCTTTATTCATCGGATATTCTCTAGTCATATAATCATGTAACATGTCTGATTTCACTTAATGTGTCAAATCATTAATGATACTCAATGAAATCTCATCTCCACATAGTACATGCATATGCATAATTTCTTATTTATAGCAATAATTAGTAACAAAATCTCGATGCTCTATACCGATACCGTTCATGTACTTATTTGCGTAGCATGGTCGGGACAACTTGGTCAATAAGCTTTTTTACAGCTAAATATGTGGGGAAAAAATCATGGTAATTTCATCATTATGTCAATAATTTTTCTCTAATATTCAAATTAATTACAAAATAAACCAATGTGTATCCCATGGTTAATATTTGTCCGTATCCCACTACTAACAGAGTCTCAAACTGAGGGGGTGTGGTAATGAGCTTTAAAAAAAAAAAAAAATAGCCTCGCATTCTCATTAGAAAAAGAAAAAGTAAAAAAAAGGACATTCGCATCATCTACCTAACCGAGAATTAATTTCGTTTCTTCTAGCGAGACTCATTCCTTCAGTTTCCTCTATTTTAAACATGGTTGCAGGCTCTGTACGGGCAAAGCCTTGATCATACAACATGTTGGTTGTTCCAGATGGCATCAAACAAATAACTTCGGGTCTCTCGTGATCATGATGATATATATGTAATATGTCATTACACTCTTGGTATGTTATTGGTGTAGCAGAATTATTTAGGTTCCCTGTATTCCGCACATCATATTTGAGACATTCTCGTGTGTAATCTTATCTTTTGACGATAATTAAATATAAAGATATAGGTTTCGCAGTTTACTCTTGAAAGATGTTCATCCGAGCAAAGACATCTCATCACCATCTCATGCCTCAAGAAGTGGGGCAATTTTACAGCTATTTGGTGGCATAATTATTTAAAAAGTTTTAAATCTATTGTATGGTGGCTAATTCAGTTTTGAACTTTTTTATTTTGCCAATTAAATTCTAAACTTTATGACAATTTACCAATGTAGACTTTCGGTCAATTTTGGCTATAAATTGCTAATGTTGTGATCAAGTCACTGTTTTTCGGTAGCACAACCGACGCTAACGTGGATGAATTCTAAAAAAATTATATCTTTTCCCTTTTATTTTGTTTCACTTTTTTTTTCATCGGAATATCGAAAGGAAAAACAATACTTTTTCCCAAAAATTGTCCATGCTAGTGCCGGATTGAACTGCCATGTCAACGATTTCCAACCGAAATTAACTAAAAGGTCTATCTTAGTTTAGGATTAAATTGGAAATTTTTTTTAAAAAAAATCAAATTGTATTGACTGTCGTATAATAGGTTTATGACTTGTTGCACAATTTTTCATTAATTAGTTGCAACAAGCGGGTTACTTAGCGCAATAAGAATGGTCTAGTGCCCTAAGAGACCCAAATACTCAAAATTAGTTCCCCCAAAAAAAAAAAAAAAAAAAAAAAAAAAAAAAAGAGGGTGCATGAACAAGGCCTTCTAGCTAAAACAATGCTGCTAATAGTGCAACTTTGATATTAGCTAGTTTTGGGGCAAACCATGAATTTTCGCTTGAAAAGATGTATAAAAAGTCATACTTGCCGATAGTCCACGAATGAGGGCTATTCTAGAAATTCAGCACTGCCCCAGTCCATTCTAAGAATTCAGGGCTACTTTACTCAACTTTTGTTTGCTGAGCTTCGGGAAACACCTATCTATTTTATCCTTTATAAGCAAATGTAAATAACATATATGAGGTGAAAGAGATTTCTTTGAGAAAAAGTATATAATACATAAATGCATTAGTCTAGATGTTATATTATTTGGATGTACAATGCAAAGAAGAAGATTTGTGTCGACCAACGCAGGTGTTGACAAAGAAAGGATTTTTCACTCTGGACTTTTTCACCTATTAGCTCAACCTCTTAACCTCATCGTTAGCATGTATTTCCATCGAGTCACAGGAAGGGAAGCCTAAATCCGGGCTCCGCCAATAGAAAAAAGAAAAGAAAAGAAAAGAAAAGAATAATAAAACCTTAGAAACATAAAAAGAAAATTAAAAAATTTCCACGTCAGCATTGGTTGTGTCACATGAGATGGCCAGCGTTCACACCGTCAATTTCCAGCCAAAATTGGTAGGATAGGCTACATTGGCAAAATTTGTCAAAAGGTTTATGATTAAACTGGCCAAATCAAGAAGTTTAGAATTGAGCAAGCAAGTTCATGGCCTCTTTAAGTAAATCTGGAATTTTTATGGACTTATATGCAGGGAGTTAACTGATCGATGTTTATTCCAGGTCTTCTTTAGTCCAAGACGCGAGGCTAGTATTCGTAGAGATGAACAATAGAGATATTTTAGTTTGGAATGCAATGTTCTTTGGATATAGTCAGCAAATGGAAAATGAGGAAACCTTCAAATTGTTCTTAAAGTTACAGTTATTCGAACAACGACCCAACGAACCCACGTTCGCTTCCCTTATCACAGCAGCAAGCAATTTATTAAGTCTCCAGCATGGTCAACAGTTCCATAGCCAGATTATAAAGCGTGGTTTGGATTTTGACCCATTTGTCACGAATGCTCTTGTGGACATGTATGCAAAATGCGGAAGTATTCAGGAGGCCAGGAAAGCATTTGACCTCGCTATTTGTGAAGATGTTGTTATTTATTTTTGGTGATCCCATATTTTAGATCCACATTTTCTCTTAAAGTCGCGACTGTTCAACATGAAGTGTTTCCATATTTCGTACCCTTTCGTGACAACCATTCATTCGGTAATCGTCTTGATGGAAGACGATGTATAAATAGGAACGTACGTTCATTTCTGACGGGTGATGACAAGGTCTAACACGAACTCTCTCATTCAGAATACACCATCGCACGAGAGTGAATTGGGTTAGTAGTGCGAGTCCCCAAATTTTCTCGTTGATTTCAGGTTTTTAGACGAACGTGATTACAAGAACAATGGCTGGAGGTTTGTCTATAATCGATCCTGGCTTACGCATATGAATTATTTTGTCTAACATTTGGTATCAGAGCGTTTTTGTGCCTCTGTCTTGTTTTTCTCGGATTTTTGGTGAATTTATCGGGCATTTTAGAACATGAACAGTAACTTCGGTTTTTGAGGCCAATGGAGAAACTCGCCGATTCCGGGCAAATTTCGGCGACCCACCCCTTGATTTCGGACCAGTACGATCGCACCGCCGTAAGGGATATTAGCCATGAGTTATTTCGGCATATTGGTGTTCGCGGAGGCTAATCGGGCGGCGGAACTCGCGGTGGTTGAAGATTTGCGTTTTGGAGTTTTCGTTTGATTTGGGGCTAATTTGTTCATCATTTTCGCCGAAATTTGAACCCATGTGGTCGTGCCGGCATGCTCTTCAAAACCCATTATTTATTTGTGTCTGCAGGATGGGCTGCCGGAGAAGAAACGGCCGGCGAAACCGCGGTGGAACGGCGAAAAGGGACGAAGAAATTCGTTCTGGGCGGGAGGAAGAAGGCGCGTGGAGCCCACGCGCCATGCGCTCTGACGCGTGCAGTAACCGCTGCGCGCGTGGGATCCACGCGCGCACCAACCACTGGCGCGTGGGGCCCACACGCGCGGACAGCCCGCGGCAGTTGCAGGCGCGTGCACGGCACGCGCCCGTGCGGATTCTGGCGCGTGCTCGGCACGCGCCTGTGCGCTGGATGCGCGCGTGCTCGGCACACGCCTGTCGTCTCCCACCCGCGGCTCCTTTTGTGATATTGCCTCAAATTTTTCGTGTTTTTGCAATTTTGCCCGTGGCCGATTTATTTATTTACTGTTCTGCCCTTGATGTATTTATTTATTATGTCATTTCATGCATTTTTTTTGAATATTTTATGCATGAAATTAAATGTCCAATGATTCATATATTTAATTAATGAGAGAGTAGCCACAGCATCTTTAATTAATTAAATTATATATTAAGAGCTTCCGGATCATATTTAGAAATGGACATTGATTGTAATTAATTATATTAATATGATGAATTTTATCCCACAGGAATTTTCATTGTATTAATATGATTAATTAGGATGAAATATCATATTATTTTTCTTAATTTACCCACAGGGATTAAGAAAAGGTATATAATATGGTAGTTTCTTCATGATGTAATTATGAATCTATTTAAATTAAAAACTTAGCCCACATGTAGTTTTTATGTTATGTGATTCATATTGTGACATGTTTACATTGGTTAAACATGATATATGTATATTTGCCTCAAATTTTGTGACATAAGCATGATTATTTGATATGCAGTTTCGCAACCTGTGAATTTCTCTGAATTTAAGTTTGATGTTCCCATACTGAATGGTGAGAACTATAAAGTTTGGAAGGAGTCAGTTCTTCTTCAATTGGGGTGGATGGACATTGACTATGCTATAAGGAAAGACGAACCACCGCTCCTACGATTCGAGCACTTCGGCTGAGATAGCTCTTTATAACCAATGGGAGCGGTCCAACCGCGTTTGTGCCATGTTTATAAGAGCTAAGATATCTCCTAGTATTCGTGGTTCGGTTGCTCAGCATAGCAATGCTAAGGCCTTATTGGAGGCCATTGATGCGCAATTTGAGAGTTCGAGAAGGCGCATGCCATGACCCTAATTATGAAGTTTTCATTATTGAAGCTCACTAGTGCAGAGGTGTGCGTGAGCACATCATGCAAATGAGGAACATAGCAGCTCAACTTAAGAACCTTGAGGTTGAGATATCTGATTCTTTTCTTGTATATTATATTCTGAACACTCTCCCACAACAAGTATGCACCTTTCAAGATCTCTTACAACACACATAAGAATAAATGGTCAATTAATGAACTCATGACCATGTGTGTTCAAGAGGAGGAAAGATTGATTATGGAATTGGGAGAAGGTGTTCATTTGGCAACGCAAGGAAAGCATAAGGGCCATGGCAAGCATAAGGGAAAAGGTAAAATACCTCCCCAAGCTGACATTAAGAAAGAATCCAAATGTTTCTTACGTAAACGAAGGGGCATATGAAGAAGGATTGTGTCAAATTTAAGGCCTGGCTCGAGAAGAAAGGTAATCCAATCTCTTGTGTTTGTTATGAATCTAATATGACTGATGTAAGTCACAACACTTGGTGGATTGATTTGGATCTACAATCCACATTTCAAATTCCTTGCGGGGTTTTCAAAACCACAGGAAGCCGGTGGGAAGTGAACAAAGCATCTATTCAGGAAACAAGATGCGTTCGCATGTGGAAGCTATTGTGACATGTAGACTAGTTCTCAATAGTGGCTTTGTTTTGAATTTGGAAAAGACCTTTTATGTTCCTAGTTTTTCTAGAAATTTAATTTCAGTTTCAAGACTTGTACCTTTGGGATACTCTTTTAACTTTTCAGATTCAAACTTCTGTTTATCATTTAAATCTGAAATTGTTGGGAGTGGTACTTTGTCGATGGTCTTTTTGAATTAATTTACAAGACAATGCCTATTATGATGCGATGCATGTTCATGATAAAGCTGGTATGAAACGATGTGTTGTGAAAGAACATTCTTCTATGTTATGGCATCGGAGATTGGGACATATCTCCATAGAAAGAATTAAGCGATTAGTAAATGATGGAGTACTCGATACTTTAGATTTTACTGATTGTGATACTTGTGTGGACTGCATAAAGGGAAAGCGGACCAACAAGTCTAAGAAAGGTGCCAAGAGGAGTACAGAAATATTAGAAATCATACATACGGATATTTGTAGTCCAGATATGGACTCATGTGATCAGAAATACTTCATCTCTTTCATAGATGATTACTCACGTTACATGTATCTCTATTTGATTCTTAATAAGTATGAAGCATTAGATGCCTTTAAGGTATTTAAGGCAGAAGTAGAGAAACAATGCGGTAAGCAAATTAAGATTGTGAGATCAGATAGAGGTGGAGAATTCTATGGTAGATACACTGAAGATGGACAAGCACCTGGTCCATTTGCAAGGTTTCTTCAAGAGCATGGGATAGTTGCCCAATATACTATGCCGGGTTCTCGGACCAAAACGGCGTAGCGGAAAGAAGAAACCGGACTTTATTGGACATGGTGTGTAGTATGCTTAGCAGCTCCAAACTTCCTAAATCCTTGTGGACTGAAGCACTTAAGACGGCAGTGTACATATTAAACCGAGTTCCGACCAAGGCTGTCCCAAGGACACCTTTTGAGTTATTTAAGGGTTGGAAACCGAGTTTGCACCATGTGCGCGTTTGGGGATGCCCGTCTGAAGTGAGAGTTTATAATCCGCAAGAAAAGAAGTTGGACCCAAGGACCATAAGTGGGTATTTCATTGGATATGCCGAAAGGTCTAAGGGATACAGGTTTTATTGTCCATCTCATACCACTAGAATTGTGGAATCAAGAAACACTAAATTTCTTGAAAATGACTTGATTAGTGGGAGCGATCAATCGAAGGACCTTGATCCTAAGAAAGATCATACAGATACTCAACCTTCCACCTCAAGTTTACGGTTGGTTATTGCTCATAATGCCCCTTCAGTTCAGCCGGCTATTGAACAACCAATCGTTGAAGTTCCACAACCTGCTGATATTGATCTAATAGATCCGGTTGTTCAGCAATTACCGAAACTGCTGAAAAACCAGTTGAGCAACACTCTCCTCAAGAGAATGTTGATGCAACATTGAGAAGATCTGCTAGAATAAAGAAATCGGCTATTCCTAGTGAATATATTGTGTATTTACAAGAGTCCGACTACAATATTGGAGCTGAGAATGATCCTGAAATGTTTTCACAAGCCATGGATAGTGATAAATCCAATTTGTGGTACAATGCCATGAAGGAAGAGATGAGTTCTATGGCATCTAACGAAGTCTGGGATTTGGTTGAGTTACCTGATGGTGTGAAGGCCATTGGTTGTAAATGGGTCTTCAAAACTAAGAAGGATTCATTAGGTAACATTGAAAGATATAAAGCTAGACTCGTTGCCAAAGGATTCACTCAAAAGGAAGGAATCGATTACACAGAGACTTTTTTTCATGTATCTAAGAAAGATTCTCTTCGTATTGTTTTGGCATTGGTTGCCCATTTTGATATGGAATTACATCAGATGGATGTGAAAACGGCGTTCCTCAATGGAGAACTAGAGGAGGAGGTTTACATGAAACAACCTGAAGGATTCCCCTCTAGTAAAGGTGAGCATTTGGTGTGCAAGCTTAAGAAATCTATATATGGCCTGAAACAAGCCTCCCGCCAATGGTACTTAAGGTTCCATGATGTCATTTCTTCATTCGGTTTTGTAGAAAATGTCATGGATCAATGTATATACCAGAAGGTTAGTGGGAGCAAAATTTGTTTCCTTGTGCTATATGTGGATGATATTTTACTTGCAACCAATGATAAAGGGTTGTTACATGAGGTGAAACAATTTCTCTCTAAGAGTTTTGATATGAAGGATATGGGTGAGGCATCTTATGTCATTGGCATTAAGATCCATAGAGATAGAACTCGAGGAATTTTAGGACTATCTCAAGAAACCTATATCAATAAAGTCTTAGAAAGATTCCGGATGAAAGATTGTTCACCAAGTATAGCACCCATTGTGAAGGGTGACAGGTTCAGTTTGAACCAATGCCTGAAGAACGATTTAGAAAGGGAACAAATGTACAACATCCCATATGCTTCTGCTGTCGGAAGTTTGATGTATGCTCAGGTTTGCACTCGACCTGACATCGCTTTTGCTGTGGGAATGTTGGGAAGATATCAGAGTAATCCAGGTTTAGACCACTGGAGAGCTGCAAAGAAAGTCATGAGATACCTTCAAGGTACCAAAGACTACATGCTTATGTATAAAGACAGACCCGACAAATTGGAAGTGGTCGGTTATTCGGATTCGGACTTCGCGGGCTGCGTTGATTCACGAAAATCAACATCTGGATATATTTTTATGTTAGCTGGCGGAGCCGTGTCATGGAGAAGCGCCAAGTAGACTTTGACTGCTACTTCTACTATGGAGGCTGAGTTCGTTTCTTGTTTTAAGGCTACCTCGCATGGTGTATGGTTGAAGAGTTTCATTGCTGGGCTTAGAATTGTTGATTCTATTTCTAGGCCATTAAGAATATATTGTGACAATTCAGCTGCAGTTTTTATGGCTAAAAATGCCAAAAGTGGCAGTCGAAGTAAGCATATCGACATTAAGTATTTAGCCATAAGGGAACGTGTTAAGGAGAATAAAGTGGTCATTGAACACGTTAGCACTGAATTGATGATAGCCGATCCTTTAACTAAAGGCATGCCACCAATGAAGTATAAGGATCATGTAACTAGTATGGGAATAGGTCCCATCATGTGATTTGTCGTCGTATGAACGATTTTTGTTGTATGAAACTCTTATTCAGTTGTAATGTTGATTCTCAATTTTTGTGTACACATTTTGTTGTTTATGAGAATAACATTTATCCTTGGTTTTGGAATAAACATAGGGTTTATTCATTAAGATATGTTGTCACATATAGGCTGACATTAAAGAAATAAGATGCATTGTGATACATGGAAGATATTACTCACTATTAGAGGACATGTCGCCATGATCCATGTGTTTTGTTTCTTTTCTTTAAGCATAAAGTTTTTGTGGAATTAGTTGGATAATTCGTATGATGAAAATGTTGGGATCAAGTGGGAGAATGTTATTTATTTTTGGTGATCCCACATTTTAGATCCACATTTTCTCTTAAAGTCGCGACTGTTCAACATGAAGTGTTTCCATATTTCGTACCCTTTCGTGACAACCATTCATTCGGTAATCGTCTTGATGGAAGACGATGTATAAATAGGAACGTACGTTCATTTCTGACGGGTGATGACAAGGTCTAACACAAACTCTCTCATTCAGAATACACCATCAGTACGAGAGTGAATTGGGTTAGTAGTGCGAGTCCCCAAATTTTCTCGTTGATTTCAGGTTTTCAGACGAACGTGATTACAAGAACAATGGCTGGAGGTTTGTCTATAATCGATCCTGGCTTCCGCATATGAATTATTTTGTCTAACAGATGTTGCATGCTGGAACTCCATGATCACAACATATGCACAACATGGAGAAGCACAGGCTGCTCTCTGGATATTTGAGGAAATCATAATCGCAGGATTGAAAACGAATTACATCACATATGTGGGCATCCTCTCTGCATGCATCCATGCGGGGCTTGTGGAAGATGGATTGTGTCATCATAGCTCGATGCGTGCGCTTGGAATTGAACGGGACCGAGCATTGTGCTCGAATGGTCTCCCTTTTTGGCCGAGCTGGTAGACTAAAGGATGCTGTGGATTTCATTGAGACAATGCCGATTCAACCGATGGTGCTGGTGTGGAGGAGCTCGCTCAGTGCATGCACGAATGCTGGCGATGGTGAATTAGGAAAGCGTGCTGCCGAGATGGCAATTTCTTTGGACCCGACAGATGGTGGATCTTATACGCGACTCTCAAATATATTTGCATCAAAAGGAATATGGTTCGATGTGAAGAAGGTGAGGCAGAGAATGGACGAGACTGGGGTCCTAAAAGAACCAGGGACAAGTTGGATAGAAATTACTAATGAGGCCCATGTGTTCGTTGCTAAAGACCGGACTCATTATGAGGCTGATTTTTTTTTTTTTTGGCTTCCATTATGAGGCTGATTTGATTTATTCAGTTTTGGACTATTTAATTCTTCAGATAAAAGAGATCGGTTTTGTGCCAAACAATGCTGCGGTTATCATGGACGATTGACTGACAATTAGTAACGGGATAATATTATACTGCAAATGCTCTCATTCTATGTACCCTTCCAGCTGTATGTTGCTGGGACACGATCAATCTTCTTGAAGTATGTACATCATCTCTGACTTGGGTTTTCCGTCAGACATGTTGAGACATGAGATCCTCTTCGTGGTGTGAGGACGATATTTCTTTGGAGAAGCAGCTGCTAGGACATATTTCGAATTGTCATGACTGAGTGGTGAATATTGATGATTTCAGAGTTACACTAAATGCAAATTGATCCTCGGCATTGAAGTTGCAACGACGTGTCCAAACATCTATAAAGAGACTTGAGTCATGAGGAATTGACATGATTCTAAGACTTCCATTGGCATGATTGACTCGTGAAGATTGGATGAACTAATGAGCTACGTTCCGTTTGTAGTTTAGAAGGGGGCAATTTAATTGAAGAAGAGGGCAAATGACCCGTTCCTGAGGTGCAGAGAGATTAACCCACTGCCTGTAGCCACAAGATGACCAACCATAAATGCCCCTTGGTGGAGACTCACTCTGTTAATGCAGGACGTCGACATGATGAGTTTCAAGTTGACCAACTACCGTGAATGAAAAACTTGAGAGTTAGTTTCTTGTGGGATTTATGATATTTTGATCAACCCCACCTTTACTATTTGATGTATGTATACAATAAAATTAGTTGAAGAGCAACACACGGTTTTTTATTGAGTCACAAATAAGGAAGAAACTAGGATTCGCAAAGTAATATTTCGGATCCGAGATTTCCAGCTCCTCTGTCAGCAACTTCGACAGTTCAATACTCACCAGGATTCGCAAAGTAATATTTCGGATCCAAGATTGCCAGCTCCTCTGCCAACAACTTCGACGGTTCAATACTCACAATGGCCATACAGAGAGAATGACATCTACTCTTAGGTCTTATTACTTTTCTATACAAAAGTCTAAAAGTCACCTCAACTAGTCATTACATTTAGCTTTTCTCTCCCTTCTTTTTTCAATGTAAAGATGAAGACTTTCATGCTACTAAAACTTGCTAGACAAGCAAGACAATGGAGAGGATGGATCAATGTGCTTCAACTAATCCGAAGACAATTTACAATCTTGCTAGTTTATTCTAAAGAGAATTTTCTTCAAGAGTTGTTTCTTCAACCTTCTGCATTTTTCTTTTTAATATCTTTGTCTTCAGCAACTTTGAGGCCTTGCAAGAATTGATCTGATTTCCCATCATGATATCTGCTATATTTTGTAATGTTGACATGAATATAACCAAACAATTGGCTGCCATGTAACCCTGCTCTTAAGCCTTGAGTCCGCTTGTTTTACTATATTCACATATTGCTAAAAGTTATCATTCATTCACATGTCATGCTTACTCTTTGCAAGTCAGCAAGTTGAGCTCGCTTTGTTCACTCTCGATCTTTCTAATATATGCAGATTGATTATGTTAGGAACCGTTTTCTTTTCCATACACACTTTCTCTCTGCAACCATGATTAGACTTTTATGTGGATTTTGAATTTAAGAAGTCCCCTTCCTTGATTAGCCTTATCAAGTTTCTTCTCTCCCTTCATTTGCTCAACATAGAAAATTCAAAAACGTATACTTTCAAGTCTCCTTCCGTAATTAGACTTCTCAAGTTGTTTCTCTCCATTCATTTCGTCGTGGAAAGTTCAGAGATGAAGACTTTCAAGTCTCCTTTCTTGGATTAGACTTTTCTCAAGTTTTTTTCTTGACCATCATTTATTGAATGTAGAAAAATCAAAGACGAAGACTTTCATGCAACTGATTAATTGAGTTTCATCTGCACGTTTGAGATTATATATACCCACCCACACACACACACACACACACAGAGATGACAGCAAAAATGCACTTCCCTTCATCAACATCACCATCGTCTCCTCTTATCATCATTTTCTGGTTGCTCTTGGTTCTATTCTCCCTGTTCCTTCCAGGGGCCTATGGCCGTAAGTGATTTTTCTTCTTGGTGCTCCGAGCTTCTAATAATGGAGGACATGGATTGAGGATCATGATTCGACAAAACTGGAGTTGACATAGCATGACACGAGAACATGCCCTTTTTCTTTTCATCACTCGTTCAATTTTGCTACATGAATCACGTGATAATTTTGGGCAGTGTCTGATATTTTGTAACATTTTCATTGAATATCATCTCGCAGGTTCAAGTATACCTGTGAACGGAAGTCCTCCCGTTCAAGATGGACATTGGAGTGAGTCCACCTTTCCCTTCATATGGCAAAGCTTTCCATCACATTATCTACCTACAGAACGGTTTATCCATGGTGTATATAACCATACATTGAACTACATTGACTCGAAAGCACTCCAACCTTAATTCATCGGATATTCTCTAGCCACGTAATCATGTGACATGTTGGGTTTTACTTGTGGATCAAACGATTAATGAAACTCCATGAACTTTCTATCTTTCAAACACAATACATACATATGTCTAATTTCTTATTCATAGCAAGAATTAGTAATAAAATCTCAGTACCATGCACTGACAATATTCGTGTACTTATTTGCCTGGCATGGTCACTGTAAAAATATGTGGGGAAAATCTGGTAATTTCATCACTATTTGCAAGTGAGACTTATTCCTTCTTTTCCCCTCTATTTTAAACTATGGTTGCAGAATCTGTAGCGGCAAAACCTTGACCAGACAACATGTTGGTTGTCCTAGATGCCATCGAGCAAAGAACTTTGAGTCGTTAGCTATATATGTAATATGTCATGATACTTGGTATGTTCATATTTTAGTTCCCTGTATTCCACACATCATCTTCTGGACATTCTCGTATGCAAACTTGTCTTGATTAGAGTGAAAAAAGAAAAGATGTGTTTCACATTTTATTCATGAAAAATGTTTATTCGAGTAGAGACATCTCATCACCATGTTGCTCCTCAGGAAGTGGGTTCTTGCTTGCGATTCTTAGGAAAGTCAACCCTAAGAGCCTCATACCTTAATAGATATTTGGTGGAATAATTATCCAAAAAATCTTATATCTATTGTACAGTAGCCAATTCGGCCCTACTATTTTCAGTTTTGTCAATTTAGTTCTGAACATTTTAACAACTTGCCATTTTAATCCAGAAATTTGTGTGAAATTTCAATATAGTTCTTCAGATTAATTTTGGCAGAAATTGTTGATATGAGGGGTTTATTTAATAGTGACAATTCTATATGTCACAACTGGCATTGACATAGATGTTTTTTGCAATTTTAAAAAAAAAAAATTCCTTTTTTTCTTTATATTCTTATATTCTTCTCTCTCTCTCTCTAAATCTTTTTTGCCTTCGTCAGATTAACGGCCAACGACACAGGTGAGGGGAGTCACGACTCTCACCTAGACTAGGTGCTGTTTGGAAGGACAATATTTAGAAATAAAATAGATAAAATTAAAAAGTTTCAAACTATGTTGGTCGTTGTACAATCGATTTCAGATTTTTTTTTTTTTTTTTTTTTTGATAATTTCACTGTTATTCAATTGCAATAAGCGGGCTACTTAGCATAATAAGAATGGTCTGAGACTCTTAAGAGACCCAAATATTCAAAATTAGCCACACAAAAAAAAGTGCATGAACAAGGCCGTCTAGCTAAAACAATGCTGCGGATAGTCCAACTGTGATATTGGCTAGTTGTGGGGGGCAAACCATTAATTTTAGCTCGAAAAAAGATCTATAGACAAGTCATACTTGCCCATAGTCCATGAATGAGGGCTATTCTAGAAATTAAGCACTGCCCAAGTCCATTCTAAGAATTCAGGCTTTAATCAACTTTTTGTTTGTTGAATTTTGGTAAACACCTACCTATTTTATCCTTTATAAGCAGATGTATATATGAGGTGAAAGAAATTTCTATAAGCAAAGGTACATAATATATAAATGCATTTAGTCTAGGTGTTATATGATTTGGATGTACAATGCAAAGAAGATGATACCTGTCAAGCAAATACGGGTGTTGACAAAGAAATGAGTTTTCACTCTGGACTTTTCCACCAATCGACTCATCCTCTTGCCTTCATCATTAGCAAGTATTTCTATTGATTAGAGGGAGGGATGACCTAAATCTGTGCTCTCCACTTGACTTATCAACCGGACAGCATGATTTAAACAGATAGATAGAGTTAAAAACTCGTAGTTGGCATTTTAGGGCAATGCAAAATCCGGAGTACGCATTTATTTCTTTAAGTTGGAAACTGTCCTCAGCCGATGGACCCCTTAACCTGAACTGACACTCCAAGCATAGGGGCAGATCCGCTGGATGCTCATTCTATTGCTTTATCTTCGAGAAGGTCTTCTGTACTCTCTTTGCCTTTGCTACTTGCCCAAGCTCTCTCTTTCCATATCTTCTCCACCTCTTCAAAAGTCAACCCCTTCGTCTCTGGCACAAAGATGACCACAAACACGATGGCCGACATGGCTACACACGCAAGAATCAAGAATGTCGCACCTGTCCCTACAGCGTCAGCGATGCTAAGAAATGTTTGTGCCACAATCAAGTTCGAAATCCAATTGACGGCGGCCGACATGCCACCACATATTCCATGATATGCCTCGGGGTATATCTCCGAGTTCACTGTCCATGTTCAATTAAATAAATTTCAACAATGGTCCCCGCAGCATTCATGGCAGCAACGATCAGGGATAAGAGAAGTGCCAGCTGGTTGGAATAGAAGCCAGCCATCTGGACTATAGTTGGGCTGCAGTACGTCACTGTATTGATACCAACATCGTCCTTCAAAAATGACTCATACTTGTGATCAAGTCCTTCAAATAATCCAAAGACTTTATTAACATCCAACAGAAAATTACTAATAGAATGTAATTGATTGCAAGTAAATTTAAAATCACAAAAATAAACAGATAAAGGCTTATTTTCTTATGTGTTTAAGTTGTCACAAAGATCCTCCACATCGTCACCCCACCGCATCACCGTGCACTCACACTTCCACAAAAATCTCCATGCACTCGCCTAGATATACGAATTTATTTTTCGTATTTTATACTATATAAAAAGAAATAAAGGAAGGCCTAAGATCTTTGTTCAAAATCACAGAGCCAGCAGAATTAGTAAATTAATTCTTCGACTTTTATTTTTTTTATTTTTAAATACCTTTCTCTAGATCATTATATATAGATTTTCGATCAAAAAATGCATTTAGATAGATTCAGGTATTTTATACGAATGATGTGTCGTCCGTGAGTGATAAAAAATAGATTGTATTTTTATAGAGGTAGATCAATCGAGATAAATCGTCATAATTTGAATAATTCTTTAAAAGAAAAATTTTCATTCTCTATTATAACCGTTACTGCTTTACTTGAAAAAAGAGAAATCAAATTATTCTTTTGTTAATCAAGATATCTAGTTCAAATCTACATCATCATCATCATGATCAATTGGGAGGTGGGACCGAGGGGGGACTGACGTGATACAGGACGAGCCACGTAGGGCCACGGGATTGACCCCTTCTTCCCCGGTCTCTCCTGCAATGCACTCAGAGACAATTACTGCCCAACCGTCCACGTGGCCCGTCGCCATCGCCTTAATAATTGCCTCCCGCAAAAAACACGAGTCGTTCCCCCTTCCCTCTTCGCCTATCAATAACTAATGAAGGCAATAAAACGATGGCCTTTAAATTTTAATTTATCGTGCAACGTTGTTCATAAACTTTTAATTTATTTAATTTCATCCATGAATTTTGGTTCAATATAGCAAAATCGTCTGAGCAATGATAAGAAAAACAGTAAGATGTATTCTCTATGTCCTCATGTCAACTACAATCTCCAGGAATTTTGATCCTCAATTTATGTCCTCCTCCATTATTAGAAGCTCGGCGCATCAAAAATTAAAATCATTTACGGGCATAGGCCCCTAGAAGGAACAGGGAGATTATAACGAAGAAGAGTAAGGAGGAAATGGTGGCAAGAGAAGATGATGATGACAATGTTGACGAAGGGAAGTGCATTTTTGCTGTCATCCGTGCCCGTGTGGGTTGGGGGTGGTTGTATTTAATCTGTGGTGTGAAGATAAAACTCCATTAATTAGTCACATGAAAGTTTCCATCTTTGAATTACCTACATTGAGCAAATGAAGGGTGAGAAAAAACTTGAAAGTGTTCATCTTTTGAATTTTTGCACGGAGTAAAGGAAGGGTAGGAAAAAACTAAAGGAGTCTAATAGAAACCGTGTTGATACCTAAATATTGATTACTCATTTAAACATTTATTGTATAAAAATTAGGAATCAGCCCCGGCCTCTAAACAAAAAATAATTATTTAAATTGCATAGAGTTATGAGGGGCATTTGCATTTTTAGTAATTTGATAAGCTCATAAAATTGCATTTTAATTGGCGCGGAGGTGGAAAAACTTAATTAAATCATCTGGACAAAACCCCCCGAGGGAATTTGATGATGCATTGGGCTTAGCCCACATAACCGCATTAGAACGAGAAGGCTTTGAGCTAAAATTATAATAAGCGCATTAGGATAAGAATAGAACTAAGCCCATTATTTCATTAATATGACCAGAGAATTAGCCCGAATAATAAGATTAGACCTAGGTTTTCATTGTAATTATTGATTAGGTCTTCACTAAGAGGTCGAGGGGAAAGATTGAGAGGATATTTGAGAAACAAAAGAGAGGGGGCATAGAGAGAGGGCGTAGAGAGAAAAGGGAGCCCATGGCCAAGCGTCACACGGCCACGCAGAGCAGTATCTCCACAGAGCAGTATCTCACGCCGTTCGCCACCGCCCTCCTACGGCAGCCCGCGCCACCAACGATGCAGTTAACCTTCTCCGTTGCCCGAACAGCAGCCGACACCAACAGCCCCCGCGAGCTTCCCTGCCCAGTCCTCAAAAATAGCTGGCTAACCTCCTCCGTCGCTTATTATTCTTGGATCGCTGCATAGTCCCTGCGCTCCGACTGTCGACTACCCACTAAGCTGCTGCATCGTTGCTGTCCCTGCTCCCCTGTGACACTACAGACCAGTCGCGACCAGCTTCAAACTGGCCGCAAACCATTAACGACAAAGCTGCTGCCCAGCTCGAGCAGCCCTGCATAGCGACCCCTTCCAGCCCGTGATCAACGCCCAGTTATGCCGCCTCCAACCGTGGCCTCTCCCTACATCGCGACGTCCCTCCACTCAGCCAAGCCTGCAGTCTTGCCTGCCGTTACCTGCACCTTGACGAACCCCGGTCGTGACAACTCGCTGCTCTGTTTCTCCGTCAATTTCACTCTGTTTTGCAGGCTGATTAGTGCTTCACGCTGTTGGTAGCCTGAGCTCTCTACCGCTCGTCAACACAAGCCGCCCACATCGACAACCTTCGAATTAGGTAATTATCTAGTTTAAATTTGAATTCAGTATTTTATTGCCTAATTTGATATTGTCATGATCTAACTTGGACATTTTGAGATTTCTAGGCATATAGCATTAGAAAGTTTCCTATTCGAACCTGCTCCAAGTCAATAATTCGATCTTTAGGCATTAGGATTGGGCTATGAATTGCATGAAATCGGCAATTCAATTTTTAGGCATTAAGATCGGGTTGTCAGTTTATTTATTAACAATTTTGAGTTGAATGGATATATTTCGTGATTTTGAGCTTATCTTAGTGCTTAACTTTCCTTGTTTAAGATATATAAGGTAACCGACCAAAAAAAAAAGATATATAAGGTTTGCATTCCATGATAAATTATATTGCTTTTCAAGATAAGATTGCATGTTTGGATAATATCTGGTGATTTAGGATAAGTTTCCAAGTTAGAATAGGATTTAATTTAAATCATTTCCTAATTTGAGTTGAATAATTTTTAACTTTAGATAGTTTCCTTTCATTTTTTATTTAATTGGAATTTTAATATTAAAAAATGCAAAAATAGCATGTGCATAGAATAGATTGTATCACTATCTACCATGTCATCTTGCCACGCCATCTATGCCATGTCATCATGTTTGCCACGTCAATATATGCCATGTCATCTTGCCACATCATCATATCTTGTCATGTCATCACGTTTGCCCCATCTTCACCATGTCATGTTTGCCATGTTTGAATAGTTAATGTTGATTGTCATCAGAATTAGGTGATATAAATTGCATGTCACAAGTCATTAACCTAACAATTCACGCATATTAAATAGATTAGCATTGTTTTTGAACAAGTGTCCCATCGAATAGCTAGCGAGATAGGAGGCTCCTCAGGGTGGACCAATAAAATTGCCCTTCCCAAGCCTTCCCAAGCCTCACAGAGGCGGTGATGAAATGTCTCTGCTTGGATGAACATTATCCAAGAGTAAACTATGAAATTTATCTCTTTATATTTCACTAGTGTCAAGACAAGTCTACACATTAGAACGTCTGGAAGATGATGTGTGGAATACAAGCAATTGAAATAATTATGCTACTCCAAGAACATACTAAGAATATTATGACATATTACATATATATCGCAATCACATGTGACAAAGTTCTTTGCTTGATGGTATCTAGAACAACCAACATGTTGTCTGATCATCGGTGATGTTGGACTAGATAGAAATGCACATTATAATTTGATCAACGACGGTAATCTTGAAAGTTATAGCTAAAATGCGATAAAGTAAAGATAATTATTGTGTTGTTCGGGGGGTCTCTTCGTTGAACAGGTTGTGGTATTTATAGGACGGCCTGATAACTATTAGTCAATTTCTTTTCCTTGGGCACCACTCTTGATATTTTCCATGTTTTTTTATTCTTCTTGGCAGTTGGCACCATTATCCATAAGCACTACTTCCTGACTCGGTGATAATGCGTGCGCGACTTGCTCATCAAGTAAATAACTACTCCCTATTTTATGCTTATTTCTCGCGGCAGTTATTTTCACTTGAGTTCTAATGCTAATTTCCCTTAATCTTGAAATCCGATGCACTATCCCCATAAAATGACACGTGGCAATCAATTACCTGGCCATCGACTCTAGGATTTGCTTCTAGAATTCCATCGAGGCTCAACTTAAGTAGCCTCCACAAAAGCTGTTTGCCCTTAACTTTATGAACCAAAATGGGGTGTTTCGTTTATTATTTCCTCATGATCAACTCGTGATTCCAAGACTAATTTTTGGTGTCAACACACCTATTAACATTGTTTTAGCTTGTTGACCTTGTTCATGCACTCTTCTTTTTTTTTTTTTTTTTACTGATTTTGGGTATATGGGTCTTGAGGCCATTCTTGTTGCACTAAGAACCTGTTTGATAATCATTTTGTTCTTAGAAACAATTTCTGTTTAGAAATGATTCTTTTTTATTATGTTCCTCGACGAATTTCTGAACATTTGAAGACGTTTAGTAATTGTCTAAAATTTTTATTTTGGAATAGAAATGCGTTTGATACGAACCTTAATTTTTTTTTTTTTTTGTGATTTAAAATTTCTTTTAATTTTCAATACTCTATTATATTTTTCTTTTTCTTCTCTTTTTCCTTTTTCATTCTCCTCTTTGTCTTCCTCTAGCCATCGACCGATTGGAGGAAGAAGAAGGGAAAAGGAAAAGAAGAAAAGAAAAAAAGAAAATGAGTTGATTCTGGAGTTGTTCTCGGGAGCAAAAATTTTTTTTTCCTATATCTTGATTTTGTTCCAAATCTATTCTTGGGAATAAAAAAGTTATCAAACGGATTTTTTTTTTTCTTTTTTCTTTTGGTTCGGAAATAAAATAATAGAATCAAGTACCGTTTAGCATGTTACCAAATAGGCCCTAAGTAGCTTGCTCGTCGAATAACGGAAAATTGTCCAACAAGTCGTAAACCTATTGTACGGCAGCCAATATAATCTTAATTTGCCCAATTTAATCCTAAACCAAAATAGCCCTTCTAGTCAATTTTGGCCGAAATCATTGAAGTGGCAGTTCAGTCAGCATCGCCGTCCTACATGGCACAATTGACATTAACATTGATGAATTTTGGGAAAAAATGTATTTTTTTTCTGCCAATAATATGATGAAGGAAAAAAAAAAGAGAAAGAAAATTAAAAGGAAAAAAATATAATTTTTTTTTAGAAATCATCCACGTCATCATTGGACGTGCTACAAAGAACAATGACACTGACTAGGTCACTATATCAGCAATTTACAGCCAAAATTGACGAAAGTCTACATTGACAAATTGTCATAAAGTTTAGAACTCAATTGACAAAATAAAAAAAGTTTAGAACTCAATCGACTGTCGTACAATATATTTAAGACTTTTTAAACAATTATGCCCTCGAATAACTGTCGAGATAGGAGTCTCCTCAAGTGGACCAATGAAATTGCCCCACTTCCTAAGGCGCAACATTGTGATGAAATGTCTTTGCTCGGGTGAACATTATTCAAGATTAAACTGTGAAACTTATCTCTTTCTATTTCACTATCATCAAGACAAGTCTACACATGAGAATGTCTGGAAGATGATTTGCAGAATACAGGGAACTGAAATAATTCTGCTACACCTAGAACATACCAAGAGTATTATGACATATTACATATATATCACGATTCACGAGAAACACGAAGTTCTTTGCTTGATGGCATCTGGAACAACCAACATGTTGTCTGTTCAAGGCCCTCTCGGACTTCCCGGTGTGTCTGCAACCATGTTTAAAATAGACGGAAATGAAGGTTAGAGTCTCGCTAGAAGAAACGCAATTAATTTTCGGTTAAGTAGATGATGCGAGACTGTCCTTTTTCTACTTTTTCTTTTTCTTTTTCAATTGAGAATGCGAGACTAATTTTTTTATAGCTCATAACCACACCCCATCCTCAGTTTGAGACTCTGTTAGTAATGGGATACGGACAAATATTAATCATGGGATACACATTTATTTTGTAACTAATTTGAATAGTACAGAGATATTATTGACAAAATGATGAAATTACCATAATTTTTTCCCCACATATTTAACTTTAAAAAACCTTATTGACCAAGTTGTTGCAACCATACTACGCAAATAAGTACACGAACAATGTCAGCATAGAACACTAAGATTTTGTTACTAATTCTTGCTATAATAAGAAATTACGTATATGCACATACTGCGTTTGTGGAAATGAAATTTCATGGAGTATCATTAATCATTCGACACACGAGCGAAATTTGACATGTTACATGATTATATGACTAGAGAATATCCGATGAATTACGGTTGTAGTGCCGAGTGTAATATTATTTATGATGAATGATTCATGGATATATGAACCTTTATAGAGGCAGACAACATGATGGAAAGGTTCAAGATATGGAGTAATAAGAGGACTCACACCCTTGTGTCAGGAGAAGGAAGACTTCCACCTTTCTTCGTTCTGCATATGCAAAGAAGATATTCAATGATAATAGCATGATGTATAAAACTTTCTCTATGTTCCCATGTCATGCCATGTCGACTACAATTTCATGGAATCACGATCTTCAAATCATGTCCCTCACCCTTACTGAAAGCTCAAAGCACCAAAAGAAAAATCACTTGCCTACTATCGCATGTATTCGAGCCGAGGCCCCCGGAAGAAACAAGGAGATTATAACCAAGAGCAAGCAGAAAATGGTGAAAAGAGAAGATGATGATGATGATGTTGAGCAAGGGAAATGCATTTTTGCTGTCTATCTGTCTATGAGTGGGTCGGTGGGTGGGTGGGTATAAATAATCTCCAACGTGCAGATAAAAGTCGCATGAAAGACGCCATCTTTGAATTTCCTACCCTGAGTAAATGACACGGTGAGAAAAAAACTCGGAAGCTTCATCTTTTGATTTTCTACGTAGAGCAAACGAAGGGTTAGAAAAAACTAAAGAAGTGTTCACACCATCAGCATCAGCATCAGCATCAGCATAATGATCAATTGGGAGGTGGGACCCGGAGGGGGACTGACGTGATACAGGACGAGCCACGTAGGGCCACGGGATTGGCCCCCTTCTTCCCCGGTCTCTCCTGCAATGCACTCAGAGACAATTACTGCCCGACCACCCACGTGGCCTATGCATACCTCTCCAGATTAATAGTTTAATGGATCGGTATATCCGAGTCCTTTTAGTTTTAAAAAAAATCATTTTTTTCTATGCATTTAGATAGGTGAGGATACTCTATATAGATGATGTGCCAATCATGAGTGATCAAAACACATATCTAATGTTTATAATGGAAAGTCGATCGAGCTAACATGCTTATAATTTTGATTGATTTTTTTTTAAATGAATTTTCATTCTCTATAATAATTGATGCCACTTTACTCGAAACAAAAAACAATCAAATAATTCTTCTAGACATTTCCATCATATCTACACTGTATTATTTTCTCACACACACACATATATTTTAAGAGTAAAGCACGAGATTATATTTCAGATGGAATGTACCGTGCATTTGCGTTATAAGCAAAAATCATGTTGATGTCGACGGCTGGTGCCTAATGCGTCCATCACTTGTTGTGTTGCTTCCTGTAGGAGATTGCTGCTCATCTGGAAGCCCACCTAGAGTCTTCTTCTTGTAATAATTGGCAGGCCAATGATTGAGCTGTTTTCACTTCGTTAGTTGGGAAAAAAAATAGTTTTGACAATTTTTAATCACCCCCAATTAAATTCACAGATTTTATTGAATAGCAGTCGTTTAGATTTCTTCTAAAATTATGATACTTTTTTGGCGAAATTTCGAGAATATCTGAGAATCTCTTGTGTTGACACCACTGTACTAATTTCCTACATCATTATAATATAGATTTTAGGGATAATTTTACAGCTCATTCAGTAACTATTCAAGATTAAAGATAAAAGTTCCAACGAATCCCATGTATTATAAGATGCAAAAACATTCATATTGGACTCATTTACAATTTCCCATCTCAAATTAAGCTTTTTACATAGGTATTTCAAACATGGTTAGAAAATATTTATTAATAATTTGCAAGACAAATATAAAAAATGTGTAAACCTTTTACCCTAAAGGCAATTTTCACAATGACTTTTCAAACATATAAAGAAAAATGCGTCTACTTATATAAGGAAAATTTAATTTTCAAAGTTATTTAAGTTTTTTCTTTTTTTTAAACTCTTGAAAATTTCTGGCAAAATCGTTCCAAGATAAAATATTATGCCCTTTTTTAAAAAATTATTATCTTTGGTCATAATTTTCATATAAAATTGTAAGTTCTAAATTATTTTTAAAATGGGATTTTCAGAGATGTTAGCGCCCTCCTCTATTTTCAGGACCGTTAACCGAACAACTGACGCTTTCGAAATGCACCACCTACGATGACGAGCTACTGCCATGGTCGGTCGAGCACTCCTCGCACGACAATGTCGCAGGATTTCCAACGCCGCGAGACCCTCCTCCTTCGCCTTCTCCACCTTCCCGCTGGAGACCCCGCCTCGCCGGCTTCCCGGTTTGCGCGCCAAGCGGCGTGAATTCGCCGAGCTCTTGCAGTTCGCCTCCGCCTCCGCCTCCGCCTCCGACGCCGACGACCCCGTTCGCTACCGCAAGAAGCTGCACGGCCGAATCATCGTCTGGGGGTTTCAGCACGACGTGTTCCTTGCCAACGTTCTGCTGCATTCATACTCGAGGGCCGGGGCTTTGCGGGATGCAAGAAGGGTGTTCGATAATATCCCTGAGACGAATCTGATCACTTGGTCTACGGCGATCTCGATGTACGCCCGGTATGGTTGTTGCGATGAAGCACTCTTGAGTTTTGTGGAGTTTCAGAGAGGCTCTGTCGACAGGCCAAATGAGTATGTTTTGGCCAGTCTGATCCGCAGTTGTGCGCAGTCAGGTGGCCTTGATGGAGGAGCTCAGGTGCATGGTTTCGTTGTTAAGGCCGGTCTCGGTCAGGATGTCTATGTTGGCACTTCTCTGGTTTTTCTGTATGCGAATAACGTGGGATAGATGGGGCGAGATCAGTTTTCGATAGTTTATTGGATAAGACTGATGTTAGTTGGACTGCGATCATAAGCGGGCATGTGAAATGTGGGAGAAGTGAAGTGTCTCTGCAGTTGTTTAGCCAGATGGTAAACGCTGGCCTTCTCCCTGACAAATACGTGATTTCCAGTGTGTTAAGTGCTTGCTCTGCACTTGAGTTTGTTGAAGGTGGCAAGCAAATTCATGCTCATATACTGAGGAGAGCAGCAGAGATGGACATTTCAGTAATTAATGTGCTGATTGATTGTTATACGAAATCTGGCATGGCACGAACAGCTTGAAGGCTATTCGACCATATGGAAGTTAGAAATATGATTTCTTGGACCACGATGATTTCTGGGTACATGCAGAACTCGTATGATAAGGAAGTTGAAGCTTTTTGCAGAGATGACTGGATTCGGTTGGAATCCTGATGCATTTGCTTGCACTAGTGTTCTCACATCATGTGGCTTGCTCGAGGCCTTAATTCAGGGAAAGCAAGTTCATGCTTACACGATCAAGGCCAATTTAGAGTTTGATGATTTCGTAAAAAATGGCTTGATAGATATGTATGCGAAATGCAATGCCCTAGAGGATGCTAGGAAACTTTTCAATGTTATGGATGGGAAAACTGTTGTCTCCTATAATGCAATGATTGAAGGCTACTCAAGACTAGAGAAACTGGAGGAAGCATTGGATCTCTTCCATAGTATGAGGCTTGTGTCGTTCTCCCCAAGTCCATTGACATTCGTCAGCATCCTTGGATTATCGACTGCTTGATTCACCTTGGAATTGAGCAAGCAAGTTCATGGCCTCTTAAGTAAATCTGGAATTTCTATGGACTTATTTGCAGGGAGTTCACTGATCGATGTTTATTCCAAGTCTTCTTTAGTCCGAGACGCGAGGCTGGTATTTGAAGAGATGAACGATAGGGATATTGTAGTTTGGAACGCAATGTTCTTTGGATATAGTCAGCAAATGGATAATGAGGAGGAGTTACAGTTATCGGAGCAACGACCCAACGATTTCACATTCACTTCCCTCATCACAGCATCGAGCAATTTAGCAAGTCTCCAACATGGTCAACAGTTCCATAGCCAGATTATAAAGCGCGGTTTGGATTTTGACCCATTTGTCACAAATGCTCTTGTGGATATGTATGCTAAATGCGGAAGCATTCAGGAGGCCAGGAAAGCATTTGACCTTGCTATTTGTGAAGATGTTGCATGCTGGAACTCCATGATCACAACATATGCACAACATGGAGAAGGCTGCTCTCCAGATATTTGAGGAAATGATAATCGCAGGAGTGAAACCGAATTGCATCACATATGTGGGCATCCTCTCCGCATGCAGCCATGCGGGGCTTGTGGAAGATGGATTACATCATTATAACTCAATGTGTGGGCTTGGAATTGAACCGGGGACCGAACATTCTGCTTGCGTGGTCTCCCTTTTTGGCCGAGCTGGTAGACTAAAGGATGCGGTGGATTTCATTGAGACAATGCCAATTCAACTGATGGCGCTGGTATAGAGGAGCTTGCTCAGTGCATGCAGGAATGCTGGCAACAGCGAATTAGGAAAGTATGCTGCCGAGATGGCAATCTCTTTGGACCCGACGGATAGTGGATCTTATACCCTTCTCTCCAATATATTTGCATCAAAAGGAATGTGGTTTGATGTAAAGAAGGTGAGGCAGAGAATGGATGAGACTGGAGTCCTAAAAGAACCAGGAAGAAGTTGGATAGAAGTTAATAATGAGGCTCATGTGTTTGTTGCTAGAGACCCGACTCATTATGAGGCTGATTTGATTTATTCAGTTTTGGACTATTTAATTCTTCAGACAAAAGAGATTGGCTATGTGCCAAACAATGCTGCGGTTATCATAGACGATTGACTGACAATTAGTAATGGGACAATATTATACTGCAAATGCTCTCATTCTATGTAACCTTCCAGCTGTTTGATGCTGGGACATGATCAATCTTCTTGGAGTATGCACATCATATGTCTGACTTGGGTTTTCCATCGGATATGTTGAGACATGAGATCCCTCTTCGTGGTGTGAGGAGGTATTTCTCTGGAGAAGTAGCTGCTAGGATATCATTTCGAATTGTCATTACTGAGTGGTGAATATTGATGATTTTAGATTTTACTAGATGCGAATTAATCCTCAGCATTGACCTTACCAAAAAAAATTAATCCTCAGCATTGAAGTTGCAAAGATGTCTCCAAACATCTATAAAGAAACTTGAGTCATGAGGAATTGACGCGATTCTAAGACTTCCAATGGCATGGTTGACTCGTGAAGATTGGATGAACTAATGAGCTACGCTCTGTTTGTAATTTAGAAGGGGGCAATTTAGTTGAAGAAGGGCAAATGACCTGTTCCTAAGATATAGAGAGATTAGCCCACTGTTTGTGGCCACAAGATGACTGACCAGAAATGCCCCTTGGTGGAGACTCTCTCTGTTAATGCAGGACGTCAACATGATGAGTTTCAGGTTGACCAACCACGAAGAATGAAAAACTTAAGAGTTAGTTTCTTGTGGAATTTATGATATCTTGATCAAACCCACCTTTACTATTTGATGTATGAATACAATAAAATTAGTTGAAGAGCAACACACGGTTTTTCATCAAGTGACAAATAAGGAAGAAACCGGAATTTGCAAGTAATTTTTCATATATGATATTGCCAGCTCCTCTATCAGATACTTCAACAGTTCAGCACTCACACCGACCACACAGAGAGAACAACATCTGCATTTGGGTCTTAATAATTTTTTGTATAGAATTCTAAGTCACCTCAACCGGTCACTACATTTATGTTTTCTCTTCCCTCCCTTTTTCAATGTAAAGATGAAGACTTTCATGCTCCTAAAACATGCTAGACAAGCAAGACAATGGAGATGATGGATCAATGTGCTTCAACTGATCCAAAGACAATTCACGATCTTGCTAGTATTTTGTAATGAGAATCTTCTTTGAGCGTTGATTCTCTAACCTCTTGAATTTTTACTTTTGACATCTTTGTCTTCAGCAACTTCGAGACATTGCAAGAACTTGATCTGATTTCCCTTCATGATATTTGCTGTATTTCGTAACGTTGACATAAACATAACTAAACAATTGGCAGCCATGGAACTTTGCTCTCAAGCTTCAAGTTAGTTTGTTTAACTCTCTTCACATATTGCTAGAATTTATCATTCATAAATCATGTTCACTCTTTGCTAGATAGCAACTTGAGCTCACTTTGTTCTTCTTCTTTTTTTATCAAACGCTTGCTTTGTTCATTCATGATCTTTCTAACATATGCAAATTGATTATATCAGGAACTATGCTTCTCTCTCTCTCTCTCTCTCTCTCTCTCTCTCTCTCTCTCTCTCTCCACCCCATCTAAGCTTTGCTACGACGAATCCTACTACTATAATCACAATGGATCCTACGACTATAATCACTCTCCTTAAAGACTTGGAAAGTTTATCTTTATTTGCTGAAGTTTCGAGTCCGATAAAAGTTTAGGACTGGAATAAAATGAATCAAAAATATTATCAAAACACATTATTGAGGACCATTTTAGAATACTATTGATAGTGCAAGTGCGATTTTGGACAATCAAGTGCTTATAAGTTGAGGCTTATTGAGGTCAGGTACCTCCATGGCTGTTTTCAACCCACCACATTACACGTTCTCTTCATGTGGATGATACAATATCCACAAAAAGACTAAATAAGAATCGACAATGCATGTGGACTTTGAAACAAGGCCCCTTCCTTGATTAGACAGCTCAAGTATTTTCTGATCCTTCATTTACTCAATGTAGAAAATCCAAAGATGGAAGACTTTCAAGTCTCCTTCCTTGAGTAGACTTCTCGAGTTTCGTCTTACCTTCATTTACTCAATGTAGAATGTTCAAAGGTGAAGACTTTCATGCAATCCACCACATTACATGCTCTCTTCCCGTGGATGATACGATGCCCACAAAAAGACCGAATAAGAATTGAAAATGTAAGTGGACTTTGAAACTAGCTAGGCCCCTTCCTTGATTAGACAGCTCAAGTACTTTCTTACGGTTCGTTTACTCAATGTAGATAATCCAAAGATGGAAGACTTTCACATCTCCTTCCTTGAGTAGACTTCTCCAATTTTGTCTTACCCTTCATTTACTCAACGTAGAACATTCAAAGGTGAAGACTTTCATGCAATGATTGCCAACTCCTCTGTTGGCAACTTCAACAGTTTTGTACTCGCAATGGTCACACAGAAAGAGCAACATCTACACTTAGGTCTTATCACTTTTCTGCACGAAAGTCTAAGTTACCTCAACTAGTCACTAAATTTCTCCCCCTTCTTTTTTCAATGTAAAGATGAAGGCTTTTCATGGTACTAAAACATGCTAGACCAAGCAAGACAATGGAGCTGATGGATCAATGTGCTCCAACTAATCCGAAGACAATTCCCAATCTTAATAGTTTTTCCTACTTAGAGTTTTATTAGAGAATCATTTTTTTAACCTCTTGCGTTTTTCTTGTTGATATCTGTGTTTTCGGCAACTTTGAGACCTTGCAAGAACTTGATTTGATTTCCCTTCATGATATTTGATATATTTTGTAGCGTTGACATGAATATAACCAAACAGTTGGCTACCATGTTACCTTGCTCTCAAGCCTCAAGTCAGCTTGTTTAACTCTCTTCACATATTGCTAGAAGTTATCATTCATTTGCAAGTCCCGCTTGCTCTTTGCTAGTCAGCAAGTTGAGCTTGCTTTATTCATTCATGATCTTTCTAACATATGCAAATTGATTATATTCGGAACTATCTTTTCTCTCTCTCTTTCTCTAATCTAAGCTTTACCACGATGGATCCTGCGACCATAATCACTTACCATCAAAACTTAGGAAGTTCTATAATTATTTGCGGAGGTTTTGAGTCCAATAAAAGTCGAGGATTGGAATAAAATGAATCAAAAATAGAATCAAAACCACATGACCGATGACTTAAATTAGGACCATTTTAGACTACTATTCATAGTGTGAGTGCGATTTTGGACAATCGCGTGCTTATGAGCTGAGGCTTATAGAGGTTAGGTACCTCCACAACTATTTTCCACCCACCACTTTGCACGTTCTCTTCATGTGGATGATACGAAACATACAAAGAGAGTGAATAAGAATAAAAAAAAAAAGATATAATTTTGAATTGTCATTACTGAGTGGTGAATATTGATGATTTGAGATTTCACTGGATACAAATTAATCGTTAGCATTGAAGCTGCAAAGATGTCTCCAAACATCTATAAAGAAACTTGAGTCATGAGGAATTGACGTGATTCTAAGACTTCCAATGGCATGGTTGACTCGTGAAGATTGGGTGAACTAATGAGCCACGCTCCCTTTGTAGTTTAGAAGGGGCAATTTAGTTGAAGAAGAGGGAAGATGACCCGTTCCTGAGATATAAAGAGATTAACTCACTGCCTATATCCACAAGATGGCCAACTAGAAATGCCCCTTGGTGGAGACTTACTCTGTTAACGTAGGATGTCAACATGATGAGTTTCAGGTTGACCAACCACGAAGAATGAAAAACTTGAGAGTTAATTTCTTGTGGAATTTATGATATCTTGATCAAACCCACCTTTAATATTTGATGTATGAATACAATAAAATTAGTTGAAGAGCAACACACGGTTTTTCATTTAGTGACAAGTCAAGAAGAAACTAGAATTCGCGAGTAATTTTTTGTATATTGTTAGCTCCTCGGTCAGCAACTTCAATAGTTCAATACTCGCAATGGCCACGTAGAGAGACCAACATCTATTCAGAAGTCACCTCAACTAGTCACTACATTTAGCTTTTCTCTTCCCTCCTTTCAATGTAAAGATGAAAACTTTCATGCTACAAAAACATGCTAGACAAGCAAGACAATGGAGAGGATGGATCAATGTGCCTCAACTGATCTGGAGACAATTCATGATCTCGCTAGTTTTTTGTAATGAGAATCTTCTTCAAGAGTTGTTTCTCCAACCTCTTGAATTTTTATTTTTTTATATCTTTGTCTTTGGCAACTTTGACTCCTTGTAAGAATTTGATCTAATTTGCCTTCATGATATATGCTATATTTCATAATGTTGACATGAACACAACCGAACAATTGGCTACCATGGAACTTTGCTCTCAAGCCTCAAGTTAGCTTGTTTAACTCTCTTCACATATCGCTATATCATTCATTCACAAGTTATGCTTTACTCTTTGCTAGTCAGAAAGTTGATCTTTCTAACGTATGCAAATTAATTATGTCGGCAATTGTGTTTTTTTTACTCTCTCGCTCTTTCTCTGATTCAGGTTTTGCCACGATAGATCTTGCAACCATAATCACTTGCCTTCAAAACATAAAAAGTTTTATCTTTATTTGTAGAAGTTTCGAGTCTGGTAAAAATTCAAGGATTTGAATAAAATGAGTCACAATTAGTATTAAAACCACATGATTGATGACTTAAATGAGGATCAATTTAGACTACCATCCATAGCGTAAGCGCAATTTTGTACAATCGCGTGCTTATGAGTTGAGGCTTATCGAGGTTAGGTACCTCCATGGTTAATTTCAACTTGCCACATTGCACACTCTCTCCATGGGAATGATACGATGTGTACAAAGAGATTGAATAAGATTCGAAAAGGTATGTGGACTTTGAAACTAACTGGGCCCCTTCCTTAATTAGACTGCTCAAGTATTTTCTTACCCTTCGTTTACTCTATGTAGAAAATCCAAAGGTGGAAGACTTTCAAGTCTCCTTTCTTGAGTAGACTTCTCTAGTTTTTTCTTACCCTTCATTTACTCCATGTGGAACATTCAAAGGTGAAGACCATTCACAATCTTGCTAGTTTTTTCTCATGATAATATTCTTCGAGAGTTGTTTCTTCAACCTCTTGCATTTTTATTATCGATATCTTAGCCTTTGGCAACTTTAAGACCTTGCAAGAACTTGATTTGATTTTCCTTCATGATATCTGCTATATTTCGTGACGTTGACATGAACATAACCGAATAATTGGCTGTCATGGAACCTTGCTCTCAAGCCTCAAGTCAGCTTGCTTAGTTCTCCACATATTGCTAGAATTTATCATTGACTCAAAAGTTATGCTTACCCTTTGCTGATTAGTGAGTTGAGCTTGCTTTGTTCATTCATGATCTTTGTAACATATGCAAATTGACTGGATTGTTTTTCTTTGCTCTCTTTGATCTAGGCTTTGCCATGATGGATCTTGCGACCATAATCATTGTCCTTAAAGACTTAGAAAGTTTTATCCTTTTTTGTAGAAATTTTGAGTTTGACAAAAGTTATGACCGGAATAAAATAAATCAAAACTAGTATCAAAGCCACACGATTGACGACTCAAATGAGGACCATTTTAGACTATTATTCGTAGTGTGAGTGTGATTTTGGACAATCGCATGCTCATGAGCTGAGGCTTATTGAGGTCAAGTACCTTCACGACTGTTTTCAACTCACCACATTGCACGCTCTCTTCATGTGGTTGATACAATATATAAGAAGAGACTGAATAAGAATCAAAAAAGGCATGTGGACTTGGAAACAAACAAGTCCTCTTCCTTGATTAGACTTCTTGAGTATCTTCTTACCCTTCATTTACTCAACGTACAAAAATCCAAAGACGGAAGACTTTCATGTCTTCTTCCTCATATTAGACTTTTCAAGTTTTTTTCTATCCCTTAATCCCTTCATTGACTCAATGTAGATCATGCAACTGATTAATTGAGTTTTACCTATGTCAGAGATTATATATACCCACCCGCCCACCCACTTACCCACACACCCAAAGATGACAGCAAAAATGCACTTCCCTTCATTAGCATCATCATCATCTTCTTCTCTTATAACCATGTTCTGCTTGCTCTTGGTTCTGATCTCCCTTTTCCTTCCAGGGGGCTGTGGCCGTAAGTGATTTTTCTTTTTGGTGCTTCAAGCTCCGAATAATGGAGGAGGACATAAATTGCGGATCATGATTCCACGACACTAGTTGACATGGCATGACATGGGAATATAGAGCACCTTTTATATGTCATGCTGTTTTTCTTATCATCGCTCAAACAATTTTGCTACATTAAATATAAGTTCAGGGATGAAGTTAAATAATTCATGGATGACATAGTACATTGAATTAAAGTTCACGGGTCATTTGTGTCATTTCCTCTTTATTAGTTATTGATCATGATTTTCTGCTTGCTCTTGCTTATGATCTCCCTGTTCACGGGTCTTGGCTGGCTCCACTGGGTTTAAATCGCCCGGCAGGACTCTATGTAAGTGATTTTTCTTTTTTGGGCTTTGGGCTTTCAATAAGGGAGGGGGACGTGGATTTCGTTAGGCATGACGCAAGAACATGCAGAAAGTTCCATAAATCGTGGTGTTTTTCTTGAAGTTTCTCGGACATTTTGTTGCACGAATCATTTAATAATCTTGGGCAGTGTTTGAATCCTTCATAACGATTTCCATCGAGTTTCTTCTTGCCTACAGATCTGGATCTTCCCGAGTGTGAGAAAAATTATTCAATAAGTCCAAAACTTATTACACTTTTACCAATTGAGTCATAATTCTTTTCACATTTTTGTTAATTGAGTTCATCTAACCAATTTTGATTGGAATTTGCTAACATGAACACTAACCGACCTATGTGGTACGGTTGGCATTGATGTAGATAATTTTTAATAATGTTATAATATTTTTTTGAACTTTTTAATTAATTTAATTATTATTTTTTCGTTTTTTTTTTTTTTCTCTTTATCCTTTTGTTTTGTTTTTTTAAATTGTGGCTGGCAATGGCCTACTGGGTGAGGGTCACGACTAGCCTCGTCCAAATCTGGGTGCGTAGCTTTTCATGTTTCCTCTTAGCAACATGAGCGATCCTCTACTCGACGAGAGAGCAGTGACGTGCGAAACAGAGATTGTTTCAAACGCTGCATTGATTTGGTGAGCCTCGCATCCTCGCACGAACTGTTTCACCAGCTCTTTCTCTTCATCGTTTGTTTTCTTCGATTCCCACAAGCCATTGCTTTCCTTCTAGACAATTTTGCCCATCTCCCATGAGCTTCAGCCCTTGTTTCCCTTCCCCATTTTTTTATTCAAACTTCCCCTGTAGAAGACTCCGACAATCTCTTTCATTCTGCCAACCTACGGTTTCCCCTCCAGTCCCCATTGGATTGATTTCTTCAGCCGCGTTGAATCGCTTGATTCTCTACTTTCCCTGTTGTTCCCTGGCCGAGAATCTCCAGAATATGTGTCCCTTACTCGCTTCCCAATTTCGCAAAAATTAGCGCCTCAAATCTCGCCTTCCTTTGCTTGAAAATCACACTTTCCTTGATGGGAATTGGTTGAACTTTCTTTGCCATATTTCGGTTGCCCCCTAAATTCGGAACGGCTAGCAGAGGATCGTTCATGTTGCGAAGAGGGAACCAAAGCCGAAAAGCCATGCGCCCAGATCCGAGTGAGGCTGGCCAGGACCCTAACGCAGAAGGCCATGGCAAAAAGAGAAAAAAAAAAAAAAAAAAAGGAAAAAAGGAAAACAAATAAAAATTTCAAAAATATTAAAATATTATTAAAATGTATTCAAATCAGCACTAATTGTGCCATGTAGGACAATTGGCATTCACGTCAGCGAATTCTTAATTAACAAAAGGTAAAAAAAATTATAATTCAATTGGCAAAATTGAAAAGTTAAGGTGAATTGGTAAAAGTGCAATAGATTTATGACTTTCTAGACCATTTTATCCACAATCATGAGTCCTCTTTTTACTCCATATCTCGACCCTTTTCATCACATAGTATTTGATATTTCATAACGATTTTCATTGAATATCGTCTCACGCATGCAGTTAGCATTGTGTGGGGAAGCGATCCTCGCCATGCTCCAATACGCGGTCGTGAGTTCTCTTCTTACTTCATATCTTGAATCTTTCCATCACATTGTCTGCTTCTAGAATGTTTCGTACTTATATGAATCATTCATCATACATCATATTACGCTTGCTCAAAAGCACTTCAACCTTAATTAATCAAATTTTCTCTAGTCATGTAATCATGTAACATGTCAAATTTCGTTTGTGTGTTAAATGATTAATGATATTCCATGAAATTTAATCTCCACAAGCGTAGTACATGCACATGCCTAATTTCTTATTTATGGCAAGAATTAGTAACAAAATCTCAGTGCTTGCAAAAATGCACTTCCCTCCATCAACTTCATTATTTTCTCCTATCACCATTTTGCTATAGTGTGACCTCGCTCTCAAGCCACTAGTCAACTTGTTTAACTCTCTTCACATATTGCTAGAATCTATCATTCATTCGCAAGTCCTGCTTACTCTTTGCTAGTCAGCAAGTTGAGCTCGCTTTGTTCATTTATGATCTTTCTAACATATGCAGATTAATTATATAAGGAACTGTGTTTTTTTTTTTTTTTTTCATCTATCTCCCTCCCTCCCTCCCTCTGATGTAAGTTTTGCCATGGCAAATCTGCCAAAGCCATTTCAAGCAGTTGCAGATTACTTCTAATTTGCTAGTAATGATCTGCTTAAGTTGCTTTTATGCGCAACGTGTCATGTATCCATATTTTCCAAAACTAGCTAATTCTAATACTAAAATCTAACAACCTAATAAATGCCTATTTTTCCAACCAATTTCCATTTTTATTTTCCAGAATTTTTTATTTTATGATATTCGTTTTCTTATCTTATTCTCGGTCCCTCCTGTGAATCAAATTTTCACTGAGATACTCCGTGAATTTCAGTATTACCTCAGACGAAGCAATTGGTAACAAACATGCTCAATGATGCAGAAATCATCAACATTCGAACAGCAACATCACAGGTAATTAGAACAACACTTGGATGGGCTTCAGATCAATTCAATCTACACCCAAAAGAGGTGACCAGCAAAGGAATGGTGATGACAGCCAGTTCAAGGCACAGCAACATGGTTATTCGTTGAAAAATCATCACCAATTCACCATAACAACCTCCTAAATCATCATGCTGAGGTAAGAGATCGTACTGATGTAGCTTCATCACACGCCAGAGGGTTTTGGTAGGACTGAAGAAAAGCAAATGTTAAGCAAACCCTACTAAAAACTTAGTTTCACAAATCGCAAGACATTGATTCCCCTAAAGCAATCAATAATTCCCCAAAGAACCGTGGCTACTTCCTTTTTTTTGGGGAATTAGAAAGATACAACACCTCAAGCTTTCTATATACAATCACATCGTAATACCTACTCAGGATAGAAACGGAAGAGAGAGAGAGAGAGAGAATAGGCAAAAGAAGGATTCACCTGTACTGAATTGATCTTTCCTCACCAAATTTACACGGATATACCTGTACTCGAACCTTTCAAGTTGAAAGCAATGCGGATACGGAAAGAGAAGGAGTTTCACCCAGTGATGGATAACTTTGATTTCGTCCTCACAGGGCCTTGAAACATAGCAACAACAAAGATGTGAACGGCGGACAGAAAAGAAGAAACGCATGTGATGAAGACAGCTAAATGCAGAAAGACGGATAGAGAGTCCATAATTATGATTGCGACCTTGTCAAGTGCAGTCAGCGACCTTCCTGAGCTTCTATTTTGAGAGACAAGCTCTCGGCAGCATATTCAGCGGATTTCAGTAGACTCCACTGCTCATTCACAAGGGAGACGTGTCCAGTAAACATAACATTGTAAGCACTAGTAGAAAAAGATGACCAGTCCAATCCAACAAAAAGAGTATAACAAGTTTGATCCAACAATAAGCATATGAACAGCAGAATCAACACGGTTCCACTCGAATTTGGCAAACATACTTCAGTATTGATTTAGTTTCATATAGGACTCACGTGCAAGAATGGATAACGACCAATGTACCACTGATTAAATGAGGACCGAAATTCTTTACAATCTCAAAGCATGAATAGCAAACAGAGAAGATGTTAGCATGGCACTGTGAAGATTTAGCTAAAAGATACTCACTTCTTTACTCTTCACTCATTATCACACATTCATGCACAAGCACTCCCCAAGCACCTCACTGCTCTCTGTTTTTCCTCAGGCTTTTTTATGTTGGTTCATGGCAAAGAACTAATCCATCCAAGGTAGGACCTTCCGGGCTCTCAATAGATTCAAGAGTAAGACATCTCTCCTATTTACCCCAGTCAGAATTCACCAGTCCATGTATTTTGCACGACAAATGATTCTACCTTCCGGACAAAATCGCATTATGATGCAAGCCAATATGCGCATCTGCCTCTTGAGAAATGTTCTATCCTATCATATCAATATGAAATCTTCCCCGGCCACTATGATGAATAGCAATCAGCGCAATTGAGAAATCCTCGATTAGCCCACACAACAGCTCAAAGGAAATTCACGAGTGTAATCAAATTCGCAAGTGCATAATTATTAAGCATTGTTAAAGCACATACCAAATCAAGACCACAACAACAATCAGCCCGAGCAAGAGAATACACAACCAGCGAGCATAATCTCAATCCGATGAATATAATCCGTCAGATGCCAAAACCCTTGGGTATATGTAAGTCGACATGCTTTGCTCATCTAGATATTTGATTAACACGAATCTATACTTGGCATAACATCAGAATCAGAGACAACATATTTGGATGGATTTGAACAACAATTCAAGTAGTCATGGCATATGGAGATCTCAGCCATAGGGGGTCGAAAAGAAAGAAAGCAGATTAATTATATAAGGAACTGTGTTTTTTTTTTTTTTTTTTTTCATCTCTCTCCCTCCCTCCCTCCCTCTGATGTAAGTTTTGCCATGGCAAATCTGCGACCATCTCTCCTTAAAGACTTGGAAAGTTTTAATATTATTTGTAGAAGTTTCGAATCCTATAAAAGTTCCGGACCGGAATAACATGATTTTCTGCTTGCTCTTGGTTATAATCTCCCTGTTCCTTCCATGGGCCTCAGCTGATAGTTGTTAGGTGATTCTTCTTTTTAGTGCTCCGAGCTTCCAATAACGGAGGAGGACATGGATTGAGCATCATGATTCCATGAAACTGGAGTTCACATGACATCACGCAATAACATACAGAAAGTTTCATACATCATTCTGTTTTTCTTATCATCCCGCAAATAATCTTACTACACTAATCATTTAATAATTTTGGGTAGAGTGTGATCTTTCATAATGATTTTCAATGAATATCGTCTTTTACATGCAGCTCCACCAGCACCTAAAGCTTTTTATTCAAGAAATCCTGCTCCTAATGGACATCGGAGTGAGTCCTCTTTTTTAACTCTACTTATCAAAACTTTCTGTCACGTTATTTGCCTCTAGAAAGGTTTATATGTACGTGAATCATTCATTATACATCGTATTACTGCACTAATCATTTAATAATTTTGGATAGAGTCTGACCTTTCATAACGATTTTCATTGAATATCGTCTTACACGTGCAGCTCCACCATCATATGAGAGGAATCCACCTCCACCTCCACCTTCAGCTGTGAATGGAAGCAATCTTGCTCCCGATGGACATTGGAGTGAGTCCTCTTTTCTTACTCCACTTATTCGAACCTGTTTGTCACATTATTTGCCTCTGGAAAGGTTTATATGTGTGTGAATCATTCATTATACATTGTATTACGATTGCTCAAAAGCCCTTCAATCTTATTTCATCATATGTTCTCTTGTCACGTAATCATGTAATAAGTTGGATTCCACCTACGCATCACATGATTAATGATACTCCATGAAATTTCATCTTTTCAAGTGTAGCACATGCATATGCCTAATTTGTTATTTGTAGCAAGAATTAGTAATAAAATCTCAGTGCTCTCTACCAACACTACTTGCATACTTATTTGCGTAGCATGGTCACAACTCGGCCAATAAGGTTTCTATAGTTAAATTTGAGGGAGAAAATCATGGTAATTTCATCATTTTGTCAATAATTTCACCGTACTACTCAAATTAATTACAAAACAAACAAATCTATATCCGATGATTGATATTTGTCTGGAATACAAGGTAATGAGTTATAAAAAAATAGTCTATCATTCTCAATAAAAAAAAAAAAAAGGATAAAAAAAGGGACATCTTCACATCATCTACTTAACAGAGAATTAATTTCAATTCTTCTTGTTCTATCTTTGAACTTTCTACTTTCTATATTCCTCAAAGGCAAATGTGACTTATTTCTTCTTTTCCCTCTATTTTAACCATGGTTGCAGAATAGGGAGCGGCAAAGGCTTGATCAGACAATGCGTTCGCTGTTCTAAATACCTTCAAGCAAAGAAATTTGTGTCGCTTGTTATACACTTGTCTTAATACTTAAGTATTCTCTTGGCATAGCAAAATTATTTCAGTCCCTGTATTCCGCACATCTTTTTCTAGACATTCTCATATGCAGCCTTGTCTTGATTCAAGTGAAATAAAAAGAGATACGTTTCATAGTTTATTCTTGAAATTTGTTCATCCGAGCAGATAGCTCATCACCATATTGCGCCTTAGGAAATGGGATGATGCTTGCAAGTCTTAGGCGGAAAGGCAATTTCATTAGTCCATCCTGAGTAGCCTCGTACCACAACACTTATTCGACCGCACAATTGTTTGAAAAATCCTAAATCTATTATATGATGAGTCCTAAATTTTTTAATTTTACCAATTTAGTTCTAATACTTTAACGATTTGTCAATTTTGTCCTAAACCTTTACGCAAAATTTCAATATTGTTATTCTGATAAATTTTGATTGAAAATGCATTAAGTCTAGATGTTATATCATGTGGATGTACAATGCAAAGAAGAAGAAGCCTGTCAAGCGATATAGACGTTGACAAAGAAGAGATTTTTCACTCTGGACTTTTTCCACCTATCGGCTCATCCTCTTTGCCCTCATAACTAGCATGTATTTCTATTGAATCACAAGGAGGGATGAACTAAATCTGTGCTCTCCACTTGACTTACCAACCAGACAACATGATTTAAACAGACAGAGTTATGAAACTGGCAGTCGGCATTTTAGGGCAATGCAAAATCCGGAATACACATTTATTTCCTTAAGTTGGAAACTGTCCACAGCCAATGGACCCCTTAGCCTGAACTAACATCCAGGCATAGCGGCAGATCCACTGGATGCTCATTCTATTGCTGTACCTACTATATCTATTGGATAAACAAGGGCTCATACCACTCAGGCTTCATCTTCAAGAAGGCCAGTACTCTCTTTGCCTTTGCTACTTCCCCAAGCTTTCTCTTTCCAAATCTTCTCCACCTCTTCAAAAGTCAACCCCTTCGTCTCTGGCACAAAGACGACCACAAACACGATGGCCAACATGGCTACACACGCAAGAATCAAGAACGTCACACCTGTCCCCACGGCATCAGCGATGCTAAGAAATGACTGTGCCACAATCAAGTTCGAAATCCAATTGACGGTGGCCGACATGCCACCACATATTCCACGATATGCCTCAGGGTATATCTCTGAGTTCACTGTCCATGGTACAGGTCCCATCCCGGGTGAGAAGCAAGCGATGTAGAGGGCCAAACCAAGGACTGCAAGCCACCCGTATATGCCGTTTGTGGAATCAGAGGATTCTGCAAAGAATGCACCAGAAAGAATTGCCAAGGATGCTAATACACCGGACAAACTCGCAAGGGCTAGTTTTTTCCGACCCATGTGGTCAATTAAGTAAATTCCAACAATGGTCCCCGCAGCATTCACGGCAGCAACGATCAGGGATAAAAGAAGTGCTAGCTGGTTGGAAGAGAAGCCAGCCATCTGGACTATAGTTGGGCTGTAGTACATCACTGTATTGATGCCAGTGAACTGCTGAAATGCCTGAATAAGGAAAAACATCTTCAGATTGGCGAAAGTGCACCAATTTAACAATTTTGATAGTTGTAACAAATAAAGATTTAACAATAGAATATAGACAAGCAAGTGCAGCGCAGCCCAGTATCTTGATTTTGCTTTAAGAGACTAAAGAGAGGGAATGATTGAAACAAAGATACAGTTGATGCCAGCCAGCTATCGAGATCACATTGCATCTATTTATTTATAGTTGAATCGACCAAAATGAGGTTAGACCTGATATAGCAGCTTTCTGCTGACTAATGGAAAAAGCATGGCATATTCCAACGGTTAAAAAGGTGCATTGTCGTATGCTAAAATTACAATCAGAGTCACAGACAGTGCATGTGACCTGCAATATATCAAAACAGCTATGAGCCCATCTCAAAAAAAATGCTGCCCTGCACTTATATTGGGAATAAATACCACCAAACAGAGTTTTTCTTCTGGTGCTATTTGGCTAATATAATTGGTCTAGGCAGTTCAACAACACGAGGTTAGAGCCCCTCATCTTTTCCCAGTCTCCAAACCCTGAAGTTGATTTAGTCACGTAGCATTTTGAGAGAGCTAATGAGATACTCTTTATTTCAGTTTCATCGAGCAGCATACAGGTTGGTTCTACTATTCATATCAGGTAAACCTAGAAAAAATTTCAGCAATCACGCCTGGCATATAACACATTATCCCACGGTAATTAATTAACAAACTAGAGCATGAGAGGGCAGGCATATGTACTTCCTATTCTACCTAAGGACAAACTATGACACTTTGGCAGAATGTAAAAATATATTCATGCAATAGGACTGCATAACTCAAGCTCTTCTTGGTTCAAAACTTGCCTCAAAGCTAAAAACTTTTGGCTATTGCCCTGGCAAAAGAAAGTTCATTGTTAGCCGGATTAATCAGCTATATATGTTTCACAGGAACATCTTATCCGCTCAATGAGTCCTTCCACTAAAGACATGAAGCAGATCAGTGAAGAGAGCCAAGAAGTATTGGTTACTGCCTCTTGTGAAGTAAATATTGAACATGGTGATAGTTTCATAGACCACATGAAGCTTTTTTAGTTGGTAGTCATAGTTTTTCCCAATGCACTAGCAATCCCCAAAGATACACATTAGGTACCAAAATAAAAAAGGAAAATGACACAGATGGTCCTTGAGCATTGGTGTAATGTGCAATGCCGTTCCTGTACTTTTCATTTGTTCATGGACCATATTGCACATTTGGAAAGTTTAGGGACGACATTGCACATGGATCAAAGTTCACAGACCACTTGTGCTATTATCCCAAATAAAAGAAGTTGTCCTTTGATGGCAAATTTAGCAATGAGAAAAGGTTCAATCAAATAAAGTACACCTGCATTAATTTAGAAGCAGCATTAATGAGCCTAATAAGTAACAATGACTAACAGTGGATATATATCATTGTAGCCTGATGCTGAAACTGATTCATAATTCTGACCTGAAGCCCAGCACCAGCCAAAAAAGCAATTCTAATCTCCTTTGACTTGAAAACATCTTTGTATCTGACATTACTCTTTCTCCGGCGTTCTTCCTCTAAAGCCGCAGAAAGATTATCAATCTCATCCTCTAACCGATCAGGAGCATAAATCTTAGAAAGCACAGCGATAGCTTTAGTTTTATCATCCTGCAAGATAATGTCAGGTTTTCTATTACAGTCGCAGAAACAGAAAGGAAAAGCAATTGGATGACATTAAGTATCCAAGGAGAACAATGCTTCTACCTTCATAAAAAGCCATCGAGGTGACTCTGGTAGAAAAAGCATTATGGAGAACTGAATGACTGCTGGCACACCAGACACTCCCAGCATCCAACGCCATGTTCCTGGGACCTAACCAAAGTACAAGTACATTCAAAGTATTCATCAGACAATATGCGCCCAATGTACATCAAAGAAACAAAAGATGTAGAAGGTCTTATATGCACTAAATTCTTGTCAAGACAATCCATCTTAAGTGATAGTTCTGGAAACCTCTCATTGAATAACCAACAAACTATCAGATTGTCGGACATTGACAATGAGATCCCTTGAAGTAAGAGCTAGTGATCAGGCTTAGGATTTAAACGCTACTTCCATTTTTTATGATACCACAACTAGCTGCCATTGTGGCACATCTATAGTCCGGTACTATTGTATTCATAAAGATAGACTCCAGGCATTGTTCTATAGTATATGTAGAAAATGTATGATAAAGAACAAAAGCAATTCCTCTGGATTTGCTGCAAAAGAAGCGTTTCAATATGAGCAACATCAAGTTATGTTGAAATGAGTTAAAACATCAAACTTGAAGGTTGCTAGTTAACGTTCAGGATATGCTTAACAATAAGTAAGTTATCAAAAATGTCCATGTCAAGAGAATGCTCAGGCAGAGGACCAACAATGTATAACCTTTGTCAGAACAAAGGATATTTTCCATGAAGACCCAGAAACCGCATGGCTGATGCCAAAACTGGAACAGGACAAACTGCACAAAATAAGCTTGAGAAGTTCTCCAGTAGCATACAAAATAGGAAGTAAAGAGCACAAGCCACATTATGATTCCAGCAAAAAAGAAGAGAAACATATTTAATATTTTGTTCAGGAAATGATCTGGCCACTTGTCAGCAGAGGGTGAGGTGAACACTACTTATTTGCTTGGCTCCAATGCTAGCAGAAATGTTAAAGCATTAAACCCCATAGTTTGTCTCATTACTAAAGGAGTCTATAATTTGATCCTCTTCACCGGAAGAGGCTGAGAAATTGAGGTGAAGAAACCACAGGTATAACAACTCCACGTGCAATAAGTTGAACATAACACAATTGACCAGTAGGATACCATTTCCTAATGCAGCAACAGGCCAACAGGTCAGCTGTAATTCTAGCAGAAAAATCTAAAAAGAGAGCTTATGTATATCTTAGACCTGTTAAACAATACCTATAAACTAAAGACATCACAATAATGGAGGGGGACTGTGTAGAGCAATGACCACAAAGTATCGAGAAAAGACTTGATTGATCAGAATCAATACCACTGAAAAGTGCAGACGATTCCATTCTATCAGAAGGCATTGTACACCATCCAGATAGAGATAATGTACCAAAAATTTCCACAACTTTTTAGGAGCACGTTAGGTTGTTTTCAAAAGTGCTATTTTCCAAAGAGGCCTATGCGCCCCAAATGATACTGAGATTTGCCAGCTGAGTGACCAAAAGAATAATTCCAGATATCACCCTCAAACTCTCAATGAATGATTATGTTACAAAAGCTTCCACTATAGTCTCTATCACACTTCATTTGATATAATTATTCTGAGACATCATGGTTAATAAAAAATAAAATAATTATGGACAACAGGAATGAAAAATAGATGATTGATCCCAAAAATCATTCCAAAGAATTCTTTTTCCTCGAAGAAAAGAGGAAACAACTTGATGGTCTATCGTACTACTGCACAAGAGAAACTTTCATGCTAGAGACATCTGAAGGCATAGACATATCTCAGATATCCAAAGAAATGATAATTGCAGAAGCAAGGGAAGGTTTGTTCCATATTTGCTATTGTGAAACTTCTGGATAGGTACCCTAAGTCTGAACTGAATTCACAGACAACCAATGAGGGATGGTCATATTAAGGTTGGGCCTATAGGACATGACCAACCAATAGAACACTTGCTGGTAAAGGAGCCATTACTCATGTAGACTAAGCCTAGGGAGTGATGGAACTGCTCACATCCAGAAGAATGTTGCTGGTGCATGAAATTATCATGAAGTGCAAACTCATTCTCATAACTTCCCAATATAGAAAACTTCCCCCAAGGCTAACAACAAGCTGATTAATCAGAAAGAAGCTGTCTTCTGTGAAATTTTCACTGGTGAAAACTATATAAAAACTACCACATAAGCCTTGATCAGCAAATTGATGACTTCAAAAATATGTATTTGTGATATGGGAGTATTACTACCTAATATTTAGCAGTGAATTTTTTTGGATTTGCTTAAAAAAAGAAAATTTTGCTAATTTTCTCCTTTAAATTTGAAAAGAAAAGAGAATATCTTAGGTTTCAAATCACGAAAAAACAATATATTTACTACATGTCAATTTTTTTATGTTCTGAAAGGTTTCGAGCGTCGCGTAAAATAAAAGCCAAATTGCATGAGCCATAAGATTTTAAGCACATAATACTTGAGGAAGTCCCGATAAACAGTGAGAAAATTTATTTCCATGGTCCTTCAGCATTCTTATTAAGTGGGCATGACATGACCATTTAACTATTATTTATGGCTCTCAAAACAGGACAACCATCAGTTCGCAAATTACAGATAATTATGATAACAAATCGACAAATAGCAAAGCAACGTAAACCTGACCTCTGTGAACGCAAGATTTATAAGGTATGAGAGAAACTGTCCACCAGTTATCATAAGAACATTAGTGCTAACAAGGCCTCCCCTAATTTCCGATGGTGAAGCTTCTGCAATATATACAGGAGCAGTAACAGATGCAACACCAACACCAAGGCCAACGAGAAGCCGACCAAGAATGAGGACATAAGGATCAGGAGCAGCGGCCATTACTACTGCTCCAACTGCAAAAATGATGTCAGCTGAAAGGGTAGCTTTTTTACGTCCATAAGAATCATTAATCCAACCCCCTGAAGCAGCTCCAATTATTGCACCAACCAAGGCCATGCTGACTATAGTTTCCTGCCAAATTCAAGTCAATACAATATGAAATAATGACCACAACAACCTTAAACGAGATTATGAAGAAATTCAGATAGTCAAAGCATTTTGGAGGTTAACACCACTCCCACAAAAAGCTCGTGCACCACATTTGTAAAGATCCGGTCTAACCACCTCTATATAACTTTCCAGGTTCCATAAGCTAAAATGTAACGGCTAAATGTAATTCAGACACTAAAACATTACAAAAAGGAGGGGAAAGAACCTTAATCCCAATCTTCAAATACTTGTTGAAGTCTCTCACATTGCTTGCCTATGGAATTTATATAGGCCTAATATTCATGTTGTCTTCCTTTACCTATAGGTTTAACCTTTTGGGTATGAAATTCTAACACGGTATTTTGTCAGGTTTGGCCCCAGATTTGTTTCGTGTGAGGCTCCCCGTTCATCAATTCCATGTGCCTTTCTTTGTCCAGTTTGTACGTGAGAGGGAGTGTTAAAAGATATCCCACATTACTTGTCTATGGGGTTTATATGGGCATTATATCCGTATTGTCTCCCTCCACCTATTGGCTCAAGGCTTTAGTGGGACATTTAAACAATAAAAATCGCTAATTATATGCTATTCCTCCCAAAAGAAACACTCCTCATGTTTTTCTCTACGTTTCCCACTTAAAGATGTCAGGCAACAATATGTTTTGCTCTATTTAGAGATCTCTTTTCATACCTGTAGAAAGCTACTCTCATTGACAGCCTCAAAATCATCTTTAATATACAGGAGCGCCCCAGATATGACACCTGTAACAAGCAAGTCATTATAGCCTAGTAGTAGCAAAAGAGTACTTAATTTATACTTCAAGAAAATATCGATACAACGCACCCCTCCTTGGTGTGAAGTACACTCAAAAGAATAACCAAAGTTCTGAAGAAGACAGGCTTATCACTCATAAGGAATCTCAATTTATGACTCTTTCTGGATACACCAGTGCAGTGGGATATTAAATGGTAAATCCTGTAAGCATCCCCTTTTCAAACAATATATAGAAGAGAAGCAGCATCCTACCATCTCTTTCAATAAAACATCTCAAACCAACTAATAAACTTGTATATCTAATCCTCCGATCAACAAATATCACAAAGCTGTTAAGAACTATGAAAAAGAAACGAGTGAAGGAAAAAAAAAAAGATTTATTTCAGAGGCAATTTACCCCCATAAACCTGGGGATAGCACAGAGATTATTGCGGTGTCCTCAAATGCTGATAATGTGCCAAAGAACTTTTCAGATGGGTCATAGAAATAGAGAATACTGTGACTGAAGTTCAAGCAGAGCCAGAACCTTTCAAAGATTGTCTGTGTTCAAACTTAAAAAGAAAAACAAACAAATTAAGAGGTAGAGTAAGGTTTTAAAAACAAATATACTGCATAATAAATCTTGAAGTGGAAAGTATATATCCAGCAATGTTGCTTCTGTATATAAAGATAAGATGAACTTCTATTGCGAGATAAATTTCGAGATTACTAACAGAATAATGCAGACTTCCCATACATTTGCTCTTGCAATTTAACAAATTTGACTGACTTGGCAATCACTGACTCTTTCTGGATAGACACACATGCACATATGTTGTTCCAGAACTATTAGCAAAAGAAAACTTACAACCATTTTGCTTGGCCATCGACATATACCAACCAAATCTCATGAAGCATCGGATGGAATCGAGATAACTCATGAGAAGCATACATCTAACAACTAGCAAGGGAAACCAAAACAATATGCCACCCGAGAAAACTAGAAAATGAGCAACATCATTAATCGCAATCAACAAATTTACGAGCCGCACATGTACTTAGAGAGGTAAGAAGTATACAAAGATTAACACGCAACAAACACATGTAGATATTTACTGATGTAAACCTCGCACGCGGAAAATAACACAAGATGTTCGGTACCTGTGTCGTAACCAAAGAGTAGTCCGCCTATCCCGGCAGTCACAGTCAATCCCAGCACGTACAGATTGCTGAAATACAACATTTTCCGCTCTGGATACAAGTTCAAGTACCCAGAGCTACCCGGCATAGACCCCATCGTCATCTCGCCACAACTCCTCTCCCCCTCTAATCAAAAACAGATCTTTTTTACGCAATAAAACCCCTCGAAACAGCCCAATGCTTCCGGCGACGACGAAAAATGAGCCACCGAACGGAGCCGAGCTCGGGACGACGACGAATTACACTAAAATTTCACGAAACTCTCCACAACAACCGCGGAAGCTTCACGAGCCGACAAAAAGGACGCGCTTTTTACACTTTTATTAACGCCACAAGCAAAAACCCCACAAAAGATTCAATCCGAGCCCAATCAAAGCGCTCGGAAAATCGTCAATTTCACTCGAACCCAAAAGCAAAATTGGATTTTTCTCCCTCGGGAAAAAGTACGAGAGAAATAGAGAGAGAGAGGCGCGAATACAACGCAGAGAAGAGAGCGAATCGAAGAGGTCCGCCTCGATCGGTTGATGAAAATCCAACCGAATCACCCTTTATTCGAAGTGACAACAACCGAGACAACCAGCTAACTCGCAGAATCACCGCAACCGAGGGGCGAGGGGACGAGCTTCTCTCTCCTCGGAAATAGCAAAAGGAACCTCGGCCCCGAGAATCCCGCTGCCGAGCTCAAAATCCTCGCACGATCCCACGCCGCAGCGAGCGAGCGAGCGAGAGCGAGAGCGAGAGAGAGAGAGCGACGAGCGCCGGACGGCGGCGGCGGCGGCGGCGGCGGCTCGTGAAATCGGAAATGCTCGGAGGAACGCGAGGCGAAGCGTATAACGGAGGGGGCGGAGGGCGGCGAGAAAATTGCGGAGGGAAGTTTCGCTTTTTTCTCGAGAAAATCCGCGCGTGGGGTTTGGTAGTTGGAGAGACAGTGAGGGAGAACGAAAGATAGTTATAACGGAAGTTCTCCCGACCGGGGGGACAATTCTGTCACGTAATTTTACCGGCAATATTACACGGTCGTTTGCGGATCCGTCCGAACGGCTCTCGCTGTCCGAACGGCTCAGCGCTAACCGGCTGACCGGACGACAGCGGGATTTGGGAGTATGGAAATCCTATGTGAGGTTTGGTAAAATCACGTGCGTGGGAATCCCATGTTATGTTTGGTAAGTGATGAGGTTGGAGCTCGGGTGCTATGTCATTTTCCAATTCGATCGTGCAGCCTTGATTTCAAAGGATTGGAATCGGAAGCCGAATTAGTGCTCGGAATATATTTATCTAAATTTTCAAAGTATAATATGAAAATAACACTATTTCACTAAAAAAAAAAGATTAATATCCTGAAAAATTTCAAACTGGTACACGTGTGACAAATTTACCAAACATTATTTTTTTAACCATGAAAATTCCAAACCGGTACACGTGTGACAAATTTACCTCAAACTATTTTTTTTACCATGAAAAATTATAAACTAATACACCTATGACAAATTTACCTCGACTAACCATAAAAAACCATAAAACTAGTATATTTATAATAAATTTACCCCAAATTAATTTATTCGACTGCCAAAAATCCCAAACTAGCACATTTGTAACAAATATAAACCATGTTAAATTGGATTAATACCACATAAAAATCACAAAAATTGTAAACTATGACAAATGGAGAGTAAAATCCTAAATTGGTTTACCAGTTAACTGTCACGTGTCATTTAAGTTAATATATTTGATGGTAAAATTTAACGGAAACCAACAGAGAGTAAATTTGTTACAAGTGTAACGATTTTGGGTAAATTTGTCAAATGTGTACCGATTTAAGGTTTTTGGTGGTCAAAAAATTAGTTTGGGATAAATTTATCACATGTATACCAGTTTGAGGTTTTTAAGGATATTAACCCTTAAAAAAATGCTTATTGATCGAGTGGTCATAAAATTATTTATTCATTGTGAAGATAATCATTTAAACTCAGTTGATATAGTGGGGAATCAGACTAACTGAACCAATCCTTAAATAAAACCAACGATTCCGACTTCCAAGTCAAGCATTGGATGGACTAATCCTGAACCAATTTTAGATTCACAAAATAGGACAAATGACGGATTTTTTCAGGAATTGTCCTTGAATGGGTTAATCTAGACCGGTTCGATTCGATTATCAAGTGCAAACGGGCTCGATGCGCCGCCCCAGTCGAGAGATTGGTCTAAAGACTACCGACTACCGATTGCTCGAGGGCTTGGACCGAGTCCAAGATCCGATGATGATCCGTGGGGTCCGCGATTAGTAACGATGGCTCACCATATTAAATATGGCAAACGTGGGAGAATTAGGATAGGATTCTGCAAGAACGAATCGTGCAAGAATTAAGTGGGGGCTCTCACATCCACGCGCTCGCGTAAGTGGACTGACGCTACTCGCCTCCATCTACCACTCGCCTGGGCGCCAACCGACTCGCCGAAGGGCAGTTTCGTCATACGGCAAAGCTCTCCGCCCAGAAGCCGACGCGCGGTTCACGCGCCCGAAGCGCGGGACAGGTGGGGGAAAAGTCCAAAAGGGCGTCCGCGGCGCGTGAAGGGGACGCGCGCCTTCGACAACTGTCCGTTCCGGACCGGCCCGATTCTGGAATCCCATCCATTCGCCCCCTGCGTCGTTTCCGGACAAGAACGCATGCATGTCCCGGTGGGGCCCACCCTGATGGGCGACAAAGGCGAAGCGATATAAAACTTAGAATATAGACAGATGGTAAATATAAAATGCTGGGAAAATAATGGTTTTTCTAATGATGACGTCCGTGATTATGACCTGTATGGGGTTACGTGGGTTGAGAAAATATTAGGTACAATATTTATGTCCAATCAGGAATAGAATAGCCTATTTGTTGATCGACAAGTGTCCAATAAGGCCCATATTTCAAAGATCTTGGTGTTTATCCAAGTCCGTCTTTTGCCTTCACCAAGATCTTGGCCTTCCTCACCTTCGAGAGAAAGGTGGTGGCTTCCTGGAGGTCGAGCATCTCACCGCAGAGCTTGTCAAGGTCAGCGTCGATGAGGGGGTTGCTTGTTAGTGAGGATGATAAGGGTGATGGCTTTGTCAATGTTATTGATGCCGATGCCGATGATGGTGATCTTGATGTGACACTTGGAGGACAACAGCTGTAGGGTGTACTGCATTGGCTTGAAGAAGGCTTTGGTCAGGTCCAAGCTGCCTGAGCTGAGGTAAAACGTGCAAAACCAAAAGATTGAGATCGCGTGACTATGCTTTGAATTTGAGTGTTGAGAGAGGGGAATGAGGATGAATGAAGACGGATAAAGAAGAAAGAGGGAGGGATGTTTATGGAAGAGAAAAGATGAGTGAAAAAGAGATTTCTAAAAAAATTGGAAATGTGGGCCATCACCTGATACATGTCGATCAACGGACAAACTATTTTATTGTTGATTAAATGCGATTGTTATACATAATATTTTTTCTATGAGAGTTACGTGAGGAGCCCACCATTTTCTTGTTTGAATGTCGTCATCGACACCATCGAATTTGTTGTGAGTCACTATTCTATTCAATTCCATTTTGTCATATTACTAAACATTATCTAGAAAAGTTTATAGACTAAAGAACTCTCTCTCTCTAATATTAATGTACTTCCTTCCAATCATGGATGTCCCTATTTTTCTCTTACTTTGAGAGGGCCCAAAGGCTCTTGCCCATTTCCTCCGTTGCTAGAGATAGTATTAAGCCATCCACACGGATTTGATTGTGTCCAAACAAATCAAGATGAAAAAATTGCTTCTTCTTCAAGAAAAAAAAATCTTATTCAAATGCATAGATATGTGCCTTTCAAAATGGGTCAAGAGGCTGAGGGCCCATCAGCTCTCCCAAGTCAAATTCATTGACTAAGATGTGGCACGCTATCAATCTGCATAATTTATTATATGTTTTCGGAGGTTGCGTATGTTATGCAAGGTTGGGCAAGAATAACAATACTCATGCGCAGCAAAGTTCAATTTCCTTAAAACCCAATCTAAAAAAAAAACAATGGAGCAATTTTTTATTTTATCGATTTACTAATTTTAAGAGCACAATTTTGATTATTTTTTAAATAGAACACTTCATTTCGAAACAGATAAATATTGATACAAATATTCATATGTAATTCTTACATAATCTTTTAAAATTAAAAACGATATTTTAGATTTGTGGGAAAAATATAAAAGTGACTTTTGAGTTTTGATTAGTTGAGACAAACATCAATGATTTAAATAAAATACAAATTGCATCACAAAATCAGAGACACCCACCGGTCGCCATGGAGTGAAAGACACAATAGCCATAGCAGCGCTCCCGTTCCGACCGTCTCTCCTTCCCGGTCTCTGACAGCGTCCTGCTGCTGCTGCTGTCGTCTTCGCGGTCCTACCGAGTGAGCTCTCGTCCTCTCTACAGTCCTTTCTTCTTCATAGACAGTCACCAGGGAAAACGGGGGTTATAATGTGATCTTGCTGCTTTTTTCCTGGTTGCCCACCAACCGTTTGTGGTGACGTCTGTGTGAATTGGGGTGCATGCTCTCTATGTAATGTTAATCTTTTTGCCCTTTCCCTTTTAAGCATGAATTCATTGGTATTGATATCGCAGTAAATTTGTTGATTTGTGTGGTGGTGGGCATTAGGATTTGTCGACGCCCGGGTGCATGAAGTACTTCAAGTAGCCAGTGTCACAAAAATGGCTACTACTGTGGAGTTATCAACAACTAGCTAATTGTTTTTGCTGAGCATATCCATGCTTTTGTCATGTTGAGCTATTATTTTGCTAGCTTGTGCTTGAAAAAAGGAGTTCTTCGTTAATTGCGTATCGTGGATTCAGAGTGAATGCATCACTCTTTCACGGTGCTTTCACTGACTAAGTTTTGAAGGGTCTTGTTAACAAGCTAACTGGAAGTAGAAATAACTAATGCTTTTCAAGACATTTTCAAAATGAATGAATTGCACATTTTAATAAAATCACTTCCTTCAAATTTGCATTTTAAAATTTCGAACCATATTTGACAATGCTTAACAAGTGCCTTAGGGGCACACTTAGCATTTTCCAATTTTGAATTCATCACTCTTTCTTGGTATTTTCACTGACTGAATTTAGACTTGCTGGTGAAAGAATCTCTACGACAGGCAGCTGGGTGAAGTCTAGGCCTGCATTAAGTTAGCTCCAAAAAGTACTCCTGAACACTTGAAAAATAAAAACATTGGACCAATCTGTCCGACATGTCTTGTTGTATGCCTAAGAACTCCTTGTCCTCTTCCTTGGTTACTGCTCTGATGTGTACAAATTTATGATTATGACTGAAATCACAGATTTTCATTTGCGATAGGATAATATTTAAGAAGTGATGGTAATTTGTTAAAGGTGTTGGTAAACTCCAAAAAATATAGCGAGTTCCATATCCATCAAATGGAACTTCCCTATTGCATTCAAACTTTCTTTGCTTTTATAGTCTCTTGCTTTTACTCCACACTACTAAGCGGAGTCAAGTTATATTGCAGTTCCTTCAACCGCTAGGATATGAATTGTTGAATAGATTTGGTTGGAAGTTTTGTTTTGTTGTAAAAGCTCCTGCTGTTCAACCACTTCTCAGAATAATTTTTACTTCTACCCATTCGATTACTATTTGCAATAGAGTGCATGTGAGCTGAAACTCACTCCCTCCACCCCCAAAATCAAAAAAGAAAAAAAAGAAAGAAAGAAAGAAAGAAAGAAAAATAAGTCATAGCCAAAATGTTACTTGACAAGTCGCACTCCATTTAATTTACTAGGTATGGACATTGCACATTTCTACCTCGACGGAAACACAGATGCTGTTGAACTTTGTCCCTACGATTCTTACATCCGTGTTCTAGCAGCTTCCACTTACATGCTACAAGAAGGTGACAATCCTTCTCGATCTGGCAGCATAGTACTCTTCAATATCAATGCTGGTTCAGGCCAACTTGATTGATTACACTGTCTAAAATCCACTGGTGTTTTTGACATCAAATGGAGCCCTGTTGAAGCTAATATTGGATGTCCCTTGTTGGCACAAGCTGACTCGGATGGTTATGTCAAAGTTTATGGCTTGGAGAGTTCTTCGGATGGACTGGAAGAAAAGGGTACCCGCTTTCTTCCCTTCGCTTCGCATTATCTCTGGTATTGTAATGGAAGTGTTCTTTAGTGGTATAACAACAGGCACACAATTATTTGGCAGCATTTCTGTACTCATCATTTGAATGTGTGTCATTGTCCTGCCAAAATAAATACACTCTTCTAGACATCAATAGCGACGATTTTTATAATTTAGTAATGTTGAACTTCTCTTTTGCAAGTGATGGGTTGGTTGGCAGAAGTCGACGGTGTCTTTGACGTTTGGATGTTCCTACTGTATTAATTACTTGAGATGGACCTGACGCAGGTCTTGTGTTGAGAGAGGTCACTGGTGCGAAAATCAGTTCTTCTATGTGCCTATGCCTGGATTGGAGTCCTTCAGCTACATTGACAGTAGTGGGGCTTTCTGATGGCTCTGTCTCACTATTATCTCGCTCTGAGACTGAACTTGAAATTGAGCAAGAATGGAAACACATGATTTCGAGTTGTGGGCTGCTTCCTTCGATACCCACCAACCCTACTTGATATACACGGGCTCCGATGACTGTAAATTCAGTTGTTGGAATATCCGCGACTGTCCCTCAAATTTAGTGTTCTGAAATTCCAAGGAACATAAAATGGGTGTTTGCTGCATCACGAAGAGCATATCTGACCCTAATGTCGTCCTTACCAGTAGCTACGATGAACACATTAGAGTTTGGGATATAAGATCGATCTCAAAACCTGTAAATCAGAGTTCAATATGCTTGGGGGGAGGAGTTTGGAGAATCAAGCAACATCCTCATGTACCCGGTGGAGTCTTGGCAGCTTGTATGCACAATGGATTTGCTATCGTTGATCTCAGGGGTGAGAAGATTAAAATTGTAGAGACATACAGTAGGCATAGCTCACTTGCATACGGTGCAGATTGGCAGAAAGGTGGGTCAAAAAGAGGGCAAAAGAGAGAACATGGTGATTGCTACTTGTTCCTTTTATGATAGACTTGTCCGGATATGGTCACCACAGTGTAATATATCCGCTGACCCCATACATTCTCGAGAATTTGTGGTGACCCGGATGTGTAATTTTAGGGTTTTCTGGCCTCCTAATCTATTGTGGGAATGCTTTGAAAGTAATTTTTGAAGTCATTGCTGGACAGACTTGAGAGTTGGCAATGATACTTGTCTTCAGCTTTAATATGTCCTTGGCTTGATGTTTCCACCTTTCTATCGTTTAACTTTATATGCTTAAGCCCTCGAAAGAAATGCTCCCTTGAGTAATGATATAGGGGTATATGCTTCTTCTGTCTTGATCGTAAGTGTTAGTAATTTGTAAGTTTACTAGTTCAATGGAGAGATTAATATTAGATCAACCAGATTTATCGTGGTGGAACCATGATGGGTAACCAAAGATTACCTCGACCGTTAATGAAATCTATGCTATTTCTTTCTTAATCCTTCAATTGGAATAATCATTAGTTAGGTACTCATCTTAATTTCACGACATTTTAAAGCTTGTTTGGGTCATTTTAAAATTTTAAGGACTTCTTTTAGAAGTCTTACTACAAGTTTACTTAAAAAGTTTCATGTCGCAAAATCAAAATCAAAATCTTAAGTGGGCCTAATTTGTCGATATGTTCTAAAGACGGAGCAGAACGAAGCTCGAAACTCAAAAAGATCTAAATTTAGGGGTAAATTGCCTTTGGAATCATCCAACTTTCCAATCTTCCACTCTAATCAAATTGGTGTTTCATTCCATGTACATGGCTTATTTTTTGCAATCAATCTATTAATCAATGGGATTAGGATGACGAGTGCACAATTTTGATCTAATTGAACAGGCTTGAATTCTTCTAGTTTGGGAAAATTAATGGTCGATTTCCAATTCAATAGTTAGAATTGGAAACCGAACTAGTCCTCATAATGTTTTTTATCTAAATTTCCATGATATAATATGAAAGTAACATTATGTCATTAAAAAAATATTTATTCATCGAGTGGTTATAATATTATTTATTCATGTTGAAGATCATAATTTAAACTCGGTTGATATAATAGGGAAATCTGACTAACTGAACCAATCCCTATGTAAAACCAGTGGTTTTTAAGACTACATTCTCGACGCTAGGACGATTAGCCGAAAGGGCTGATTTTTCGGCACATAGCAAAGTTAAGTCGACGATTTGGTCTGGTTCACGCGCCTCGAGCGCGGGACGGTAGTTGGATTGGAAAAGTACCAATTGCTCGGGGTCGTTAGCGGCGCGTGAAGGGGACGCGCGCCTCGACAACTGTCCGTTCCGACCGGTCCGCCTATAAAACCCTCATCCCATTCCCCCATAAGCGTCATTTCTGGACAAGAACACATTGCCCGGTGGGGCCCACCCTGATGGGCGACAAGGCAAAGTGATATAAAACTTCAAATATAGACAGATGGTAAATATAAAATGCCGGGAAAATAATAGAAAATTCTAATGATGACGACCATGACCATGACCTCTGGGGTTACGCGGGCTGAGAAAATATTTGGTACAATAGCTATGCCCAATCAAGAATACGATAGCCTATCCGTTGATCAATACGCGTTCAATGAGGTCCACATTTCGGATTTTTCAAAAAATTATTTTTCTCGCTTGCTTTCCTTTTTCCATAAACACCCTCCGTCTCTCTTTCCTTCGTAAATAGAGGCAAAGATCTTGGTATCTATGGAAGTCGATCTTACTTTCACCAGGATCTCGACCTTCGGCGACCATCAAGAGAGAAACGTGGTGCGTGTTGGAGGTCAAGCATCTCACCGTGGAGCTTGTTAGGCTTGGTGTCGATGAGGGACAACTCGTTGGCGAGGTCCTAGGTGAGGATGGTCTAGGTGACGGCCGTGTTGACGTTGTTGACCTCGACGATGGCGATCTTGGTGTGGCACTCGAAGGGTGATGACTGCAGGGTGTTCTAGATTGGCTTGAAGAAGGCTTTGGTTGGGTCCAAGCCGCCCAGGCTAAGGTAGCAAGCTAATGGAGCTTTGTGCATTTTTGTACAAAACCCGAAGATTGTGCGACTATGTGTTGAATTTGAGGGTTGAGAGAGGGGAACGAGGATGAGTGAAGACAGAGGAAGAAGAAAGAGGGAGAGGTGTTTATGGAAGAGAGAAGGTGAGTGAAAAAGAGATTTTGAAAAAATTAGAAATGTGGACCTCCACCTAACACGTGTTGATCAACAGATGAACTAGTGTATTGCCGATTGGATATAACTATTATACCTAATATTCTCTCTACAAGGCTCATGTGGGAGGCCACCATTTTCTCGTTCGAATATGGTCGTCATCACCACCCAAATTTGTTGTCGAGTGACTATCCTATTCTATTCCATTGTATTACTAAACCTTATATGGGAAAGTTTATAGACTCTAGAAGCCCCTCTATATTATTAATGGACTTCCTTCCAATCATGATTGTCCCTTATTTTCTCTTACTTTGAGAGGCCCAAAGGCTCTTGCCCATCTCCCCCGGCAGCAGAAAAAGTATTAAGCTTTTTTTTTACATGAATTTGATTGTGTTCAAACAAACCACGATTGGTTGGATCTAAGAAGGAAATTGCTTATTCAAATGCATAGAAATTTGCCTTTCGAAATGGGTCAAGGGTCCGAGGGCCCATCAGGTCCCTTGAGTCAAATTCACTGACCAAGTGTGTGTTGTCAACCCGCATCATTTACTATATGATTTGAGACGGTTGCGTATTTGAGCAAGGTTGTGTAATAGTAACGATACTCATGCGCTGCAAAGTTCAATTTCCTTACAACTTAATCTAAAAAACAATGGAGTAATTTTCATTTTTTCGATTTGCTAATCTTGAGGAGCATGCATCTTGAATTTTTTTCTTTTGAATCTAGAAAACTTCATTTAGGAACAAATAAATATTGACACAAATATTCACATATAATTTTTACATAATCTTTTAAAATTTAAAAAAATATTTTAGATTTGTGGGAAAAAATAAAAATGACTTTTGAATTTTGATTAGTTGAGACAAACAAAACTAATTGATTATTTCTTCTAAATTCGGTCAAATATTGCAATCTTTCCTATCATATGCAAACTTTGATTGCATAGAAAGGATTGATGGGCTGAGCTAAACTTTCGTCTTCTCACGGGCTTTAAGTCTAAGACCTCCCTATTTGAGACCATTAACTCCAATCCAATTAAATTCAAGACCATCTTGCCCATTTGCCGCCGATCTAATGCACATGTAATTAATTGAAATATGTTAAGTGATAAATGCTCTCGAAACTATATGTTATGCAATTTAATTCTAATATTTTTACTTAGGGGTCAAAATTAATCCCTAATTTTTTTATGCAATAAATGAATGATTAGGTTATCAAAATTTAGGTATCAATAATTTTAGACTTCGCTGGATGCAAATTAATCCTCGGCATTGAAGTTGCAATGATGTCTCCGAATATCTATAAAGAGACTTGATTCATGAGGAATTGACGTGATTCTAAGACTTCTAATGGCACGGTTGACTAGTGAAGATTGGATGAACAAATGAGCTATGCTCTATTTGTAGTTTAGTTGAAGAAGGGAGCAAATGACCTATTCCTGAGGGATAGAGTACCCACAGCCCGTAGCCACAATAGGACCAACCAAGAATGCCCCTTGGTGGAGACTCACTCTATTAATGCAGGACGTCAACATGACGACTTTCAGGTTGTCCAACCAAGAACAATGAAAAACTTGAGAGTTAGTTTCTTGTGGAATTTATGACATTTTGATCAAACCCACCATTACTATTTGATGTATGAATAAGATAAACTCAAAATGCAACACATAAATTTTCATCTAGTGACAAATGAGGAAGAAATCGGAATTCGCAAGTAATATTTCGGATCTGATATTGCTAGCTCCTCTGTCTACAACTTCGGTAGATTAGTATTCACAATGGCCACATAGAGAGAACATCATCTACATTTAGGTGTTATTACTTCTTTGTACTAGTCTAAGTTACCTCAACAGTCACTGTATTTATCTTTTCTCTCCCTTCTTTTTTCGATGTAAAGATGAAGATTTCATCATAATAAAACATGCTAGACAAGCAAGACAATGGAGAGGATGGGTCAATGTACTTCAATTGATCTAAAGACATTTCACGATCTTTGTAGTTTTTTCTAACAAGAATCTTCTTCGAGAGTTGTTTCTCTAACCTCTTGCATTTTAAAAAAAAAAAATATCTCCGTCTTTGGCAACTTTGAGACCATGCAAGAACTTAATATAATTTCCCTTCATGATATCTGCATGCTTTTGCAATGTTGACATGAACATAACCAAAAAATTAGCTGCCATGTAACTTCACTCTCAAGCCTCATGTCAGCTTGTTTGACTATCTTCTTATGTTGCTAGAATTTGTCATTCATTCACAAGTTATGCTTTACCCTTTGCTAGTCAGCAAGTTGAGCTCGCTCTGTTCATTCATGATCTTTCTAACAGATGCAAATTGGTTAAGTTAGGAACTTGTTTTTTACTCTCGCTTTATTTCTAATCTGCCATGATGGATCCTGAGACCATAATCACTTGCCTTCAAAATTTAGAAAGTTTTATCCTTATTTGCATATGTTCCGAGTCCAATAAAAAGTCAAGGGTTGGAATAAAATGAATAAATAATAGTATCAAAAACAAATGATTGACAACTTGAATGAGGACCATTTTAGATTACTTTTATTGTAGTGAGAGTACAATTTTGGACAATCGTGCAGTTATGAGCCGAGGCTTATTGAGGTCGGGTACCTTCACGACTGTTTTCAACCCACCACATTTCACGCTTTCTTGGTGTGGATAATGCGATGCACACAAAAAGACTGAATAAGAATTGAAAAGGTATGTGGACTTCGAAACTAACAAGGCCCATTCCTTGATTAGACTGCTTTTAAATATTTTCTTACCCTTCATTTACTCAATGTTGAAAATCCAATTGAAAATCCAAAGATGGAAGACTTTCAAGTCTCCTTCCTTGAGTGGACTACTCCAGTTTTTTCTTACCCTTCATTTACTCAATGTAGAGAACATTCAAATGTGAAGATTTCATGCAATGATTGCCAGCTCCTCCGTCAGCAACTAACATTTACATTTAGGTCTTGCTACTTCTCTGTACAAGTCTAAGTTACCTCAATTAGTCACTACATCTAGCTTTTCTCTCCCTTTTTTTTTCAATGTAAGGACAAAGACTTCCATGCTACTAAAGCATGCTAGACAAGCAAGCCGATGGAGAGGATGATCGATATGCTTCAATTGATTCAAATACAATTCACAATCTTGCTAGTCTTTTCTAATGAGAACCTTCTTAGAGAGTTGTTTCTTTAACCTCTTGTATTTTATTTATTGATAACTTGGTCTTTGGCAACTTTGAGACCTTGCAAGAACTTAATCTGATTTCCCATCATGATATCTTCTATATTTTGTGTTATAGTATAAGGGATTGGGCTTTACAATTTCAATCCCCATGACCCTATGGTGTGATAATAAAGCTGCAGTGCACATAGCTTCCAACCCCGTGTTTTATGAGAGAACGGAACACATTAAGGTTAACTATCATTTTATTCAAAAGAAGTTGTAGAGTGGATTGATTCTTTCTTGTCATATTCAAATTAGTGAACAACTTGTAGACATTTTTACTACACATCTAGATAATGGGAGGATAGATTATATTTGCAACAAGTTGGTTATGATTAATATCTATGCTCCAACTTGAGGGGGAGTGTTAGAGTTTAAGGTTAAAGTAGTCTTTAGGACCTTTAATTTTTTTTAATGTATTTATTAAACATTATTGAATAATACGAAATACTTTTTCTCTCACATATTGTAACGTGGACATAAACATAACCAGACGATTGGCTGCCTTGTAACCTTGCTCTCAGGCCTCGAGTGAGCTTAGTTAGCTCTTTTCACATATTCTTTTCACATATTGCTATAGTTTATCATTCACTCAAAAGTTATCGTTCTTTCATGATCTTTGTAACATATGCGAATTGATTGAACTATTCTCTCTCTCTCTCTCTCTCTCTCATTCATTTCTCTCTCATTTAGGCTTTGCCATTACGGGTCTTGCAACCATGATCACTCACCTTAAAGGCTTAGAAATTTCTATCCTTATTTCTAGAAGTTTTAAGTCAGTAAAAGTTATGACCTGAATAAAATGAATCAAAACCATTTTAGACCATTATTCATAGTGTGAGTGCAATTTTGGACAATTGCACGCTTATGAATTGAGGCTTACTGAGGTTAGGTAGCTCCACGGTTGTTTTCAACCCACCGCATTGCACGCTCTCTTCATGTGGATGATATGATACGCACAAAGAGACTGAAAAAGAATCGAAAAGGCATGTGGACTTTGAAACTAACAAGTCCTCTTCCTTCATTGGACTTCTTGGGTATTTTCTTACCCTTCTTTTACTCAATGTAGAAAATTTGAAGATGGAAGACTTTGAAGTCTGACAAATCCTCTTCCTTCATTGGACTTCTTGGGTATTTTCTCGCCCTTCTTATACTCAATGTAGAAAATTCGAAGATGGAAGACTTTGAAGTCTAACAAATCCTCTTCCTTCATTGGACTTCTTGGGATTTATGATACGCACAAAGAGACTGAAAAAGAAAAAAAGGCATGTGGACTTTGAAACTAACAAATCCTCCTCCTTCATTGGACTTCTTGGCTATTTTCTTACCCTTCCTTTACTCAATTAAAAAATTCGAAGTGGAAGACTTTGAAGTCTTCTTTTATCTGCACATAGAGATTATATAGACCCACCCACCCGCGCACCTACCCACACACCCACACAGAGATGACAGCAAAAATGCACTTTCCTTCATCAACATCATCCTCATATTTTCTTATCACCATTTTCTACTTGCTCTTGGCTCTAATCGCCTTGTTCCTTCCATGGGCCTCGGCCGATGGCGGCAAGTGATTTTTCTTTTTGATGCTCAAGCTCATAATAATGGAGGACGACATAAATTGAAGATTATGATTCCACAAAACTGTAGTTGACATGGCATGATACAAGAACATAGAGAAAGTTTTATATATCATGTTGTTTTTCTTGTCATCGCTTGAACAATTTTGCTACATTAAATATAATTTTAGGGATGAAGTTGAATAATTCATGGATGACGTAGTATATTAAATTAAAATTCATGAGCCATTTGTGTCAATTTTTCTTTATTAGTTATTGCCCACGATTTTCTGCTTGCTCTTGCTTATAATCTCCCCGTTCCCCTTGGGGCCTTGGCTGGCTTGACCAGGCTTGAATCATCCAGCATGACTCCATGTAAGTGATTATTCTTTTTCGTGCTATGGGCTTTCAATAACGGAGGGGAACGTGGATTTCATAAGGCATGACACGAGAACATGCAGAAAGTTCTACACATCGTGGTGTTTTTCTTAAAGTTGTTAGGATATTTTGCTGCATGAATTAGTTAATAATTTTGGGCAGTGTTTGATCCTTCATAATGATTTCTATTGAGTTTCTTCTTGTTTATAGATTTGGATCTTCCCGATTGTAGGAAATATTGTCTAACAAGTCCTAAACTTATTGCACATTTACCAATTGAGTCTAAACATTTTCACATTTTTACTAATTGAGTTAATCCGGCCAATTTTAGCTAGAATTTGCCAACGTAAACGTCAATTGTCCTACACTAGTGCTGATGTTGATAATTTTTAATAATGTTATAATATTTTTGAATATTTGAATTGATTTTATTAATTTTCTTTTTTCTTTTTTTTTTCCTCTTTAATTTTTTTTTTTTTAATTGTGGCTGGCAATGGCCTAATGGGTGAGGGTCGTGACCAGCCTTGTCCAGATCTGGGTGCATGGCTTTTTAGGTTTCCTCTTTGTGACACGAGCGATCCTCTACTCGACGAGAGAGCAGTGACGCGTGAAGGAAGGATCGTTTCAATCGCTGCTTTAACGCCTTTCGCTTATGGCTCTCCTTACCAGAAGGTGGCCTCGCGTCCTCGCACGAACTGTTTCACCACCTCTTTCTCTTCATCGTTTGTTTTCTTCGATTCCCACAAGTCATTGCTTTCCTTTTAGAAAATTTTGCCCATCTCCCATCTCCCATCAGCCTCAGCCCTTGTTTCCCTTCCCCTTTTTCATTGAAACTTCCCTCGTAGAAGACCCCGAAAATCTCTTTCATTCTGCCAACCTCACTAATCACGGTTTCCCCCTCGACCCTCCATTTAATTGATTTCTTCAGCCGCGTTGAACCACTTGATTCTTTCCTAGTTGTTCCTTGGCCGAGAATCTCCAGAATATGCGTCCCTCATTCACTTCCCAATTTTACAAAAATTAGCGCCTCAAATCTCACCTTCCTATGCTCCGAAAATCACACTTTCCTTGATGGGAATTGGTTGAACTTTCTTGCCTTATTTCGTTTACCTACCAAATTCGGAATGGCGAGCAGAGGAGCCGAAATGCCACGTGCCCAGATCTGGCGAGGCTGGCCGTCACCCTCACCCAAACGGTTATCGTGCAAAGAGAAAAAAAAAATTAAAAAAAAATATTAAAATATTGAAAAAATTATCCATGGTCAAAATATTTGAAAAAATTAAGATGGTCAAGCATTCATGTCAGTGAATTTTAATTGACAAAAGGTTAAAATGTTGATGACTCAATTGACAAAATTGAAAGGTTTATAACTAAATTGACAAAAGTATAATAGGTTTATGACTTTTTTGACAATTTTCTCCATGATCGTGAGTCCTCTTTTTACTCCATATCTTGACCCTTTTCATCACATATAATATTTGATCTTTCATAACGATTTTCATAGAATATTGTCTTGCACATGCAGTTTCTACATATGGCTCCGCGGTTGGAAGCCATTCTCGTCAAGATGGAGTACAACGTAGTGAGTCCTCTTATTACTCCATATCTCGAACCTTTCCATCACATTGGCTGCTCCTAGAAGGGTTTATACATCCGTGAATCATTCATCATACATCTTATTACACTTGCTCGAAAGCACTTCAATCTCAATTTATCATATATTCTCTAGTCATATAATCATGTAACATGTCCGATTTCACTTGTGCGCCAAACTATTAATGATACTCTATGAAATTTCATCTCCACAAATGTAGTATGTGCATATGCCTAATTTCTTATTTATAGCAAGAATTAGTAACAAAACCTCGATGCTCTGTACAGACATTGTTTGTGTACTTATTATTTGCATAGCATGGTCACAACTTGGTCAATAAGGTTTTCTACAGTTAAATACGTGGGGGCAAAATCATGGTAATTTCATCAGTATGTGAATAATTTCTCTGCGGTATTCAAATTAATTACAAAATAAAGCAACGTGTATCCCATGATTAATATTTGTCTGGAGTACATTACTAACAGTCTCAAACGAGGAGGGGTATGGTAATGAGCTGATAAAAAAAAAAAAATAAGTCTCGCATTCTCAAAAGAAAAAGAAAAAGAAGAAAGGACGGTCTCACATCATCTACTTAAACGAGAATTAATTTCAATTCTTCTAGCGAGACTCATTCCTTCATTTCCCTCTATTTTAAACATGGTTGCAGCACCTCAACAGGGAAACCCTTGATCAGACAGCATGCCGGTTGTTCTAGACGTCATCAAGCAAAGAAGAACTTTGTCACTTGTGATCGTGATATATATGTAATATGTCATAATACTCTTTGTATGTTCGTGGCGTAGCAGAATTATTTCAGTTGCTTGTATTCCGCACATTATCTTCCAGACATTCTCATTTGTAGACTTGTCTAGACGATAATGAAATATAAAGAAATAAGTTTCACAGTTTACTCCTGGGTAATGTTCATCCATGCAAAGACATCTCATCACCGCCTTTAATGGGGTCGTGCTTGCGGTCTTAGGAAAGGCAATTTCATTGGTCCACCCAAGAAGCCTCCTATCTCGCTATATAGTGGGATAATTATCTTAAACTTATTGTACGATGATTAATTCAATTCTAAACATTTTTATTTGCCAATTGAATTCTAAACTTTATAAAAATTTGCCAATGTAAACTGACAGCCAATTTTAGCCATAAATTGCTAATGTGGATATCAAGTCAACATCGCTATTCTTCGTAACACGATCGATGTTTACATGAACAATTTATGCAAAAGTTTATATTTTTTCCTTTTTCTTTCCTTTCGCTTTTTTTTCGTTCATCGGATTATCGACAAGAAAAACAATACATTTTTCCGAATACAATACATTTTTCCCACAATTCGTCCATGCCAATGCCAGTTATACCACGTAAGACAGTAGCAGCATTGATTGAATTGTCAAGTTAACGATTTCTGATCAAAATTGACCACAAGACTACATTGGTTTAGGATTAAATTAGCAAATATAAAAATTTTAAAATTGTATTAATCGTCATACAATACCTTGTTGGGCAATTTTCCGTTATTCGGTTGCAACAAGTAGGCTTCTTAGTGCAATAAGAATAGCCTCGCATTCTAAGGGATCCAAATACTCAAAATTAGCCACAAAAAAAGGGTTGATGAACAAGGCTGCGAAGCTAAAGCAATGCTAATAGGTGCAACTGTGATGTGAGTTACATTGCAGTTATTGAGGCAAACCATGAATTTTAGCTCAAAAAAGATCTATATACAAGTCATACTTGCCGATAGTCCATAAATGAGGGATATTCTAGAAATTAAGCACCGCCCGAGTCCATTCTAAGAATTCAGGGCTACTTCACTCAACTTTTGTTTGTTGAGCTTCGGTAAACAGCTACCTATTTTATCCTTTATAAGTCAATGTGCATGACATATATGAGGCGAAAGAAATTTCCACGAGAAAATGTACACAATATAATAAATGCATTAGTCTAGATGTTATATCATTGGGACGTATAATGCAAAGAAGAAGATCCTTATCAAGCAATGCAGGTGTTGACAAAGAAAGGATTTTTCACTCTGGACTTTTCCACCTATTGATTCACAGGGAGGGATGACTTAAATCAGTGCTCTTCACTCGACTTACCAACCAGATAACATGATTTAAACCAATAGACAGTTAAGAATTCATCAGACAATATGCGCCCAATGTACATCAAAGAAACAGAAGATGTAGAAGGTCTTATATGCACTAAATTCTTGTCAAGACAATCCATCTTAAGTGATATTTCTGGAAACCTCTCATTGAATAACCAACAAACTAGCAGATTGTCAGACATTGGCAACGAGATCCCTTGCAGTAAGTGCTAGTGATCAAGCTTAGGATTTAAATGCTACTTCCATTTTTTATGATACCACTACTAGCTGCCATTGTGGCACATCGATAATCTGGTACTATTGTATTCATGGAGACAGACTCCAGGCATTGTTCTATAGTAAATGTAGAAAATGTATGATAAAGAACAAAAGCAATTCCTCTGGATTTGCTGCAAAAGAAGTGTTTCAATATGAGCAACATCAAGTTCTGTCGAAATGAGTTAAACATCAAACTTGAAGGTTGCAAGTTAATGTTCAGGATATGCTTAACAATATGTAAGTTATCAAAAATGTTCATGTCAAGAGAATTCTCAGGCAGAGGACCAACAATGTATAACCTTTGTCAGAACAAACGATATTTTCCTTGAAAGCCCAGAAACCGCATGGCTGATGCCAAAACTGGAACAGGACAAACTGCACAAAATAAGCTTGAGAGTTCTCCAGTAGCATACAAAAGAGGAAGTAAAGAGCACAAGCCACATTATGATTCCAGCTAAAGAGAAGAAGAGAAACATATTTAATATTTTTTTCAGCGCATGATCTGGCCACTCGTTATCCAACCCTGGCAGAGGGTGAGGCGAACGCTGCTTATTTGCTTGCCTCCAATGCTAGCAGATATGTTAAAGCATCAAACTCCATAGTTTTTACTCTAATTAATTTCAATTACTAAAGGAGTCTAATTTCAGTTTGATCCTCTTCCCAGGAAGAGACCGAGAAATTGAGGTGAAGAAACTTATAGCTGAAACCACAAGTATAATAAGTCCACATGCAATAAGTTGAACGTAACACAATCAACCAGTAGGATGCCAATTCCTAATGCAGACGACGGGCCAACGGCCAGCTGTAATTCTAGCAGAAAAATCTAAAAAGAGAGCCCACGTATATCTTAGACCTGTCAAACAATAACTATAAACTAGAGACATCACAATAATGGAGGGGGGCTGTGTAGAACAATGACCACAAAGTATCAAGAAAAGACTTGATTGATCAGAATCAATGCCACTGAAAAGTGCAGACGATTCCATTCTATCAAAAGGCATTGTATACCACCCAGATAGAGTATTGTACCAAAAATTTCCACAATTTTTTAAGAGCGCGTTCGGCTGTTTTCAAAGATACTATTGTCCCACAGAGCCTTATGCACCCCCAAATGATACTGAGATTCGCCATCTGAGTGACCCAAAAAAAAAAAAAAAAAAAAAACCCAGATATCACCCTCAAACTCTCAATAAATGATTATGTTACAAAAGCTTCCACTATAGTCTCTATCACACTTCATTTGATATATTTATTCTAAGATATCGTGGTTAATAAAAAAAATCAAAGAATTATGGAGAACAGAAAATGAAGAATAAATGAATGATCCCAAAAAATCATTCCACGAGAATTCATTTTCCTCAAAGAAAAGAGGAAACAACTTGATGGTCTATTTTTTTTTTTTCTTTTTTTGGTGGGGGTCAGAGATGGTCTATCTTACTACTGCACCGGAGGAACTTCCATGCTAGAAACATCTAAAGGCACAGGCATATCTCAGATATCCAAAGCAATGATAATCGCAAAAGCAAGGGAAGGTTTGTTCTACATTTGCTGGGGAAAAAAATCGAAATTCATGTGTATATTTGTGAAAACTTCTAGATAGGTACCCACATCTGAACTGAATTCACAGACAACCAATGAAGGATGGTCAATATTAAGTTGGGCCTATAAGACATGACTGACCAATAGAAATACTCCCAACACTTGCCGGTAAAAGAGCCATTACTCATGTAGACAACTTTATTAACATTTTTCAACTAAACCTAGGGAGTGATGAAACTGCTTACAGCCAGAAGAATGTTGCAAACTCATCCTCATAACTTGCACCACAGAAAACTTCCCAGGGCTAACAACAAGCTGATTAATTGGAAAGAAGCTGTCTTCTGTGATATTTTCACTGGTAAAAAAAATTATAAAAACTACCCCATAAGCCTTGATCAGCATATTGATGATTTCAAAAATATCTGTTCTGTTCATGATATGGGAGTATTAATACCTTGATGTAGAACCTAATATTTAGCTGTGCAGTTTGTTTGGTTTTGCTTAAAAAAAGAAAATATTGTTTTTTTTTTCTCCTTTTAATTTGAAAACAAAAGAGCATATCTTAAATTTAAAATCATTAAAAAAACAATATTCATATCTACATGTCGAGTTCTATATGTTTCTAAAGTTTTCAAGCGTTGCATAAAATAAAAGCCAAATTGCATGAGCCATAAGATTTTAAGAACATAATACTTGAGGAAGTCTCACTAAACAGTGAGAAAAATTTATTTCCATTTAGCATTCTCTGTGACGATTAAGTTGGCATGAGACGACCATTTAACCATTATTTATGGCTTTCGAAACAGGACAACCATCAACCCGCAAATCACAGATGATTATGACAACAAATTGACAAATAGCAAAGCAACGTAAGCCTGACCTCTGTGAATGCAAGAGTTATAAGGTATGAGAGGAACTGTCTACCAGTTATCATAAGCACATTAGTGCTAACAAGGCCTCCCCTTATTTCTGATGGTGAAGCTTCTGCAATATATACAGGACCAGTAACAGAGGCAACACCAACGCCAGTCCAACCAGAAGCTGACCAACAATGAAGACATACGGATCAGGTGTGGCAGCCATTACTACTGCTCTAACTGCAAAAAATCAGCTAAAAGGGTAGCTTTTTTATGTCCATAAGAATCATTTATCCAACACCCTGAAGCAGCTCCAATCATTGCGCCAACCAAAGCCATGCTGACAATAGTTTCCTGCCAAATTCAAGTCAATACAATATGTAATGATGATCACAACGACCTTAAAAGATTGTGAAGAAATTCACAGAGTATTTTGGAGGTTAACACCCTGCCACAAAAAGCTCATGCACCACATTTGTAAAGATCGGGTCTAACCACCTCTATATAACTTTCCAGGTTCCATGAGCTAAAGTGTAATGACTAAATGTAATTCAAACACTAAAACATTTAACAAAGGAGGGCAAAGAACCTTAATCCTGATTTTCTAATACTTGCTAAAGTCTCTCGCATCACTTGTCAGTGAAATTTATATGGGCCTCAAATTCATGTTGTCTCCCTTTACCTATCGGTTTAACCTTTTGGGTTAGACATTCTAACATGGTGTTGAGTCAGGTTTGCCCCAGATTTATTTTGCATGAGGCCCCCCTTTCATCAATTCCATGTGCCATTTTTTGTCCAGTTGTACGTGAGAGGGGGTGTTAAAGGTATCCCACATCGCTTGTCTATGGGGTTTATATGGGCATTATATTCATATTGTCTTGCTCCACCTATTGGCTCAAGCTTTTGGTGGGACATTTTAACAATAAAAATCGCTAATTATATGCTATTCCTCCCAAAAGAAACACTCCTCATGTTTTCTCTACGCTTCCCACTTAAAGGTGTCAGGCAACAATATGTTTTGCCCTATTTAGAGCTCTCTTTTTGTACCTGTATAAAGCTACTCTCATTGACAGCCTCAAAATCATCTTTAATATATAGGAGCGCCCCAGATACGACACCTGTAACAAGCAAATCATTATAGCCTAGTAGTAGCAAAAGAGTACTTAATTTATACTTCAAGAAAATATCGATACAACGCGCCCCTCTTTGGTGTGAAGTACACTCAAAAGAATAACCAAATTTCTGAAGAAGACAGGCTTATCACTCGTAAGGAATCTCAATTTATGACTCTCTTTCTGGATACACAAGCGCAGTGGGATATTAAATAGTAAATCCTGTAAGCATCCCCTTTTCAAAAAATATATAGAAGTGAAGCAGCATCCTACCATCTGTTACAGTAAAACATCTCAAACCAACTAATAAGCTTGTATATCTAATCCTCCAATCAACATATGGAAGGGAAGACAAAATCGCAAAGCTGTTAGAAACCATGAAAAAGAAACGATCGAGGGAAAAAAATAATTTCTTGAGAGGGAATTTACCCCCATAAACCTGGGGATAGCACAAAGAATATTATGGGTGCTCTTGAATGCTGATAATGCGCCAAAGAACTTTTCAGCTGGGTCACAGAAATAGAGAATAGTGTGACCAAAGTTCAAGCAGAACCAAAACCTTTCAAAGATTGCCCGTGTTCAAACTTATAAAGAAAAACAAACAAATCAACAGGTAAAGCAAGGTTGAAAAACAAATATACTGCATAAGAAATCTTGAAGTGGAAAGTATATATCCAGCAATGTTGCTTCTGTATATGAAGATAAGATGAACTTCTATTGCAAGATAAATTTCGAGATTACTAACAGAATAATGCATAGACTTCCCATACATTCGCACTTGCAATTTAACAAATTCGACCGACTCCGCAAACACCAACTCTTTCTGGATAGACACACGTGAACATACGTTGCTCCAGAACTTTTAGCCAAATAACAAATTACAACCAAATTGCTTGGCCATGGACATATATCAACCAAATCTCATGAAGCATCGGAAGGAATCAGATAACTCATTTGAGGCATACATCTAACAACTAGTACGTGCAAGCAACACAATATTCCACCCGAGAAAACCAGAAAATGAGCAACATCATTAATCGCAATCAACAAATTTACGCGCTGCACGTGTACTTAGAGAGGAACAAGTACACAACGATTAACATGCGGAAAACGCATATAGATATTTACTGATGTAAACCGTGCTCATGGAAAACAACACAAGATGTTCGGTACCTGCGTCGTAACCAAAGAGCAGTCCGCCCATCCCGGAAGTCACAGTCAATCCCAGCACATATGGATTACTGAAATACGACATTTTCCGCTCTGGATACAAGTTCAAGTACCCAGAGCTACCCGGCATAGACCCCATCGTCATCTCGCCACAACTCCTCTCCCTCTCTAATAAAAAAACAGATATGTTTTTCGTGATAAAACCCCTCGAAACAGCCCAACGCTTCTGGCGACGACGAAAATGAGCCACCGAACGGAGCCGAGCTCGGGACGACGACGAATTACACTAAAATTTCACGAAACTCTCCACAACAACCGCGGAAGCTTCACGAGCCGAGAAAGGACGCGCTTTTACACTCGCATTATCGCCACAAGCAGAACCCCAAAAGAGTCAATCCGAGCCCAATCAAAGCGTTCGGAAAATCGTCAAATTCACTCGAACCCAAAAGCAAGATTGGAATTTTTCTCTTACTTTGAGAGGGCCCAAAAAAGGCTCTTGCCTGTCTCCTCCGTTGCTAGAGATAGTATTAAGCCATCCGCACGGATTTGATTGCGTCTGAACGAACCAAGATGGGTTGAGTCCAAGAAAAAAAATTGCTTATTCAAATGCATAGAAATGTGCCTTTCAAAATGGGTCAAGAGGCCGAGGGCCCATAAGCTCTCTCGAGTCAAATTCACTAACTGGATGTGGCACGCTGTCAGTGTCAACCCACATAATTTATCATATGATTTTGGAGGCTGCGTGTATTAAGGATTGGGCAATGATAACGATACTCATGCGCAACAAAGTTCAATTTCCTTAAAACCCATTCTTTAAAAAAAAAAATGGAGTAATTTTTTATTTTATCGATTATTTTAAGGAGCATAATTTTTGAATTTTTCTTTTTCTTCGAAACAGATAAATATTGATACAAATATTCACATGTAATTCTTACATAATCTTTTAAAATTAAAAACGATATTTTAGATTTGTGGGAAAAATATAGAAGTGACTTTTGAGTTTTGATTAGTCGAGACAAACAAAACTAATTTAAAATTAACATATCAATGATTAAAATAAAATAAAAATTGCATCATAAAATCAGAGACACCCGCCGGTTGCCATGGAGTGAAAGACACAACAGCCATAGCAGCGCTCCCATTTGACAAGTTACTTGACAAGTCGCACTCCATTTAATTTACTAGGTATGAACATTGCACATTTCTACCTCGACGGAAACACAGATGCTGTTGAATTTTGTCCCCACGATTCTTACAACCGTGTTCTAGCAGCTTCCACATACACGCTACAAGAAGGTGACAATCCTTCTCGATCTGGCAGCATAATACTCTTCAATGTCAATGCTGGTTCAGGCCAACTTGATTTATTACATTGTCTGGAATCCAATGGTATTTTTTACATAAAATGGAGCCCTGTTGAAGCTAATATTGGATGTCCCTTGTTGGCACAAGCTGACTCGGATGGTTATGTCAAAGTTCATGGCTTAGAGAGTTCTTCGGATGGACCGGAAGAAAAGGGTACCCGCTTTCTTCCCTTCGTTTCGCATTATCTCTGGTATTGTAATGGAAGTGTTCTTTAGTGGTATAACAACAGGCACACAATTATTTGGCAGCATTCCTCTACTCATCATTTGGATGTCATTGTCCTTCCAAAATAAATACTCTTCTAGAGATTGATATCGACAATTGTTAAAATTTAGTACCGTTGAACTTCTCTTTTGCAAGTGATGGGTTGGTTGGCGAAGTCGACGGTGTCTTTGACGTTTGGATGTTCCACTGTATTAATTACTTGAGATGGACCTGACGCAAGTCTCGTGTTGAGAGAGGTCACTAGTGTGAAAATTAGTTCTTCTATGTGCCCTATGCTCGGATTGGAATCCTTTAGCTACATTGATAGTAGTGGGGCTTTCGAGGGCTCTGTCTCACTGCTATCTCCCCCGAGACTGAAATTGAAATTGAGCAAAGAATGGAAAGCACGTGATTTTGAGTTGTGGGCAGCTTCCTTCGACACCCACCAACCCCACTTGATATACACAGGCTCGATGACTGTAAGTCGGTTGTTGTAATGTCCGTGACTTGTCCTCAAATCCGGTGTTCCGATATTCCAAGGAACATAAAATGGGTGTTTGCTGCATCACGAAGAGCATATCTGACCCTAATGTTGTCCTTACTGGTAGCTACGATGAACACATTAGAGTTTGGGATATAAGATCGATCTCAAAACTTGTAAATCAGAGTTCAATCTGCTTTGGGAGAGGAGTTTGGAGAATCAAGCAACATCCTCATGTACCCAGTGTAGTCTTGGCAGCTTGTATGCACGATGGATTTGCACTTGTTGATCTCAGGGGTGAGGCGATTAAAATTGCGGAGACATACGATGGGCATAGCTCACTTGCATATGGTGCAGATTGGCAGAAAGGTACGTCAAAAGAGGGCAAAGAGAGAGCATGGTGATTGCTACTTGTTCCTTCTATGATGGACTTGTCCGGATATGGACACCACAGTGTAACATATTCGCATGACCCCATACATTCTCGAGAATTTGTAATGACTCGGATACATAATTTTAGGTTTTTTTTGGCCTCCTAATCTACTTGGGAATGCTTTGAGATTAATTTTGGAAGTCATTGCTGGACAAACTTAAGAGTTGGCAATGATACTTGTCTTCAGCTTTAATATGTCTTTCCCTTGATGTTTCCACCTTTCTATCGTTCAACTTTATATGCTTAAGCCCTTAAAAGAAATGCTCCCTTGAGTAATTATATGGGGTGGATGCTTTTTCTGTCTTGATCGTAAGTGTTGACGAGGTGTAAGTTTACTAATTCAATGGAGAGATTAATTGAACGTTTGGTAACGATTACGTTTTTAGGGAACAAATTCGATCGAAATGATTATTTTTTATTCCGTTCCGAGAACGATTATGAGTAAAGAACGTGTTGGGTAAGCAATACAAAATTTATGATTCTGGAATAGAATTGTGTTTGGTGCGAAGTGTTCATTGATTATGTTCCAAATCAATTTATTTTTAATTTTTAAATAATTTTTTCCTTTTTATTTATTTATTTTTCATTTATTTTTCTCCTATTCTAATTCTTCTTCAGGTTGGTTGCCGGCCCCAAGCAGGCCGGCCCTTCAGCTCGGCCCTCGGGTAGCTAGGCGAGGCTCGCCCGGCCACCGGGCGTTGGGCAAGTCTCATTGGTGGCTAGGCTTGCCTCAGGCGAGCTCGCCCGGACTCGCGCCTAGCCCGGCGAGCTCGCGCTAAGCCGGTCATCGGCGATCGGCGCGTCGGACAACGGCGGGCGCGACGATCGGCGGTGACGGCG